>JARQOD010000005.1:81157571-81281425 GCA_033576555.1 Oophaga sylvatica
CTGCTTACTGGCTGGTTAACAAAAAAGGGGGACCCCCACGCCAATTTTTTCGAGGGGATCCCCTTTTTGTTAAAGCCATATATGCAGGACTGCTGTGCTGGTATTATCAGGCGGGGCAAGGTCCAAGGATCTTGGCTCCTTAACACCTGAAAATCCAGGCCTCAGCGGTCTGTCTCGGCTGTTTAACAAAAATAGGGGGGACCCCACGCCAATTTTTTTTCAGGGATCCCCTATTTTTGTTAACCAGCAAAGAAAGCAGACTGCGTGGCCGGTATTATCAGGCTGGCAAGCAGGGTCGGATGAGCCACCGGGCACCGGAGAAACCCTCCGGTGGGCCCCAGCCCTGCGTGGTGGGCCTGATTTGAAAGGATAGGCGCGGGGCAGAGGGGGCGGTGGCCCCGGGCCCCGCGTCTGAGGGGGCCCACCCGGAGCTACGCTACAGTAATGTTCGGCTGCACAGCCGCCGATACAGTTACATTTTGCGGCAGAGCAGGGAGAATCGATCTTCCGCCTGCCGCCCAGAAGCTATGGGGCCTGAACAGGCGTTGGGGGGGCCCGGGTGCCACAGTGGGCCCCCAACCGTCACGGAGGGAGCTTTTGGCATGGGTCGGTTGGGCGAGGATATGGGTGTGATTAGTGTTGAAATGGGTGTGGTCGGGGCGTGGCAGCCTTTAACCCTCTTTCCTGTCTTCAAAAATTTGGGAGGGTTGCTGTATGACCTCCCCAACTTCTGGGCTGCCTATGAGCGCGACGGAGGTTCTGAGGGATCTCCCCCACACCTGGACTAAAGCATCCCCAAAACTCCTGGACAGTCTGTGGTGCAACGTGGCATGGCCTAAATTTGCTGCAGCAGGCACAGCGTGCCACAGCTTTGTCCCTCTTTCCCTTCTTCAAAGGTTGGGAATTGTGGTGGGCCCCAAAAAATATTTTTTCTCTGGTGGGCCAAGGTACTCCAGTCCGACGCTTGGCAAGGTCCATGGATCTTGGCTCCTTAACGCCTTAAATACCATGCCTCAGCAGCGGGGCGTTACATAAAATCATGGGGCCCCAGCAAAAGTCTGAATGGCCGCCCCCCAAAAAAAAAAAACCCAGACCATTGTAAATTTAAAGTGCCAGCACAGTGAGGGGGACCATTAACAAAAAAAGTATTATGCCCCCATAGATTGTGCCCCATAGAGCCCTATATAGGCCCTTTGCTGCCGCGCTGCAGCAACCAAAAAAAAAAAAAAGACATACTCACCTTTCGTCGTGGGGGCCAGTGCCGTGTCCTGAGGGGGTGACACCAGGTCCGATGTCACCCGCCGCCAGGGCCCGGCACCTGAGATATTTACCTTTCCTTCTCTCCACTGCTGGTCCGCTGTCTTCGGGGTCCTCCAGCAGTGAATGATGAGGCGAGGGCCGGGCGCATAACGACGTCATCGGCCCTTGACCTAACATTGCGCAAGAGGACCAGCCGGTGGAACGGGACAGGTAAATCCCTTTACTCACCTTCGGGGCGGGGTCTGTGAGCCCCGCTTTTCCCCCGGTCTCCGCCGCCAGTGTTCACGGTCACGGGGGGACAGCCATTAAAGTCATGAATATGGCGTATTCATGACTGAAAGCGGTACCACCTGACCGCTGAACACAGGCGTCGGAGACCGTGGGAGAAGGCAGGGGCTGCAGAGACCGCACCAGGAGGGGTGAGTATATAGAAGACTGCCCCCCTCCCCCGCCGCCCCCTGGTAGTACTGTGTCGCAAGCTACCCGACCGTTCGAGGGCCCCCTCACCGTCCGGGCCCCATAGCAGTGCTTGGTCCTCTTCATTCACGGTACGCCACTGTCACAGTCTGCTTCATAGGCTGGTTACAAAAAATAGGGGGGACCGCGCCATTTTTTTTCGAAGGGAACCCCTATTTTTGAATCAGTTCCCTCTGAGTCATGATTGTGTCCCTGGCTACCTGAAGGAAGTGGAAAGCAATCAATTAAGCTTTCCACTTCCTCTCCTGCACCAGGAGAGGAACTCATTCATTTGGGGTTTACTGTGAGGCTGCAGCATTAGCTGCGGTCCCTGCAAAACATTAACCCTTTCTGAGGATTACACCGTGGGACCTGCTGTGCATGGGATAGGTAAGAATAATTTTGTTTTTATTTTATTTTTATTACAGAAATGGTTTTTTTGCAGTCAAATAAAATGGTCAAAAACATGTGTTTTTTTCTTTAAATGTTTTTTTAATTAAAGTGTGTGTTTTTATTTCATGCAATAGGTAATAATTGAAGTTGTCTAATTGACATCTCAATTTTAACCTGGCTTAAGGTCACCTTTCAATTGCAAGTGGTTTAACCCTATTAACCCTTCGCCACCGTACAGGGCAATGGGAATGACGGGCAAAGTGCCAGAAAGGGGAATCTAATTATAGAATTTTCTTTTCTGGGGTGTCTGGGGCAGATTTAGAGCCAGGGGGGGGCCAAAAATAATGGTCCCCTCTGGGCTATTATTATCTGCCCCCATTCGCTGGCTTTGTCTGTCTGGTTGCGAAAATAGGGCGGGACCCCACCATTTTTTTTAAAAAATTTACACCTCATAAAAATTATATATATATATATATATTATAATATATAAATACAGTCATGGCCAAAAGTTTTGAGAATACACAAATTTTATTTTTACAAAGTCAGGTTCACTTTTTTAATGGCAATTTGCATATACCCCCAAATGTTATAAAGAGTGATCAGCTTAACAGCAATTACTTGCAAAGTCAATATTTGGCTAGAAAATGAACTTTATCCCCCAAAACAATTTCAACTCATTGAGCCCTGCCCTTAAAAGGACCAGCTAACCTCTTTCAGTGATTGCTCCAATTACACAGGTGGGGTTTTGATGAGGACAGGCTGGAGATCAATCTGTCATGATTAAGTAAGAATGACCCACGGACACTTTAAAAGGAGGCTTGGCTTGGCCATTGTTTTCTTCGTTAACCATGGTTATCCGAAAGAAACCTGCAGTCACATTGCTGCACAAAAATGGCCTAAAGGAAAGTATCACACCCTAGAAAGATTGCACTCAGTCAACAACTATCGCATCTCAAGAACTCAGGAAGGGGTTTTCCATTGTTGCCAAAAAGGCTTCAGGGCCCCAAGAAAGACCACAAGCGCCAGGACCGTCTCTTAAAAGGTTTCAGCTGCGGGATCGGGCCCCCAGTGTAGGCTTGCTCAGGATGGCAGCAGGCAGGTGTGAGTGCATCTCACGCACTTGGGCGGAGGCTCTTGGAGCCAGGCCTGGCTGAAGGAGGGCACAAAAACACTTCTCTCCAAAAAACACATGGACAGATTTCTCAAAAGGTAAGGCAGTGGTCTGAGGTGGGGTAAAGTTATTTTCCTGTGAATCCCCTTTTCGATTGTTTGGGACATGGGGAAACGCCTCATTGGAGAAGACAAGGTGAGCGCTCCACCCGTCTTTCTCATGCCAACTGTTAAGATCCGAAACCATTCATGTGTGGGGTTGCTTTCAGGCAGGGAACGGCTCCTCCAGTCTTGCCTAAAAAAACAGCCATGAATAAAGAATGGTACAAATGTCCTCCAAGGCAACTTCTCCCAACCCTCCAAGAGCTTTGGCGATCAACAATGCCTTTTCCGCATGATGGAGCACCTTGCCATAAAGCAAAGTGTAACTAAATGGCCGGGAACAAAACAAGATATTTTGGGTCCATGCCTGGAAACCCCAGATCTTCATCCCAGAGAACTTGTGGTCAAATCAAGAACGGGTGGACAAACAAAACCTAAAAATTCTGAAAAAATGAAAGCATTGATTGTGCAAGAATGGCCTATATCAGTCAGGATTTGGTCCGAAATTGATTGAGAGCATGCAGGGAGGATTGCAGAGGTCCTAAGAAGAAGGGCAACACTGCAAAAATTGATTGCGCTTACTCATTCTAACTGTCAATAAACTTTTGTTACTCATATGTTTGCATTTATTTCGTCTGTGATAAAAACTCTGCAAACACCACAAAAAACCAGAGGGGGAAGATTAGTGAAAATAAATATTTGTGTCATTCTCAAACTTTTGGCCATGACGTTTTACATGTCATTGAATTTTGGGCCATATTTTATATTTATAGTTCATACACTTTCATAGATAATACCGCTAATTCAATTGACGGTTTTGTGAAAAATGCAGACCCCCACATGAAATGAACTTGGTGTACAAAGGGTTTAACCATGTCTTTTCATTCCTTTGCTATCTGATTTGCACAAACATTACATCAGTTGGTGCAAAATTTCACCCTGTAGGGGTTAATTAAAGGTGTAAATTCGTAGCAAAAAAGTCCGTTTTTTTTACAACGATTTACACTTTAATTAACCCCTACAGGTTGGGAAATTTGCAACATAGACTGTGAATTGTTTGTGAAAATCGATTGCAAACGACATGAAAGACATGGTAACCCTATGTACACCATGTATTTCATGTCGGGTGCTTCGTCTTTTCACAGAAGCCGGCTTCCCGGCAATTGAATCAAGGATATTTTACATGTAGATTGTTAAAACATACATATATTATATATATAGTCAAATGACATGTGTGTATATAATATTATGATTCTATTGTGTTTTTTGTGTTTAACAAGGAAATAAAGGTTTTTTTTGTTGCATATTTTGTTCCCATAGCTTACATGGGACTTCCGGTATCGGAATCGGTTATCGTCGTATTTAGTGAATCGGCGATTCCTTTCCGATCCGAAATTTTTAGTATCGAGCAGAACGCTCAACACAGTCGTTAATGAACTAAAACCACTGGACTGGTGGAAGTCGCAATCACTTGTTCTTCCAGCGAAGAATAAAGTAGCTACTTACTGCATCGGCTTCATGGCAGGAGTAGAGAGATTGTTTCTCATTTGGTTTTGTGCACACAACAGCCGAAACCGTTAGGACTGCAAAGCAGGAAACTATTTTTTCCTATTAAAGTCCTAAATAAACGAGGCTTAAGGACTGATTTTCATAAGTGTTTGCTTACTTCAAACGTTAGAGATGGCTATTTTTAAAAAGTTCTTTCTTGTAGTTCAATTCTGATTGTTTAATAGTGCAAATAAAATTATTAGGTTTTATAATCATAATGTTTTAATATTTTTATTTGTGTAAAATAATTTGATTTGCAAAAGACAAAGTTTTGCTTTTGTACAACGATTAAAAAATCCTATTTAAATCAAAAAAATCCAAAATTTTTAAATCAAAAAAATCTGATTTTTTGATTTTTTAAAAAAAAATCATGATTTTTATCCACCCTGATGGAAGCTTTGCAGGGAACAGGGGGGACCCCTGATCATAAAGTGATGAATTTCCTATCGATATCCATTACTTTTTTTGTGGAAAAATCATTTTGATTTTAGAAAATATACAGCCTTATTGTTGGAAATCCAGCCCCAGTGCACTTGTGTTAGAAAAAAGAAAACAAAACTTTTTGCTGTTTTGAGAAGAGTCTTTATATTAGAGTTCAGATTACATCTGGTGAAGCGAGAGACTTAAGGTACTCCAACAAACATCCCGCTAGCGATCACGATAACGACGCTACTAATGCGTCCTAGCGGGATTGTTTCTTATCGTAAATGCTGCCACATTTAGCGTATAGTTAACGAAGCTACGCCGTTAGCGTCTTTTAAGACTTTAGCGGTACAAAAGTACCGCTAATCGCAAGAAAAGGTTGCCACCCCGCCATTAAATATTACCCAGCGGGAGCGCCGACGAGAAAATGGGTCCGGACGATTCCGCGACGAGCGAGATACGAGGAAGCTCGCGCGGAAGCTGCCCGCACGAACAATTCGCTAACGGATCGCTAAATATGACGTTTTAAGCGTCCCGTTAGCGATATTGTTTAGTGTGGCATACCCTTTAGTGAAGACCCCCATGGGGAAACTTGTGATTTCCCCCCCTTAATTTTGTGTTCCGTCTTCCTAAAATCCTAGTGACAATTGGAGGAAAATAATCAAAATTGGTTTTGAAGGTTATTAGAGTGTTTATTATCCCCTAAAAGGACTGTTAAAAACAAAATAGCTTTGCGAATAGTCCTCTTAGCAATTTTCCACCATTTTGGTCTGTACTTCTATCAAGAGAACAATGGGGGAAAAAAAGTATTTGATACACTGCAATTTTCCAAGGTTTCCATTTACAAAGAATGGAAGGTCTGTAATTTTTATCGTGTTACACTTCCCCCTGTGAGAGACAGAATCTAAAAATAAAATACAAAATCCCAATTTTATTTTACTTAATTAAATGCATTTTATTGCATGAAATAAATATTTGATCCCTACCAGCCAGTAAGAATTTTTGCACTTGTTTGAACTTGTTACCGTAATAAAAAGACATCTTCCACCACTCATTAATAACACTCTAACCTTTCCACCATGGCCAGACAAAAAACTGTCTAAGGAACCAGGGACAAAATTGTGACCAGTACAAAGGCTGGGATGGTACGGACAAGGCAAGCAGCTTGGTGATATGGCAAAACTGTTAGCACGTTATTAGAAAATAGAAGAAACACAAGGTACTGCCAACTTTCTGGCTGGGGCCCATGCAATGTTGCCCCTTGGGGGTAAGGAGATTCGAGAAAGGTCAGGAATCAGCACGAACTACATGGATGAAGAAGCGGGTCCACAGTCTGAAACTTACCATTTTGTAACAGAGTACACCATCATGGATTAAACTCCTGCAGGGCCCAAGATCCCCTGTCTTACCCGTTTGAAGTTCACCAATGACCATTGGATGATCCAGAGGGCAAGCAGAATGTCATGTGGTCAGGTGAGACCAAATAGAACTTTCTGGTATCAACCCCTTTCGCGTGGATGGGGAAAAAAAACGGTCGTAAACCCCAAGAACCCATCCCAACCGTGAAGCATGGGGGGAGAAACTCATCTTAAGGGTGCTTTTCTGCAAAGGGGACCTATTGAAGGGGGTGGATGGGGTTTTTTATGTGAAAGTTTGGCCAAACTTCGTTCCTTCAGTAAGGCATTGAAATGGGTTGTGGTGGGTTTTCGCTGAAATGACCCAATCACACACCGGGCAACTAAAGAGTAGCTCCTAACTAAAGAGTGCCCAGGTCCTGGATGGTCTAGCCAGTTCCAGCCTAACCCAATAGAAAATCTTTGGAGGGAGCTAAACTCAATGTTGCCCACGACAGGCCCAAAACCTGAAAGATCGGGAAGTTGCATGGAGGAGTGGCCCAAAAATCCCGCTGCCCTTGTGTGCAAAACGGGGCCAAGAACTACAGGAAACGCTGACCCCTGTAACTGCAAACAAAGGTTTCGTACAAATATTAAGTTCTGTTTTTTATTGTATAAATATTATTTCATGCAATAAAATGCAAATTATTATGAAAAATCGACATGTGATTTCCTGGTTATTTTTAGATTTTGTTCTCACAGGTGAAGTGTATCTATGATAAAAATACAGCCCTCTCCATTTTTCTGGTGGGAAAAAATTTGCAAAATCAGCCTCCAAAGAGCAGAGCATGTCCTAATATATCTCTTGAAACATGAAGCTGTATTTTCTTGTTCCAACGTGATAAGAAGCGATTGCTAAGGTCCGGGTGAGACGGTCTTTGCTGCAGAGGAGGGGTGGCCCGCGTGGCCCTGAGAAAGAGTTTGGCTTTGCAGAAAACCGTGTCCTTGGGTATTCCCCCGCAGACAGCCACAGTGATAGAAGGCCTCATACTCTGACTCCTCGATGACATAGCCCATGTGAACGGACTTTACACTGACTGTAATATTAGAGATAAAGGAGCTTTGGTGTCCACAAATAGTTGTCCTCCCCCAAAATGCAGAAGTGGGACCCGCCCCAGGTACTAACCGACTTCTCCTCAGGATGTTTGCTGAGGTTTTGTATTCATAATGTCAAAAAATTGAATAAAACCATTAATTTATATCGCATCTTACTTAACTATAATTACCTTGAACATTAATTTTAATTCTAGATAGGATAAGGCAGTTAAGTTTTGTTATGTGGGACCGTTTGTGCAGCAGGAAATGGATTTACTGTGGGTTGGAACGGTCAAAACATTTAGCATAATTTTTTTCGAACTCCTGACGGCACAAGGGAGAGGGGACCCCCTTAGGAACAGGAAACCTCAGAAAAAAAGGGCGGCACCTCTCCACGATCAGTTGGTTTCCGTTATGTTTCGGTATGAGGAGTGCAGGTAAAAAAGGCAATACACCAAGCGTGGAATTATGAGTTGCAGTCCCTGACTAACCACCACAATAGAGGCAGCGTGGAGGTTTCCTACGTTGGTCCTAGACCCTCGTACAGCCTGAGAAACAACTAACCCTAAAGATGTTAGGAAAGCTATCCCCCGGAGAGAACCCCCAAAGATAATAAAAGCCCCCAAACTTAATGGCGGTTAGCAAGAGAAATACTGACACAGAAAGAAATGTATGGCAAACGTGGGGCCCAACTAACTAAAAAAAGGATAGGAAGGGTATTCGCAATCCCAAAAACCTGAAAAGCACCAACTTACTAATTTCAAAAATACCTGAGATCACACACCTCTTCCACCTAAATTGTTCTCTGGTGTAACAAAATCAAAACAGAGCCACTGAAAAAAAAGGAAAAGCAAAGTACAAACATCAGTGGCTGAACAAAAGAGAGGGCAGAAGCCCCGGAGGGGACCCTGAAGGCCCCCCCCAGAAGGCAGGACAAAATGCAAAAATAAGCACAAACCAAAAGAAGAAAATGTTTACTTTAGAGGAGAGCGACCGACACAGCAGGCTACAAGGGAAATGGAAAAGGATTCAGACCAAACAATTGATCACCGGCAACCCGATGGGAAGGTGACCCCTTATATAAGACCAGTCATAACACCTGATTCCCGTCCTCACAATCTTCATGGACAGACTAGCACCGCTTGTAACCACCGAGGGAGCCTTGTCAACTCTTCAAACCCATTCACAACAGTACCCCCCCCTTGAGGAGGGGTCACCGAACCTTTTGAGCAACCAGGTCGGTCGGATGGTTCTATGAAGAGGATAAGTCCCTAGCATGGATGTCCGAAGCAAACACCCAAAATTGTCTTTCCTGACCTAACCTCTCCATTTAACCAAATACTGGAGTTTCCGTCAAGAAAAACGAGAATCTAATATTTTCTCAACCCATACTCCAGATTGCCCTCACCCAAAACAGGGTCAGGAGGCACGCAGCAGGAACCACGGCCAAACCCTCTTCAACAAGGACTTGTGGAACACGTTATGGATCTTAAAGTCCCTGGAAGAAGCAAACGAAAAGAAACGGTTAATAACTCCATGATTTATAAGGCCAATGAACCTAGGCTTAAATTTAGAATGCTACTCTCAAGGAATATTCTTTGAGGACAACCAGACCAGTCCCCCACTTTAAACCGGGACCCTCGTCCTATGCCGGTTAGAAACCGCTGGGCCCTCTCCGAGGAGGACAACCTTCCACTACCTGGTCCCAAATCAGGATAGCTCCCAAACAGGTCAACACCCGGACAACAAACCTCCGTTGTCCTGAGAAAATCGGGGTGAACCCAATATGGCATGAAGAAGTGGACGTTTCTAAAGACATGGGGACATTTGAGAATGGATCCAGACTCAAGATGTGGTTGGGTTGCGACTGAACATCACATTTAGGAGGGGGAGATCGATTAGGGATTTTCTTGTGACAGCCAAATAGGAGGACCGGTAAGGGGAGGCACTTGGCTGAGGGAAGCCAATTGGATTTTCAAATTGGTAATTGCCTTTGTGAAATGGATGTCAACGGCAAAAAAGTTTTTCCAGTGCTTCCCAGGCAATAGATTTTTCCTTAGGATTTCTCCAAACTGCAAAACCAGGTGTGGTTTATAAAGGAGTGCTAGCCCCCAAAGTTACATAGGGAAACAAAAAAGGGAATTTGAAGAGGGTTGGGGAACATGTGGGAGACACCGCAATAATGGGGGACAACCCCCCCCCTAGGCGACACTGATTGCCATTCACAAGGCAACCGAGTGACATATCTTTCTGATTATCGAAGTGGTCATACCAACCCTGAGGCGGAGGCGAAATGTTTCTCGGGGGAAAGGAAGGATTTTTAGAATGAATTCCATAAACCCTTGGTCGAAGAACTCAACTCTTTTGCCTTTCTTGTAGCCTACTAATTTTTTGGGGTCCAGAAAGGGACACTCCGACGATTCCATGTTGAAAGATCTTTAAATTGAGACCCGCATAGTCGTATGCAATATCAATTTTGAACCTGTTTCCCCATTTGGTGTTGTTCCTTAGACCCCGCGAAATAATAGTTCCTTTTATTGTGGGATTGGGGATCATTAACCCCTGTCCGTAGTGGGAATCTAATATCCTTGATTAACTATTGGATACTTATCTCTTCAAAATGAAAAATTTTGCCTATAGCAACAAACTGTAGGTTAGGAGGACATTACTCCGGGGCTCTACTCTGTCATTGGAAACCCCTGGGTATTTGAAAGATGGGAGCGGTTTCAAAATACAAGTTTACACATTGGAGGCGGCGCTTATGGATCTTTGATATGGCATTCGCTCTTGTTTGTCGGCTGGAGGGGAGGAGGAAGGGCGGCAGTGTTTGGGCCGTGCTTTCTCTTGCTCCTCCTTCCCTCTGGGTGTGTGACGGGGGGCGGTGTTAGATGACGTATTTGCCCACGAAAGAAGGCTGGGCGGTGCCTGCTGACTATCACCCCCCCCGTTTGTACCCTGTTAGATGGGCGAACAGGTACGGGGGCGCACTCCGTGGTGGAGGGACTGCACCAATCACTACTTTTTATTAAAGAGGGCGGAGATGACCTAGCCATGTTGCTCCGCCTTGTGGGGCAGCGCGGAGTTGCTTTCTGGGGTATTATAAATGGGGAATGGTAATACATTGCGGTTAGTCCGCCCAGCCAGGACTTTTGTTGTCCATCTACCTCCTGTGAGCCTACTTAGGCGAAAACGCTTGGGCGCTAAGTAGAGGTCGTTATCGTGGTGGCTGCCACTTCTAAGTGAAAAGCTAAGTTTGCTATTCCGGATTAATAGCCGGCAGGGCCCAAAATGCTTTATTGGTCTTTATTGTGTTGGGAAATTTGTACACTGCGTAGACCTGAGTTATTCTGTGTGAAGGGCAGGCTTGCACGTATGTACATTTTAACCACTAATGTAATTGTATCACTCAACTTGAGCACATGTTAACACCAACCTGGCTGCTACCAGAATCTAATTTAATATATTTCTGTGGCATAATTGTTTCATTGAAGTATTTTGAAACATTGTAATCAACACATCAAGAGTATATATATCTATGGGTTTTTATCTTATGAGCTCTTTGAACTCCAGGGGTTAACCCATTTGGGTTTATGTGCGAGTAGTATAAATGAGATTCTGGAGATATCCACATTGGAAGATCATTTGTATCTGCCCAATTTATGGCATTTTTATTGCAAATTGGAATAACTTACTTAGACCCTTTATGATATGAAACCAATAGGGCTGTATTTTCCTATCGTGACCTTAATAATCTATACTGAGCGATAGTGATACCTTACATTGAGAACGTCTGTATTCGATTCTTTATTTATTTGCTCTTAAGCCTATTAAACTGGGCAATTTTACTAACCAAGAACTTGGTGAACATGATAGTTCAAAACCTGCAGCCACCACTATACATATACACATACCGTTTTGTTTTTACACGTTGGGGCTAGGGATGTACTAGTATACAGGTCTCTGTTATATAGGGGTCCCTTTAGTCATCGGGTAGTGGGACACTAAGCCCAGGGTTTTTTTCAGGGCCACTAGGGGGGAGCCACGGTGAGCGGGGGCGCCACAAACGCTCCCCCCTAGGGTGCCAACCCCGGGCAAGGCAGGTGTCCCTAGCAGGTAAGGGACATCCGATGGGCCCCCAAAATTTTAATTCAACATTTTTTGTGAACTTTGTCAATTTTTTGGTGCACTTATTATAGAAATGATTAATAAAGTATAATTTTTTGGGTTTCTTTTATTTTGAAACCCAGAATTACGAAAAACGGAGACATAAAGTAGCAGGCTGCCCTATTTTAAGGCAAACTCGCCAAAGGCAAAAAAAACCCTCATCCGTCAGCAGACACAAAACTTAGATAAGTCTCCAAGTCTGGGGTTTGTTCTCTCAGTTTGACATTGGTCTGGGGGATGAAATGCCGAGGAGAAAGACAATTGAACACCCGTTTAGAACAAAAAGTCCCCAAAATCTGGAAACAAATGGAAACCCTCTGTCGACCAATGTTCTCAGGAATGCCGTGTAAACGAAACCCGTGCGAAGGAACAACGGACCAATTGAGGAGGAAGGCAACTTAGGTAATGGCACAAGAAAGTACATCTTGGAAAACCTATCACAAATTATCCATGGTGGTCATTCTCTGAGAAACAGGAAGGTCGGAAATGAAATCCATAGAGTATGGGTCCATGGTCTGTGGGCACAGGCAATGGCATCAACAAACCACTAGACGAGACCCAGGCTTGGAGGAGAGCAAGTCCCACAGGATCCACAAATTCCTGACATCACGGGAAAAAGGTAGGTGTCACGGGGGGTCTTATGATATGGTACGATGTCAGTAAATTAATTCTTTAAAAAGAACACCACTTTTTACAAACAATTAAAGATTTAGCAACATCGCATGAAAAATTTAAAATAGTTTACCTGACACGAAAATCCATTAAAAACTCGGTTAATCTTAAAGGACTTGATAAAAACTGAAACGGAAAGAAGAGGACCGGGGGTCTAAACCTGACCCTAAACGGGGTCCTAACTAATCCCTCACCTTGGAGGTACTGATAATGGTTCAGAGGTCCAAGTTCCAGCCTAACCCTTTTCCCCCTATCAGTCCCTGAACCCTTTTAATATGTCCTAAGAAGGATTCTGATTCCCCAACCAAAGGGAAAAATGGGCTGATCTTGCTAAAACACAGATTGAAATATAAACAACTGGAGAAAACACAGACTTGCTACACACTCAAACACAGAAGGAACATAAATGATCTGGGATATTAAATTTAAGCAGGTGAGTTTTAAAACAATAAGGAGCTTTTTAAAATTAAGCTATCCGTTACAATCCTATCTGTGGTCTGCATGAAGAATTTCACTGGCAAATCCAAACAGACCACCAGAGATTTAAAGGAAACCAATCAACAAATAATTAAATTGCGCCGGGAGAAAACCTCCCACCAGTCCCAGTCTGAGGACAGACAGAATTAACCCCTAACTGCCAAACACAAAGAAAACAGCAACTCAGCTGTGGGGAAGCGGGAATGTGCAACCGGACGATCTTCGTGGCGATGCCCATGACAGTACCCCCCCTTCTCCCAGGGGCTCCGGACCCTCAGGGAGGTTTCCCGGGTGGTTCTGTGGAAGTTCCGACCAAACGATTGCGTTAAGCGAGCAGGAACCCACGCCTCTCCTCTGGACCTTACCCTTCCCCAAGCACCAAGTCTGAAGGGACCGGCGATTCAGGTGAGGCAAGATTTTGACCTAAAACTCCAAATTTCCATTGACCACCACTGGAGGAGGAGGTAAGGTGAGGATGACTGGGCCCGTACCTCTTAAGTAATGACTTTGGAAACATTATGAATTTTAAAGTGGAGGGATCCAGACGAAAATTGCCACAGGATAATTATGGAAACTGATCCTGTACGGCCCCATGAATCGGGGGCCCAGCTTCCAGGAGGAACTTTAATTTTATATTCCTGGTAGACAACCTACCAGTCGTTCACTTAAGATTGGACCAGAAACTCCCTCCTATCAGCCCAAAAAGGGGGGGGTTTAAAAAAAATTCCCAAGCACTCAGATTTTTTCAAACCTCTCACACTGAACAATGCGACGAGAAACGCCCTCTCAGAACCGAAGGGCCCCCCCATTGAAAGTACAAAACTGGGGGTGAAAACCTATGCCCCAAAAAACGGGGATTTAATGGACTGCCCCCTGTTGTTAAGAGCGAACTCTGCCAGAGCCAAGAGAAGACCGTCCCCCTGGTTCTCGAGACAAAACACAAAGATAAGTCTCTGGTTTTGTTTCCCGACCTCTGTCTGACCATTGGCTGCGGTGAAAAAGCCGAAGGAAAATGACAATTGCACCCCCGACGTAACAAAATGCCCTCCAAAATTGGACACAAACGGACCCCCATCTGACACCACTCAAAGGCAACCCATGAAGTTCACAATCTCCCCAATGAACACCTGGCCAGAGTTTTAAACATTGGGAGGGCAGGAAGACAATGAAATGTGCCATTTCTGAACCTGTCAAAAACCACCATATGACGTCTTCCCTGACGACTGAGGAAGGTCCGGATGAAAGTCCATAGACAAAGAGTCCATGGCGCTCCGGAAGTTTTCAGGGTAAGGGGTCCCAGTGGCGGGTATGAGGGGTCTTAGAGCGAGCACAAACCCCCAGGCCGACAAAAGTTTAAAACATCTTTATTAACGTTAGGCACCAAAAAACCGGCGAGAAAAGGAGATCTAAGTAGCCTTACTCCTGGATGCCTGCTAAAAACGAATTTGATTGCCTCAATAACCTTTTGTCTCAACTGATTTGGGACAAAACGTCCCCTGGAGGCCTGCAGGGGCGTCCCCTGAGCCTTAATACCCCCCTCAAGCTCAGAACATACCGCCGACACTACCACCCCCTCCTGAAGGTAGGAATCGGGTCATCTTTTCCCAGCCCCTGGGAAATGCGAGACAAGGCACCGCCTTAACATTCTTAGATCCCGGGCGATAAGTGACAAAAAAAATTAAACCGGGTAAAAAAACAACGACCATCGAGTTGTCTGGAATTCGACGCTTACAGATTCCAAATACAGCAGGTTCTTGTGATCGTAATGCTGACCGGGGGGGAAGCCCCCTCCAAAAAGTGCGCCTTCTTCAAACCAACTTAATGGCCAAAAGTTCCCTATTCCGATATATAATTCCTTCGGGGACGACAATTTTTAGAAAAGAAAGCGCACGGATGCCTTTACCAGGGGGGACCCTGGGAAATATTGCACCCCCCCTAGTCAACGCTCCCCTCCACAAGAAGGCTGTGTGCTTGGTTGGTGAGAAGGGTGCCGAAGCAAAACATTTTTTCAAAGAGGAAAAGCTTGGAAGCTTTGTCCGACCTTTAGAAAAATGTCCCTTTTTGTCATGTAGTGAGAGGTTTGACAACAAGAGAATTACAAATAAATTTCCGGTAGTAGTTAGCAAACCCCCCAAAAAAGCTGCGAGCCTTAAGTCCTTGGCTGACCCATTCAACACTGCTCTCACCTTTTCAGGGTCCATTTGGAAACCGGAGGTGTACCAAGAAACCCAAAACGAATTCCTGTCGGCGGAATACACAACTTTCCGTTTGGCGTAATAGTTTATTGTTCGCAAGATCTGCAACACCTGTCTCACTGCTTGGTGGACACAAGACTGGCGAAGTAAAATTAAAATTCACCAAATTACGACCACAAACAGCCCCCCGTGACGAAAAATGTCTTAAAAAAAATGTTGGAATACTGTGGGTGCAGTATCAGCCAAAAGGCATGACAAGGTTTTTATAAGTCCCTCCGGCGTGTAAACGCCTTTTTCCACCATCCCCCTCTTTTCCTAAATCAGATTATCGCCCCCTGAGACCAATTTAGAGAACCATTTGGCGCCAACAATTTGATTGAAGAGTCAGGAATCAGAGGGAGGGGTTCGGATCTGAACAGTAATCGATTAAGTTCGCGGAAATCCAAGCAGGGCGTAGGCCTCCATCTTTTTTCTTTCACAAAGAAGAAACCCGCGGCCACTGGGGAAGATGAAGGTCTAATATGCCCTTTGGCCAGACTTTCGAAATATAATCTTTCATAGCCTGCCTCTCAGGACCAAAAAGGGTATATAACCTAGCTTTAGGTAACTTAGCATCGGGAAGTAAATTAATAGAACAGTCATATACGCGATGAGGAGGCAACTCCTGACACCCTCCTCAGAGAAACATCCCCAAAGTCCTCCAAAAAAGGAGGCAAAGTATAGGCACGACCGCACTGATGACTGTGTTCATGCAGTTACTTTTGCAAAACCACCCATTGGTTATCTCTCTGGACTGCCAATTAATCACAGGGTTATGTTTAACCCAAAACCAAGGAGTCCCAACACAATAGGAGTAGGTAGACCCTCCAACACATAACAAGATAATAGTTCCTATGTATTGCCCCTACCCGAAGGTCAATGTTATGAACCTCATGAACAAAGCTACCTTGGCCGAGAGGGCCTGGCGTCAATGGAGAATATAGGGATCGGTTTGACCAATACACTCAGATGCATACCTTGAGCTGAGCAAACTGAGCGTCAACCAGATTAGCCCCGGACCCACTATCAAGAAGAACAGAAAATCTCTCCACTTCTGTACCAACCACCACCTCCACTGGTACAAGGAACTGAGAAGAACTAGCGGAGAAATACATACTCCAGGTTGTCGTCCACCACACAACCTGGGATTAACAGTTTTCTGGCGACTTCTTGCTCAACAAGGCCGGGACGGACATCCCCCAACAAAATGTCCCTCTTTCCCGCAGAAGAAAACACCTTCTAGTCCTGCGGCGTACCGCCAATCCCCTCCTACGAAATGATGTCCCTCCCAACTGCATAGGCTCCTCCGAACAGACAAGGGGAACCTCAACATAAGGGACTTTAGTAGTAGGGGGAGTAACAACAGGGGGCGGAGTTACCTCGCACCTCTCCGGAGCCGTCTATCAGTACGGATAGCCAGGGGCCATAGCAGCCTCCAGTGATGGAGGAGAATCATACTGAGCCAAAACGTCCTTTAATTTGTCAGAAAGCCCATGACAAAACTGGCTCCTAAGAGCCTGGGTCATTCCACTGAGTATCTGTGGCCCATCTACGGAACTCAGAAGCAATTCCTCCGCCGGACGATCCCCCTGCTGTATCTTACGTAATTTTGTCTCAGCAAGAGAGACCCGATCTGGGTCATCATATACCAAACCAGGGCAGTAAAAAATCGATCTACTGACTGTAGAGCGGGGATCCCGGAGGAAGGGAAAATGCCCAGGATTGAGGGTCCCCTTGTAGGAGCGAGATAACAATTCCCACTCTCTGCTCTTCACTCCCTGATGATCGAGGCCGAAGCCGAAAATACAATTTACATGCTTCCCTGAAGGTAAAAAATTTGTCTCGCCCCACCAGTGAACCTGTCCGGGAGAGCTACTTTAGGTTCAAATCTGGTTTGCTCCGAGGGAGACAAACTTTGGACTTAATGTCCGTCAGCTCCATGGATAATCCCTGCAACTGCAGAGCCAGCTGGGCTACTGGATCCATGGCAACTGGGAATAATTTTATAGGCCAGTGAAAATGTCACGCGGGTCTTATGATATGTGTACGATGTCAGTAAAAACTATTCATTAAAGAACAACACTCTATACAACATATAGATTAGCAACATCAGCATGTAAATATAGAATAGATTTACCTGACACGATATCCATTGAACTCAGGATTAATCTTGAGGACTTGATACACTGTAACAGGAAAGAAAGAGGACCGGGGGTCTAACCTGACCCTAAAATGGGGTCCTAACTAATCCCTCACCTTGGAGGTACTGATAATGGTTCAGAGGTCCAAGTCTCCAGCCTAACCCTGTCTCCTATCAGTCCTGAACCCTGTAATCAGTCCTAAGAAGGATTCTGATTACCACCAAAGGGAATGGGCTGATCTCTGCTAAATACACAGATTAGCAATATAAGACAGACTGGAGAAAACACAGACTTGCATACACACTCAAACACAGAAGGAACATAAATGATCTGGATATTAAACTCTAAGCAAGGTGAGCTTAAAACAACTAAGGAGCTCTTTAACTTAAGTCTATACAGATACAATCCTATCTGTGGTCTGCATGAAGAATTTCACTGGCAACTCCCAAAACAGACCACCAGAGATTTAAAGGAAACCAATCACAAATATAATTGCAGCCGGGAGAAACTGCACCCAGTCCCAGAACTGAGCACAGACAGAATTAACTCCTAACTGCAAACACAAAGAAACAGCAACTCAGCTGTGAGAAGTCAGAATGTGCAACCGCGACGATCTTCGTGGCGATGCACACATGACAGTAGGCCACCAAAAGGACCGACTAACCAGTCTCTGGTACCAAAAATTCCGGGATGCCCAGCCAACGCGGAAACAATGAATCTCAGACATCACATCTTTTCCACTGGTCCGGGACAAACAATTTTCCAACAGGGCAGCACTCGGGCTATCCTCCTACACCCCTCCAGAGCAAGTCTCAAATTGGGCGAGATGGCGGAAAGAACTACACCCTCTTTCAAAATAACAGAAGGATCAGATAACTCAGGAGAGTCCGCAAGGAAATCCTCGAGAGGGCATCCGCCTTAACATTCTTAGTGCCAGGAAGAAAGGAAACCAAAAAATTAAAACGTGTGAAAAACAAGGCCCACCTGGCCTGTCTAGGACTGAGTCGCTTGGCAGATTCCAGATAGACCAGATTCTTATGGTCCGTAAGGACACCACCTGATGTTTGGCTCCTCCAGCCAATGTCTCCACTCTTCAAAAGCCCACTTCATGGCCAATAACTCCCGATTACCCACGTCATAATTACGTTCAGTAGGAGAAAATTTTCGGAGAGAAAAAGGCACAAGGGTTACTTTTAGAGGTCTCTGGATCTTTTTGGGACAAAACGGCACCTGCCCCAATTTCAGAGGCATCAACCTCCACCTGAAATGGCAGAGAAACATCAGGCTGCCGTAGAACAGGAGCAGAAGTGAATCTCTGCTTAAGTTCCTGAAATGCAGAGACTGCCTCAGGAGGCCAATTCACCACATCAGAACCCTTTCTGGTCAAATCAGTTAATGGTTTAACAATAACCGAGAAATTACCAATAAATTTACGATAAAAATTGGCAAAACCCAAAAATCTCTGAAGAGCCTTTAATGAAGTAGGTTGGACCCAATCACAGATGGCCTGAACCTTGACCGGGTCCATTTCAATAACAGATGGGGACAAAATGAATCCCAGAAATGAGATCCTCTGTACGCCAAAAAGACACTTTGATCCCTTCACATACAGAGCATTCTCTCTCAAAATCTGGAATACAGTTCGAACATGTTTCACATGAGAGTCCCAGTCATTAGAAAAAATCAAGATATCATCCAAATAAACAATCAGAAATTTGTCCACAAAATCCCTGAAAATGTCATTCATGAAGGACTGGAAGACGGAAGGAGCATTAGTGAGCCCAAAGGGCATCACCAGGTACTCAAAATGCCCTTCAGGGGTATTGAATGCCGTCTTCCATTCATCCCCGTGCTTAATGCGAATAAGGTTATACGCCCCCCTGAGGTCAAGCTTGGTAAACCAAGTAGCGTTTTTCACCCTGGAAAACAGGTCAGAAATCAAGGGTAACGGGTATTGATATTTCACAGTAATATTGTTCAAGAGACGATAATCAATACACGGCCTTAATGAACCATCCTTTTTGGCCACAAAGAAAAAACCGGCACCTAAGGGTGAAGAGGATGGTCTGATATGACCCTTCTCCAATGATTCCTTGATATAAGACCGCATAGCGTCATGTTCAGGTACAGACAAGTTAAAAAGGCGACCTTTAGGGAATTTACTACCCGGCACTAATTCAATAGCGCAGTCATAGCTCCTATGGGGAGGCAAGGATGCAGATTTACTTTCGCTAAACACATCAGAAAAATCAATCAAAAAGTCAGGAACATCCTGAGCCTGGGGGGAGGCAGAAAAAACAGGAGTGTTGGTATTAACACATTGGCAGCCCCAACTGGTTACAGACACAGATTTCCAATCCAAAACAGGATTATGAGACTGTAACCAAGGAAAACCCAGCACGATAATGTCATGCAGATTATACAGAACCAAAAATTTGCAGCACTCCTGGTGATCAGGTTCAACCCTCATTAACACCTGAGTAGAAAACTGGGGTTTATTCTCAGCCAAAGGGGTAGAATCGATCCCCAGTAGGTGAATAGACTTCTGTAGGGGTATCAAGGGAAATCCACAACGTTTAGCAAAATCATAATCCATCAGGTTAATAGCTGCTCCAGAATCAACGAAAGCCTGAGCAGAAAATGAGGACAGAGAGCATATCAGAGTGACAGTTAATAAAAACTTAGTCTGAACACTACCCAAGACAACTGAGCGTGCAAAACGTCTTCCCCGCTTAGGGCAGACTGAAATAGCATGAGAGGCATCACCACAGTAGAAACATAACCCATTGCGCTTTCGAAACTCATGACGCTGTGCCCCAGACACCACTCTATCACACTGCATGGGTTCAGAAGCTGGTTCACAAGGCAACACCATTCCACGCATACTTCTCCGCTCACGCAAACGTCTGTCAATTTGAATCGCTAATGACATAGAATCATTGAGACCAGAGGGGACAGGGAATCCCACCATAACATCCTTTACATTATCTGACAGACCCTTCCGGAAAAGGGCTGCCAAAGCGTCGTCATTCCATTTGGTCAGGACTGCCCACCTACGGAATCTCTGACAGTATAACTCAGCGTCATCAAGCCCTGATTTAATGCCAACAAGGCTTTCTCAGCTTGATCAGTGACATTAGGCTCATCGTACAATAACCCCAAGGCCTGAAAAAATGCATCAACATCACTCAAAACAGGATCCCCAGGTATCAGGGAAAAAGCCCAATCCTGAGGATCGCCGCGCAGGAGAGAGATGATAATTTGAACCTGCTGCGCTGCGTTCCCTGAGGACTTAGATTTTAAGGCAAAAACAATTTACAATTATTTTTGAAATTCTGAAAAAAAGGCAATACACCAGAGCAGTTGGAATCTATGAGATTGCAGTACCCTGACTAACCACCACAACTAGAGGCAGCCGTGGAGCGTTCCTACGTTGGTCCTAGACGCCTCGTCACAGCCTGAGAAACTAACTACACCTAAAGATAGATATAGGAAAGCTATCTGCCCCGGAGCAGAACCCCAAAGATAATAGAAAGCCCCCAAACATGTAATGGCGGTTAGACAAGATGAAATACTGACACAGAAAGAAAATAGTATGAGCAAACGCTGGGGCCCAAACTAACTAAATAGAAAAGGATAGGAAGGGTACTTACTGCAATCCCAGAAAACCCTGAAAAGCACCAACTCTACTAATTTCAAAAATACCTGAGATCACACGACCTCTTCCACCTAAATTAGTTCTCTGGTGTAACAAAATCAAAACAGCAGCCACTGAAAAAACTGGAAAAAGCAAAAGTACAAACATCAGTGGCTGAACAAAACTGAGAGGGCAGAAGCCCCGGAGGGGACCCTGAAGGCCCCCACAGAAGTGCAGGACAAAATGCAAAAATATAGCACAAACACAAAAGAAGAAAATGTCTTATCTGTTAGCAGGAGATGCAGACACGACACAGCAGGCTACAAGGGAAACTGGAATAAAGGATTCAGACCAGAACAATTGATCACCGGCAACCCTGATGGGAAGGTGACTCCCTTATATAAGACCAGTCAGTAACACCTGATTCCCAGTCCTCACAATCTTCACTGGACAGACTAGCACCGCTTGTAACCACCAGAGGGAGCCTCTGCTCAGAACTCATCTCAAACCCATTCACAACAGTTTCCTGTTCCTAAAGGACGGGTTTCCTACAGATGAAGATCTTCAGGAGGACCCAGGCCGGCCGGTCGACCCAGGTAGCGGGGGGCATTTCCTACCTCGGCTGGTGCGGAGCCCCTGGAAGCGCCACGGTGGGTCCGGGTAGGATTCCACGACAGTGTGCGGAGCAGGTGGAGCAGTATCCAGAGGATCCCTGTCTCCCAGCCAGCGCCGGTAGGTAAGTATTCCCCCCTCTCCCTGGTCCCGGTGCCTTCTCCCTGTCTTCTCCTGTGGTCCTGTCATGGTGGGGGCCTCTTAAGGTGGTGCAGCCGTGGTTTTTTTAAAAAAAAAATTTTATTTTTTGAAATTTTGAATTTCCCGCCGCGCGTCGCTGCTATGGACGGCGCGGCGGGGTGTTTTGAATTTCCCGCCGCGCGTCACTACTATGGACGGCGCGGCGGGGTTTTTGAAATTTTTGGCGGCTGCATCATCAGACGGCGCCTGCTGTGGGGACGGCGGGGAGGTGCAGGGGGGCCGTGGGGCGGGGAGTAGGAGGGGGTGGACCCTGGCCAGACCTGCTGACCCGGATATCCGGGGGAGGATATAAGGAGCCTAGGAAAGAGATAAAGCGCTTCTGCCCCATTTTCGCGATGGACACTGCAGAAGCTCCCTCGGTGCAACAGGAGAGCCAGCAGCAGCAGACAGAGCGCTCCTCTTCAATGGCCAGGAGCACCAGCCGCAGAAGTTCCGCAGCTGGGAAAAAGGCCCCTCCCCGTGATCCGGTACCTACTGCTGTATAATCTGGGTAAGAGATCGTCAGACTTAGAATACCCAGTAATGCAGTTTTTCCCCCATTCTGTGTCTGTTACTAGGGGAAGAAGTGTTCGGTGAAAAGCAAGCACAGGGAATGTGCCTTTTGTGCTTGCCCTCTGCCTGACGCTTGCCCTAAAAGGTTGTGCCAGCCGTGCATGCAACGGACGGTAGGGCATTTGAGGGGGAAGGGCAGGGCCTGGGATGAGATAGTAACCCCCCCCCATGCCCCTTCCCTTTTTAGATAGCGGAGGAGACTCCAGATTGTTAGGTCCACCATGGGGGTAGAGGAGGCGAAACCAGAGCTCTCAGTACAGGATCTGATGTTCGGTGGTCTAGATCCAAAAAAACGGAGATCCTTTCCACTAAACAGTAGCATCCAAGGCCTTATAGACAGAGAGTGGAAGAAGCCTGAAAAAAAGAGGCTCCTTACCCCAAGCGTTTAAGCGGAGATATCCCTTTGAAGATCCCTTGACAGGTAGATGGGATAAGTCCCCGAAGCTGGATACAGCAGTGGCGAAGGCTTCTAAAAAATCCTCCATCCCATTCGATGATATGGGGTCTTTGAAAGATCCACTAGACAAGAAGGCAGACTCCTTCTTGAAAGGACATGGGAGATGTCGGCAGGTGCCCTGAGACCGGCGGTTGCAGCCACTTGTGCAGCCAGGTCAATGATGGTCTGGCTAGACCAGTTAGCATCCCAGTTAGCAGATGGAACCTCCAGGGGGTCAATTCGGAAGACCTTGCCGATAATTCAGAACGCGGCAGCTTTCCTGGCTGATTCCTCAGCGGACTCAGTAAGAATGGCTGCCAGAGCGGCAGGGCTGTCTAATGCAGCACGAAGGGCATTATGGCTGAAATGTTGGCCGGGCGATATTCAAGCCAGATCTCGCCTCTGCTCCATTCCGTGTGACGGCGAATATCTTTTTGGCCCCGGGCCTGGACGAACTTTTAGAAAAGGCAGGGGACGACAAGAAAAAGTTTCCCAGTCTATCAACCCCTTTCTATAAAAGACCTTTCAGCAGAAGGAGGTTCAGCCGCAGAAGGTCGTCCAGGGAACGAGCCAAATGGGATGAAAAGAGGCGAAGAGGTACAGGGTTTATGTTTAGGGGTCCACCTAGGGAAATAAAAAAACCCTCGCAATGACTAGCAATGCCGGTAGGAGGCAGATTGAGGGCCTTCTACCCGACCTGGTCGGAAATCTCAAGCAGTAGCTGGATCCTTAACATCATAGCTACAGGGCTGCGGTTAGAATTCTCCTCGGTACCTTGGGATAACTTTAAAATTACCCCACTCAGGTCATCCCCATCGGAGCAGGCCGCTCTAGAGTTGGAGGTTCAGGAGCTTTGCGCTAAGAAAGTCTTAGTGGAGGTGCCAGAAGCAGAGCGGGGTAAGGGGTTTTACTCCCCTCTGTTTTTGATCCGTAAACCGGACGGGTCTTTTAGAACAATTATTAATTTGAAAGCCCTCAATAAGTTCCTGATTATTCACCCATTTAAAATGGAAACGGTCAGCTCAGCAATAAAGCTTCTGTTTGAAAATTGCTTTATGGTGGTGTTAGATCTGAAAGACGCTTATTACCACATACCGATCCATATGGAGCATCAGCGTTTCCTCAGAGTAGCAATCCAGATGGGGAATCGCTGCGACATTTTCAATATAGCGCCCTTCCTTTTGGCTTGGCGGTTGCCCCACGAGTGTTCACTAAGGTTATGTCGGAGGTCATGGCCCACTTACGTGAATCCAACATGCTTATAGTCCCCTACCTCGACGACTTTCTTATCATTGGGGAGACGACAGAGCATTGCCTAGAGCAACTGCAAAGAGCAATGTCTATTTTAGAGTGGCTGGGATGGCTAATAAATACCAAAAAGTCTCGTTTGAATCCGATGAGGGTCCAGAAGTTTCTAGGGCTAATTCTGGATTCGCGGAACCAGATCTGTAGTTTGCTGTCAGATAAGTTGGTTCACTTACGGTACCAAGTCCTAAACGCTTCCAATAACCCCTCCATGTCGCTTAGGAAGGCCATGTCTCTTTTGGGCTCCCTCTCGTCCTGCATTCCCGCGGTTCGGTGGGCTCAATTTCACACAAGGACGCTGCAAGCTGAGGTTTTGCTGTATCAAAATTTGCTAGGTGGTTACCTGGAAGGCCAGCTATCCTTGTCCCAGGCTGCTATAAGATCCCTGGATTGGTGGAAGGATGAGACGAACCTGTCTAAGGGGGTTCCCTGGGAATATGAGATATCCCGAATAGTCACAACAGATGCTAGCCCCTCTGGTGGGGGGCTCATATGGGGGACGTTATGGTTCAGGGCTTATGGGAGCAGGATCAAATTCAAATGTCTTCTAATATGAAGGAGTTAGCGGCGGTAGAGCTAGCAATTAAAAAGCTCCTTCTCTATCTACAGTGTCATCACGTTCGAGTGCTCTCCGACAATCGTGTCACAGTCGCTTACATCAACCACCAGGGTGGTACTCGTTCCGGTCCTCTCATGGAAGTGGCAAGGCGCCTACTCCAGATAGCAGAACGACACTTTCTTTCTCTAACGGCTCTACATATAAGGGAGAAGAAAATACCAAGGCGGACTTCTTAAGCCGCAATCTCCTGAGTCAAGGAGAGTGGTCATTAAAGACTTCCATCTTCAACCTAATTGTGCGGAAATGGGGTCAACCGGAGGTAGATCTCTTTGCTACCAAAAGCAACAGGAAAGTGAGACAGTTCTGCTCTCTGAATCCTAAAGAACGCCCTCTGGCAGTGGACGCTCTTCTATTACAGTGGGATTTCAATCTAGCCTACGCCTTCCCTCCCCTGTCCTTACTCCCCCTAGTATTGAGGAAGGTCAGGAAGGACAGGGCAAGGATAATAGTAGTCGCTCCTTTTTAGCCCAGGAGGGCATGGTTTTCATGCCTCAGAAACATGTCGATAGCCGACCCGTGGGTCCTGCCGGATATTCCCGATCTGCTCTCCCAGGGTCCAGTCTACCATCCTCGAGTAGCGGGCCTCCACCTGACGGCGTGGATTTTGAACGGTCGCTGCTGAGAGATAAGGGGTTTTCTGCTAATGTAATTAATACTCTCCTTAAAAGCAGAAAAGAGGTTACAACTAGAATCTACGCTAGGACTTGGAAGAAATTTCTCCAGAGCTCGGGGTGGTAGCAGGGGACCCAACACCGATAACCCAGATTCTAGAATTCCTACAAAAGGGTCTGGACTTAGGTCTCTCCACAAGCACCCTTAAGGTGCAAGTTTCAGCTTTGGGGGCACTCTTCAGTTGCAACATCGCAAATAATTACTGGGTCAGTAGATTCATTAAAGCTGCGGGTAGGTCGAGACCCATAGTGAAGGTGAGAATCATGCCATGGAACTTGAACCTTGTTCTCACTGCTTTAACAGAGCCCCCTTTTGAACCTATATCAGCAGCATCAATAAAAATTCTTTCCCTTAAAACCGCTTTCCTGGTAGCATTAACCTCGGCTAGGAGGGTAAGTGACATCCAGGCACTATCTAGACTGTCTCCTTACACTCGGGTCCTGAATGACAGAATAATTCTTAGACCTGATCCGGCATACGTACCTAAGGTGTCTTCTGCTTTCCACAGAACACAGGAAATTGTTCTCCCTTCGTTCATCCCTAATCCATCTAATCAAAAAGAGATAAAACTCCATACTTTAGATGTTAGAAGATGTCTACTGCAATATTTGGCAGTCACTGATCCCTGAAAAGGGACAATGCATTGTTTGTCTCTTTTCAAGGAATTAACAAAGGCCGTAGATTAACGAAGAGCTCATTGGCCAGATGGATTAGGGAAGCAATTTCTCTGGCATACACCTCGAGGGGCAAGCCGGCACCTGAGAGGCTAAGGGCGCATTCCACCCGAGCTGTGGCGACTTCATGGGCAGAGAGGGCAGAAGTCTCCATTGACCAGATATGTAAGGCAGCTACGTGGTCTTCTCCACACACGTTTTACACTCATTATAGATTAGATTTGGGTGCTTCCTCAGACCTTTCTTTCGGACTAAGGGTGCTGCAGGCAGTAGTCCCTCCCTGAGTGGTTATTACTCTCTGTAATTCTCTCTGTAGTGCTGTCATGGACGTTCGAATAAAGTCTAAGTTACTTACCGTTAACGGTATTTTTCGAAGTCCATGACAGCACCCTTACATTCCCACCCGGGTTCTATGTGCACTTCTTCCTCTTATATAGTCCACATGTAATAAACAATTGATTAATGTTACTGTGTGATGCATAAAATTTTTTGCTGTATACCATTTAACCTTGGTAGTCCTCTTATGCTCTGTAATCCAACTGATGCGTGGGAGAGGTGCCGCCCTTTTATATCTGTAGGTTTCCTGTTCCTAAGGGGCGGATCCCCTCTCTCTGTAGTGCTGTCATGGACTTCGAAAAATACCGTTAACGGTAAGTAACTTAGACTTTCTAAAGCTGGTCATAAACATTCTCACAAGATAGAGTATTCAAATGGAGACCAGGAGAATATGCTGCTGTCAGAAACAAAGGATTGGGCATATTTAAGCACAGCATGTCTAATCACTTCCCCAACATCTGCAGTCAGGAGGCCACTTAAGTCCATGAGGAGGATGATCGAGTCCTCAGAGTGACCAGTCCAGTCTATCTATTAAAGAGAGGCCACTATAAATAACAAAAATGACAAGAGAATACGCTATGTAATAAGGGATGGTGCTATACATAAGGAGGTGACACCATGTAATAATGGGATAGCACTATACATAATAATGCACTGTAATAGTGGACGGCACTATACATAACTAGAGAGGACGCAGTTTAAAAAGATATGCAGCTACAGTATATATAGCAGAGAGGAAACTAATAAAGTATGGTGCTATACATGACAAGAACGTACACTATGTACTAAGGGACCGCGCTATACATAACGAGAACCCCTCCCCCAGAATGATTTTATGGACACCACATCTTCTGTTGCATTTTTGCTGCGTTCGACTTTTCCTCCTAAAACGTCTCAAAACCAGTTTTAGATTAAAAAAATAAATAAATTGGGGGCTTTGTGCAAAATTCATGAATTTTTTGTAATGTATTTTGCCCAAAACACGCCAGTAAAAAAAAAACACAAGTCAAAGAAGAAAAATGTTAACAAGGAATTAGGCCTCATGTGTTTACCTAAAAAAAAATGCAAGATATACCTCTGGTATCCCATTGTATTTAATGAGTGCAGTGTAACCACTTGTTCTTGTGTCAAACATCAGGGATAATATATGTTATTGAACTTTATACTATTGTTTATACAAAAAAAAAAGGTCATGGATCGTCCATCAGTACAAAGACTAACCGCTGAGTAATGAATAACCATAGGATTGCCCCATGGTCAAGACATGAAATGATGAGATATACTGATACTTGTGTCACTCATGGATACTGGTTTAAAACTTTAATTTTTGGCAACTTTCATGTTTTATATATTTATTTTTTTAATTTTTAGACATTTTTCCCTTTTACATATGTACTGTAATTACGTGAATGAAAAAAGCAGGATTTTTGAGAAGTTAAAGGCATTTTTCAGCTATCATAGCCATGGTTGACACTGCCCTTGTCACTGCTTTTGCTCTTTTTGGGTTTGGAGGTTCCACACATGAAACCGAATAGACCTGCCACTATCTGACTAAGGGCCACTAAGATCTGTAGCAACCCCACAATGGCCAGACCCACGAACACTGTGATGTGGATAATCTTCTGAATGTCCTCATCAATTTTAAAATTCAGCTCAAAATCGGGCAACCATTCCTGTGCGAAGCCCATCACATTGTCCTCCACTGGCGGAGTGTAAATGCAGGAACCGTTCAGAAACCAGGCCAGGTCAAACTTCAATGTATGGAGGGTACTAGTAAAAAAAAAAAAAAAAGAAGGCAGTGAGATAAGTGTACAAATAAAAAAATGAGGTATACAAAACCAGTGTATATAATATATACTCCTCTATTAATATCGGTCCTTTTTTGTAGCCCTTAAAGGGAATTACTCATCAGGATTTGCTGCCCCATCTGAGAGCAGCTTAATGTAGTGGCAGACACCCTGATTCCAGTGATGTATCACTTACTAGGCTGCTTGCTGCATTTTGACAAAATCAATGTTTTACCTGCTGCAGATCTAGCAGTTCTCTGAATGCTGAGCTCTGTACAATTCCGCCCACACCACTGATTGGCTCGTTTCTGTGTGCATTGTGACAATCTGTGTTAGGGGCGAGGTTACATAGACCTCATGAATATGGAGGACTACAATACAGCAAGTTTCCAATCCTCTAGTGATAATCTCCTGCTAATGAAACAGTGATTTTATGAAAACTATATAAAGCAGCCCAGTAAGTGACACATTAAGGGAATCAGAGTCTCTGTCCCTACATTTGCTGCTCTCATATTAGGTGGCAAAAACCTGGTGACAGATCCTCTTTAAAATGGAACCAAAGCCAATAATCCAAGTGAAGACTAAAACGTTGCAATATTTCTTCTAAGAAAACCTCAGCTTCCTTCTCCTACTTGGCTGATTGTACACTCTCACCTCATGGGTAAAAACGTGACTTCAGGGAATACAGATTACTGAGAAATGAGTACGGAGAGAGGAATCAGAGGCCGATAGAGACATTCTGCTGCACGTTCTCCCGAAGTAATCGTGCTATTACTGTATACGGGGGGGAAATAAGTATTTGATCCCTTGCTGATTTTGTAAGTTTGCCCACTGACAAAGACATGAACAGTCTATAATTTTAAGGGTAGGTTAATTTTAACATTGAGAGATAGAATATCAAAAATAAAATCCGGAAAATCACATTGTATAAATTATAAATTTATTTGCATTTTGCAGTGAGAAATAAGTATTTGATCCCTCTGGCAAACAAGACTTAATACTTGGTGGCAAAACCCTTGTTGGCAAGCACAGCAGTCACATGATTTTTGCAGTTGATGATGAGGATTGCGCACATGTCAGGAGGAATTTTGCTCCACTCCTCTTTGCAGATCATCTCTAAATCATTAAGATTATGAGGCTGTCGCTTGGCAACTCGGAGCTTCACCTCCCTCCATAAGTTTTCTATGGGATTAAGGTCAGGAGACTGGCTAGGCCACTCCATGACCTCAATGTGCTTCTTTTTGAGCCACTACTTTGTTGCCTTTGCTGTATGTTTTGGGTCATTGTCTTGCTGGAAGACCAGACACGACCCATTTATTATTATTATTATTATACATTTATATAGCGCCATTTATTCCATGCCGCTTTACATATGAAAAGGGGAAAAATATAGACAGGTACAATAAACATGTGCTGGACAAGGGACACACAAGTACAGAAGGAGAGAGGACCCTGCCCGCGAGGGCTCACAGACTGCAGGGATGGGTGAGAATACACTAGGAAAGGGTAGGGCTGGTCGTACGATGGTTCAGTAGACTGAGGATCATTGCAGGTTGTAGGCTTGTCAGAACAGGTGGGTCTTCAGGTTTTTCTTGAAGGTCTCCGTTGTTGGTGAAAGTCTGATGTTTTGCGGCAGGGAGTTTCAGAGTATGGGGGAAGCCCGGGAGAAGTCTTGTATGCGGTTGTGGGATGAAGATATGAGGGGGGAGTCGAGAAGGAGATCTTGAGGGGATCGAAGGTTGCGTGTAGGTAGGTAGCGGGAGACCATGTCACAGATGTATGGAGGAGAAAAGTTGTGGATGGCTTTGTATGTCATGGTTAAGGTTTTGAACTGGAGCCTCTGGGCAATAGGGAGCCAGTGAAGGGCCTGGCATAGGGGGAGGCTGGGGAATAGCGGGGAGACAGGTGGATTAGTCGTGCAGCAGAGTGTAGGATGGACTGGAGTGGTGCCGTGGAGGGAAGGAGGTTGTCACTCAGGATTTTAGGGTGCATGGCTCCGTCCATTCTCCCATTGATGCGGTGAAGTAGTCCTGTGCCCTTAGCAGAGAAACACCCCCAAAACATGTTTCCACCTCCATGCTTGACAGTGGGGACGGTGTTCTTTAGTTCATGGGCAGCATTTCATGCCAAAGAGCTCAATTTTTGTCTCATCTGACCGCAGCACCTTCTCCCAATCACTCACAGAATCATCCAGGTGTTCATTGGCAAACTTCAGATGTTCCTGCACATGTACTTTCTTGAGCAGGGGACCTTATGGCAATGCAGGATTTTAAACCTTTATGGCGTAATGTGTTACCAATGGTTTTCTTGGTGACTGTGTGTCCCAGCTGCCCTGGGATCATTAACAAGTTCCCCCCGTGTAGTTTTAGGCTGATCTCTCACCTTCCCCATGACCAAGGATACCCCACAAGGTGAGATTTTGCATGGTGCCCCAGATCGATGTCGATTGACAGTCATTTTGTATTTCTTCCATTTTCTTACTATTGCACCAACAGTTGTCTCCTTCTCACCCAGCGTCTTGCTTATGGTTTTTTAGCCCATTCCAGCTTTGTGCAGGTCTATGATCTTGTCCCTGACATCCTTAGAAAGCTCTTTGGTCTTGCTCATGTTGTAGAGGTTAGAGTCTGACTGATTAATTGAGTCTGTGGACAGGAGTCTTCTGTACAGGTGACTATGTAAGAAAGCTGTCTTTAATACGATACGATACGATACGATACACTTTATTGATCCCGGGGGGAAATTACAGTATTACAGCAGCAATACAAACAGCAGTACATAAAATATTAGGACACAAATCTTGCACAGGTGTACCAACATTACATAATAAATAAAAGTGTGTAGTTCAGGTATATATAAGATAATGTTAATTGACATTAGTACACCAGCCATCAGTCATTATTTTCTACCACCCTTAGGAAATTATTATACATCCCCATAGCAGTAGGTACAAACGATTTCCTGAATTTCTCCTTCTTGCACCTTAGTAGGATTAGACGGCTGCTGAATGTGCTCTTCTGATTCAAGAACAGCTCGTATAGTGGGTGTGTGTTATTGTTCATTATTGCCCTACACTTCTTCTGAATTCTATCCTCCAATACCTCCTCAAAAGAGTCAAGATGGAGGCCAACAGCTGCGCTTGCCTTCTTGATAAGTTTGTTGAGTTTATTAGGCTAAGTGCACACGTTCAGGAATATTTGCGTTTTTTTCGCGTTTTTTCGCGGGAAAAAACGCGTCAAAAACGCATGTATTAAGCATCCTATCATTTAGAATGAATTCCGCAATTTTTGTGCACATGGTGCGTTTTTTTCCGCAAAAAAAACGCATCGCGGAAAATCTAGCATCATGTCCATTAATTTTGCGGATTTCTAGCGTTTTTCCCGCTTTATTATTGACCTAGAAAGTTCAGGAAAAAATCGCGGTAAAAACGCGTCAAAACCGCGCAAAAAAACGCACCAAAAACGCGTAAAATCCGCGCAAAAAAACGTGCGTTTTTGCCGCGAAAAAAGTTCGGTTTTGCTCAGGAATATTCTGCAAACATTCTGCAAACGTGTGCACTTAGCCTTAGCGTCAGCTACTCGCACACTACTGCCCCAGCAAATGATAGCAAAAAAGATGGCGCTTGCTACAACGGACTGGTAGAACATCTCCAGCATTTTACTGCACACATTGAACGACCTGAGCTTCCGCAGAAAGTACAGTCTGCTCATTCCCTTCTTGTAAACCTTTTCTGTATGACACCTCCAATCGAGTTTACTGTCAAGGTGAACCCCCAAATATTTGTAGCTCTCAACAATCTCAACCTCCTGGCCAGCAATGGTGATTGGTATGTAATCTTCCTTTTTCCTTCTATAACTCACCACCATCTCCTTGGTTTTCTTTACATTTAGTTCTAGACAGTTAGTCTGACACCAATCCACAAAGTCAGAAACCACCCTTCTATATTCCTCCTCCCCCCGGCCCCCCACAATGCCCCCTACAATTACGGAGTCATCTGAGAATTTTTGGAGGTGACAAAAATCAGATTTATACTGAAAGTCAGCTGTATACAATGAGAAGAGGAAGGGTGACAGCACTGTACCCTGAGGGGCTCCAACACTGCTCCGTACACTGCCAGATACCACCTCCCCCATCCTTACAAACTGCGGCCTGTCAGTCAGGTAGTCACTTATCCAGTTCACCATCCCCTCATCTACCGCCATAGCAGTCAACTTATTACGTAGTAAGAGCGGCTGTAGGGTATTGAAAGCACTAGAGAAGTCAAAGAACATAGCGCGCACTGCAGTTCCATCATTGTCCAAGAACGAATGCATTGTATGTAGCAGAGACGCTACAGCATCATCCACCCCCAATCTCTGCTGGTACGCAAACTGCAGGGGTCAGTGTAGGCCCTCACCCTCGGGCACAAGTAGGCGAGTATGCAAGGCAGGTAACGAGTTGATAAGTAGCATCTAACTGGTCTATCTGTCTGAAGTGTATGTGAGTGATGTCGAGCCCTTAACCGTTACCTCTCCACCCATCCTCCTGGTATTGTGTGCCTTACATACCAGGGCTACACATTCCCCCTTGGTAAAATACAGCACTCCCGGGCTGTAAAATACAAAAAGAAAGACATTTTGTTTTGCATTAACAATAAACATTACAACTCTTCCCATCCGGGAGGTGAGGATTCTTAAACGTTGCATTTTGTACAATGGACATAGAAAAATACAAAAACATACTTTCAATAAATATGTCATATCAAACAGTATTCTTGTGAAGGACCCGCACCAAACCTTCAACGTGGGTCCTGGGTGGGCTGCAGGACATCTGGCTGCAGACCTCGCTCAGTGCCACACCACACGGGTTTTATGTTCAGAGGTAATTGTTACAGTTGGATATAGAACCACGAGAATGCATAAAGTGCAACTATATACATTATCAGTTCTGGGGCTGACATAGTCCACAGCCTCGAAGTCCATTATTCCTCCTAATTAGTAATGCACAATACCATAACACTACTTTTTACAATATTCACATAAGGTAACCTTTTTCTGGGTTAAATTACATTATTTTGCTAGAATTACTGTTGATATCGAATAGGTATCTTCCCTTTCGTGGTTCGCTCTGATCTACGTGGAGTAGCTTCAGGTATATTAGTCTGTGATCTACCTGCTCTGCGTAACGGCAAACTATAGAACTGTCTCAATCTTTCTATGGATCTGGCAAGTGTACTGATGGCTGGGCGGTGTGAGTCAGCTTCACCAGGGGATCCCATAGCATGGGGCGCTGCTTCTGATGATCCTTCTTGAGATTCTGTAGGCTGAGGTGTTACTGGAATAGGTAACTCCTGAACTGGCTCAACTGGCACCATGGGCACAACTGGAGGTAGAACTTCCTCTTGTGGCTGATAAAACTGCAACACTGGAATGATTACAGCATCTCCCAGTCTAGGCCAATCCGCAGGGAAATCTCCCAGATCCGTGTGTATGACCTCTTCTTTTCTTTCTTCTCGATTGACGACAGGGTTCTCTTCACGAAGCTTTAAGGGTTCTGGGCACAATTTCAAATGGTCTCTGGACACAGTGGATATTGTTCTTCCTCCGTCCTTACTGATGATACAAACTTTTCTGTTGTCATATTTGGAATCTTGTACGACGTAGGGTTCTTGTTCCCACTGGTTGTCCAATTTGTGCATCTTCCTTTTTCTTTTCAATACCACTTCTCCAGGCATCAAAGGCTTGGCAGGAGCATTCCTGTTGTAAATATCTTCCTGTTTTTCCCGTGCCTTGTTGAGACTTTCTTCTACACAGACTTGCACTCATCTGTATTGCTCTTGCCGATTGATGTCCCAGTTTTCAACGGCGTCATCTGCCTCCTGTTCTACCACTCCAAGTTCTAAATCCATTGGTAGTCTCCCGGGCCTTGCTCTCATAAGATAGGCTGGAGTGCAGTTAGTGGAACTTACAGGTATATGGTTATACAAGTCAACCAAATCAGGTAGTAAGTCCGGCCACCGATTTCTGTCTTCCAACGGTATGGATTTCAACAAATCAAGGACAATGTGGTTCATTTTCTCGCAAAGGCCGTTGGTTTGAGGATGGTATGGTGTTGTTCTAATTTTCTTACACCCATACATGTGACAGAATTCCTTGAATAGGTCAGCCTCAAAAGCAGGTCCTTGATCAGTTAATACTTGCTCCGGATACCCATGCGGTCTGCAGAAGCTTGCTTGAAAGGTTCTTGCTGCCGTCACTGCTGTCTGATCCTTAACTGGAACAACCACCAGAAATCTAGAGTAATGGTCCACCATGGTCAAGGCGTATGAGTATCCAGATCTACTTGGCGACAATTTGACGTGGTCCAGGGCCACAATCTCCAAGGGACGAGTCGTCCGGATAGGCTGCAGGGGTGCCTTCTGACTACCGTAGTCCTTTCTTCTGAGACCACAGGGTCCACAGTTCCGACACCACCTCTCGATGGAGCTGCGCATCCCTACCCAGTAGAATCGGCACCTCAACAGGGTCTCCAGCTTTCTCCAGCCAAAGTGTCCTGCTTGATCGTGGTATGCTTCCAACACCATTTGGACGTCTGCCTTGGGAACCACTATCTGCCAGACCATCTCATGGGTCCTGGGGTTGACGTATCTCCTGCACAATTTCTCACGGTATAGGAACAATCGGCTTCTCTCGTTCCACAGGAGCTTTGCTGACATAGGTGCATCTTTTTCCAAGGAGGAACCTTCCTGTCTTAACAACTCCTTGATACGGCTGACCACTGGATCGCTGTCCTGAGTCTCTTTCCAGCTGTGATGGGGTAAGGGATTTAACGTTGCACCATACTGCTTTCTGTAGACTCGCTGCTCGTGGACTATCCCATTTCGATGGAACGCAGGTAGCTCAATTTCTTCCAGGTCGTCCGATTCTTCTTCCGTGTCAGATTCATGTTGCATTCGGGACAATGCGTCAGCATTAGCATTCTTTCGGCCTGCTCGGTACTTGATGGTAAACTGGTAATTGGACAACCGAGCCATCCAACGCTGCTCCATGGCGCCCAGCTTGGCGGTTTCCAGGTGCGTTAAGGGGTTGTTGTCTGTAAACGCAGTGAACTGGTTGGAGGCCAGATAGTGCTTAAATCTTTCAGTAATGGCCCAGACCAGCGCCAGAAACTCCAGCTTGAAGCTGCTATAATTTTCCGGATTCCTCTCAGTTGGCCTGAGTTTCTGCTGGCATATGCGATGACTTTTTCTTGGCCATTCTGCTTCTGACTGAGAACTGCTCCTAAACCTTCATTACTTGCATCGGTGTACAGCAGGAACGGTTGGCTGTAATCAGGATAGGTCAAAATCTCATCGCCTGTAAGGATCTCTTTCATCTTTTGGAATGCTTCAGCCTGTTCCTTACCCCAATTAAAGGGAGGGTTTCTGCTCTTTAAGGATTGTCCTACTAGGAGGTCCTGTAAAGGGGCTGCCTTCTTCGTGTAATCTTTCACGAACCTTCTGTAGTAACCCGTGAGTCCCAGGAACTGTCGCACTTCCTTGAGGTTCTTCGGCTCCGGCCACTTCTGGATAGCAGTGACTTTCTCTGGGTCCGGCGCCACTCCTTCCGAACTGACGATGTGCCCCAAGTATTGTACCTTCTGTTTGAGTAGATGGAATTTTGAGGGTTTCAACTTCATCCCGTACCTGGACAGGGACTCAAATACTTCTGCCAGGTGCTTCAGATGGTCCTCATATGTCTTGGAGTACACAATGACGTCGTCTAGGTATAGCAGCACGGTTTCAAAATTGAGATGTCCCAGGCAGTTCTCCATCACTCTCTGAAATGTTCCTGGGGCACTGCTGAGCCCAAACGGCATTCTGTCGAACTCACAGAGCCCCATTGGGGTGGTGAAAGCCGTTTTCTCACGATCCTCCTCAGCCACAGCCACTTGCCAGTACCCACTAGTCAGATCGAGGGTAGAAAAGTAGTTAGCCGTTTTCAGAGCAGCTAATGATTCCTCTATACGTGGTAACGGGTATGCGTCCTTATGTGTTATGCGGTTCACCTGCCTGTAATCCACACACATTCTCAAGCTACCATCTTTTTTTCTAACCAGGACTAGAGGTGCTGCCCAGGGACTACAACTATCCCTGATTACCCCGGCTTCTTTCATATCTCGCAACATTTCTTTAGCCTTCTGATAATGGGCTGGGGGTATAGGCCTGTACCGCTCCTTGATGGGAGGATGACTGCCTGTAGGGATATGATGTTGTACTCCCTTAATTATCCCAAAATCAAGTGGGTGCTTGCTAAACACTTGAGCGTACTCCTGTACCACCCGTAATACCCCTTGCTTCTGGTGAGCGGGAGTGGTGTCCGTCCCAACATGGAGTTGCTGACACCATTCCGCCACCTGGGTTGCCGGGTCATTGTCTTCCGCTATTTGGCGGGAGTCTAAGGACTCAGCCGGGAGAATAGAGTTATTGTAGACAGCATGTAGTTTAGCAATGGTTGCATAACGGGGTAAGTTTACCTCATCATCTCCCCAGTTGAGGAGCCGTACCGGTACTCTTCCATTCACCACTTCCACTACTCCCCTAGCAGTCATAAGTGTAGGTCTATGTTCTGAATGGTGGGGTTCTACTACAGCTTGGTAGCTCTGTCCTCTCAGACCTATGGCTGCCCTGCACCAGATTATCATTTCACTCATTGGGGGTATCACAATGGGATTCGAGTCAGTGACCCGTACATTACCAATTTCGCCGTCTGTAAGCTTCGCTTGCTGCTGACACACCAGGGCCCGGATCTCTCTTTGGATTACTCCCTTTTGTCTTGGTCTAGCAATTTCAGCGAGCTGTTGGAGTAAGAACACAACTTCTCCCAGACAGTTACTGATAATGTTAGTACCCAAAATTATATTTAAACTGTTCTCCTCATTTACAGTCTTTACTACTAGAAGCCCCTGGTCTTTCAACTCCTCTCTGCCCACTTTCACATCCACACATTTTGTCCCGAGTACTTCTACAGGAAGACCATTAGAAGCATACACGGTAAAGTCAGGGCTCGGGGTTTAAGGCTGTCCATTGACCAGAACTTAGTATATAGGGCATCAGGTATTATGGTCACCTGAGACCCAGTGTCTAACAATGCCGGAACTGCAATACCATCTAGAATGATAGACAGGTAGGGTCGCCCACCCACATACCTGCGGTTCCAGTCTAGGGGGCCTGACGGATCTCCTCCTGGGTGTTGGCCCTCGGACCCAGGTTCTGCCCGTTTAAAGGACACTGTGGAGACATATGACCTTTCCGTTGCAACGGTAACAGGTGATCTCCCGACGAGGAGGGTGTTGATCAGAGGTCGCTCCTGGGGTGGCGTTGTCCTCCTCCGGGGGGGCGACGTCTTCCTTCTTCTCCGGTTCATCCACGGGACGTCTTCTGGGCAGTCAGCTAATAAGATCTTTCCTTCTTCCTCTTTCCGCAGCTGCAGGGCACTCATCACAGCAGCCAGATTTTTAGTCAGCTGGCGCACCTCTGAGCGCAGCCAGTCCAATTCACTAGGGGGTGTCACCTGCGTTTTGGCTTCTGCCACTACGGGGAAAAGGGGGGTACTGCCGGTTCCAGAGTGACTTCACCCTGGTGATGTTGGGTGGCCACCTCAGGTTTGCCCAGGGGTCGCAGCCCTTTTATTGCCATGTCCTTTAGGGCATCAAAGGTAGCATCAGGATGATCTAAGGACCACCAGTTTACAGTTCTGCGTTCCTCTTGGGATCTCAATCCCTGTACAAATTGTTCTTTCAGCATCTTATTTTCGTCGATAGCATTTATATTATTAATCTGCTTAAGGGCTCTCAGGGCTCCTTGTAGTCGGCAAGCGTAGTCCCTGATGCTGTCACCTGGCTGCTGTGTACAGTGGTAGAAGGCCATCCGGAGATCCGTTTCTGTGCGGTCTTCAAACATGGCATGTAGCTTAAAGAGAATCGCAGGTACCGACTCCTGATCAACGTATCCCAAGTCTCCACTTCCCTCTCAGCAGCGCCAGTTAGCTGCCCTATCAGCACAGCAGCTTTTTGTCTCTCAGGCACGGAGTACATTTCTAGGATGCTGCATAACTTCCGCTTGAATCCTGCTAAAGTGCCTGGCTCACCGCTGTACTGGGGAAGCCATTTCGCCCCAGGCATATATGGAAGCGTTAGTGGCATGAGCGGGACTACCGGACTGGGTGCTGGGCCTGCGCCCCCATCTGGCGCTACAATGCCACGCGGTGCGGGGTCGGGGCCTCCGGCTGGGGCCGCACTGTCGGCCGGTTGTTGTGACATATTAGCACCCCCTTGGTTAAACGGAGCCTACCGGTTTCAGAAGCTGCTATTCCACAGGCGCAGCGATGGGGACAGGACCTTCGTCGCAGGCGCTCTGATGTCAGAGCGTCCACTTCCTGTCGCAGGACCTGCCGCTGAGTCAGAGCCGGAGGCGTGTCCAAGACTTTGCGCGCTCTTTCAGGTACGCCCACCTTCTTCTCCAGCGCCTTAGGGCGCGAATATGGCGGCAAATATGGCGGTATTTGGCGCCAAACAACAGCAACAGTCTTTTTCACCAAAACACTCCACAGGCACACAGGGCTCGCAATTCTGCAAGTTTCGGATCCTGTTCGTGACGCCAAGTTTTTGTCTCAACCACGCACCACAGTTGTGGGTTTGCAGGGATATGGGGTACTCGGAGCCGAGCCTGTAGATTTCTATGGGGGATGTCACTGGTAGCGTGGCTCGGTCCGTGTCCCTGGCGGTCAGGCGTTAAAGGGGAATTTATTTACAGGGGATTTGGTAGATAACAGTTCGTGACGCCACCTGTAGTTGTCTGATCACTGAGACCAGCGCTGCTGAATAGAACTCTGAGGGGATGTTATAGCAGCGAGGTGTTGGGTCCCCCACAGGTGGGACTGTCCCTCTGAGTCTATGGTGATTGTAGTAGGGAGATGTGGATAAATGACACAGTCTCAGACAATAAAGCTTCTTTCCATACCTTTTACTTTCAAGTTGTTTAGGCAGGTCCCGGGAAGCTGTTGGGGTGGATGGAGGATGCTTTTCGAGGTAACGGCTGAGCAGGTTAGAGGCCTCCTTAACTTTTCATGTAACGAGTCCAACCTGCATAAAGCTAAGTTCACTCAAAACTCCAGCTAATTCTGTAGCTGTACTGCCCGGTTAGCATAGTGGTCGGAGCCTTCCATATAATGTGAGAGAGCTGAGTTCCTACTGTTGTCCTGCATCGACTCAAGGTTCCCACTCTCCCAGACTCCAGTTACGTACCGACAATAGGCTTGTTCCTGTGACCTGAAGTCCAGCGAACCTCTGGTTTTTCTTATCACTACGCCTGAAGCTGTAGCGACACTTCGGTCCCCAGTGACCGGTGATCAATGCAGGATAGTTCAATCCTTAAGGCACTTCTAGAATTCTTTTCCACTGCGCCTTTCGCCCTGCTCGCACTCTTAATATCAGCACTGACTAGACTAGGATAATATTCGGTTATCCGTACTAGCCTCCACTTTTGTACCGTCTCTCTGTATTGACAGGAATCTCGGCTCTCCAACAGGCACCAGTCCTGACTCCTCCACACATTTGAGAAGCTTTCAGACTCCCCTGTCCTACAGGACACTCCCCTATACACCCCTGCTGGGTGTGTCTGAAGTGTATGTGAGTGATGTCGAGCCCTTAACCGTTACCTCTCCACCCATCCTCCTGGTATTGTGTGCCTTACATACCAGGGCTACACATAATAATGAGAAATTACTCAGGCAAAAGAAAGATGAAGAAAGAGAGGTGCAAAAAGCCATGGAAAGTCATGACACCAGCTAAAATCTATCAGTAATTTCTCATTACCATGGTGCTACACAAGAAACAGTTCATGATGGGTAAAACCAGTGAGCTGTCTCAAGACCTTTGCAACCTTATTGTTGCCAAACATACTGATGGCATTGGTAATAGAAGAATTCCTAAACTACTGAAGGTTCCAGTGAGCACTGTTGGGACCATAAACCGGAAGTGGAAAGAACATAATTTCACCATTAACCCGCCATGACCAGATGCTCCCACAAGATTTCAGACAGAGGAGTCAAAATAATTATTAGAAGAGTTGTCCAAGAGTGAAGGACCACCTATGGAGAGCTATTGAAGACCTGGATTCATGAGGTACAATTGTTTCAAAGAAAACTATAAGTAATACAATGAACCTGTATGCACGCTCACCACGCAAGACTCCATTGCTGAACAAAAAGAATGTTCAAGAGTGTTTATAGTTTGCTTAGCAACATGTAGACAAGTCTGTGAAATACTGGGATAATATAGTCTGATCAGATGAGACCAAAATTGAACTCTTTAGATGCCATACTAAACACCATATTTGGAAACCAAAAGGCACTGCATATCACCCTAAAAACACCATACCAACAGTGAAGTTTGGAGGTGGGAACATCACGGTGTGAGCTGTTTTTCAGCATACAGCACTGGCACGTTTTATGTAATTGAAGGAAGGATGAATGGACAAATGTACAGAGACTTTCTTGAAGTCTAAAGATGTGCTGCCATCTACCAGAACGATGATGATGAAACGAGGGTGGACATTTCAACAAGACAATGATCCCAAACTCACAGCCAAGGAAACTCTCAATTGGTTTCAGAGAAAGAAAATAAAGCTGCTAGAACGGCCGAGCCAATCACCTGACCTGAATCCAATAGACAATGTATGGAAGGAAATAAAGCTCAGCGCTCATAGAAGGAGCCCACGGGACCTTCAGGATATGAAGAGTGTTTGTGTGGAACAATGGGCCAAAATCACACCTGAGCAATGCATGCGACTAGTTTCTCTATACAGGATGTGTCTTGAAGCTGTCATCACCAACAAAGGTTCTGTACGAAGTATTAATTACATTTCAGTAAGCGTGTTCAATACTTTTTCCCTGTGTCATTTCTCATACATAATTTATGGACCTCTATGGTTTGATTTCTTTGCCTGTGTGGATTGTTTGGGTTGTTACCGACATCTGGTGAGGATTCATGACAGTAGCACCTTTAGAAATATATTTACTTAGAAAATTGGTGACGTGTTCAATACTTATTTCACAGGCTGTATATATATTTTATTAATTTGTTTCAAGGACAGGGGAGTTACCACTGCAGTCAATCACTGAGCTTAGTGATTTTCTCAATGTAGACAGCATAAGCTGCTCATCTCTGTGATTGTCTGCAGCGGTGATGTGCACTGTAGTCTTAATGTCACCGCTTCAGCCAGTACACGGAGACTGCATCAGGTGCAAAGAAGCAGTACTGGACCTGGTCAAGGTGAGTACAGTCATGGCCAAAAGTTTTGAGAATGACACAAATTATATTTTCACATGATCTGCTGCCCTCTGGTTTTTATGTGTGTTTGACAGATGTTTTTATCACAGACAGAAATATAATAATTGCAAACATATGAGTAACAAAAGCTTATATTGACAGTTAGAATGAGTTAATGCAGCAAGTCAATATTTGCAGTGTTGACCCTTCTTCTTCAGGACCTCTGCAATTCTCCCTGGCATGCTCTCAATCAACTTCTGGACCAAATCCTGTTGCTCTTGGAGGACATTCTGGTACCATTCTTTATTCATGGCTGTGTTTTTAGGCAAGACTGTGAGAGAGCAGATTCCCTTGGCTGAGAAGCAACCCCACACATGAATGGTTTCAGGATGCTTAACAGTTGGCATGAGACAACACTGGTGGTAGCGCTCACCTTGTCTTCTCCGAATGAGGCGTTTTCCTGATGTCCCAAACAATCGAAAAGGGATTCATCAGAGAAAATAACTTTACCCCAGTCCTCAGCAGTCCACTGCCTGTACCTTTTGCAGAATATCAGTCTGTCCATGATGTTTTTTCTGGAGAGAAGTGGCTTCTTTGCTGCCCTCCTTGAGACCAGACCTTGCTCCAAGAGTCTCCGCCTCACAGTGCGTGCAGATGCACTCATACCTGCCTGCTGCCATTCCTGAGCAAGCTCTGCACTGCTGGTAGCCCGATCCCGCAGCTGAAACACTTTTAAGAGACGGTCCTGGCGCTTGCTGGTCTTTCTTGGGCGCCCTGGAGCCTTTTTGGCAACAATGAAACCTCTCCTTGAATTTCTGGATGCGATAGATTGTTGACTGAGGTGCAATCTTTCTAGCTGCGATACTCTTCCCTGTTAGGCCATTTTTGTGCATTGCAATGATGACTGCACGTGTTTCTTTAGAGATAACCATGGTTAACAGAAGAGAAACAATGATGCCAAGCACCAGCCTCCTTTTAAAGTGTCCAGTGGTGTCATTCTTACTTAATCATGACAGATTGATCTCCAGCCATGTCCTCATCAACACCCACACCTGTGTTAATGGAGCAATCACTGAAAAGAGGTTAGCTGGTCCTTTTAAGGCAGGGCTGCAATGATGTTGAAATGTGTTTTGGGGATAAAGTTCATTTTCTAGCCAAATATTGACTTTGCAAGTAATTGCTGTTAAGCTGATCACTCTTTATAACATTCTGGAGTATATGCAAATTGCCATTAGAAAAAGTGAAGCAGTAGACTTTGTAAAAATTAATATTTGTGTCATTCTCAAAACTTTTGGCCATGACTGTACCTGCTGTGTTCGTTATTTTATGTGTATAGAAGAATTTGGATCCATTGTTTTTGGAAGTAGAAAACCCCTTTAATTATTTTGTTAAATGTTTTAAATAAACTCTCATCTTATTGCCCCTTTAGGAGACTACAATCTATGACCCTTCATCGCTTACATAATAATTTGAACTACATATTCCAAAGCAATATTGCTTGGCAAATATCCCTGATAGACATGGTGGGCTTTGGATGGCAGCCTGTAGGAGGGATACCTTGTGGTAGCACTTGTTCTTTATCATCATTAATATTTATTTTTATAGCACCATTATTTCCAGGGCTTACATAATAAATACATATACAGTACTCATCATAAATGAGTACACCCCCTTTGTAAAGTCAAATGTTAATCAATATCTCACTGAACACAAGAACAATTTCCAAACTTTTGACAAGACTGAGTTTCATAGAACATTTTAAGCCCATAACATGAAGGTAAGGTTAATAAATAATACAATTTTCATTACAAAATCTTCTGTTTTAAGAAAATGAGTTGCTGCAAAAATGAATACAACCCACATGAAAAACTATTATATCCAGTATTTTGCAGGACCTTCATGATTTTTAAGGACTGCACCAAGTCTTCCAGGCATTAAATGAAGAAGATGGTGACATAATGTAACATCTATCTTTTTCCGTTCTTCAAGAACGACCTCTTAGGGTGAGTTTCCACGGTCAGGAAACGCTGCGTGTTTGGCGCTGTGCGCTGGCGCAGCGCCAAACACGCAGCGTCCAGATGTTACAGCATAGTGGAGGGGATTTCAAGAAATCCCGTCTCCACTATGCCTAAAAACACGCAGGCGGGAGACCTGCGTAAACGGACATGTGGCGCGTCTTTTCAGACCGCAGCATGTCCTAGCGTGTTGCGGCGACGGTGCGTCGCCGCAACAGAATTTCACACAGGGCTATGTAGCCCTGCGTTCTTTCCGGAGGTGTTCCGGAGATGTCCTGAACACCTCCGGAAAGAGCGCGCGTCAGAAATGGGGCGGGGCTTAGACGGAGCGGAATTTCCGCTCCGTCCAAAGCGCTGTGGTTCCGGACCGTGGAACCACAGCCTTAGAGCCTGGACGCTGGATGGAGAGTGAAGACAACTTGTCTCCTCAAAGTTCCCCATAGGTGGCCACTGAGTCACTTTCACCGTGTTCTTCAGAAATATCACAGAAGCTTGAGGCTAAGTGCACACGTCCGGAATGTTTGCAGAATATTCCTGAGCAAAATCGGACTTTTTTCGCGGCAAAAACGCATGTTTTTTTGCGCGTTTTTGGTGCGTTTTTTTTTGCATGGATTTTACGTGTTTTTACCGCGATTTTTTTACCTGAACTTTCTAGGTCAATAATATAGCGGGAAAAACGCTAGAATTCAGAGAAATTAATGAACATGTTGCTTCTTTTTCCGCGATGCGTTTTTTTTGCGGAAAAAAACGCACCATGTGCACAAAAATTGCAGAATTCATTCTAAATTATAGGATGCCTAATTCATGCGTTTTGACGTGTTTTTTTTCCCGCGAAAAAACGCGACAAAAACGCAAATAATCATGAACGTGTGCACATAGCCTTAGATGTGTGTTTTGAATCATTCTCTTGTTTGTATGTTGTGCAGTTATTGTACCTTGCCCCTGTTCACACTAGCTAGGAGGTGTTGGTCAGTTTTTCGGTCAGTTTACTATTAGAGGTTGTAATAGCCTCCTTTCTGACTCTGCACTCCTCCCATCAGCCCAAGGGTATTTTAATTAATGCTAGATTCTACTTTCTTATAGCCCAGGAGACACATGGTTGACGATCAGAGAAAGGTCACCTTGCCATGGTTGATGGGCATACATGAATTGGACAATTAATGTGCTAAGAACCTTCATTTTTATAAGTACATTCTATAGTGCAGTAATGCAGTTTAAATCTCATATTTAGTATTTGCATACATATTGGCGCTTACAGAGTGCTGCTGTGTTCTCTTTTTTGTGTTTTGAATCATTGTCATGTTGGAAAAGTACACGTCTGCCAAGGGCACGGAGTGATGGTAACATCTTTTATTTCAATATACAGCAGAGCATCTGTGAATTCATGTTACAATCAATGAAATATAGATCCCGATAGCGGCAGCTCATGTAGTCCCACATAAGGACACTGCCACCACCATGTCTCACTGTAGGCATCATGCATTTCTCTTTGTACTCCAGCTTTGTGACAATCAGGCTATGGTTCCACGGTCCGGAACCATAGCGCTTTTGACGGAGCGGAAATTCCGCTCCGTCTAAGCCCCGCCCCTTTCTGACGCGCGCTCTTTCCGGAGGTGTTCAGGACACCTCCGGAACACCTCCGGAAAGAGCGCAGGGCTACATAGCCCTGTGTTAATTATGTTGCGGCGACGCACCGTCGCCGCAATACGCGAGGACATGCTGCGGTCTAAAAAGACGCGCCGCATGTCCGTTTACGCAGGTTTGCCACCTGCGTATTGTTACGCATAGTGGAGACGGGATTTCTTGAAATCCCCTCCACTATGCTGTAACATCTGGACGCTGCGTGTTTGGCGCTGCGCCAGCGCACAGCGCCAAACACGCAGCGTTTCCTGACCGTGGAAACTCACCCTTACTGTTTTGAAGCCATCGGTTCCAAAAACATTTATCTCTGCACTATGCTGCTTTAAGATTACATAGGAAAAACTGGTGTCAGATTCCCACTAAAGCATTATTTGAAATCAGTTTTAAGATTACCTGAGATTTCCCAATGTGTAGTCACAAAAATCCAAAGTGTTTCTTCCTTTCTCACAGATCAGAGGCCCTTTACTGATTGCATAGATGGATATCAAGACGCAGTAAGCAGATCCTACAATGCTAAAAATACACCACAGCGAGGAGCACAGCATCTGCGGAGTGAAGAGATCAGATTTAGTTCTCCATCACAGATATCACCAAAGTCATTGACACTTGAGACTAGTACATTTTTAGTGAAAAATTACAAAATAATCTCTTTTTTTATCTTTTTCTTTTTGTGTTGCTTTAGATTAGGAGACTCAAACACGCGGGCCACATGGCACCCCTCAGGCTGTTGCATGCGACGTGAGCTCCCGTAATGATGTGGTCCAGGGGTTCGCCGACGCCAGCGCTTCTCTTCAATTGAATGGGGGGCCAATCAGAGGCCAGCAGCTGATGCCGGCAGCGTATGACATCACTGCCATGCGCTATACCGACGGTGGAAGAGGAAGAGGATGCCGATTGCCGAGGGTGCGGACTACAGGTGAGGAGGATTTTTATTAATGTGTAATGTGAAGAGTGGCACAAAGAGTATCATGTCTACTATATAGGGACCAAGCTGGGGACATCGCTGCATATGGGGACCAAGCTGGGGGACATCGCTGCTATATGGGGACCAGGCTGAGGGACACTACTGCTATATGAGGACCAGGCTGAGGGACACTACTGCTATATGAGGACCAGGCTGGGGGACACTACTGCTATATGAGGACCAGGCTGAGGGACACTACTGCTATATGAGGACCAGGCTGAGGGACACTACTGCTATATGAGGACCAGGCTGAGGGACACTACTGCTATATGAGGACCAGGCTGAGGGACACTACTGCTATATGAGGACCAGGTTGAGGGATACTACTGCTATATGAGGACCAGGCTGAGGGACACTACTGCTATATGAGGACCAGGCTGAGGGACACTACTGCTATATGAGGACCAGACTGAGGGACACTACTGGTATATGAGGACCAGGCTGGGGGACATCGCTGCTATATGAGGACCAGACTGAGGGACACTACTGCTATATGAGGACCAGGCTGAGGGACATCGCTGCTATATGGGGACCAGTCTGAGGGACACTACTGCTATATGAGGACCAGGCTGAGGGACACTACTGCTATATGAGGACCAGGCTGAGAGACACTACTGCTATATGGGGACCAAACTGAGGGACACTACTGCTATATGAGGACCAGACTGAGGGACACTACTGCTATATGAGGACCAGGCTGAGGGACACTACTGCTATATGAGGACCAGGCTGGGGGACATCGCTGCTATATGGGGACCAGGCTGAGGGACACTACTGCTATATGAGGACCAGACTGAGGGACACTACTGCTATATGAGGACCAGGCTGGGGGACATCGCTGTTATATGGGGACCAGGCTGAGGGACACTACTGTTATATGAGAACCAGACTGGGGACATCGCTGCTATATGGGGACCAGGCTGAAGGACACTACTGCTATATGAGGACCAGGCTGGGGACATCGCTGCTATATGAGGACCAGGCTGAGGGACACTACTGCTATATGAGGACCAGGCTGGGGGACATCGCTGCTATATGGGGACCAGGCTGAGGGACACTACTGCTATATGAGGACCAGGCTGAGGGACACTACTGCTATATGAGGACCAGGCTGAGGGACACTACTGCTATATGAGGACCAGGCTGAGGGACACTACTGCTATATGAGGACCAGACTGAGGACACTACTGGTATATGAGGACCAGGCTGGGGACATCGCTGCTATATGAGGACCAGACTGAGGGACACTACTGCTATATCAGGACCAGGCTGAGGACATCGCTGCTATATGGGGACCAGTCTGAGGGACACTACTGCTATATGAGGACCAGGCTGAGGGACACTACTGCTATATGAGGACCAGGCTGAGAGACACTACTGCTATATGGGGACCAAACTGAGGGACACTACTGCTATATGAGGACCAGACTGAGGGACACTACTGCTATATGAGGACCAGGCTGAGGGACACTACTGCTATATGAGGACCAGGCTGGGGACATCGCTGCTATATGGGACCAGGCTGAGGGACACTACTGCTATATGAGGACCAGACTGAGGGACACTACTGCTATATGAGGACCAGGCTGAGGGACATCGCTGTTATAGTGGGACCAGGCTGAGGGACACTACTGTTATATGAGGACCAGACTGGGGACATCGCTGCTATATGGGGACCAGGCTGAAGGGACACTACTGCTATATGAGGACCAGGCTGGGGGACATCACTGCTATATGAGGACCAGGCTGAGGGACACTACTGCTATATGAGGACCAGGCTGGGGGACATCGCTGCTATATGGGGACCAGGCTGAGGGACACTACTGCTATATGAGGACCAGGCTGGGGACACTACTGCTATATGAGGACCAGGCTGAGGGACACTACTGCTATATGAGGACCAGGCTGAGGGACACACTATGCTATATGAGGACCAGACTGAGGGACACTACTGGTATATGAGGACCAGGCTGGGGGACATCGCTGCTATATGAGGACCAGACTGAGGGACACTACTGCTATATCAGGACCAGGCTGAGGGACATCGCTGCTATATGGGGACCAGTCTGAGGGACACTACTGCTATATGAGGACCAGGCTGAGGGACACTACTGCTATATGAGGACCAGGCTGAGAGACACTACTGCTATATGGGACCAAACTGAGGGACACTACTGCTATAATGAGGACCATGACTGAGGGACACTACTGCTATATGAGGACCAGGCTGAGGGACATACTGCTATATGAGGACCAGCTGGGGGACATACTGCTATATGAGGACCAGGCTGAGGGACACTAGCTGCTATATGAGGACCAGGCTGAGGGACATCGCTGCTATATGGGACCAGGCTGAGGGACACTACTGCTATATGAGGACCAGACTGAGGGACACTACTGCTATATGAGGACCAGCTGGGGACATCGCTGTATATAGATGGGACCAGGCTGAGGGACACTACTGCTATATGAGACCAGCTGGGGGACATCGTGCTATATAGGACGTGGACACAGGCATGAGGACACTGACTTGCTATATGAGGACCAGGCTGAGGGACACTCTGCTATATGAGGACCAGGCTGAGGGACACTACTGCTATATGAGGACCAGGCTGGGGGACATCGCTGCTATATGGGACCAGGCTGAGGGACACTACTGCTATATGAGGACCAGGCTGAGGGACACTACTGCTATATGAGGACCAGGCTGAGGGACACTACTGCTATATGAGGACCATGGCATCTGAAAGGGCCCAGCTGAGGACCTACTGCTATATGAGGACCAGGCTGGGGACATCACTGCTATATGAGGACCAGGCTGAGGGACACTACTGCTATATGGGGACCAGGCTGAGGGACACTACTGCTATATGAGGACCAGGCTGAGGGACACTACTGCTATATGAGGACCAGGTGGACATGACTGATGGGACAGCTGGACTACTGCTATATGAGGACCAGGCTGAGGGACACTACTGCATATGGACACTGAGGACACATGCTATATGGACCGGGCTGGGACATCACTGCTATATGGGACCAGGCTAGGGACACTACTGCTATATGAGGACCAGCTGAGGGACACTACTGCTATATGAGGACCAGGCTGGGGGACATCGCTGTTTATATGGGACCAGGCTGAGGGACACTACTGCTATATGAGGACCAGGCTGAGGGACATACACTATAGACCTGACATATGTATATGAGGACCAGGCTGAGGGACACTACTGCTATATGAGGACCAGGCTGAGGGACACTACTGCTATATGAGGACCAGACTGAGGGACACTACTGCTATATGAGGACCAGGCTGGGGACACTACTGCTCTATATGAGGACCAGACTGAGGGACACTACTGCTATATGAGGACCAGGCTGAGGGACATCGCTGCTATATGGGGACCAGCTGAGGGACACTACTGCTATATGAGGACCAGGCTGAGGGACACACTGCTATATGAGGACCAGGCTGAGGGACACTACTGCTATATGGGACCAACTGAGGGACACTACTGCTATATGAGGACCAGACTGAGGGACACTACTGCTATATGAGGACCAGCTGAGGGACACTACTGCTATATGAGGACCAGGCTGGGGACATCACTGCTATATGAGGACCAGGCTGAGGGACACTACTGCTATATGAGGACCAGGCTGGGGGACATCGCTGCTATATGGGACCAGGCTGAGGGACACTACTGCTATATGAGGACCAGACTGAGGGACACTACTGCTATATGAGGACCAGGCTGGGGACATCCTGTATATGGGACCAGGCTGAGGGACACTACTGTATATGAGAACCAGCTGGGGGACATCGCTGCTATATGGGACCAGGCTGAGGGACACTACTGCTATATGAGGACCAGGCTGGGGACATCGCTGCTATATGAGGACCAGGCTGAGGGACACTACTGCTATATGAGGACCAGGCTGGGGGACATCGCTGCTATATGGGGACCAGGCTGAGGGACACTACTGCTATATGAGGACCAGGCTGAGGGACACTACTGCTATATGAGGACCAGGCTGAGGGACACTACTGCTATATGAGGACCAGGCTGAGGGACACTACTGCTATATGAGGACCAGGACTGAGGGACACTACTGGTATATGAGGACCAGGCTGGGGACATCGCTGCTATATGAGGACCAGACTGAGGGACACTACTGCTATATCAGGACCAGGCTGAGGGACATCGCTGCTATATGGGACCAGTCTGAGGGACACTACTGCTATATGAGGACCAGGCTGAGGGACACTACTGCTATATGAGGACCAGCTGAGAGACACTACTGCTATATGGGGACCAAACTGAGGGACACTACTGCTATATGAGGACCAGACTGAGGACACTACTGCTATATGAGGACCAGCTGAGGGACACTACTGCTATATGAGGACCAGCTGGGGGACATCACTGCTATATGAGGACCAGGCTGAGGGACACTACTGCTATATGAGGACCAGGCTGGGGGACATCGCTGCTATATGGGACCAGGCTGAGGGACACTACTGCTATATGAGGACCAGACTGAGGGACAGTACTGCTATATGAGGACCAGGCTGGGGACATCGCTGTATATGGGGACCAGCTGAGGGACACTACTGTTATATGAGAACCAGACTGGGGACATCGCTGCTATATGGGGACCAGGCTGAGGGACACTACTGCTATATGAGGACCAGGCTGGGGGACATCGCTGCTATATGAGGACCAGGCTGAGGGACACTACTGCTATATGAGGACCAGGCTGGGGGACATCGCTGCTATAGGGGACCAGGCTGAGGGACACTACTGCTATATGAGGACCAGCTGGGGACACTGCTATATGAGGACCAGGCTGAGGACACTACTGCTATATGAGGACCAGGCTGAGGGACACTACTGCTATATGAGGACCAGGCTGAGGGACACTACTGCTATATGAGGACCAGGCTGGAGGACACACTGCTATATGAGGACCAGGCTGAGGACACTACTGCTATATGAGGACCAGGCTGAGGGACACTACTGCTATATGAGGACCAGGCTGAGGGACACACTGCTATAATGACAGTGGACACACGCAGGACGCTGAGGGACACTACTGCTATATGAGGACCACGAGGGACACTACTGCTATATGAGGACCAGCTGAGGGACACTACTGCTATATGAGGACCAGGCTGGGGGACATCACTGCTATATGGGGACCAGGCTAAGGGACACTACTGCTATATGAGGACCAGACTGAGGGACACTACTGCTATATGAGGACCAGGCTGGGGGACATCGCTGTTATATGGGGACCAGGCTGAGGGACACTACTGTTATATGAGGACCAGACTGAGGGACATCGCTGCTATATGGGGACCAGGCTGAGGGACACTACTGCTATATGAGGACCAGGCTGGGGGACATCGCTGCTATATGGGGACCAGGCTGAGGGACACTACTGCTATATGAGGACCAGGCTGAGGGACACTACTGCTATATGAGGACCAGGCTGAGGGACACTACTGCTATATGAGGACCAGGCTGAGGGACACTACTGCTATATGAGGACCAGGCTGAGGGACACTACTGCTATATGAGGACCAGGCTGAGGGACACTACTGCTATATGAGGACCAGGCTGGGGGACATCACTGCTCTATGAGGACCAGGCTGAGAGACACTACTGCTATATGGGACCAGGCTGAGGGACACTACTGCTATATGAGGACCAGGCTGAGGGACACTACTGCTATATGAGGACCAGGCTGAGGGACACTACTGCTATATGAGGACCAGGCTGGGGGACACTACTGCTATATGAGGACCTGGCTGAGGGACACTACTGCTATATGAGGACCAGGCTGGGGGACATCGCTGCTATATGGGGACCAGGCTGAGGGACACTACTGCTATATGAGGACCAGACTGAGGGACACTACTGCTATATGAGGACCAGGCTGGGGACATCGCTGCTATATGAGGACCAGGCTGAGGGACACTACAGCTATATGAGGACCAGGCTGGGGGACATCGCTGCTATATGGGGACCAGGCTGAGGGACACTACTGCTATATGAGGACCAGGCTGAGGGACACTACTGCTATATGAGGACCAGGCTGAGGGACACTACTGCTATATGAGGACCAGGCTGAGAGACACTACTGCTATATGGGGACCAGACTGAGGGACACTACTGGTATATAAGAGGACCAGACTGAGGGACACTACTGCTATATGAGGACCAGACTGAGGGACACTACTGCTATATGAGGACCAGGCTGGGGGACATTGCTGCTATATGAGGACCAGGCTGAGGGACACTACTGCTATATGAGGACCAGGCTGAGGGACACTACTGTTGTAGGAGGACCAGGCTGGGGGGACATGACTGTTATATGGTCTCCAGCATGGGGGTCATGACTGCTATATGAGAACCAGGTTGGGGACATGGCTGCTATATGGTGTCCAGCATGGGGGGTCATGGCTGCTATATGGGGACCAGGCTGGGGGGACATGGCTGCTATATGAGGACCAGGCTGGGGGACATGGGTGCTATATGAAGACCAGGCTGGGGGGACATGGCTGCTATATTGTGTCCAGAATGGGGGTCATGGCTGCTATATGAGGACCAGGCTGGGGGGACATGGCTGCTATATGAGGTCCAGCATATGGTGCATGTTTGCTATATGAGGACCAGGCTGGGAGGCATGGCTGCTATATGGGGACCAAGATGGGGGACATTATTGCAATATGGGAACCAAAATGGAGGACATTACTACAGGATAGGGACAAGATGGGGATATTATTGCACTATGGGGACAAGGATGGGGACTTTACTGCAAGATGGGGACAAGGATGGGGGACATTTCTGCAACATGAGGACCAGGATTGAGGACATTACTACAGGATAGGGACATTGCTACAAGATGGAGACCAGGTGGGGGGCACATTACTACAAGATGTTGGCCAGAATTACTATATAGTGCATAAGACAATGTTATTGATTGGTGCCAATTTGGGTGCAAAAACTGAAAAAAATTGTAAAAAATATATATAAAAATATAGTATTAATAAATATTTTTTTGTATAAACTAAACAAAAAAGTGTACATTTGTTATTGCCACATCCATATTTACCCAAGCTATTAAACTGTGCCATAAGTCATATACTTAATGCTATTTAAAATAATTAAATAAATAACATGCCAAAAATGTTCACAAAATGCTCAAAAAGTGTATAGAAAAAAATGGTATAACTAAAAATGTCATACAAAAATGTGGCCCATCAAATTAAATTTTCGTCTATGTGGGCCCTTATACCCAGAAGGCTTTGGGACCCCTGCTATAGACAGCAAAACCAGGGTTATCCAGATAGTTCGACTCATGGAAAATCTGACTGCTGAGGGGGCCGATACTTACCATCCTGATATCACTTGTTACAAAACCCTATTCTTTTCTCAGTCACCCCAAATAAAATTATGAATTCATTTATCTTAGATATTAATATCTATACTTACCCCTGCCCTGTTATTACAGCTGCCTTTCTTCCTTGCTGCCAAAGTCATTGATACGGCCGGCAAAACCTACAGGAGAGATTGGAAATAAGAGACATTAATAAGAAATATTCTTCAGCAGAAACAAAAATATCAAGTTTGTGGAGTTAGCCAGAACACAAATGAGTTATAGTAACCATTCACCCTAGGACTGAAGAGTGACCATACTTTTCTCATGTATAGGCACCCCATCCCTACGATTTCCTCCCGTTGCCTTTTCTCCTCTGATCGACATTCATGTCCTCCAGCTTCCAATATGGCCACCACAGTGGTGTGGGGATTGTAGTAAGTCTAAAGGGTATGCCACACTAAACAGCGTCGCTAACGAGATCGCTAAAAAACGTCACTATTTAGCGATCTCGTTAGTGACGTTGTTGTGTGTGGCATGTACTAGCGACGTGGCCCCTGCTGTGATCCTGCTGTGATCTCGTTCATCGTTCTCATCGTTCCGGACCCTATTTTTATCATTGGCGTCCCGCTGGTGAGTATATATCGCTGAGTGTGGCACCTTTTTGTGAGCGATGTGCTGTGTTTTTGTACCGCTAAAGTCGTTAAGGAGATCGCTAACCGCGATAGCGTCCTTAACGACATCGCTAAGTTTGGCAGGTACTAGCGACATTGAAACGATCCCGCTAGCGATCGCATTAGTATGCGTCGTTATCGTGATCGCTAGCGGGAACGTTTAGTGTGGCAGTACCTTTAGCCATGGCCTTCCCTGCCATATTTATGCCACAGCACATGAAGGACAGGGAACCGTGGTTTAGGGTATGTTCACACATTGCATTTTTACTGCGTTTTTTCCACTAGCAGCAAAGTAAAGGGTATGCCACACTAAGCGAGATCGCTAGCGAGATCGCACCTACGTCACCATTTATGACGCAGTAGCGATCTCGTTAGCGACTTAGCTGTGTGTGACATGTAGCAGCGATGTGGCCCCTGCTGAGATGTCGCTGATCGCTCATGAACGTTCTGAGCCGTTTTTTGGTCGTTGGTGTCCCGCTGGTGAGCCTGAATCGCTGAGTGTGACACCCTTTATGAACGACTTCACCAGCATCGCAGGTGGGACAAGGTTTTCCCAACGACCGCAGAGGTCGTTATACAGATCGCTGATAAGATGTGTTTGGAATCACAGATCGCTGATGAGATGTGTTTGGAATCCCAGATCGCTGATGAGTTGTGTTTGGAATCACAGATCGCTGATGAGATGTGTTTGGAATCACAGATCGCTGATGAGATGTGTTTGGAATCACAGATCGCTGATGAGATGTTTGGAATCACACAGCTAAGTCGCTAACGAGATCGCTACTGCGTCATAAATGGTGACTCAGACGCAGTAGTGATCTCGTTAGCGATCTCGCTTGCGATCTCGTTTAGTGTGGCATACCCTTAATTGAGATTTCTGAAATCTCATGCATATGCTTCTTATCTTTTGCTTGCAGATTTGAAGTAGTGGCAATTCTTTCAGTGTTTTTGCTGCATTTTTCATCAATGGGGAAAATAGACATTAAAATGCGGCAAAAACTCACGTATTTTAGGTAGCATTTTTACTTCCAACACTCCGGTATTTGCAGCAGATTGCCACTCCTCATGCTACTGCACAGCCCATCTTGGAAGCAGGAGGAAAAGAACACTGATCTGAGCAGAGGAGGCCAACGGCAGGCACCCGGCGGGGTGCCTATACATGACAAATCTGTAGCTGCTTTTCAGTTCCAGGGTGGAGGGTCACTTTAAACCCTAATATTAAAATAAATGATATAAGACACTTTTATCAGGCTACAATGAAGGATTATAAGGGCTGAAGAACTACCCTAAACACTAGTCCGATTTTATATTTACAGACAAAACAATAAAACACTTAGCCCCATCATGGAGACTGTATCAAAAAGAAATTGGTACCTCATACATCTAATTTCAATATGCATTGATGAAATTGTGCAGAACGGGCACAATGCCACTGAAGACAAACCTAATAATATTTGTGGTTTGCTCATTTAGAAACCTGACCTCTGTATTCACATAAGTCAATAAAAAATATACACACCATCGCAAGTAATATGCTAGATACAAAGAAGTCACAAAATGAAAAGTAATTAAAAAATAATGGTACCTACAATGCATTCTTTTATCAAGCAGAAACAGTACAAGCAACATGATAACAAAACTTTTGCAGGTCAGAGGTACAATTAAATGGTGATTTCCATCCTAGTGTTCTTAGGGAACTTAGTTCACTAATTAAAACAACCTCTGTTTTTAAGAATTTAACATTCTCTGCATATATGGAATATACTTCATGGACTAGAAGTAAGCTAATGATGCTCCAATATTTAAAACAGCTTTAAGGACATGCTATACACAGCCATCTCTTCCAAATGTGCCAAGCGGGTCCTTTAATTTAAAAAGTTTAATTGTTACAGGAAGGAGCAATCACATAAACCCTATCTACACTTATCATATAAGATGCTTTGAAAGGGTTGGGCCTCCAGTATTCCAGTGCACCCAACAACCACGGTGGCTCAGTGGATAGCACTGTTGCTTTGCAGTGGTCCTGGGTTCCAATCCACCAAGGACAACGTCTGAAAGAAGTTTGTATATTCTCTCTACCTTTGGGTGGGTTTCCTCCAGGTTCTCTGGTTTCCTCCCACACTCCAAAGACATAATGATATACTGATGGGGAATTTAATTAGTAAGCCCCAGTGGGGACAGTGCTGCATCTCAATGGTGAGGGTGCAGCTGTGCTTGGAGAAAAAATGTTAAGACGGATGGAGGAGCTTTTAAACTAGGATCTGAGGAGAGGGAGGGTAGTTGTGCTAATAAGGGGATAGATACAGTAGACAGTAGGGGTTAATGAGGATTTAGGGGGAGCTGGGATATGCCAGGACAGCAGGGAGATGAGTAGGAGTAACAAATGTGCTAATAATATTAAATGTCTGCTGTCAAATGCAAGAAGTCTAACAAACAAAATGGATGAACTGGAGACTCTTATGATGGTCACAGAATACGATGTGGTGGTATTACGGAAACCTGGCTTGATGAGAGCCATGACTGGGTAACAAACGTAGAGAGTTACACTGCATTTAGAAAGGACAGGAAAGATAAAAATGGTGGAGGGGTGTGCATCTTCATAAAATCCACATTAAAACCTGTGCTTAATGAAGCGCCATGGAATAAATGGTGCTATAATAATAATAATAACAACAACATTTGGTGGAGTTACAGCAATGTAGAGTCACTATGGGTAAATGTACATGGGGATGGTAATAATGGAATGCTGCTAATTGGAGTTTGCTACATGACCCTTTATATAGCTGAACAGGTAGAGGATGAAATGCTGCAACAAATTAAAAAGTCAGCAAACAGTAATAAGGTTCTTATTATGGAGGATTTTAACTATACAGATAGACATTGAATGGGATATAGAATCTTCTAGTTGTGCTAAAAGCTACAATTTCTTATCTACCATTCAGGAGAATTACTCTCCCACCTGGTTGATGAACCAACCAGGAGAAGTAATCTGCTGGATCTAGTTCTGTCAAATAGACCAGATACTATTTCAGATCTACAGGTCAGGGAGCATTTGGGAAGCAGTGACCATAACATGGTAAGTTTCAATGTCATTTTCAATCAAACATTCAAAAGGGGAAATGCCAAAACCTGGAACTTTAAGAAAGCCGATTTCAACAAGTTAAAGGAAGAGGTTAATCCAGTAGACTGGGGGCATGTCATGGTAACTGGGGATACTGAACATAATTGGGGCATTTTTAAGGAAATACTGCTAAAATCCTGCAGAAAACTTATACCCTCTGGTAATAAAATGTCAAGGAATAAAAACAAAACATTCTGGATAAATAAGTCAGTACAAAGTTTAATATGACAAAAACAAAGGGCATGTAAAATCTTGAAATCCGAGAATACTGAAATAGCATTTTAGGAGTATAAAGATCTTAATAAGAAATGTAACAAAGAAATCAAGCGAGTAAAATTATGTACAGAGAAACAAATCGCCAACGACATTAAAATAAATCTTAAATTTTTTTTATAAATACATCAATACAAAAAAGAAAAAAATAGATGGTATCGGCCCCTTAAAAGATGACAATAGCAAGATAATTACAGAGGATAAAGAAAAGGCTGAGATATTAAACAGGCACTTTCATCCGTGTTCACCAATGAACTGTCTGTTATAGGGACCCTCCAACAAAGCAAAAATCAAAATTCACAACGTGATATAACTAGTTTAACACAAAAAGAAGTGCATCTACGACTGAGCAATTTAAACATTGACAAATCCCCTGGCCCAGATGGCATTCATCCACAGATAATGAGGGAATTGAGCTCAATAATTGACAGACCGCTGTATCTCATATTCTTACACTCTCTTGTAACAGGGTTGGCGCTACATGATTGGAGGATGGCTGATGTGGTACCGATATTTAAGAACAGTAAGAAGGTGGATCCAAGCAACTACCATCCGGTAAGGCTACTTTCACACTTGCGTTTTTTTGCGCTGCGTTTCGAGCGCACATGAAGCGCATTAAAAAACCGCATGCAAACGCTTGTAAATGCTGCGATATTTAGTCGCATCAGCATGCGCATTTCGACAAAAAAACGCAGCGTTTGTCTGCGATTTCATGCGTTTTTGCATGCGTTTGCGTTTTTTTGCCGCATGCGTTGTCTATGTGTCACATTTCTATCATCTGTCTCTATCATCTGTCTCCATCATCTCTGGCTCCATCATCTCTGGCTCCATCATCTCTGTCTCCATCATCTGTCTCCATCATGTCTGGCTCCATCATCTCTGTCTCCATCATCTGTCTCCATCATGTCTGGCTCCATCATCTCTGTCTCCATCATCTCTGTCTCCATCATCTCTGTCTCCATCATCTCTGTCTCCATCATCTCTGGCTCCATCATCTGGCTCCATCATCTCTGGCTCCATCATCTCTGGCTCCATCATCTGGCTCCATCATCTCTGGCTCCATCATCTCTGTCTCCATCATCTCTGGCTCCATCATCTCTGGCTCCATCATCTCTGTCTCCATCATCTGTCTCCATCATGTCTGGCTCCATCATCTCTGTCTCCATCATCTCTGCCTCCATCATCTCTGTCTCCATCATCTCTGTCTCCATCATCTCTGGCTCCATCATCTGGCTCCATCATCTCTGGCTCCATCATCTCTGGCTCCATCATCTGGCTCCATCATCTCTGGCTCCATCATCTCTGTCTCCATCATCTCTGTCTCCATCATCTCTGGCTCCATCATCTCTGGCTCCATCATCTTTGGCTCCATCATCTCTGGCTCCATCATCTCTGGCTCCATCATCTCTGGCTCCATTATTTACAGAAAAATCGTGTGCGTGCAAAAGCGCTGACGAGTGCAAAGCCATGCGCACGCCAGCGCCCCCATAGACTGCAATGTTATTTTTTGCGCATAGCATGCGCACACGTGCGCACGCGTTTTTTTAAAGCGGTTGGCCAAAAAAAAAAAGCAACATGTAGCGTCTAGCGCGTATGGGCGCACACCGGGAAAATGCGCAGCGCACGACAAACGCACATGAACGCGTGCAAGCGCTAGACCCTGCGCCCACCATGTTAAAGATAGGGGAACATTGTGCATGCGTCCGATAGCGCAAGATGCGCTGCGCCAAAAAACGCAAGTGTGAAAGTAGCCTTAGTCTGACATCAGTAGTGTGCTAAGTTTTTGAGGGCATTATAAGAGATGACCTGCAGAGATATATTGCAGAGAATATTATAACAACTGACAACCAGCATGGATTCATGAAGAATAAGTCGTGTCTAACCAACATGTTGGGTTTCTGTGAGGAAATAAGTGCAAGTCTGGATGTTGGTAATGCTGGTGATGTGATTTATCTGGACTTTGCAAAGGCATATGATAATGTACCACATAACAGCTTTATACTGAATCTCAATAAGCAGGGACTGGGGGAAACTATATGCAGATGGGTAAGGAATTGGTTAAATGACCGGAAACAAAGCGTCATCATAAATGGTATGTCCTCTTAATGGGATACAGTCAGCAGTAGGAACCGCAGGGATCTGTGCTAGGGCCGATTCTTTTTAACCTCTTTATTAATGACCTTGTGGATGGGATTGAGAGTAAAGCATCGGTCTTTGCTGACGACACCAAACTACGTAGGATATTAAAATCTGACCTTGACAGTACAATATTGCGAAACAATTTGAATAAGATGTCTGAATGGGCAAACACTTGGCAAATGAGGTTCAGTGTTGACAAATGTACAGGGTGGGCCATGTATATCGAAACACCTAAATAAATTGGGAATGGTTGTGATTAGTGTTGAGCATTCCGATACCGCAAGTATCGGGTATCGGCCGATATTCGCTGTATCGGAATTCCGATACTTAGTTCCGATATTTTTCATATATCGTATACCGGAATCGGAAGTTCCCATAATTCTTTGAGAGGCAATGTGATTTTAGTCAGCCAATGATGAATCCTAAGAAGTGTGGGCACATCCTGTACTGCTGCGGTCATGTTAACTAATGGCATGGCTGTGATTGGCTGCTGAAATGATGTCAGAATGCACTATAAAAGGCGCCGCCTCCATTTTAGCGTCACTGTGCTGTGAACTCAGTTAAAGACAGAACGCTGCTGTGCTGACTCTGAGGGACAGTTAGACATTGCGATTTTGTGTACTCTACTGTGCTTTAGGCAGGCTAGTTTACCAACCGCTGTGTAAAGCTTCCTTTTGCCAGTGTTGTTTTAACAGCTCTGTGCAAGGTGTGTGTGAGAGTGCAGGTGACGCTGCAGTTTGCTCTCAATCCACCGCTGTTTGTAGGCATCTGCACGTGTCACTCACAGACTCTTTTTTTTATTTGATTTTGTGGAATTGGTGCAGCTCCATTATATTTGCCAAAAATCTAATCTATTAGTGTGACGCGCTTCCATCCGTATACAATACATTGGTTGCAAACACTATAGAAGTAGACAAAGGGGCGTTTCACAGCTACTGAACAGTTGTGTTTCAGTGTTCACTGTAGTCTGTGAGCTTTTCATTTTTTGAGTGCAGATCACGCTCCAGTTAGTTCTTCAACTACTGCTGGTTGTAGTCTGCTGAGCGTGTGTCACTGCCTCATCCTTCACTAATTGGTGCTGCTCCATTATATTTGCCAAAAATCTAATCTATTAGTGTGACGCGCTTCCATCCGTATACAATACATTGGTTGCAAACACAATAGAAGTAGACAAAGGGGCGTTTTACAGCTACTGAACAGTTGTGTTTCAGTGTTCACTGTAGTCTGTGAGCTTTTCATTTTTTGAGTGCAGATCACGCTCCAGTTAGTTCTTCAACTACTGCTGGTTGTAGTCTGCTGAGCGTGTGTCACTGCCTCATCCTTCACTAATTGGTGCTGCTCCATTATATTTGCCAAAAATCTAATCTATTAGTGTGACGCGCTTCCATCCGTATACAATACATTGGTTGCAAACACTATAGAAGTAGACAAAGGGGCGTTTCACAGCTACTGAACAGTTGTGTTTCAGTGTTCACTGTAGTCTGTGAGCTTTTCATTTTTTGAGTGCAGATCACGCTCCAGTTAGTTCTTCAACTACTGCTGGTTGTAGTCTGCTGAGCGTGTGTCACTGCCTCATCCTTCACTAATTGGTGCTGCTCCATTATATTTGCCAAAAATCTAATCTATTAGTGTGACGCGCTTCCATCCGTATACAATACATTGGTTGCAAACACTATAGAAGTAGACAAAGGGGCGTTTCACAGCTACTGAACAGTTGTGTTTCAGTGTTCACTGTAGTCTGTGAGCTTTTCATTTTTTGAGTGCAGATCACGCTCCAGTTAGTTCTTCAACTACTGCTGGTTGTAGTCTGCTGAGCGTGTGTCACTGCCTCATCCTTCACTAATTGGTGCTGCTCCATTATATTTGCCAAAAATCTAATCTATTAGTGTGACGCGCTTCCATCCGTATACAATAGATTGGTTGCAAACACTATAGAAGTAGACAAAGGGGCCTTTCACAGCTACTGAACAGTTGTGTTTCAGTGTTCACTGTAGTCTGTGAGCTTTTCATTTTTTGAGTGCAGATCACGCTCCAGTTAGTTCTTCAACTACTGCTGGTTGTAGTCTGCTGAGCGTGTGTCACTGCCTCATCCTTCACTAATTGGTGCTGCTCCATTATATTTGAAAAAAATCTAATCTATTAGTGTGACGCGCTTCCATCCGTATACAATACATTGGTTGCAAACACTATAGAAGTACACAAAGGGGCCTTTCACAGCTACTGAACAGTTGTCTGCAGTGTTCACTGCAGTCTCTGAGGAATAACCACACTTAGGCCTTATAACTTTTCTGACTTTCTTTATCAATCTACCAAGATGAAGAAGGCAGGGAGTAAGGCACGTGGTCGTGGCCGGGGAGTTTCAGCAGGGAGAGGACGTGGGGATTCTGTGGCTGCTGCCGCACCCAGTGACACAGCATCCACCAGTTTTCCCCGTGAGCGTTCCTTTATGCGCACTTTTGTAGAAGCTCAGCGTACCCCTCTGCTGCGGGAAGAACAAATTGAAGCCGTTGTTGGTTGGATGGCAGCCAATGCATCGACTTCAATTGCTTCCACCTCCTCTCAGGACCACAGCACTGTTGAACAACCATCTGTCTCTTCACCGCCTGCCAAATTGCCCAGGCAGTCAGAGAGTTATGAACTGGAGCCAGCTGAGTCTCTGCTTCTGTTCTCAGAATCTGTTGGCTTGGAAACAGGGGCCCAGCCAAGCAGCATTCTGGAATGTGAAGAAGAGGCAGTATGCAGTGATGCGCAACAGCTGTGTCTCTCTGAATGTGAAGAGGCGGGTGAGCCAGTGCCGATGGTCAGCACACCGCAGAACGCATCTGATGATGATGAGACTCAGGTGCCATTTTCTGTTGAGCAAGGTGCTGGCCAGACCACCCAACAGCAGCAGGTGTTGGAAGAGGGTAGTGGAGATGATGAGGTCCAAGACCCAACATGGCGTGAGGAACAGGAAGGTGGTGGTAGCAGCTCTGAGGAAGAGATTGCCCCAACGGTCCAAACAGTAAGGAGAGAGTAGGCTGCAGACTCGGTTGCCTGTACCCTCCAGTTTGGCACCCGTTCGTAGCAGTTCTCTTCCAACAGCCAAACCGGGCGCTCCCAGGACTTGCACTGCGTGGTCCTTTTTTGACACACTTGCAGATGATATTTGCTATGTCAAATGCAAGCTGTGTAATCAAAAAGTTAAAAGAGGTAAAAATATCAGTAACCTCAATACCACAAATATGTGGAAACATGTACGGACAAAGCACGTAGCTGAGTTACAAAGACACACTGGAGATGTAGGCCAACCTACAGCAGCACCTACATCTTCAGCTCGTGTTGGAGCCTCTTCCTCCAGCTCACACACAGCTGGTTCGGTTCCTCACAGGATCGCCATGGAAGAACCTCTGTAACTGTTGTCCAGAGACCCAGTGTTATTCCACCCACAGCTGCAAGTTCCCTGTCATCCTCACACTCCCAGGCCACAAAACAGCCATCGGTAGCACAGGCATGGGATAAAAGACGGCCATACTCGGCAAACCATCCACGAGCACAGGCTCTGAATGCTGGCATTGCAAAACTCCTGTCCCTTGAAATGCTGTCATTCAGGCTGGTGGAGACTGACAGTTTCCGTGACTTAATGTCATTGGCAGTCCCACAATACAATGTGCCCAGCCGATTTTATTTCAGCAGGCAAGCCGTCCCTGGTCTGCAAAAGCATGTTAAGGGAAAAATTAAACATGCGCTACTAAACGCCGTCAGTAGCAAGGTCCACCTGACCACCGATGCGTGGACCAGTACCCATGGCCAGGGACGATACCTTTCCCTCACTGCCCATTGGGTCAATGTTGTGGAGCCGGGTACAGATCTTGCAGAGTGGCGCTGTACGTGTTCTGCCAACTCCAAGGATTGCAGGAATCAAGTCTGTCCACATTGACTCCTCCTCCTACTCCAGTTCCTCAGAATCATCGCTGCAGGAGCCGTCACGGTCTACCTCCACATGGACCCGTGAACGTTTACCTGATGCGACCGATATGAGCACAGCCGTGGCCAAACGTCAACAGGCCGTCCTGAAATTAATTTACATGGGGAATCGAAGCCACACAGCGCAGGAGCTCTGGAATGCCATCAAGCAGGAGAGCGACGTGTGGTTTTTGCCAGCGAATCTCCAGCCAGGCTTGGTAGTGTGTGACAATGGCCGAAATCTGGTGGCAGCTCTGGGCCTTGGCAACCTCACTCACATACCATGTCTGGCACATGTGCTCAACTTGGTCGTGCAGAGTTTTTTGAGGGACTATCCGGATCTTGATGCACTGCTGCACAAGGTCCGCCTAGAGTGCGCTCACTTGCGACGTTCCAGCATGGCCAGATCGCGCATTGCAGCTCTGCAACGCAGATTTCGCCTTCCTGAACATCGCATCATATGTGACGTACCCACCAGGTGGAATTCCACGTTACATATGTTGGAGCGGTTGTGTGAGCAGCAGCCAGCAGTAATGGAGTATCAGCTGCATCAGGCGCAATCAACTCGCAATTTGCGTCGTTCACACTTCACCACTACTGAGTGGGCCTCTATGAAGGACATCTGCCACGTTTTGCGTGCGTTTGATGAGTCAACGCGGATGGCGAGTGCAGATGATGCACTAGTCAGCCTGACTGTCCCCCTTATCTGCCTGCTTCAAAAAACACTGCAAGCAATAAGGGATGAGGTTTTGGAAGAGGTGGAGGATGAGGAGTCACAAATTCCATCACCTTCTGGACAGTCAGCGCAACGTGGTTCCTCACAAAGGGCTGGGCAGTGTTCACTTTGTGAGGAGGATGAGGAGGAGTCAATGGAGGAGGAAGACATCGCTCCAGAGGGAGGTACACAACGCTCTAGTCAGTATGTAGAGCGAGGGTGGGGTGATGCAGAGCAGTCAGAGATGACGCCTCTTGCAGGGGACAGCGTTTCTTGGCCAGTTGGGAGTCTGCAGCACATGGTTGATTTCATGCTGCAGTGCCTGAGAAACGACCGCCGCATCGCCCACATTCTCACCACGTCTGATTATTGGGTGTACACCCTCCTAGACCCTCGCTACCGGGACAACTTACAAAGCCTCATCACACCGTTGAACCGGGAGCGTAAAATGCGGGAGTACCAAGACATACTGGTGCAATCCATAATGTTCTCCATTCCAGCTGAGAGCACTGCTGCTGCTACTGCTTTACAAAGCAGCTCTGTGCGTCGAGGCAGTGGAGACAGCTCTGCAACAAGAGGGAGCACAAGCAGCGCCTCTGCACAGGGCAAGACCAGTATGTTCCAAATGTGGCGAAGTTTTGTGGCAGCGCCACCAATGTCTACACCATCCGAGACGGCTCCAGTCAGCAGGAGGCAACGTTTCCGTAAGATGGTGACAGACTACATGTCTTTCCCTCTCAGTGTACTCCCAGATGGCTCTTCCCCATTCAAGTTTTGGGTCTCTAAGCTGGATACATGGCCAGAGCTTAGCCAGTATGCATTGGAGGTGCTGGCTTGCCCTGCTGCCAGTGTATTATCGGAGCGCGTCTTTAGTGCCGCAGGTGGTGTACTAACAGACCGTCGCATGCGACTATCCTCCGATAATGTAGACCGGCTTACTTTTCTGAAAATGAACAAGGCATGGATCTCGCCAGAATTTGTCTGTCCGTTTTCAGATTAAATAACTGGTTCGCAACGTTATCCATGTCTCCTGTTCCCTACACATGCACAGAAAAACCCATGTCGAACATGCTCCAAATAGGGAAGAGCCGTCACCCTGATTGTTATGCTTAAAACAGGAAATTGTGAAGTTTTCCAGGCCTAGAATGATAAATTTTTATGACAAATATGGACAAATAATAATTTGTCATCACAGCGCATATCTGCACATGTCTATTATAAATGGTAACAAAAACTAAAACATAGTCTTCACTTTTTGAAATTAATGCATAAAAGTACATTTCATACTTATCAATTAATGCTTTTTAAGGAACTTTATCTGTACCTGTAAGATAATGCAGTCAATGGATGTACAAATCATAAAATCCTCATCATCATCATCACGATTTTTATTTATGACAGACATTATAAAATACACATACTGATGCCAACTGTAACTTCACACACCATATATGAAATGGCCAGCATCTAAACCTGGTAATAATGTGCAATAATAAATTATTACATCTATAAAGTGCATCATGCATACTGACAATAGGTAGTACTAGTTATACCTGCAAGTGCTGTTGAAACAACCACAACAGATATAAATTAATAATGGTATATAGGTATCACAGTGCATAGTTACTCATGGACAATGTCGATGTAATACTGTACTCAATAAAGTCAGCGTGAACCATTATGCTTGTTAGTCTTGTAGATTGTTAAAGAGGGAACGGTCTTTTTTTGTTGGTCATAGGTGGAGTATTAGACAGTAAATGATTACTGCTGTTGTATTTTTGGCGTCCCTAGGGCGCAATAACGCTGCGTAACGTCACATTTTATAGAGTCATCTAATTGACACACGCTACCCTACCCTACGCGTGACAGTAGGAAGGTAGTGTTGACGGATAAAGCCTTGCGCAACCAGACATGCTTTTACCCTCTTCAACACTGTCCAAGCAAAAAATGCATGATTGCAGCCGCAGACTTTATTGACGTACAGTATAACATCGCCATTACCCATCAGAGGCTGTCCACTGTCTGATACAGACATAGAATATACCTTTGCTATCCGTAGCCTTTCTTTCACCTACACTTGCAGGCACACACTTAAATTGTGACAATGCATTATGTTTTTTTAAATGGTTATTTTTTATCGTACATTATTGTGTCATCACATTGATGAGTCCATGCTGGACATGTCATACATGCTGTACAAAGTAACGATTTTATTAACTGAAATAATTGAAATGTCTGTGACTGTCACATCTAAATTGCAATGATGATGATGATGAGTGACGATTACAAAATCCTTTGTCTTCACTATGTTATGGTTTAACATAGCGTTCCTTAAGCATTATTCATAAATACAAAAATGGACTTTTATTCTTAAATTTACAACACTATATTTTGTAACCAATTTTTTGGGTGGTGTGTTGTTCCATTTCTTGTTGGCATGTGCATATATGCGTTTATATTTGCAGTGTATTTATTTTTATTATTGAAGTTAGGAAACATGTGTATCTTCGTACCGTGTTAGCCATTAGATAGAAAAATATTTACACTTGAGAGTCCACAGTGGTTGATACCTTTGAATGGATAACTGAAAAGATGGTAACAAATTGCAAGCTTTCGAGGCTACTCACGTCTCTTCAACAGGCAAAGACTAAAACAAAAAATGAAGCATCACATATTTCTATACACAACAGGACACAGGAATAGTGCAATAGGTAAGACAAGTAAGTGACGTGTAGCAGAACTGTCATTATCACAGAGGGATGAACATAAATATTGGAACAGTTCCTAGATAAGGATAGAAAGTTTTATTGCCCTCTGATTGGGGTCTGGTTTTGTGTTTTAATGCCCCTGGAAGGGCAGAGACGCAGATTCCTTAATTGATATAGAATGACATAAATCCGTGTGATCTATTCATTCCATCACTAACAGTGTCAAAGGTCATGATGAGCTTATATTCTGAAACCTTTGTATCTTTGTCATATTTGAAGTTATATTTTAATACCAGTAATTCCATATCCATCATGCTATGACCGGGCATACAAAAGTGTTTTGCCACAGGTAAATCCATTATTTTTTGTCTTATCGTGTGGCGCTGATAATTCATCCTTGTTCTCATTTTTTGGCCGGTCTACCCTCACTTGTCCCTCCCTCACTTGTCTTACCTATTCCTGTGTCCTGTTGTGTGTACAAATATGTGATTCTTCCATTTTTTTTTTAGTCTTAGCCTGATGAAGAGACCTGAGTAGTCTCGAAAGCTTTGAATTTGTTACCATATTTTCAGTTAGCCATTAAACGGTATCAACCACAGAGGACTCTCAAGTATAAATATTTTTCTATTCTTGGAATTGAAATTCATCATTTTATTGTCCTAGTAAAACTTCATTTATTCTTGTTTGAAGTACATACATTTGCAATGGCCACGTAACAAGGCAATAAGTCAATATTTTGTGCCTACACCCTCCTTGACCCTGGGCTTCAACAGCGCCAGTTGCTGCTCAGAAGTGTTAGATGCACAGATGAAAACAATCGCTGATGTGTTTGTGGGGTTCAGTAACGCCTGCTGTTCCCCTGCTGTGTGTCTGGCAAAAATTACTGCTGCTAACTACAACTTCAACTTCAAACGTCTCATACTAGGCCTCTGCCTACACCCTCCTTGACCCTGGGCTTCAACAGCGCCAGTTGCTGCTCAGAAGTGTTAGATGCACAGATGAAAACAATCGCTGATGGTTTGTGGGGTTCAGTAACGCCTGCTGTTCCCCTGCTGTGTGTCTGGCAAAAATTATTGCTGCTAACTACAACTTCAACTTCAAACGTCTCATACTAGGCCTCTGCCTACACCCTCCTTGACCCTGGGCTTCAACAGCGCCAGTTGCTGCTCAGAAGTGTTAGATGCACAGATGAAAACAATCGCTGATGTGTTTGTGGGGTTCAGTAACGCCTGCTGTTCCCCTGCTGTGTGTCTGGCAAAAATTACTGCTGCTAACTACAACTTCAACTTCAAACATCTCATACTAGGCCTCTGCCTACACCCTCCTTGACCCTGGGCTTCAACAGCGCCAGTTGCTGCTCAGAAGTGTTAGATGCACAGATGAAAACAATCGCTGATGTGTTTGTGGGGTTCAGTAACGCCTGCTGTTCCCTGCTGTGTGTCCGGCAAAAATTACTGCTAGCTACCTAATCATGGTGAAAAAAACCTGACATCTCAAAGTGTCTAGTGCTACACATAGATATGAGGCTACACCCTGATTTCTAAGCTGTAAACATTTGAAACGTCAACTTTCAAACCATAAAATGATTAGTCTTTGTCACAAATCTGTAACAAAATAAATGTGACATATTATTACAGATATGCACATGTCGAAAACAAATGCAAACACAAAATCCTACTTATGCTATAGGATACTGATGGTCAACCTTGTCACTCCATAGCTTAGACAAATCCAACTCACATCATGATGACTCCAATGCTGCAATGTTGGAAGTGCATAATGTGGGTTGAACTTTGACAACTGCTGCAGTGCGAAGGTTATACTTCAGTGTTCTTGCCTTTGAAATAAAAGCATACAAGTTAATATAATAATCCAATGTTGATTAAGGGACGTGATGTACACGTGTAATATTGTGCAAACAATGCATGTAGGAATAGTCCTCTTCAACATTACTTATATTTGTGTCATTTTAAAAAATACATATTTGATTAGAAAGTTAACAGCCCATATCATAAAGGTCCTTCATGTAAACATGATAATCGCTTACAAAATCATGCATTACCTTGGTAAAGTCAATAGTGCATAGTCACAATAGCAAAATATATACCTGTAAGTGGTGCTGAAAGAACGACAACTGATAGAATACGTGAATGATATATATTTATCAGACTGAATAGCGACATCTGTACAATGTCGATATAATACTGTACCTTAACAAAACAGCTGTGTCACACCTCACACTCGTTTTTCTTGTAGCTTGTTATGTAATAGGGCACATGCGTGTATGTTTCATCATAGGTGCATGTTTACTGAGTAAAGCAGTCATGACAACGCCTTTGTGTTGTCGGTACGCTTGCGATGATGAACGATGCGCACCGTGAATGTTAGTCTGCGTCATAAGACGTACAGACGCTCCAATACCCAACGCGTCACAGCAGGAAGCCAGTCTGTGCGTCCAAACAGAGGCGCAACCATACATGCACGTAACCTTTTATAAAGCTAGATAAAAAAAAGGATGTAGTAACGCACACTTTATTGAGGTACAGTATTACATCGCCATTCACCATCTGTGGCTATGCAGTCTCATCTATATATACCTTATCTATCCGTTGTCATGCTTGCAAGTCCACAGTCAGGCATAAATATCTGTTTTCACTCTGCACTATGCACTTTTTAAATTTTCGTTTTGTTAATATAAATGATTGGCACATATTATCAGTATTACATGATGGAAATTTTAGATATTTTTTAAAAAATTGTAGTTATATTATTCACCAAATGTAAAGTTTTATGAATGTCAAAGAAAACTTGTAATGCTGATTATGTTTTTAAGTCAGCCATTCATTGTCTACACAATAAAAATGGTGTACATACTGTTACTTACCCATCATTAATGGATTCTGATGTGTACTTGTATGCTTTTATTTTAAACCGTATAGCAGATTATTTAACCTATTTTAATTGTGGTTTGCATTGCTTTTCAACATGTTAATGTATGCGTTTATGTTTGTAAATTTTTAATTTACATATATTTTTTTAAGTTAAATCATCATCTTATGGTACTAAAGTTTATATTTCTCTTGTTTGGAGTATAGACATTTTTAATTGACACGTAACAAGGAAAATACTTGATATAGTATTTAAACATCCTCCTTGACCCTGGGCTACAACACCGCCAGTTGTAGCTCGGAAGTGCTGTTAGCACAGTCTACACTTGCTCCTGTGTTACTGGGGTTCAGTAATGTCAGCTGTTCCCCTGCTGTGTGAACGGCAAAAAGTCCTGCTGCCTCCACCCTGTTCTCTTCTCATCCCTGGGCTACAACACCGCCAGTTGTTGCTCGGAAGTGCTGTTAGCACAGTGAACACTTGCTCCTGTGTTACTGGGGTTCAGTAATGTCAGCTGTTCCCCTGCTGTGTGAACGGCAAAAAGTCCTGCTGCCTCCACCATGTTCTCTTCTCATCCCTGGGCTACAACACCGCCAGTTGTAGCTCGGAAGTGCTGTTAGCACAGTCTACACTTGCTCCTGTGTTACTGGGGTTCAGTAATGTCAGCTGTTCCCCTGCTGTGTGAACGGCAAAAAGTCCTGCTGCCTCCACCCTGTTCTCTTCTCATCCCTGGGCTACATCACCGCCAGTTGTAGCTCGGAAGTGCTGTTAGCACAGTCTACACTTGCTCCTGTGTTACTGGGGTTCAGTAATGTCAGCTGTTCCCCTGCTGTGTGAACGGCAAAAAGTCCTGCTGCCTCCACCTGTTCTCTTCTCATCCCTGGGCTACAACACCGCCAGTTGTAGCTCGGAAGTGCTGTTAGCACAGTCTACACTTGCTCCTGTGTTACTGGGGTTCAGTAATGTCAGCTGTTCCCCTGCTGTGTGAACGGCAAAAAGTCCTGCTGCCTCCACCCTGTTCTCTTCTCATCCCTGGGCTACAACACCGCCAGTTGTAGCTCGGAAGTGCTGTTAGCACAGTCTACACTTGCTCCTGTGTTACTGGGGTTCAGTAATGTCAGCTGTTCCCCTGCTGTGTGAACGGCAAAAAGTCCTGCTGCCTCCACCCTGTTCTCTTCTCATCCCTGGGCTACAACACCGCCAGTTGTTGCTCGGAAGTGCTGTTAGCACAGTGAACACTTGCTCCTGTGTTACTGGGGTTCAGTAATGTCAGCTGTTCCCCTGCTGTGTGAACGGCAAAAAGTCCTGCTGCCTCCACCATGTTCTCTTCTCATCCCTGGGCTACAACACCGCCAGTTGTAGCTCGGAAGTGCTGTTAGCACAGTCTACACTTGCTCCTGTGTTACTGGGGTTCAGTAATGTCAGCTGTTCCCCTGCTGTGTGAACGGCAAAAAGTCCTGCTGCCTCCACCCTGTTCTCTTCTCATCCCTGGGCTACAACACCGCCAGTTGTAGCTCGGAAGTGCTGTTAGCACAGTCAACACTTGCTCCTGTGTTACTGGGGTTCAGTAATGTCAGCTGTTCCCCTGCTGTGTGAACGGCAAAAAGTCCTGCTGCCTCCACCCTGTTCTCTTCTCATCCCTGGGCTACAACACCGCCAGTTGTTGCTCGGAAGTGCTGTTAGCACAGTGAACACTTGCTCCTGTGTTACTGGGGTTCAGTAATGTCAACTGTTCCCCTGCTGTGTGAACGGCAAAAAGTCCTGCTGCCTCCACCCTGTTCTCTTCTCATCCCTGGGCTACAACACCGCCAGTTGTAGCTCGGAAGTGCTGTTAGCACAGTGAACACTTGCTCCTGTGTTACTGGGGTTCAGTAATGTCAGCTGTTCCCCTGCTGTGTGAACGGCAAAAAGTCCTGCTGCCTCCACCCTGTTCTCTTCTCATCCCTGGGCTACAACACTGCCAGTTGTAGCTCGGAAGTGCTGTTAGCACAGTGAACACTTGCTCCTGTGTTACTGGGGTTCAGTAATGTCAGCTGTTCCCCTGCTGTGATAACGGCAAAAAGTCCTGCTGCCTCCACCATGTTCTCTTCTCATCCCTGGGCTACAACACCGCCAGTTGTAGCTCGGAAGTGCTGTTAGCACAGTCAACACTTGCTCCTGTGTTACTGGGGTTCAGTAATGTCAGCTGTTCCCCTGCTGTGTGAACGGCAAAAAGTCCTGCTGCCTCCACCCTGTTCTCTTCTCATCCCTGGGCTACAACACCGCCAGTTGTAGCTCGGAAGTGCTGTTAGCACAGTTACACTTGCTCCTGTGTTACTGGGGTTCAGTAATGTCAGCTGTTCCCCTGCTGTGTGAACGGCAAAAAGTCCTGCTGCCTCCACCCTGTTCTCTTCTCATCCCTGGGCTACAACACCGCCAGTTGTGCTCGGAAGTGCTGTTAGCACAGTGAACACTTGCTCCTGTGTTACTGGGGTTCAGTAATGTCAGCTGTTCCCCTGCTGTGTGAACGGCAAAAAGTCCTGCTGCCTCCACCCTGTTCTCTTCTCATCCCTGGGCTACAACACCGCCAGTTGTAGCTCGGAAGTGCTGTTAGCACAGTGAACACTTGCTCCTGTGTTACTGGGGTTCAGTAATGTCAGCTGTTCCCCTGCTGTGTAAACGGCAAAAAGTCCTGCTGCCTCCACCCTGTTCTCTTCTCATCCCTGGGCTACAACACCGCCAGTTGTAGCTCGGAAGTGCTGTTAGCACAGTGAACACTTGCTCCTGTGTTACTGGGGTTCAGTAATGTCAGCTGTTCCCCTGCTGTGTGAACGGCAAAAAGTCCTGCTGCCTCCACCCTGTTCTCTTCTCATCCCTGGGCTACAACACCGCCAGTTGTTGCTCGGAAGTGCTGTTAGCACAGTGAACACTTGCTCCTGTGTTACTGGGGTTCAGTAATGTCAGCTGTTCCCCTGCTGTGTGAACGGCAAAAAGTCCTGCTGCCTCCACCCTGTTCTCTTCTCATCCCTGGGCTACAACACCGCCAGTTGTAGCTCGGAAGTGCTGTTAGCACAGTGAACACTTGCTCCTGTGTTACTGGGGTTCAGTAATGTCAGCTGTTCCCTGCTGTGTGAACGGAAAAAAGTCCTGCTGCCTCCACCCTGTTCTCTTCTCATCCCTGGGCTACAACACCGCCAGTTGTAGCTCGGAAGTGCTGTTAGCACAGTGAACACTTGCTCCTGTGACTGGGGTTCAGTAATGTCAGCTGTTCCCCTGCTGTGTGAACGGCAAAAAGTCCTGCTGCCTCCACCCTGTTCTCTTCTCATCCCTGGGCTACAACACCGCCAGTTGTTGCTCGGAAGTGCTGTTAGCACAGTGAACACTTGCTCCTGTGTTACTGGGGTTCAGTAATGTCAGCTGTTCCCCTGCTGTGTTAACGGCAAAAAGTCCTGCTGCCTCCACCCTGTTCTCTTCTCATCCCTGGGCTACAACACCGCCAGTTGTAGCTCGGAAGTGCTGTTAGCACAGTGAACACTTGCTCCTGTGTTACTGGGGTTCAGTAATGTCAGCTGTTCCCCTGCTGTGTGAACGGCAAAAAGTCCTGCTGCCTCCACCCTGTTCTCTTCTCATCCCTGGGCTACAACACCGCCAGTTGTAGCTCGGAAGTGCTGTTAGCCACAGTGAACACTTGCTCCTGTGTTACTGGGGTTCAGTAATGTCAGCTGTTCCCCTGCTGTGTGAACGGCAAAAAGTCCTGCTGCCTCCACCCTGTTCTCTTCTCATCCCTGGGCTACAACACTGCCAGTTGTAGCTCGCAAGTGCTGTTAGCACAGTGAACACTTGCTCCTGTGTTACTGGGGTTCAGTAATGTCAGCTGTTCCCCTGCTGTGATAACGGCAAAAAGTCCTGCTACCTCCACCATGTTCTCTTCTCATCCCTGGGCTACAACACCGCCAGTTGTAGCTCGAAGTGCTGTTAGCACAGTGAACACTTGCTCCTGTGTTACTGGGGTTCAGTAATGTCAGCTGTTTCCCCTGCTGTGATAACGGCAAAAAGTCCTGCTGCCTCCACCCTGTTCTCTTCTCATCCCTGGGCTACAACACCACCAGTTGTAGCTCGGAAGTGCTGTTAGCACAGTGAACACTTGCTCCTGTGTTACTGGGGTTCAGTAATGTCAGCTGTTCCCCTGCTGTGTGAACGGCAAAAAGTCCTGCTGCCTCCACCATGTTCTCTTCTCATCCCTGGGCTACAACACCGCCAGTTGTTGCTCGGAAGTGCTGTTAGCACAGTGAACACTTGCTCCTGTGTTACTGGGGTTCAGTAATGTCAGCTGTTCCCCTGCTGTGTGTACGGCAAAAAGTCCTGCTGCCTCCACCATGTTCTCTTCTCATCCCTGGGCTACGACACCGCCAGTTGTAGCTCGGAAGTGCTGTTAGCACAGTGAACACTTGCTCCTGTGTTACTGGGGTTCAGTAATGTCAGCTGTTCCCCTGCTGTGTGAACGGCAAAAAGTCCTGCTGCCTCCACCCTGTTCTCTTCTCATCCCTGGGCTACAACACTGCCAGTTGTAGCTCGGAAGTGCTGTTAGCACAGTGAACACTTGCTCCTGTGTTACTGGGGTTCAGTAATGTCAGCTGTTCCCCTGCTGTGATAACGGCAAAAAGTCCTGCTGCCTCCACCATGTTCTCTTCTCATCCCTGGGCTACAACACTGCCAGTTGTAGCTCGGAAGTGCTGTTAGCACAGTGAACACTTGCTCCTGTGTTACTGGGGTTCAGTAATGTCAGCTGTTCCCCTGCTGTGTGAACGGCAAAAAGTCCTGCTGCCTCCACCCTGTTCTCTTCTCATCCCTGGGCTACAACACCACCAGTTGTTGCTCGGAAGTGCTGTTAGCACAGTGAACACTTGCTCCTGTGTTACTGGGGTTCAGTAATGTCAGCTGTTCCCCTGCTGTGTGAACGGCAAAAAGTCCTGCTGCCTCCACCCTGTTCTCTTCTCATCCCTGGGCTACAACACCACCAGTTGTAGCTCGGAAGTGCTGTTAGCACAGTGAACACTTGCTCCTGTGTTACTGGGGTTCAGTAATGTCAGCTGTTCCCCTGCTGTGTGAACGGCAAAAAGTCCTGCTGCCTCCACCATGTTCTCTTCTCATCCCTGGGCTACAACACCGCCAGTTGTTGCTCGGAAGTGCTGTTAGCACAGTGAACACTTGCTCCTGTGTTACTGGGGTTCAGTAATGTCAGCTGTTCCCCTGCTGTGTGTACGGCAAAAAGTCCTGCTGCCTCCACCATGTTCTCTTCTCATCCCTGGGCTACGACACCGCCAGTTGTAGCTCGGAAGTGCTGTTAGCACAGTGAACACTTGCTCCTGTGTTACTGGGGTTCAGTAATGTCAGCTGTTCCCCTGCTGTGTGAACGGCAAAAAGTCCTGCTGCCTCCACCCTGTTCTCTTCTCATCCCTGGGCTACAACACTGCCAGTTGTAGCTCGGAAGTGCTGTTAGCACAGTGAACACTTGCTCCTGTGTTACTGGGGTTCAGTAATGTCAGCTGTTCCCCTGCTGTGATAACGGCAAAAAGTCCTGCTGCCTCCACCATGTTCTCTTCTCATCCCTGGGCTACAACACTGCCAGTTGTAGCTCGGAAGTGCTGTTAGCACAGTGAACACTTGCTCCTGTGTTACTGGGGTTCAGTAATGTCAGCTGTTCCCCTGCTGTGTGAACGGCAAAAAGTCCTGCTGCCTCCACCCTGTTCTCTTCTCATCCCTGGGCTACAACACTTAGCCTCCAATAAGTTGTCCTGTCGTGTTGCGGTCGGGTTAGCCGACTCTATGGTGCTTGGAGTTTAGGTGCTTCCTATGTGTGCTGCGGGATATGCAAATAAAGGCTGTTTCGTTGTGACAATAGGACAATCATCCACTGTAGTACTGTGGGATTCGGTAACTGCGGCTGGCTTGCGGCCTGTCATCTTAATTTTCCATGGGTACCTTCTGCTACCCGTCCGGGTTCCAGTACAGTCAGCTGGTTCTCCGCAGTGCCTTTGGCCTAGGTGCCTCCATCTCTGTATCGAGTTCCAGCAATGTCTGCTGGTCCTTGGTAGTGCTTTGGAGCACAGGTACCTCCTGCTTAGTAACCGTGTCCCAGTAACGTCAGCTGGTCCTCGGTTGTGCCATTGGCTCTTTTCCTTCTGCTGCCCCTCCGGGTTCCAGCACAGTCAGCTGGTCCTCGTTACTTGCATTGGCTCTTGTACCTTCTGCTACCCGTCCGGGTTCCAGTACCGTCAGCTGGTTCTCCGCAGTGCCTTTGGCCTAGGTGCCTCCATCTCGGTATCCAAGTTCCAGCAATGTCTGCTGGTCCTTGGTAGTGCTTTGGAGCACAGGTACCTCCTGCTTAGTAACCGTGTCCCAGTAACGTCAGCTGGTCCTCGGTTGTGCCATTGGCTCTTTTCCTTCTGCTGCCCCTCCGGGTTCCAGCACAGTCAGCTGGTCCTCGTTACTTGCATTGGCTCTTGTACCTTCTGCTACCCGTCCGGGTTCCAGTACCGTCAGCTGGTTCTCCGCAGTGCCTTTGGCCTAGGTGCCTCCATCTCGGTATCCGAGTTCCAGCAATGTCTGCTGGTCCTTGGTAGTGCTTTGGAGCACAGGTACCTCCTGCTTAGTAACCGTGTCCAGTAACGTCAGCTGGTCCTCGGTTGTGCCATTGGCTCTTTTCCTTCTGCTGCCCCTCCGGGTTCCAGCACAGTCAGCTGGTCCTCGTTACTTCCATTGTCTCTTGCTCCATCTGATACCCGTCAGGGTTCCAGTAACGTCAGCTGGTTCTCGGAAATTAGACAACCTTAAAGACCACCCAGAAGAAGATGACGACAACAAGGACGACGAGCATGAAGCCAACCAGCCTAAACACCATCACAAAGAAGAAATAAAAGATTACCAAACAGGACTAAGAAGGTTAAGACAAACTACAAGCTACAGAACAAGAGACTTAAGAACAATAAGCAGAAGATCAAAAAGCAGAAGAACATGAAGTATAAGACCAAAATGAAGAGCAAAATATATGCTCTAAATTCTAAGCAGAAGACTAAGCAGTGTATGGGGGTGAGTCCGTTCCTCCTCGTGGTGCCCCTGGAAAATGCCTGCTGCTGCAGGCTAAACTGAACACGGACAAATACTGTTGTAATTTAAATCTTTTGTGACAGCAAGAACGGAAGGATGAAAAATTCATACTTTGACAGATTACAAGTACAGGATTCTCTGTCACAAATAAGAATATGATGAAGAAGATGAAGTACAATATGAATAAGAATAATAGTTTAATAAGAAGAATATGAGTAATGTTAACAAAAAGATGAATAGCAAGAAGTTTAAGAAGAAGATAAAGAAGGTGAAGATGAAGAATAATTTGATGAAAAAGATGATGCTGCTGAAGATTATGAAGGAGAAAGTGTGTGAAAAGTTAAGAAGGTGAAGAGCATGGAAGTAGTGAAATATACATATTTGCCAAAATAGAAAAAACGTTAACAACATTGTCAATTTCTTCGTCAATCCGAACATCTTTAAAAAAAAAAATATTTATGCTATTTTATTTGATTGGGTTAAACATCTATGCCTTTAATGTCTCCTCAACCTTCCACAATACATTGTACATTACTCTTTGTTGTTTTCCTTCATGTACAATTAACCAACAAGGCAAGAATGGGGTTTTTTTAATTCCGATATTTTGTTCCCATAGACTTACATGGGACTTCCGGTATCGGTATCGGGTATCGCCGATATTTTCATGGTATCGGCGATACCATTCGATTCCGATACTTTTGGATATCGGAAAGTATCGCTCAACCCTAGTTGTGATATCAACTTCCTGTTTGTGACACATTAGTATATGGGAGGGGGAAAACTTTTCAAGATGTGTGTTGACCATGGCGGCCATTTTGAAATTGGTCATTTTGGATCCAACTTTATTTTTTTCAATGGGAAGAGGGTCATGTGACACATCAAACTTATTGAGAATTTCACAAGAAAAACAATGGTGTGCTTGGTTTTAATGTAACTTTATTATTTCATGAATCAGCAGAGCTGTAGTGACTGATGAAAATTCTGTATCGCTCAAATTCCATGAAGTTACACCAGTTATTCAACCTAAGAAGCAAGAACAAGAATCTCAATCGCCAAACCCAGACAACAAAAAGGAAAACACTGAAGTGTGGATAAGCTCTGAAGCCACCAAGGAAGACACAGAAGAACCAAGTCAACCTCCAGTCAGGAGATCAGAAAAGCCAAACAAAGGTATCCTAGCTTGATGCCTTTCTTATATGGTCAGAACACTTCCTGAACCAGAGCCACAGTCATAGCAAGAGATGCAAAAATTGCCTATCCATGAGAAGCAGAAGTGGATAAATGCTGCTAATGAAGATATGGAGTCCCTTCACCAACTCCTGACATGGAACTTACTGAGCTACCACAAGGAAAAAGAGCTATCGAATGTAAGTGGGTCTTCAAAAACAAATATGACTCAGAAGGTAAAGTTCACCGGTTTAAGGCAAGATTGGTCGCAAAAGGGTACTCGCAAAAGTATGGTGAAGATTATGATGCTACATTTTCTACAGTTGCGAAGCAAACCACATTCAGAACGTTAATGTTCGTAGCTGCAGTTCAACAGATGACAGTGAGACATTTTGACATCAAAACAGCCATCCTACATAGTGACATTGCTGAAGAGTTGTACATGAGCCAACCTGAGGGATATATTATAAAGGGTGAAAAGCACCATGTTTGTAAAATGCAAAAATCTCTCTATGGACTTAAGCAGTCGGCAAAAGCTTGGAACTCGAAAATCAGCAAAGTTTTGATGGATGAAAGATTTAAAAGATCTCAAGCAGATCCATGTTTGTATACAAAAAATGTAGCGAAGGAGTGGATGTATGTTCTCCTATATGTAGACGATGTAATCATGTCTCATCAAGATGAAAAAGAAATTGCAAAGCTAAGTGAAATTCTCAACCAGCACTTTGAGACTAAGTACCTTGGAAATGTGACATATTTCGGAATCCAAATCCAGAGAGAGGAAGATGGGAGTTTTCTTCTCAACCAAAGTTCTAAAAGTTCCGCAATACTAAACCAGTTTGGAATGCCAGAAGCCAAAGGTGCGTCAACCCCAATGGATCCATCCTACTTAAAGTTTGAAGCAGAAGATCTGCTATCCAGCAATGAGAGTTACAGACAAGCAGTGGGGGGGCTTCTGTACATAGCAACCACAACTCTTCCGGATAGCACAGCCACAGTCAGAATTCTCTGTCGAGGTGTAAGCAATCCACGCCAAAGAGACTGGAATGCAATTAAGAGAATTCTTGAATATCTTAAAGAAACTCAAAGGCTAAATCTTAAGATATCTGCATCAGGAGATCTCACTCTCAGAGGTTATGTGGATGCAGATTGGGCTGGAGATTCAAGTGATCGGAAATCAACAAGTGGTTACTTGTTTAAGTTAGGAGAAAATTCAATTTCTTGGTCCAGCAGAAAACAAGTGTCAGTTGAATTATCTTCTACTGAAGCAGGATATATGTCTGCTGCTTATGTTAATCAAGAAGTAATTTGGTTGAAACAACTTTTGGAAGATTTCGGCAAGCCCTTAGCTCAACCAACAGTTATCTATGAGGGCAACCAAGGATGCAGTAAACTTGCCAGCAGTGAGATTAGTGAAAGGACTAAACACATTGATATAAAACATCACCATTTACGTGACTTAGTGGAACGTGGCGTACTCGAGTTTGTTTATTGCGAGTCTGACAATTTATTTTTTTATTTATTTTACTCATTTATATAGCGCCATTAATTCCACAGCGCTTTACAGACATTATTGGCACTGTCCCCGATAGGGCTCACAATTTAAACCTATCAGTATGTCTTTGGAATGTGGGAGGAAACAGGAGAACCCGGAGTAAACCCACACAAACATGGGGAGAACATACAAACTCCTTGCAGATGTTGTCCTTGGTGGGCTTTGAACCCAGGACCAAAAAAGCAGGAGCTCTAGTGTCGGCCAGAGCAGTTGATAGACAGTATTCACCAAATAAATTGTAGTATAAAGCAAAGGTGAAATTAAAACATAACCTTTAATAAATTCATAAAAAACAACCAAAATTGTGAGTCACCCAATCTAAAATGCAATAGAAGATGCTAACAATTGGATCAATATTGTTTAAGCCCTCCTATAATTCTGAGAACTGAAAACAGCATCTTCATTTAGGATGGATAAAACCACTCATAATAATCTGGTGGTAATTACCGTACCCAAGTACAACCATTTGGAGAGGATATAATATAAACCAACCTCCACAATACATATAGGGTCACACTGGGAACACATATATATCACATGATAATTCTTAATATTGATGAGAAAGAAAAAAGGAACGATCTCACCATATCATATGAGAAGAGAGCAGGAACCTTTTCAGAAACCACATGTGTTGCACTGGATCTCTGATGCATCAGACAGGAGGACAATTCCCTGTCACTCCCTAAGGGGCTATCAATAGACTGACCCCCAAGCTCCTGCCCTAACAAGGGCTGTCCACAACTAGCCCTATAACATAATACGCCCTGCACTTTCCCTAAAACGGTTTCTGAAAAGGCTCCTGCTCTCTTCTCATATGATATGGTGAGATCGTTCCTTTTTTCTTTCTCATCAATATTAAAAATTATAATGTGGAGTTAGAATTGGGGGGTTTCCGCTGTTTAGGCACATCAGGGGCTCTCCAAATGTGACATGGCGTCTGATCTCAATTCCAGCCAATTCTGAGTTGAAAAAGTCAAACAGTGCTCCTTCACTTCTGAGCTCTGCCATGCGTCCAAACAGTAGTTTATTCCCACATATGGGGTATCAGCGTACTCTGGACCCCAAGCGTTATTGTGCAATTTGTCCTATTTCTTCTGTTACCCTTGGGAAAATAAAAAACTGGGGGCGAAAAATATCATTTTTGTAAAAAAAAAAAATGATTTTTTTTGTTTTTACGGCTGTACATTATAAACTTCTGTGAAGCACTTGGGGCTTCATAGCGCTCACCACACATCTAGATAAGTTCCTTGTGGGGTCTATTTTCCAAAATGGGGTCACTTGTTGGGGATTTCCACTGTTTAGGCGCATCAGGGGCTCTCCAAATGCGACATGACGCCCCAGACCATTCCATCAAAGTCTGCAATCCAAAACGTCACTACTTCCCTTCCGAGCCCTGACGTGTACCCATACAGTAGTTTTCTCCCACATATTGGGTATCAGCGTACTCAGGACAAATTGGACAACAACTTTTGGGGTCCAATTTCTCCTGTTACCCTTGTGAAAATAAAATATTGGGGGCGAAAAAATCATTTTTGCAAAAAAAAAAGATTTTTTATTTTTACGGCTGTACGTTATAAACTTCTGTGAAGCACTTCGGGTTCAAAGTGCTCACCACACATCTAGATAAGTTCCTTTTGGGGTCTATTTGCCAAAATGGGGTCACTTGTGGGGTGTTTCCAATGTTTAGGTGCATCAGGGGCTCTCCAAATGCGACATGACGCCCCCAGACCATTCCATCAAAGTCTGCAATCCAAAACGTCACTACTTCCCTTCCGAGCCCGACGTGTGCCCATACAGTAGTTTTCCCCACATATTGGGTATCAGCGTACTCAGCACAAATTGGACAACAACTTTTGGGTTCCAATTTCTTCTGTTACCCTTGTGAAAATAAAATATTGGGGGCGAAAAAATCATTTTTGTAAAAAAAAAAAAAAAAGATTTTTTATTTTACGGCTGTACGTTATAAACTTTAGTGAAACACCTGGGGTTCAAAGTTCTCACCACATATCTAGATAAGTTCCTTGGGGTCTAGTTTCCAAAATGGTGTCATTTGTGGGGGTTTCTACTGTTTAGGCAGATCAGGAGCTCTCCAAACACGACATGGCGTCCAGCCAATTCTGCGTTGAAAAAGTCAGAACGGCGCTCCTTCCCTTCCAACTCTGCCATGCACCTAAACAGTGTTTTTCCCCACATATGGGGTATCAGCGCACTCAGGACAAATTGCACAATAACTTTTGGAGTCTTGTTACCCTTGGAAAATAAAAATTGGGGTGAAAAGATCATTTTTGTGGAAAAATAGATTTTTAAATTTTACGCTCTACGTTATAAACTTGTGTGAAGCACTGGGGGTTCAAATTGCTCACCAAAGTCTAGATAAGTTCCTTAGGGGGTCTAGTTTCCCAAATGGGTCATTTGTGGGGGGTTTCCACTGTTTAGGCACATCAGGGCTCTCCAAATGCAACATGGCATCCAATCTCAATTCCAGCCAATTTGGTTGGAAAAAGTCAAATGGTGCTCCTTCCCTTCCGAGCTCTGCCGTGCGCCCAAACAGTGTTTCCCCCCACATATGGGGTATCAGCGTACTCAGGACAAATTGGACAACAACTTATGTGGTCCAATTTCTCCTGTTACCCTTGGGAAAATAAAAAATTAGTGACTAAAAGATAATTTTTGTGGAAAAAAATAGGATTTTTTATTTTCATGCCGGGCATTATAAAACTTGTGTGAAGCACTTGGGGGTTCAAAGTGCTCACCAAAGATCTAGATAAGTTCCTTAGGGGGTCTAGCTTCCAAAATGGGGTCATTGTGGGGGGTTTCCACTGTTTAGGCTCATCTGGGGCACTGCAAACGGAACATGACCCCCATCAACGTCTGCATTCCAAAACGTTACTACTTCCTTTCCAAGCCCTGCCGTTCGCCCAAACAGTTTCCCCCCCACATATGGGGTATCAGCGTACTCAGGACAAATTGGACAACAACTTTTGGGGTCCAATTTCCTTGGGAAAAATCAAAAATTTGGGACTAAAAAATCATTTTGTGGAAATTTTTTTTTTTTTTTTCACACCCAGGCATTATAAACTTTTGTGAAACACTTGGGGGTTCAAAGTGCTCACAACAGATCTAGATAAGTACCTTAGGGGGTCTAGTTTCCAAAATGGTGTCACTTGTGCGGGTTTCCACTGTTTAGGCGCATCAGAGGGTCTCCAAACGCGACATGGCGTCCAATCTCAATTCCAGCCAATTTTAGTTTGAAAAAGTCAAACGGCGCTCCTTCCCTTACGAGCTCTTCCGTGTGCCCAAACAGTGGTTTTCCCCCACATATTGGGTATTGGCGTACTCAGGAGAAATTGCATAACAACCTTATCTGTCCATTTTCTCCTTTTACCCTTGTGAAAATAAAAAAAAAGTTTGTAAAATCATTTTTGTGGCTAAAAAGTTAAATATTCATTTTTTCCTTCCACGTTGCTTTAGTTCCTGTGAAGCACCTGAAGGGTTAATAAACTTCTTGAATGTGGTTTTGAGTACCTTGAGGGGTGCAGTTTTTAGAATGGTGTCACTTTTGGGTATTTTCTGCCATATAGACCCCTCAAAGTGACTTCAAATGTGAGGTGGTCCCTAAAAAAAATGGCTTTGTAAATTTTGTTGTAAAAATGAGAAATCGCTGGTCAACTTTTAACCCTTATAACTTCCTAACAAAAAAAATTTTGTTTCCAAAATTGTGCTGATGTAAAGTAGACATGTGGGAAATGTTATTTCTTAACTATTGTGTGTGATATATTTCTCTGTTTTAAGGGAATAAAAATTCAAAGTTTGAAAATTGCAAAATTTTAAAAATTTTCGCCATATTTGCGTTTTTTTCAAAAATAAATGCAAGTTATATCGAAGAAATTTTACTTCTAACGTGAAGTACAATATGTCACGAGAAAACAATCTCAGAATCGCGAATATCCGTTGAAGCGTTCCAGAGTTATAACCTCATAAAGAGACAGTGGTCAGAATTGTAAAAATTGGCCTGGTCATCAACGTGCAAACCACCCTTGGGGTTGAAGGGGTTAATGGTCATTCTAAAAATTGTATATGACACATTCCCTTAAAGAAAAATAAAGAAAAATATACCTAAAAAGAATATTGGATATTTTACCAAATGTTTAATAGACCCCAGAGAACATGATCCGGGTCGATATTCACCGATCCCGGTGTTGCGATCGCGTCTATGCAAGCATAAACGTGATCGCAAAAAAAAAAAAAAAAAAGATTTCTCTCCCCTCTGATGTGATCGCACATCAGAGGGGAGAAAATGAGGGTCCCCAGGTCCCCCGATCGCCCGCCCCTATACTTACCGGTGTCCTCCGTCCTCCCGCAGTCCCCAGGATCCCGGCGTCTTCTTCCTGCAAAAAAAAATGGCGGGTGCATGCGCAGTGCGCCCGCCAATCTGCTTGGCGGCAGATTCAAAAATTTTTTCATTCATTCTCCAGAAAGTGCATTTTGATCACTGTGATAAACTATCACAGTGATCAAAATAAAAAAAACAGTACATAACCCCCCCATTTATCACCCCCTTAGTTAGGGACATATAATAAAAAATAGAAATTATATTTATTTTCATTTTTCTGTTAGGGTTAGGGTTATAATTAGGGTTAGGGTTATAATTAGGGTTAGGGTTAGCATTAGGGTTAGGGTTAGCATTAGGGTTAGGGTTATAATTACCGTTAGGGTTAGGCTGGGTTCATACTGCGTTATGGCAGTCCGTTAGACGGACTGCGTTACACCGCGGTATAACGCGGTGTAACGCAGTCCGTTAGCGCTGCCATTCACCCCCATTTGAGGGCGCATCGCGACGCATGCCGTAAAGCGGCATGCGTTTGCGACGTGCCATCATTCAGTGACGGTGCCTCGGACGCGGGCTGCAGCGTCTGGGCTCCGTCACCGCTAGCGCAGATGTATCATCTGCTGATTCCTCTGCGCTAGCGGGTATAGCATAACGCGATCGCGTTATGCTATACCGTTACCAGCCCGTCAACGCTATGTGTTGAACGGGCTGGTAAAACGCAAAATGAACCTAGCCTTAAGGTTAGGGTTATAATTAGGGTTATAATTAGGGTTAGGGTCACAATTAGGGTTAGGGTTAAAATTAGGGTTAGGGTTACAATTAGAGTTAGGGTTACAATTAAGGTTAGGGTTACAATTAAGGTTGGGATTTAGGTTAGGATTAGGGTTGGGATTAGGGTTAGGGGTGTGTTGGGATTAGGGTTGGAGCTAGAATTGAGGGATTTCTACTATTTAGGCACATCAGGGGGTCTCCAAACACGACGTGGCGTTCAAAAAGTCAAATGGCGCTTCCTCCCTTCCGAGCTCTGCCGTGCGCCCAAACAGTGGTTTACCCCAACATATGGGGTATCAGCGTACTCAGGACAAATTGCACACCAATTTTGGGGTTCTAATTTCTCGTGTTACCCTTGGGAAAAAAAAATAGCTGGCTAAAAAAATCATTTTTAAGAAAAAAAATGATTTTTTATTTTCACACCTCTGCGTTTATAAATTTCTGTGAAACACTTGGGGGTTCAAAGTGCTCACCACACATCTAGATAAGTTCCTTAAGGGGTCTAGTTTCCAAAATGGGGTCACTTGTGGGGGGTTTCCACTGTTTAGACACATCAGGGGGTCTCCAAACACGACGTGGCTTTCAAAAAGTCAAATGGCGCTCCCTCCCTTCCGAGCCCTGCCGTGCGCCCAAACAGTGGTTTACCCCAACATATGGGGTATCAGCGTACTCAGGACAAATTGCACACCAATTTTGGGGTTCTAATTTCTCCTGTTACCCTTGGGAAAAAAAAATAGCTGGCTAAAAAAATCATTTTTAAGAAAAAAAATGATTTTTTATTTTCACAGCTCTGCGTTTATAAATTTCTGTGAAACACTTGGGGGTTCAAAGTGCTCACCACACATCTAGATAAGTTCCTTAAGGGGTCTAGTTTCCAAAATGGGGTCACTTCTGGGGGGTTTCCACTGTTTAGACACATCAGGGGGTCTCCAAACACGGCGTGGCTTTCAAAAAGTCAAATGTCGCTCCCTCCCTTCCGAGCCCTGCCGTGTGCCCAAACAGTGGTTTACCCCAACATATGGGGTATCAGCGTACTCAGGACAAATTGCACACCAATTTTGTGGTTCTAATTTCTCCTGTTACCCTTGGGAAAATAAAAAATAGCTGGCTAAAAAAACATTTTTGAGAAAAAAAAAAAAAATTTCATTTTCACGGCTCTGTGTTTATAAATTTCTGTGAAGCACTTGGGGTTCAAAGTGCTCACCACACATCTAGATAAGCTCCTTGGGGGGTCTAGTTTCCAAAATGGTGTCACTTGCAGGGGTTTCTACTGTTTAGGTACATCAAGGGCTCTGCAAACACAACATGACGCTCGCAGAACATTCAATCAAAGTCTGCATTACAAAATGGCGCTCCTTCCCTTCCAAGCACTCCCATGCGCCCAAACAGTGTTTTACCCCACATATGGGGTATCAGCGTACTCAGGAAAAATTGCACAACAACTTTTTGGGTCCAATTTCTCCTGTTACCCTTGGGAAAATAAAAAAAATAGCGGGCTAAAGAATCATTTTTGAGGAAAAAAATGATTTTTTATTTTCACGGCTCTACGTTTATTAATTTCTGTGAAGCACTTGGGGTTCAAAGTGCTCACCACACATCTAGATAAGTTCCTTAAGGGGTCTAGTTTCCAAAATGGTGTGATTTGTGGGGGGTTTCGACTGTTTAGGCGTATCAGGGGCTCTCCAAACGCGACATGGCGTCCAATTTCAATTCCAGCCAATTTTGGTTTGAAACAGGCAAACGGCGCTCCTTCCCTTCCAAGCCCTGCCGTGCGCCCAAACAGTGGTTTACCCCCACATATGGGGTATCGGCATGCTCAGGACAAGTTGCACAAAAACTTTTGGGGTCTTGTTACCCTTGGGAAAATAAAAATTGGGGTGAACAGATCGTTTTTGTGGAAAAAATATGATTTTGTATTTTCACGGTTCTATGTTATAAACTTCTGTGAAGCACTTGGAGGTTCAAAGTGCTCACCACACATCTAGGTAAGTTCCTTAGGGGGTCTAATTTCCAAAATGGGGTCACTTGTGGGGGTTTCCACTGTTTAGACACATCAGGGCCTCTACAAACACGACATGACGTCCAGCCAATTCTGCGCTGAAAAAGTCAAACGGCGCTCCTTCCCTTCCAAGTTCTGCCTTGCACCCAAACAGTGGTTTACCCCCACATATGGGGTATCAGCATGCTCAGGACAAATTACACAAAAACTTTTGGGGTCTTGTTACCCTTAGGAAAATAAAAATTGGGTGAAAGATTGTTTTTGTGGAAAAAATATGATTTTTTATTTTCACTGTTCTATGTTATAAACTTCTGTGAAGCACTTGGAGGTTCAAAGTGCTCACCACACATCTAGATAAGTTCCTTAGGGGTCTAGTTTCCAAAATGGGGTCACTTGTGATGGGTTTCCACTGTTTAGACACATCAGGGCCTCTACAAACGCGACATGGCGTCCAGCCAATTCTGCGTTGAAAAAGTCAAATGTCGCTCCTTCCCTTGCAACCTATGCCGTGCGCCCAAAAAGTGGTTTACCCCCACATATGGGGTATCGGCTTAATCAAGAGAAATTGCACAACAAATTTTGTGGTTTATTTTTTCTTTTAACAGTTGTGAAAATAAAAAAAATAGGTTCCGAAGTAAAGTTTTTGCAAAAAAAGTTAAATGTTAATTTTTTCCTTCCACATTGCTTCAGTTCCTGTGAAGCACGTAAAGGGTTAATAAACTTCTTGAATGTGGTTTTGAGCACCTTGAGGGGTGCAGTTTTTAGAATGGTGTCACTTTTGGCTATTTTCTATCATATAGACCCCTCAAAGTGACTTCAAATGTGATGTGGTCCCTAAAATAAAAATGGTGTTGTAAAAATGAGAAATCGCTGGTCAACTTTTAACCCTTATAACTTCGTAACAAAAAAAAATTTTGGTCCCAAAATTGTGCTGATGTAAAGTAGACATGTGGGAAATGTTATTTATTAAGAAATTTGTGTGACATATCTCTCTGATTTAAGGGCATAAAAATTTAAAGTTTGAAAATTGTTACATTTTCAAAATTTTCGCCATATTTCCGTTTTTTTCATAAATAAACACAAGTCATATAAAAGAAATTTTACCACTAACGTGAAGTACGATATGTCACGAAAAAACAATCTCAGAATCAGCGGGATTCGTTAAAGCGTTCCAGAGTTATAACCTCATAATGTGACAGTGGTCAGAATTGTAAAAATTGGCCCTGTCATTAAGCTGCAAAATGGCTCTGTCACTAAGGGGTTAAAAAATCTTTTGGCCAAAACAAAAGCTGATGGCTGTGTATGTGATATTGTGTTCAGTGGGAACTGTTAATGTGTGATTGGCGAGTAGTGATGAGCCACCCCCGTAGTGTTCGAGTTCGGTTTGCCGAACTGTTTGTCGAACACCGTTAAAACCAATGGCAGGCAAAGAAAAACACATAGAAACACATAGAAAACACATAGAAAACACTTCAAAGGTATCCAAAAGCTGACAAACTGTTCAGAAGACACAACTAACACATGGAAAAGTGACAAGTACATATAGTCATGCGAAAAGAAAAGAGTTGGAGGAGTAAAAGGAGGGGGAGACACAGGTATAGCATGTCATGCCCTTCTAAAACCAAAAAAGTGCGAAGCCGACACGGCCAGTCCGTTCCTGCCCGTGCGACCTGCGTGTCGCCGGGTTTGTGCCAGAGCTGCGGTGGACCCTGACGGCCAGCCCCCCTCTCCCAATACTGGTGTCTGTCCGCTGGTGGGTCGAGCGAGCCCCCCTGCGGTGGAGGCAGGTCTAATCTTTTTTATTTAAATTGTCTCTCTAATTTGAATGAGTACACTTTAAATCCTTTTACAAGGATCTATTGGAGGGCAAGTCTCATGCCAGCAGCCGCAGTAATGCCAGGTCCAGTAGCGTCCAGTAAAGCTGCTGCAGTTAAAAAGCTTTTATAAGGATCGAGCTTGGAGGTCCACTGCAAGGCGTCCTACCGCCAGTCACAGCCCCTGTGCCTTGGGGTGCCTCCCCGATGTTCTTCACTGATTGTCCCGGGGGCCCGAAGCATTTCCTTTGAAAAAATTAAGTGTCCAAACTACAGGTGGTGTAGCTTGCTTAACAGCTGGGTTAATCCGCTGACTAGCAGACACTTCTACTAGGCCCAAAATTAATGTCTGGGCTAGATGCAGTTAAAAATTTGTAATTAGATACTCTCTTTGGATGCTGAGAAAGCATTCCATAGAGTCTCCTGGCACGCCATATATTATTCTCTTAAAAAGCTTGGGGTAGGGGACCCTTTTACAGTCAAAATCATGGCCCTGTATCGCAATCCGTCAGCTAGGCTGAAGATAAACATGGAACATTATCATCACCTTTCATAATCACCAATGGGACAAGGCAGGGATGTCCTCTGTCCCCTCTCTTATACATCCTAGTGATTGAGCACCTGCTCTCATCAATTCACGATAACCCCAATATTAGGGGGATTGAGGTGGGAGGCACCGAGTACAAGTGCTCTGCGTTTGCTGATGAATGATGCCCTAGTATATCACTCAACCACATATATCCATCACTGCTGTTATGGCTGAAATAGATCACTTTGGTACATGGTCAAATTTTAAAATCAATGCAGCGAAGTCTGAGGCCCTCGATGTTTCCCTCCCCAAATCCATACAGGATTCCATCCAGTCCAACTTTCCCTTTGCCTGGCCCTCACAGGGTATCAAATACTTAGGAATTCGTATTCATAGAGACCTCTCCCATCTATTTTTTCTTAATTTTGGGCCCTTTATTGAACAACTCCATAGAGATCTGACTTCTTGGACGGTGAAGGATTTTTCCAGGTTCGGCAGAATAAATATACTAAAAATGAACGTCCTACCTAAACTCTTATACCTCTTCCAAACCATTCCTGTGGTAATTCCCTCAAATTTTTGGAAAAGTCTACGCATTAGCTTTTGCAGATTTATCTGGGCAAGTGGGCGTCCACGCATTCGGGGGGGACGTTCTGATCAGACACAAACAAAAGGGGGGGCCTTAGCCTTCCGGATTGTACAAGGTATTACATGGCAGCAGTACACGCTAGAATCCTCGACTTCTTCCATCATTCGGAGGGGAAATTGTGGGTCAAAATAGCTCAATCCATTTGTCCTAAAGCTCTTAGCACTCTCCCATGGTGCGCCCATTTAATTGTCCCCTCTCTTGGCCTCATGTCATATAGTACTTATGCCACTGCTTTGGCTTTGAGATCCCAAAAAAAAAGATTATCCTCAATCGACCCCCAGGGCCCCTTGCTCCCGATTTCAGATAATCCAGATTTCCCACCAGGACTATCTGCAAATAGATTTCTCGGTTCAAATAAATCCCATCCGATATTATTTTCTCATGTCATCTCCAATACTTCGCTGCTCCCCCTCAATGATTTGTTACAGGGAAGAGCCACTCCCCGAAGGCAAATTTTGAATATAGCCAGTTACAACACTTCTATTCAACTGTGAAGAAGCGCACACATCTTCATAGAGATCTCACAAACTTTGAAAAATTGAGCCTATCATTGTCACCCCCTACACACTCCATCTCCCTACTGTATAATCTCCTCATTGCCTAGGTAACTGACAATAGGCCAGGATTCTGCGGCGCATGGGAAAGGGAACTGGGGAAGTCCTTCTGTGACTCACAATGGGATAAATGTTTCTTCCTAACACATAAAACCTCAATAGGGTCTAAAGCTCAGGAAACCTCCTTCAAAATTATCTGTAGATGGTACCGGGTACCAGCAGTCCTTAATAGATGGTATCCAGTGGTCTCAGATAGATGTTGGAGATGTGGGGAGGGGGAAGGGACAATGTCACACATATGGTGGGCATGCCCTATAATAAATGCATTTTGGGCAAAGGTGGTTCCCATGATTGAGAAAATAACTGGTTTGACTATCCCTAATATGCCAGAAGCCCTCCTTTAATCAATGTTACCAATAAGTAAACGTAGTTATAAAAGCTCATCAATAGGCTACCTAATACAGGTGGCTAAGAATGTCATTCCGCGACACTGGAAAAGCAGAGACCCACCCACTGTGGAGGAATGGTTTGCACAGATCTCCCTCCTTAATAGGATGGAGCATCTGATAGCCATCTCACCGGCTGATGTTGATAGATACTTTTGATTTGGAGGAACTGTATTGATTTAAAAAACTCGGACACCTACCATCAAGGCCCCAACTAAAGTTATCCGTGATGTCGGCACAACAATGATCATAATCGCACTCTATTGATTGTGGTCTGCCGTGGTCCGCTCCCTCTCTCTCTATCTTTCATATTGAAAAATACATGCTTGAAAATCTCCTCCTCATTCCTTACCAGTTTGCAAAGCTCACTTAATCATTTTATTTGGGGTAGGAAGAAAGCCAGAGTGGCTCAAAATGTTCTTTATAATCAAAAAATTTATGGTAGACCAGGACTACCGAACATTTCGGCTTATTACTCTGCTAATCTGATCAAACAGAGCTGTTTTTGGTGGCCTCATAAAGACCCTCCAGCCTAGTATGATTTAGAACTCTTTTTAAACAACTACAAACCTCCCCATTTGTTAGTATTAGGTTTTCTCTTAAACAAGCAAATTCCTTATAGTTCCCACCCCATTCTCCAGCCCTCCATTGAGGCCTGGAAAAGGCTTGCTAAACCAAAAAAGGGTTGTGATAAAATCCATATCCTCAAGAATATTCAATTATCTCTTATCCATGAATCTAGGGGATTGGTCTTGGACCCTCTCTGGCTCAAATTGGGTATTAAGAAACTGGGAGATATCTACGATGGTTCTAGATTCTATCCTTATTCTTTTATTAAAGAACATTTCCATTCATCCTCCCTATCATTTTTTCACTACATTATTCTCAAGGAACAAATTTATGTCTTCCTGCAAGTGCGCCCTTGGATTTCTGAACCGGTTTTAAATTTACTTTGCAACTTAGATCATAAAATTTTTTGGAGTCTTAACTACGTTTACCAATGGTTTAACCACAGCACGCAGTTTGTCAAAATACAAAACATGGTTAAATGGGAGTCGGAACTTCATTTAACGTTTGACCACTCTGAATGGGAATATGCATGTACGCTTTCCTATGCATCTTCTCTCTCTATGGCCCTTCAAGAATCATACCACAAACTCCTCACAAGGTGGTATTTTACTCCAGCTAGATTATCTAAAATTAACAAAATTCATTCACCTAATTGCTGGAGAAACTGTGGTCGTTATGGTAATCTCCTTCACATTTTCTGACAATGCCCGAAAATCCGTCCCTCTAGGAAGAAAGTTTTGGGTCTTATTAATGCCATCTCTTCTAAACAAACTCTACTAACACCTCAATTGGCCCTTCTCACACTAAATACTTAAAAAATTGACCCACATTTGAGATTATTAATAGTCCACATCCTACTGGTAACCAAAAACAGCATTGCTCTCTACTGGAAAAAATCAGAGTCGCCCTCTTTTCAAGACATTGTTGAAAAAATCACACTTCATAAATCGTTTGAATATAAACTAGCATTGGTTAATAACCACTGCGATAAATTCTTCAAAAAATGGTCCAAATGGATGGAATTGTTTCCCTAATATACGAAATGTACTTGTCTGTTTTCTTTCTTATTAGTTCATTTTATGTTATAAACTTTGTCACTAAGGTACTATAGTTACAATTTCATATTGTTTCCTCCTTCACTGCCTTTCCTGCTTTTTCCTTTCCCTTTCCTTGTATCTCCCTCTTTCCCTTCCTTATTCCCTATTGTTTCCCTTCCCGTCCTTGAAAATTTGAATAAAATTATTGGAAAAGAAAAATACATGCTTGATCTGGATATTGATGGAAAACCCTCCCTGTACCCCCCAATGTACTGTCGTTATGCATAGATTTATAGTTCTACTACCCCTTTTACTATGTATATATGTATTTTCTTGTACTTTTTCACCACAAAAAAAAAAAAGGAATTTGCAAAAAAAATTTTTAATCAGATCTACAGCCGGTGGCTACTCCAGTGACTAGCAGACACTGAAGCTTTGGAGCAGACCTCTGATTCCCAGGCTATAGTATGAGTAAACAGCTCAGTCTTGACACTCAACCATCTGTGTTACCCCAAGCCATAGTGTATGTAGTTTCTTACGGTTAAAAGGGGGGGGGAAGACCCAACCCACCTGTAATTGACGATGCCAACGTCACGTAAAACACAGCAAGGGGACTCCAAAAAGAGTCTCCATTTTTTCCAAAAATTTGGGGCACAGACACCACTTAAGTAGCATCAATTGCCCCAGAGTTGCTTAAAACGGTTGGTGAGGTGATTTTACCAAATCCTCAAGCTTTTACTCTCCCCAGGATGACACAGGGGTAGAAAAGTCCTTGCGGATCCATGATTTGTTCATCTTTATGAACTTGAGTCTGTCTACATTGTCAGTGGACAGCCGCGTGTGCTTATCTGTCAGACTCAGCACTCCACCAGCAGCGCTGAGAGAGAGAGAACGCTGGCTGCGGGGCATGACAAGATCTCCAAGGCGTGAGTGGCGAGCTCCGGCCAATTATCCAGATTGGAAGCCCAAAAAGAGCAAGGGTCCAGTGACACAGTCATGGCTTCGATGTTTAGTTGGAGATACTCCTGTACCATCGTCTCTAGGCGTTGACTATGTGTCTGACTTCTTGTCTCCTGTGGCCTTGCAAAGGATGGGCTAAAAAAGTGGTGAAAGGATTCCGCAAAATTGCTGTTAACACCAGCAGATACTGTGTTTCTGTTACGGTTTGAGTGCTGAAGACTCGACAGTACTACGGATGGCAAGTTAGAACTGTGACGTTCACTACGTGCACCACTGTTTTTTTGTGGAAAAGCACATGTAAGATTATGCAACAGTCTCTGCTGATACTCCTGCATGCGTGAATCCCTTTCTATGGCAGGAATTATTTCTGCAAATTTACTTTTGTACCGGGGATCTAACAGTGTGGCTACCCAGTAGTCAGGATTATTTCGAATTCTGACAATTCGAGGGTCATGTTGCAGGTAGTGCAGCAAGAAGGCACTCATGTGTCTTGCGCATCCAGGAGCACCAAGTCCCTGTTGTGTTGGTGGCGAGGTAAGAATCTTGCTTCCTTCCTCTGCCCTCTCCCCCCAACCTCACACAACAGAAATGTGATCAAGGTCTCCCTCATCTGATGAGTCTTCCATGCCCATCGCCAGTTTGTCCTCCACTTCTTCCTGGGCTCCTGCACCTTCCTCACTAGTTTGGCTGCTACCATGCGCCCTTGTTAATCCCTCTCCACCACCCTCCTAATTGACAACTCTGGAGTTGTTTGCACAAAAAACGATGGATGGAAACCAAGCAGAGCTCAGTGGCCAAATTGTGGTACTAGCCCAAAAGAATTGGCTGGGTTAGAAGCAGTAAAACAATTTTATTAGATACACAGGTGGTGGAGCTTGGTATAGATGGCCTAATAGAATGAGTACCACACACTGCTACTATGCCCAAAATTATTGTCCAGGCAAGATGCAGCTACAAATTCGTAGTTATTTGAACGCTGGTGGAGCTTTGTATAGATGGCCTATTAGAATGAGTACCACACATTGCTACTATGCTCACAATTATTCTACAGGCAAGATGCAGCTAAAAATTCCTTTTTATTTGAACGCTGGTGGAGCTTTGTATAGATGGCCTAATAGAATGAGTACCACACACTGCTACTATGCCCACAATTATTCTACAGGCAAGATGCAGCTAAAAATTCATTTTTATTTGAACGCTGGTGGAGCTTTGTATAGATGGCCTAATACAGTGATGGCGAACCTTGGCACTCCAGCTGTTGGAGAACTACAACTCCCAGCATACCTCAACTGCTGCAGGTTGCAAGGGCAAGCTGGGAGTTACAGTTTTACAACAGCTGGAGTGCCAAAGTTAGCCATCACTGGCCTAATAAAATGAGTACCACACACTGCTACTATGCCCACAATTATTCTACAGGCAAGATGCAGCTAAAAATTTGTTTTTATTTGAACGCTGGTGGAGCTTTGTATAGATGGCCTAAAAGAATGAGTACCACACACTGCTACTATGCCCACAATTATTCTACAGGCAAGATGCAGCTAAAAATTTGTTTTTATTTAAACGCTGGTGGAGCTTTGTATAGATGGCCTAATAGAATGAGTACCACACACTGCTACTATGCCCACAATTATTCTACAGGCAAGATGCACTAAAAATTTGTTTTTATTTGAACGCTGGTGGAGCTTTGTATAGATGGCTGTAAGGTTCTGTGTACATGTTCCTGAAACTCAGTTGTTCGTCAGCCATTTTACTTTCTGTCTTGCTGCAGCTATCTTGCCCTCAGTCAAAATGGAGTTTCCAGCTTGCATGTTCCCGCCCTGATTCTCTCCTTTTGCTTCTTAAGCAGCCACAGCTGAGCAATCAGTGCTTCAGAATCTAGCCTGCAGTGAACCTGTGACCTGACTCCTAAAGCCTTGGACTTGTACTCCAGCTATTCCTACTGAGGAACTCTGAAGCACTTGTGGACTCTGAACCCTGCTCTTTGAAAGACCCACGTTTGCATGGACTTACGCACAAGACGCTATATGAACTGTACTACATACATTACAAGATTCTGAAGCCAAAACGTTAGTGTCTGCTGGGTCTGGAAAGGCTGTGTCTGCTGTAACTGTGGATATCGGATGTCCTGGTTGTACTTTCTGTGATGACAGTGGTTGTGACTTCTCACAACCATTCCAGGTGAGCAATTCCCTTAAGTGTTTTTTTTTCTGCAGTGTTACCACAGGTAAACACTATTGTTTTTTTTTTTTTTTCTTTTCTCTTTTTTGTCTGCTGTAACTGTGGATATCAGATGTCCGGGTGAACTTTCTGTGATGATAGTGGTTGTGACTTCTCACAACCATTCCAGGTGAGCAGTTCCCTTAATTTTTTTTTTCTCTCTGCAGTGTTACCACAGGTAAACACTATTTTTTTTTTTTTTTCTCCTCTCCTCTTCTTCCAGTACTCCTGTCTTAAAAGATCTGGAAAATGGAGGCCCGCATAAAGGAACTTTGCGGAGTGACTGATAATATCCTTGCAGATTTGCAGAATATAAAGACCCGTTTTTCAAGCCTACAGGACCTCACTAATCACAATTTGCAAGTGTTTGGACAGACTGCCCAGGATTTGCGAGCCAGGATTGAGGTTCTAGAAGAGCGAGTCCAGGCTCCTGCCGTAGCCCCGAGTTCTGGGATTCCCAAGTTGCCCCCTTTTCGTTTTGGCGGTGAACGTGAGAAATTCAGGGGATTTATTAATCAATGCAATCTTTTTTTTTCTGCACATGCTTCACAATTTCCCACTGAACGATCTAAGGTGCTTACTATAATTATGTTGCTTACCAACAAGGCTTTGATGTGGGCAAACCCTCTGATTGAGACTGAGGATGATTGTTTGAATCACCTTGATGCTTTTATTTCAGCCATGGGGCAGGTGTTTGATGACCCCAATCGAGGTGCAACAGCTGAAGCAGCCATGTTAGCTTTGCGCCAAGGTAAGCACTCGGTAGCTGAATATGCCTTGGATTTCAGGAGATGGGCCCTTGATACCACCTGGGACAGTTCCGCCAAAAAATCTATTTTTCGAAAGGGGTTATCTCCACTGATTAAGGATGAACTTGCTCGTGCCGACCCTCCCACTGCGTTAGGTGACTTTATTAACTACTGCATCCGTATTGATACTCGTCTGACTGAACGCAGGCAAGAGAGATGGTTCGAAAGCAATCGCACTAACCTTTTCCTACCTTCCTCTCCAGCTAAGGAACCTTTGAGTAGGATTACACGGGAACCTGAACTGAACCCATGCAGGTAGATTCTTTACAACGACGGGTTAGTGATGCACGCAAGGAACATCGTTTTAAGGAGAATCTATGTTTCTATTGTGGTAAGTCAGGGCACTTCATTATAAACTGCCCCAGCCGTTCTCGTAAGACTACTGCAGCACTCATTCATTGTGAGTGTTGCGAGAGGGGATCTGTCAGGTCCGAGCCTCAGGCTCCAGAGAGATCTGCAGCAACAGATCTTGATTTCTCGGACTTAAACTCCGTTACCTCTGAGGACGTTGACTGTGTAAACGCTGCCATTTTTCAAGTTTCCTCAGCGGTGTCCCAGCTGAGTTGTAAGAAAAACAATTCTCATTGCTTTCTTTACATCAAACTCTGGGTTGACTCAGCTTGGGTGTCTAGCTCTGCTATGATCGACTCAGGGCAAGTGGAAATTTTATGGATGTCTCCTTTGCTCTGAAACAGGGGATACGTTCAGTGAAGAAGGCTACTCCAGTACAGATGGAAACTGTGGATGGCTCCCTGCTGACCTCTGGACCAGTGGATCAGGAAACAGAGCCTTTGAGGGTTCTTATGGGTAAAGATCATCAAGAGAAACTGTCCTTTATGCTTATCTCTTCTCCCCACTTTCCCATTATTCTAGGGCTACCATGGCTGCAGGCTCAGAATCCTACCATTAACTGGGAGACCAAGGAATTACACTTTCCAGAGAAACAGATGAGTCCAAAAGTTTCAGCTTGCTCTGTTCCTAAAGGAACCATGTCAGTCCCTGAACTACCAGCTGTATACCAGGACTATGTGGATTTATGTGACAAGAAGAACGCTGACCAGCTTCCTCCTCACCGTCCATATGATTGTCCAATTGAATTATTGCCTGGAGCAGAGATACCTTTTGGTAAGATCTACCCCCTGGCGGGGCCCGAGCTAAAGGCTTTAAAGGATTACATAGACGAAAATCTAGCCAAGGGCTTCATACACCCCTCTTCATCTCCTGCAGGTGCACCCATCTTCTTTGTAAAGAAGAAAGATGGATCTCTGAGACCATGCGTAGACTATAGGGAACTCAATAAGGTTACTATTAGAAACCGTTATCCATTGCCTTTAATCCCTGAGTTATTGGAGAGAGTGCGACATGCCAAAATTTTCTCTAAACTAGATCTTCGTGGGGCCTATAACTTAGTCCGTATTAGACCTGGGGATGAATGGAAGACTGCATTCAGGTCACGCTATGGACACTTTGAATATCTAGTTATGCCTTTTGGTCTGAGTACCGCCCCAGCCACTTTCCAACACTTGGTGAATGACATCTTCAGGGATCTCCTAGATACATTCGTGGTAATTTATTTGGATGATATTCTAATTTTTTCTAACTCCACAGAGGAACATCATGGACATGTGAGAATGGTCTTGGAACGTCTAAGACAAAATCATCTTTACATCAAACTTGAAAAGTGTGAATTCCATAGGACCGAAATTCAATTTCTGGGGTATGTACTGTCTACACAAGGAATTAGTATGGATGGAAGCAAAACCCAAGCCATCAAGGATTGGCCAAGTCCTAGAAATGTGAAGGAGGTACAGCGCTTCATCGGGTTTGCCAACTTCTATAGACGTTTCATTAGAAATTTCTCTGAGGTAGTGTCACCTATCACCCAACTTACCCGGAAAGAGTCTAGGTTCTCCTGGACTCCCCAAGCCCAGGAAGCATTTTCCCGTCTAAAAGATAAATTTACCACTGCACCTATCCTAGTACATCCCAACCCCGAGCTTGCCTTCATAATAGAGGTGGATGCTTCAGACTGTGCCGTTGGAGCTATACTCTCTCAGAGAACAGGTGAGAAGAATGTCTTGCATCCCTGTGCCTTCTTTTCCCAGCAGTTGTCTTCGGCTGAGAGGAACTACGATGTGGGCAATAGAGAGTTGTTGGCCATTATTGCCGCCTTCAAAGAATGGAGACACCTTCTTCAGGGAGCTGCACAGCAAATAGTCGTCCTGACAGACCATCGTAACCTTGAGTTTATCAGGTCGGCTAAGTGCCTGACTCCTTGCCAGGCTCGCTGGAATCTTTTCTTAAACCAATTTAATTTTATCATTTCTTATAGACCAGGATCGCGCAATGGAAAGGCTGATGCACTCTCTAGGATTTACTCAGCAGAGACACGTCCAATTACTCCTCCTAAGACTATTCTTCCTGACTCTAGATTCCTAGGAGTAATTCATAATCAAGACCTACTTAAGGACATCAAGGAAGCATACCATGCAGGATTCCTTTTTGGCACAACCCCCAAGGGACGTAAGTCTTGTCTTTAAGAATGGTGTGTGGATTCAGGGACAACGCCTGTATATTCCTGAAACAGTCAGATTGAGAGTATTGCAACTCATTCACGATTCCAAGATAGCTGGGCATAGAGGAATTCTAAAGACACAGGAATTTCTCTCTCGTTTCTTTTGGTGGCCCACTTGCAGGAAGGATGTTTTAAACTATGTCACTTCATGTGAAGTCTGTGCAAGATGCAAAACACCTCGCTCCTCACCAACTGGTCTGTTACAGCCTCTTCCCACCCCGTCCCGCCCGTGGGGATCCATTTCTATGGACTTCATTGTGGAGTTACCAACCTCTCAAGGGAAGAACACCATTCTAGTGGTGGTTGACCGTCTAACAAAGGCAGCTCATTTTATCCCTTGTGTCGGCTTACCCACTGCAAAACAGACATCAGATTTGATGATTAAAGATGTGTTTCGCTTACATGGAGTACCGGATGAGGTTATTTCGGATCGAGGGGTGCAATTCACTTCTAGGTTTTGGCAAAATTTCTGTGCAGCATTGGACATTAAAGTAAACCTTTCTTCTGCTTTTCATCCCCAGACTAATGGACAGACCGAACGAACCAATCAAACCCTGGAGCAGTATCTCCGCTGCTTTATCTGCCACCTACAGGATGATTGGGTGGATCTACTTCCATTAGCTGAGTTCTCGTATAACAACTCTCAGAGTGCCTCCACTAAGCAGTCTCCTTTTTACTCTAATCTAGGTTATCATCCTAACATTCTACCACGATTTCCCATAGAAACGCCTTTACCAGCAGTGGCTGAAAGAATCACGTCTTTACAGAAGAATATGGATCTTCTAAAGGAGAATCTGGAATCGGCTCAGGAAAGGTACAAGAAAGCAGCAGATAAATTTCGTAAACCTGCACCAGCTTTCAAGGTAGGAGACTTGGTCTGGCTGTCAACCAGAAATCTTAAGTTAAGGATTCCATCGTCTAAGTTGGGACATAAGTACATTGGACCCTATAAAATCAGTAAAATTATAAGTGCCGTTGCTTGTCGTCTTCAACTGCCCAGAACTATGAGAATTCACCCTGTCTTTCATGTATCCCTACTAAAGGCTGCGACACCCAATACGTTTCCTGGACGTTCTTCTCCTTGCCCTGACCCAGTGCTAGTCGATGGTCAGGAAGAATTTGTGGTGGAAAGGATTTTAGATTCCAGGTTGTATAGAAATCAGTTACAATATCTGATTAAATGGCAGGGCTACCCAGTGGAGGACAACTCATGGGAACCAGTCAATAACATTAATGCTCCTCGCTTGCTCCGTCAGTTTCATCAGAGGTACCCACACAAGCCTGGCCTGAGGTCATCCGGAGGTTGTCCCTAAGGGGGGAGTAATGTAAGGTTCTGTGTACATGTTCCTGAAACTCAGTTTGTTCGTCAGCCATTTTACTTTCTGTCTTGCTGCAGCTATCTTGCCCTCAGTCAAAATGGAGTTTCCAGCTTGCATGTTCCCGCCCTGATTCTCTCCTTTTGCTTCTTAAGCAGCCACAGCTGAGCAATCAGTGCTTCAGAATCTAGCCTGCAGTGAACCTGTGACCTGACTCCTAAAGCCTTGGACTTTGTACTCCAGCTATTCCTACTGAGGAACTCTGAAGCACTTGTGGACTCTGAACCCTGCTCTTTGAAAGACCCACGTTTGCATGGACTTACGCACAAGACGCTATATGAACTGTACTACATACATTACAATGGCCTAATACAGTGATGGCGAACCTTGGCACTCCAGCTGTTGGAGAACTACAACTCCCAGCATGCCTCAACTGCTGCAGGTTGCAAGGGCATGCTGGGAGTTGCAGTTTTACAACAGCTGGAGTGCCAAGGTTAGCCATCACTGGTCTAATAGAATGAGTACCACACACTGCTACTATGCCCACAATTATTCTACAGGCAAGATTCAGCTAAAAATTCATTTTTATTTGAACGCTGGTGGAGCTTTGTATAGATGGCCTAATAGAATGAGTACCACACACTGCTACTATGCCCACAATTATTTTACAGGCAAGATGCAGCTCAAAATTCGTAGTTATTTGAACGCTGGTGGAGCTGGCAAAAAGTGATAGGAACTGATGTAACCTAGCCCTCAAAAGGGCTGCAATTACAAATAGTCACTACTCCCAACCTATCTGTCTATTTATTAAGAGCACAGACCTGCCTGATAAAAGTGCTAGGAACTGCTGTAACCTAGCCCTCAAAAGGGCTGCAGTTACAAACTAGTCCTACTCCCTAAACCTTTCTGTTGCTTTAAATGAAATTTCGCTTCCAATTTGCTGCTGCACAAGATAGCGCTCACAGCAGCAGCAGTGCCGTCTAACACTGAGCTGCAGCAGTGAGAAAATGGTGGCGACAGGGAAAATGGCTGGGTCTTATAGGGCAAGGACATGTGACATACACAGCCAATGACACATGCCCTTGCTTGTGTGAAAAAAAAAAAAATTTGCTCTGTGTGTGCGCTGCTGATAGGCTGACAGACTGCACCGCCCACTGGAAATGCGGGAAAGAGAAAAAAAAATGTAGATCTTCAATATTTCTGCAGAGATCCATGCCATGCCCCTCCCCCCGCCCCGCTGTACACTCTAAAAACTGTGCATTAACATTGATTATCAGCATAACTGAGAAAAAATCCAGTTACGATTTAGGTGCACGAACAGTTATCGAACATAATCTCGAACAGCCGGATTTTTTCCAAATCGTTCGGGTTCGTCGAACGGCTCGAACACCGCCCAAAACAGCTCGAATTTGAAATTGGCGAACAGTTCGCTTCGAACACTGCTCATCTCTATTGACGAGGACATGGTGCAGAAGTGGAGTTTTTTCAAAAGTGAGCGGTGGGACTGTGGAAGATTCGAAGGGTAGAGGAGCTGGGGTAGAGCCTGGGCGGAGTCTCAAGGGGGCCCGAAAATTTTGCCAGTATGAGACTCTGAAATTCTTGATTTGATATAACTGCTCTAAGAACTTTTTTCCTTTGTTATCCAATTTTTACACCTTATAATTTTATTTTTGATATATTTAAATGATCCAAGATAGGGATGTTTTTCAATATATAATTTGCCACCAATCGCATTTATCCCCTTTCTGACTTTAGAAGTATCCATACGTCCAAGTAGTGCAATAACCCTCCATCTACTGCTTATCAATACAAGGAGCACAAGATTGCGGCTTATTCTTTTTATCAGAATATTAGCAGTTTCTATCTCAACAAGATGAGAGCATAGTAATTACCTGCTTTATAATATGTGATAAGAACAAGTTTCCGTACAGAAAGTAATAAGAACTCACACAATACTTTGGACTCTGTACAAACTCTGTTCTGGCCATAAAACAGGAAAAAAAAATTGCTGAACTATTGTGTATCCTTATCTCATTCAGTATTCTCAAGAAATTAAGGAAACTAAGAGAGAAACAGAAACGTAGAGAGCAAAAGCGACAAGTTCAATAGATTCTTACGGGATGAAAAGTGGACACAGGTTCCTGTGGGTTTGAGCCCCCTTTTGTCACCATTCCAGCAACATACAACTTACAACTCCCTGGCTTTGTGGATGGTCACATGACTGCATGTATGAGATTTGCTTATTAGTGATCATGTTCTGAAGCACACTTGGCTTATGCAGCAGAACAATGATCCAAAAGACACCAGCAAGTCCACCTCTGAGTGGCTTATGAAAACAAAATTAAGACTTTAGAGTGGCCTAGTCAAAGAAGTGACCTTAGTCCGATTGAGATGCTGTGGCATGACCTTAAAAAGGCGGTTCATACTTGGAAACCCTCCAATGTGGCTGAATTACAACAATATTGCAAAGATGAGTGGGCCAAAATTCCTCCAGAGGGTTGTAAAAGACTCTTTACCAGTTATCGCAAATGCTTGATTGCAGTTGTTGCTGCTAAGGGTGGCCCAACCAGTAATTAGGTTTAGGGGGCAATCACTTTTTCACACAGGGCCCTGTAGTTTTGGATTTCTTTTTCCTTTAATAATAAAGACCTTCATTTAAAAACTGCATTTTGTGTTTTCTTGTGTTATCTTTGTCTAATATTTAAATTTGTTTGTTGATCTGTGACATTTAAGTGTGACAAACATGCAAAAGAATAGGAAATCAGGAAGGAAGCAAACACTTCTTCACACCACTGTATCTCTTTGCACCAGAACAATGTGCAGGTAAAAAATTAAACACTTTTGACATGTTACCATAGAAAATTTTCCTATGCTTGGCAGTGCAGCTTGTGGCTCACAACTAAAGCTGCTGCTTATCATGCAGGAAGTTGTGCGTTTGAATCCTATGAGAAAAGACCAGACATAAAGGAGAGAGTGAATGTGTGTCTGTAATGTTGTACATAGCACAGATACTATACAAAAATATTAGGTAATATCATAATCACCGATCCACCAAACCGCTGCACGACCAGCTCTACCCTCGCCTACTGTATCCTCACCCATCCCTTATAGATTGTGAGCCCTCGCGGGCAGGGTCCTCTCTCCTCCTGTACCAGTCGTGACTTGTATTGTTTAAGATTACTGTACTTGTACTTATTATGTATACCCCACCTCACATGTAAAGCACCACAGAATAAATGGCGCTATAATAATAATAACATGAACTATCTCTTTACATATTTAATATTAATTAAATATGTATATTTCCTGATGACATGGTGGATATTTTCTTCAGGAAAATTCATGTGGATGACCAAGAAGTGGTGTTGTCACCCACAGTGTGTAACCTCTTAACGACCACAGATACGCCTTTTAACGGCGGCCGTTAAGGGTAATTATTCCTCAACGGCGCTTTTTAACGGCGCTGAGAAATAAGTGTATAGACCCCTGAGAACGTGATTCGGGTCAGTTTTTACCATCCCCAGTGTTGCGATCACCATTATTCACCAGATTACGTGACCGCAAAAAAAAAAGTCCGGTTTCCCAATTTTATTTCTCTCTCCTCTAATATGATCTAGCACATCAAAGGAGAGAGAAATGGGGTCCCCCGAGCCTCTCCCGGTACCCCTGATGTCCCCCGGTCCCTCCGGCTCTACCCCCCGGCCCTCGGCGTCTTCTTCCGGGAAGAAAATGGTAGGTGCATGCACAGTGCGCCTGCTGAGATCTGCCGGCCGGCACCCTGCAACAATAGATTTTTCCTATTGGTTCATTTTGATCACTGTGATAGACCCTAGATAGGGTTGGGGCTAGGGTTAGGGTTGGGCTAGGGTTGTGTTGGGGTTAGGATTGTGGTGTTGGGTTTAGGGTAGTGTTGGGGTTAGGGTGGTGGTTATAGTTGGGATTACGGTTAGGGTTTAGATTTGAGTTAGGGGTGTTATGGTTGTGGTTAGGGTTAGGGGTTAGTGTTGTGTTAGGGTTGGAGTTAGAATTGAGAGGTTCCACTGTTTAGGTACATTAGGGGGTCTCCAAACGCGACATGGCGCCACCAATGTTTCCAGCCAATTTCGCATTCAAAAAGTCAAACGGTTCTCCCTCCCTTCTGAGCCCTGCCATGTGCCCAAACAGTAGCTTTCCCCCACATACTCAGGAGAAATTGCACAACAATTTTTTTTTCTACAGATACCCTTGTGAAAATAAAAAAAGTTTGATTCCAAAGTACATTTTTTGTGAAAATAGTAAAATGTTCATTTTTTCCTTCCACGTTGCTTTAGTTCTCATGAAGCACCTGTAGGGTTAATAAACATCCTGTATGTGGTTTTGCTCTCCTTGAGGGGTGCAGTTTTTTAGAATGGTGCCACTTTTGGGTGTTATCTGTTATATTGAACCCTCCAAACTCATTTCAAATGTCAGGTGGTCCCTAAAAAATGGTTTTGCAAATTTTGTTGGAACAATGAGAAATCGCTGGTCAACTTTTAACCCTTATAACGTCCTAACGAAAAAATTATGTTTCCAAAATTGTGCTGATGTAAAGTTGACATGGGAAATGTTATTTATTAACTATTTTGTGTGACACCACTCTCTAATTTAAAGTTACAAAATTAAAAGTTTGAAAATTGCAAAATTTTCAAAATTTTGCCAAGTTTTAATTTTTTTTCTTAAATACAAGTTATATTGAAGAAATTTTACCACTAACATGAAGTACAATAAGTCCCGAAAAAAAAAATCTCAGAATCAGTGGGATATGTTGAAGCGTTCCCGAGCTATAACTTCATAACGTGATAGTGGTCAGAATTGTAAAAATTGGCTTGGTCATTAAGTACCAAATTGGCGCTGTCACTAAGGGGGTAAATGTCATTTATGCCAAACACAAACCATTGATCATATTTATGGTGGCACAATTAACATCAAGATACATGGCTGTTTCACAGTTTTTCTCTGATCTTTTTGAACTCCCCAACTATTGTTTTTGTTTGCAAAGGAGCCCTTGTTAATGAACATTAAAAGAGAGTTATCTCTTTACAGGCACCATCTTTAAAAATCATCTGATCTCACCTGTCTTTGCTTTTAGCACCAGCAAAATAACAGAAGCCAGTCACATATTTATCTTGTAGCAGCAGAACTATTAAAAAATATTATTAGCGGAGAAACTACAGAGACAAAGGGCTTGGCAAAGAGAATATTTTTTGTTTACATTCATTTATATTTTGATAACTGCTTTAAACTCTTCATGACATATAACATATATTTACATCATACGTCATGTTCCTGACCTTGATGCGGGCTCAAAGACAGAACGCGCATCTTTCTCAGCACATGATGACTGATTTAATCAATCATCATGTGCCTTTAAAAGTCGCGGGTGGAGCGGTGCTCTGCCCGCAGCTGTTAACCAGTTCAATGTCCCTGTCAATCACTTACAGTGGGATTTAGCACGCACTGGCCAGAAGCACGTCATTCATCCGACCCATCGGCGCCCCTGTCATGAGATAGTGAGGCGCCGATGGGTTGTCAAGACAGCCGGGGGTCTGCTGATGACCCAAGTGCCTGTCATTGTGAATCTCCTGTGAATGCCGGCTCGTGGTCGACGTTCATAGGAGACCATGATTTCTGCTATACATAGCAGAGCTAAAGCCCTGCTATGTATCGTACAAGCAATTGACCAATTGTAGCTTCAAGTCTCCTAAGAAGACTATTAAGTAAAGTAAAAAGTGAAAAAAAGATTTTAAAAATATGAAACAAAATAAAAAAACACAAAAGTTCAAATCACTCACCTTTTGCCTCATTGAAAATAAAACAATAAAAGAAAATACACATTTGGTATCACTGTGTTCATAAATGTCTATCAAAATATAAATAAATTAATCCGATTTGGTAAACAATGTACCGTATATACTCGTGTATAAGCCGAGATTTTCAGCCCATTTTTTAGGGCTGAAAGTCCCCCTCTCGGCTTATACGCGGGTCATATACGGGGGTCGGCGGGGGAGGGGGAGCAGGGGTGTCGAATCATACTCACCCTCCGCCGGCGCGGTCTCTGCAGCCCCCCTGCTTCTCCCACGATCTCCGGCTCCTTCCTGCAGTGGTCACATGGCACCGCTCATTAAAGTCATAAATATGCACATATTCATGACTAATGAGCGGTACCATGTGACCGCTGTAGGAAGGAAGCGCTGCGGAGAGCGCCGGGAGAAGAGGAGAGGCTGCAGGGACGCGCCGGCGGAGGGGTGAGTATAGTGATATTTACCTGTCCCGTTCCATCGCTGCGCGCTGCGTCCTCGTCTGACTCCTCTGGCTGTGAATGATCAGGCAGAGGGCGCGATGACGTCGTTAGTGCGCGCAGCGCCCCGTGTCAGATCATTCACAGCCAGAGGAGTCAGACCGACGATGCAGCGCAGCGGTGCAGAGAGGACAGGTAAATATCTCAGGTGCCGGGGTCCTGAGCGAGCGGTGACACCGGCACCTGGCCCCCATAGCGCGCCGCTGTCACCGCCTGCTCAGGACACCGGCACCTGGCCCCCAGCAACGAGAGGTGAGTATGTCATTTTTTTTTTTTTGCAGCAGCAGCATATGAGGCCTATACTATGGGGCATAATTGTGCAGCATATGGGGGCATAATATGGAGCATATGGGGGCATAAGCTGTGGAACATATGGGGCATAATCTGGAGCATATGGGGGCATAAGCTGTGGAATATATGGGGGCATAATCTGGAGCATATGGGGGCATAAGCTGTGGAACATATGGGGGCATAATCTGGAGCATATGGGGGCATAAGCTGTGGAACATATGGGGCATAATCTGGAGCATATGGGGGCATAAACTGTGGAAAATATGGGGCATAATCTGGAGCATATGGGGGCATAAGCTGTGGAACATATGGGGGCATACAGTTAGGTCCATAAATATTTGGACAGAGACAACATTTATCTAATTTTGGTTCTAGACATTACCACAATGAATTTGAAACAAAACAAATCAGATGCAGTTGAAGTTCAGACTTTCAGCTTTCATGTGAGGGTATCCACATTAAAATTGGATGAAGGGTTTAGGAGTTTCAGCTCCTTAACATGTGCCACCCTGTTTTTAAAGGGACCAAAAGTAATTGGACATTTGACTCCAAGGCTATTTCATGGACAGGTGTGGGCAATCCCTTCATTATATCATTCTCAATTAAGCAGATAAAGGGCTGGTGTTGATTTGAGGTGTGGTGTTTGCATTTGGAAGGTTTAGCTGTGAAGGAAACATGCGGTCAAAGGAGCTCTCCATGCAGGTGAAACAAGCCATCCTTAAGCTGCAAGAACAGAAAAAAAACCATCCAAGAAATTGCTACAACATTAGAAGTGGCAAAATCTACAATTTGGTACATCCTGAGAAAGAAAGAAAGCACTGGTGAACTCATCAATCCAAAAAGACCTGGAGCCCACGGAAGACAACAGTGGTGGATGATCGCCGCATACTTTCTTTGGTGAAGAAGAACCCGTTCACAACATCAACTGAAGTCCAGAACACTCTCAGTGAAGTAGGTGTATCTGTCTCTAAGTCAACAGTAAAGAGAAGACTCCATGAAAGTAAATACAAAGGGTTCACATCTAGATGCAAACCATTCATCAATTCCAAAAATAGACAGGCCAGAGTTAAATTTGCTGAAAAACACCTCCAGAAGCCAGCTCAGTTCTGGAAAAGTATTCTATGGACAGATGAGACAAAGATCAACCTGTACCAGAATGATGGGAAGCCAAAAGTTTGGAGAAGAAAGGGAACGGCACATGATCCAAGGCACACCACATCCTCTGTAAAACATGGTGGAGGCAACGTGATGGCATGGGCATGCATGGCTTTCAATGGCACTGGGTCACTTGTGTTTATTGATGACATAACAGCAGACAAGAGTAGCCGGATGAATTCTGAAGTGTACCGGGATATACTTTCAGCCCAGATTCAGCCAAATGCTGCAAACTTGATTGGACGGCGCTTCATAGTACAGATGGATAATGACCCCAAGCATACAGCCAAAGCTACACAGGAGTTCATGAGTGCAAAAAAGTGGAACATTCTTCAATGGCCAAGTCAATCACCAGATCTTAACCCAATTGAGCATGCATTTCACTTGCTCAAATCCAGACTTAAGAGGGAAAGACCCACAAACAAGCAAGACCTGAAGGCTGCGGCTGTAAAGGCCTGGCAAAGCATTAAGAAGGAGGAAACCCAGCGTTTGGTGATGTCCATGGGTTCCAGACTTAAGGCAGTGATTGCCTCCAAAGGATTCGCCACAAAATTTTGAAAATAAAAATATTTTGTTTGGGTTATGTTTATTTGTCCAATTACTTTTGACCTCCTAAAATGTGGAGTGTTTGTAAAGAAATGTGTACAATTCCTACATTTTCTAACACATATTTTTGTTCAACCTTCAAATTAAACATTACAATCTGCACTTGAATTCTGTTGTAGAGGTTTCATTTCAAATCCAATGTGGTGGTATGCAGAGCCCAACTCGCGAAAATTGTGTCACTGTCCAAATATTTCTGGCCCTGACTGTAATCTGGAGCATATGGGGGCATAAACTGTGGAACATATCGGGGCATAATATGGAGCATAATGGGGGCATAATCTGTGAACATATGGGGCATAATCTGGAGCATATGGGGGCATAATCTGTGGAACATATGGGGCATAATCTGGAGCATAATGGAGGCATAATCTGTGGAGCATATTGGGCATAATCTGTGCAGCATATGGGGTCATAATCTGTGGAGCATCATATGGGGGCATAATCATTTTTCACCCTAGGCTTATACACGAGTCAGTAAGTTTTCCCAGTTTTTTGTGGCAAAATTAGGGGGGTCGGTTTATACACGGGTCGGCTTATACATGAGTATATACGGTAATAAGAAACAAAATCTAAACGCCAGAATTATATTTTTTGGGCCGCCGCAACATTGCCATAAAATGAAATAAGAGGTGATTAAAAGATTGTATCTACCCCAAAATGATAACAGTGAAAACATCAGCTCAGGGAGCAAAAATGAGCCCTCACCCAGTCTTTGATAACGGAAAATGAAAACGTTATGGGTCTGGAAAACGGTGATAAAAAAAAAAATTTAACAGAAATTTCCGAATTTTCTTCCACCACTTAAATAAAAAAAATACATATTTATGTTTGGTATCTGTGTACTAAAACTGACCTGGAGAATCATATCACCACGTCAGTTTTACCATATCATGAACATGGTAAATACATTTAAAAGAAACAAAACAATTGTCAAATTGCACTTTTTTTTTGCAATTTCGCTACACTTGGATTTTTTTTCTGCTTTCCAGTACACTATATGGTAAAATAAATAGTGTGATTTAACCCCTTAAGGATCAAGCCATTTTGTAGGTTAATGACCTGGCCTTAATTTTGAAATCGGACCACTGTCACTTTATGTGCTTATAACTCTGGAACGCTTAAACGGATCCCGCTGATTCTGAGAGTGTTTTTTCGTGACATATTTTACTTCATGTCAGTGGTAAAATATATTCGATGTGACTTGCGTTTATTTATGAAAAAAACTGAAATATGGCAAAAATTTTGAAAATGTTGCAATTTTCAAACTTTTTAATTTTTATGCCCTTTAATCCGTGAGATACAGTACAGACCAAAAGTTTGGACACACCTTCTCATTTAAAGATTTTTCTGTATTTTCATGACTATGAAAATTGTACATTAACACTGAAGGCATCAAAACTATGAATTAACACATGTGGAATTATAGACTTAACAAAAAAGTGTGTAACAACTGAAAATATGTCTTATATTCTAGGTTCTTCAAAGTAGCCACCTTTTGCTTTGATGACTGCTTTGCACACTCTTGGCATTCTCTTGATGAGCTTCAAGAGGTAGTCACCGGAAATGGTTTTCACTTCACAGGTGTGCCCTGTCAGGTTTAATAAGTGTGATTTCTGGCCTTATAAATGGGGTTGGGACCATCAGTTGTGTTGTGCAGAAGTCTGGTGGATACACAGCTGATAGTCCTACTGAATAGACTGTTAGAATTTGTATTATGGCAAGAAAAAAGCAGCTAAGTAAAGAAAAATGAATGGCCATCATTACTTTAAGAAATGAAGGTCAGTCAGTCCGAAAAATTGGGAAAACTTTGAAAGTGTCCCCAAGTGCAGTTGCAAAAACCATCAAGCTGCAAGAATTGCTCACATGAGGACCGTCCAGAAAGGAAGAAAGAGACAGATGGATAGACATCTGTCTGGATGATTAGAGAATCCTGCTTGAGCAGGGTGACAGATGACCCAGGAGGTCCTTCCAACTACCATCTAGATTCTATGATTCTAGCTTCTGAGGATAAATTTATCCGAGTCACCAGCCTCAGAAATTGCAGGTTTACAGCAGCTCAGATTAGAGACCAGGTCAATGCCACACAGAGTTCTAGCAGCAGACAATCTCTACAACAACTGTTAAGAGGAAACTTTGTGCAGCAGGCCTTCATGGTAAAATAGCTGCTAGGAAACCACTGCTAAGGACAGGCAACAAGCAGAAGGGACTTGTTTGGGCTAAAGAACACAAGGAATGGACATTAGACCAGTGGAAATCTGTGCTTTGGTCTGATGAGTCCAAATTTGAGATATTTGGTTCCAACCACCGTGTCTTTCTGTGACGCAGAAAAGGTGAACGGATGGACTCTACATGCCTGGTTCCCACCGTGAAGCATGGAGGAGGTGGTGTGATGGTGTGGGGGTGCTTTGCTGGTGACACTGTTGGGGATTTATTCAAAATTGAAGGCATACTGAACCAGAATGGCTACCACAACATCTTGCAGCGGCATGCTAATTCCATCCGGTTTGTTTTAGTTGGACCATCTGTACATCGAGAACCGGGACCAGAATGAAGGCAAAAGGGCCAACAAGTGCTAAGCATTTCTGGGAACTCCTTCAAGACTGTTATTAACCCTTTAGGTACTTCAAATGAATGTGAAGCAATGTGGAAGGAAAAAATGAACATTTAACTTTTTTTCCCCAAAATTTTTCTTTGGACACAATTTTTTTTATTTTTGTCAAGGGTATCAGGAGAAAATGAACCACAATATTTATTGTGCAATTTCTCCTGAGTACACCGATACCCCATGTGTGGAGGAAGACCAATATTTAGGCGCACGGCAGTGCTCAGAAGGGAAGGAGCATCATTTGATATTTTGAATGTCAAACTGGCTGGAATCGAGAGCGGACGCCATATCGCGTTTGGAGAGCTCCTGATGTACCTAAACAGTGGAAGCCCCCCATAAGTGACCCCATTTTAGAAACTAGACCCCCCAAGGAACTTATCTAAATGTGTGATGAGCACTTTGAACGCCCAAGGGCTTCATAGAAGGTTATAACGTAGAGTTGTAAAATTAAAAAATCATATTTTTTCCACAAAAATTATCTTTTCACCCCCAATTTTTATTTTCACAAGGTAACAGGAGAAATTGGGCCCCCAAAGTTGGTGTGCAATTTGTCCTGAGTATGCTGATACCCCATATGTGGGGGGGAACCACTGTGATCGCCTTACTGCGATCTTTGGGAGGCAGAATGAACAAATCCACAAAAGGTGAAGAATTGGTTTTATTTCTTACGCCGTTCCTCGTGCGGTATTAGCGATTAGGCAACTTTTCTCTTCGAGTCGGTGCGATTACAGCGATACCAGATTTATACCTTTTTTCATGTTTAGCTTCTGTCACACACTAAAAGATGCTTTTTTTGTAAGAATTTTTTGTAAGAAATATTTGCATCGCTGTATTTTGAGAGCTATAATTTTTCCATATTTCATCCAACAGAGTCATGTGAGGTCTTGTTTTTTGCGGGAGGAGCTGACATTTTTATTGGTACCATTTTCGGGCACATATCGTTTTTTGATCGCTTTCTATTCCGATTTTTGTGAAGGCAGAATGAACAAAGACCAGCAATTCAGGAATTGTTTTTTTTTTTTCCTCTGTTCCGCGTGTGGTAAAATTGATAAAGCAGCTTTATTCTTTGGGTCACTACGATTACAGCGATACCTCATTTATATTTTTTTTAATGTTTTGGCGTTTTTTACACTTAAAAAACTTTTATAGAAAAAATAATTATTTTTGCATCACTTTATTCGTGAGCTATAACTTTTTTATTTTTTCGCTGATGATGCTGTATGGTGGCTTGTTTTTTGCGGGACAAGATGACGTTTTCAGCGGTTTTTTAAAAAATTTTTAAAAAATGTTTTTTTGCACCTAGTCCCTTCACTTTTTCACTTTTGATTGATGGTTTAATACATTGCAATGCATTATACCAATGGAGAAAGCTGCTGAGACCACGCTGTGAGCATGGTCTCAGTGGCTTTCCGTAGCTGGATGACCCGAAGGTTGTCATGACAACCCCTGGGTCATCAAGGCAGAGATTGGGCCCTGCGATTACATCGCGGGGACGTCGATCTGAGGCAGAGGGAGCTCCCGACCCTCTGCCTCCCCCGCAAACGCTGCGAACGCGCTCGATCGCAGCAGTCATGGGGTTAACAGCCAGGGTCGGCGCGGACACCACTCCAGGCTGTCAGTGCAGAAAGCTCAGCCACTGCAGCGCTGAGCTCCTGCGCGGACCGGGCAGGAGATGCTGAAATTTCAGCATCTCCTGCCCGATCGCTGCAGTGTTTGGTCAGTCAGATTGATGGACCTATCACAGCGCTCTGGGTGCGGGGACCGACGGCATGGGTCCCCGCACCTCTTGCCGTGCCTGTCAGCTGTCATAGACAGCTGTCGGCACTGAACTGTCGCTGCGTGTTTACACGCAGTGACAGTTCTAATGCAGGACGTGCACAGTCCGTCATGGTGCTGGAACTGACATCCTGCCATGACGGACTGTGCACGTCAATGGACATTAAGGGGTTAAAAGTACAACTTGCCCCCCAAAAAAAACAAGTCTTTTTACGGCTATATTGATGGGAAAATAAAAAAGTTATGGCTCTTGGAAGAATGGTGTCATGGGTTTACCACGACAGAGAGGGCCCAGAATATTTCAGCATCTGATTTTCCGCACTCCTGTACTGATTAGAAGCACTTCTCCTTCATAATAAACAGTGTAGGTTTCTATTAGCAGAGCAGGTGTTAAATAGAGATGAGAGAATTTGTTCAGATTTTGTCTCCGAATCTGATTTTGACATATTGGGGCCATATTCGAACAATATTCGAGCCAAATGTATGTCTTATGATCGGTTCTGAACATATTTGGTCATTTCTACTCCCATTGACTCTAACGACATTCGGCTGTGTTGGACGAATATTGCAAAAACAATATTCGATTCCTTTCATATTCGGAACAGAATCCAAACAAATTCACTCATCTCTAGTATTAACCCCTTACTGCCATCGGACGTACTATCCCGTCCATGGTACCTGGGCCCGTATGACCGGGGACGGGATAGTACATCATAGGCGATCAGCTGCGCTCCTGAGGGGAGCGCAGCTAATCGCCGCCGGGTTCAGCTGATTATCAAAGCTGACACCCATGACTGTGTGTCAGGAGCGGTCACGGACCGCTCCCGGCACATTAACCCCTTGCACACCGCGATCAAACATGATCGCGGTGTACTGGGGGCACAGGGGAGGATCGCGCAGGGTGGGGGCTCCCTGCGCGCCCCCTGAGACCCTCAGAGCAGCGCGATGTGATCGTGCTGTTCTGAGGGCTTCCTCCCTCCCAGGACCCGGATCCAAGATGGGGCCGGGGTCCTGGAGGGAGGCGGCTACCTCAGTGCCTGCCGAGAGCAGGCACTGAGAAGCCTGCATCTATGCCTGTGCGATCGCTGGTGTGACAGAGTGCTGTGCACACTGTCACACCAGCGATCTGATAAAATACGTGATGTCCCACCCTGGGACAAAGTAAAAAAGTTAAAAAAGTAAAAATAAACATGTGTAAAAAAAAAATCCAAAATAAATAAAAAAAAAAAAAATATTCCCCAATAAATTCACTTCTTCCTGTAAATAAAAAAAAAAAAACAATAAAAGTACACATATTTGGTATCGCCGCGTCCGTAACGACCCCCCCTATAAAATTGTCCCACTAGTTAACCCCTTTAGTGAACCCCTTAAAAAAAAAAAACGAAGCAAAAAATCAATGCTTTATCATCATACCGCCGAACAAAAAGTGGAATAACACGCGATCAAAAAGACCGATATAAAAAAACATGGTACCGCTGAAAATGTCATCTTGTCCCGCAAAAAACGAGCTGTCATAAAGCATCATCAGCAAAAAAATAAAAAAGTTATAGCTCGCAGAATAAAGCGATGCAAAAATAATTATTTTTTATATAAAATTGTTTTTATTCTATAAAAGCGCCAAAACATGAAAAAATGATATAAATGAGGTATCGCCATAATCGTACTGACCCGAAGAATAAAACTGCTTTATCAATTTTACCACACACGGAACGGTATAAACGCCTCCCCCGAAAGAAATTCATGAATTGCTGATTTTTGTTCATTCTAACCTCCCAAAAATCGAAATAAAAAGCATCAAAAAACGTCACGTGCTCAAAAATGGTACCAATAAAAACGTCAACTCGTCCCGCAAAAAATAAGACCTCACATGACTCTGTGGGCCAAAATATGCAAAAATTATAGCTCTCAAAATGTGATGATGCAAAAACTATTTTTGCAATAAAAAGCGTCTTTTAGCGTGACAGCTGCCAATCATAAAAACCCGCTATAAATGTAAATCAAACCCCCTTTATCACCCCCTTAGTAAGGGAAAAATAATAAAATTAAAAAAAGTATTTATTTCCATTTTCCCATTAGGGTTAGGTGTTGCGGCTAAAGTTAGGGTTAGGGTTGGCGCTAAAGTTAGGATTAGGGTTAGGGTTGGGATTAGGGGTGTGTTAGGGTTAGGTTTGTGGTTAGGGTTGGGACTAGGGTTAGGGGTGTGTTGGGGTTAGGGTTGGAGTTAGAATTGGGGGTTTCAGCTGTTTAGGCACATCAGGGGCTCTCCAAATGTGACATGGCGTCTGATCTCAATTCCAGCCAATTCTGCGTTGAAAAAGTCAAACGGTGCTCCTTCACTTCTCAGCTCTGCCATGCGTCCAAACAGTAGTTTATCCCCACATATGGGGTATCAGCGTACTCTGGACCCCAAGAGTTATTGTGCAATTTGTCCTATTTCTTCTGCTACCCTTGGGAAAATAAAAAACTGGGGGCGAAAATATCATTTTTGTACAAAAAAAAATATTTTTTTGTTTTTACGGCTGTACATTATAAACTTCTGTGAAGCACTTGGGGCTTCATAGCGCTCACCACACATCTAGATAAGTTCCTTGTGGGGTCTATTTTCCAAAATGGGGTCACTTGTTGGGGATTTCCACTGTTTAGGCGCATCAGGGCTCTCCAAATGCGACATGACGCCCCAGACCATTCCATCAAAGTCTGCAATCCAAAACGTCACTACTTCCCTTCCGAGCCCCAACGTGTACCCATACAGTAGTTTTCTCCCACATATTGGATATCAGCGTACTCAGGACAAATTGGACAACAACTTTTGGGGTCCAATTTCTCCTGTTACCCTTGTAAAAATAAAATATTGGGCAAAAAAATCGTTTTTGCAAAAAAAAAAAGGATTTTTTATTTTTACGGCTGTGCGTTATAAACTTCTGTGAAGCACTTCGGGGTTCAAAGTGCTCACCACACATCTAGACAAGTTCCTTGTGGGGTCTATTTTCCAAAATGGGGTCACTTGTGGGGGGTTTCCACTGTTTAGGCGCATCAGGGGCTCTCCAAATGCGACATGACGCCCCCAGACCATTCCATCAAAGTCTGCAATCCAAAACGTCAGTACTTCCTTCCGAGCCCTGACGTGCGCCCATACAGTAGTTTTCTCCCACATATTGGGTATCAGCGTACTCAGGACAAATTGGACAACAACTTTTGGGTTCCAATTTCTTCTGTTACCCTTGTGAAAATAAAATATTGGGGGCGAAAAAATCATTTTTGTAAAAAAAAAAAGATTTTTTATTTTTACGGCTGTACGTTATAAACTTCTGTGAAGCACTTCGGGGTTCAAAGTGCTCACCACACATCTAGATAAGTTCCTTGTGGGGTCTATTTGCCAAAATGGGGTCACTTGTGAGGGGTTTCCACTGTATAGGTGCATCAGGGGCTCTCCAAATGTGACATGACGCCCCCAGACCATTCCATCAAAGTCTGCAATCCAAAACGTCACTACTTCCCTTCCGAGCCCTGACGTGCGCCCATACAGTAGTTTTCTCCCACATATTGGGTATCAGCGTGCTCAGGACAAATTGGACAACAACTTTTGGGTTCCAATTTCTTCTGTTAGCCCTTGTGAAAATAAAATATTGGGGACGAAAAAATCATTTTTGTAAAAAAAAAAAAAATTTTTTATTTTACGGCTGTACGTTATAAACTTTAGTGAAACACCTGGGGGTTAAAAGTTCTCACCACACATCTAGATAAGTTCCTTGAGGGGTCTAGTTTCCAAAATGGCGTCATTTATGGGGTTTCCACTGTTTAGGCAGATCAGGAGCTCTCCAAACACGACATGGCGTCCAGCCAATTCTGCGTTGAAAAAGTCAGACGGCGCTCCTTCCCTTCCAAACTCTGCCATGCACCCAAACAGTGGTTTACCCCCACATATGGGGTATCAGCGCACTCAGGACAAATTGCACAATAATTTTGGAGTCTTGTTACCCTTGGAAAAATAAAAATTGGGGTGAAAAGATCATTTTTGTGGAAAAAATATGATTTTTAAATTTTACGGCTCTACGTTATAAACTTGTGTGAAGCACTTGGGGTTCAAATTGCTCACCAAAGATCTAGAAAAGTTCCTTAGGGGGTCTAGTTTCCAAAATGGGGTCATTTGTGGGGGGTTTCCACTGTTTAGGCACATCAGGGGCTCTCCAAATGCAACATGGCATCCAATCTCAATTCCAGCCAATTTTGGTTGGAAAAAGTCAAATGGTGCTCCTTCCATTCCGAGCTCTGCCGTGCGCCCAAACAGTGGTTCCCACCCACATATGGGGTATCAGCTACTCAGGACAAATTGGACAACAACTTTGTGGTCCAATTTCTCCTGTTACCCTTGAGAAAATAAAAAATTAGTGACTAAAATATAATTTTTGTGGGAAAAAAATAGGATTTTTTATTTTCATGCCCGGGCATTATAAACTTGTGTGAAGCACTTGGGGGTTCAAAGTGCTCACCAAAGATCTAGATAAGTTCCTTAGGGGGTATAGTTTCCAAAATGGGGTCACTTGTGGGGGGTTTCCACTGTTTAGGCTCATCTGGGGCACTGCAAACGGAACATGACCCCCATCAACGTCTGCATTCCAAAACGTTACTACTTCCTTTCCAAGCCCTGCCGTGCACCCAAACAGTTCCCCCCCCCCCACATATGGGTATCAGCGTACTCAGGACAAATTGGACAACAACTTTTGGGGTCCAATTTCCTTGGGAAAATTCAAAATTTGGGACTAAAAAATCATTTTTGTGGAAAATTGTTTTTTTTTTTTTCACACCCAGGCATTACAAGCTTTTGTGAAACACTTGGGAGTTCAAAGTGCTCACAACAGATCTAGATAAGTACCTTAGGGGGTCTAGTTTCCAAAATGGTGTCACTTGTGGGGGTTTCCACTGTTTAGGCGCATCAGGGGCTCTCCAAACACGACATGGCGTCCAATCTCAATTCCAGCCAATTTTAGTTTGAAAAAGTCAAACGGCGCTCCTTCCCTTACGAGCTCTGCCGTGTGCCCAAACAGTGGTTTTCCCCCACATATTGGGTATTGGCGTACTCAGGAGAAATTGCATAACAACCTTATCTGTCCATTTTCTCCTTTTACCCTTGTGAAAATAAAAAAAAAGTTTGTAAAAGATCATTTTTGTGGCTAAAAAGTTAAATATTCATTTTTTCCTTCCATGTTGCTTTAGTTCCTGCGAAGCACCTGAAGGGTTAATAATCTTCTTGAATGTGGTTTTGAGTACCTTGAGGGGTGCAGTTTTTAGAATGGTGTCACTTTTGGGTATTTTCTGCCATATAGACCCCTCAAAGTGACTTCAAATGAGAGGTGGTCCCTAAAAAAAATGGCTTTGTAAATTTTGTTGTAAAAATGAGAAATCGCTGGTCAACTTTTAACCCTTATAACTTCCTAACAAAAAAAAATTTTGGTTCCAAAATTGTGCTGATGTAAAGTAGACATGTGGGAAATGTTATTTCTTAACTATTTTATGTGACATATTTCTCTGTTTTAAGGGAATAAAAATTCAAAGTTTGAAAATTGCAAAATTTTAAAAAATTTTCGCCATATTTGCGTTTTTTCAAAAATAAACGCAAGTTATATCGAAGAAATTTTACTTCTAACGTGAAGTACAATATGTCACGAGAAAACAGTCTCAGAATCGCGAAGATCCGTTGAAGCGTTCCAGAGTTATAACCTCATAAAGAGACAGTGGTCAGAATTGTAAAAATTGGCCCGGTCATTAACGTGCAAACCACCCTTGGGGTGAAGGGGTTAAACTGTTCAGATTAAAGTCTCTGAAGCTTTCCTACTTGGATAATCTCAGCTGTTCAGTGTTGGTCACTCCCATCTGCTATATATACTTGCCTCTGGCATGGTGTGTCGGATGTTGGTACAGGTGTTTAGGGTGTTGATCTGTGACTGTTCCTTGGTGTTTTGGCTCTGTGCAAATCCTCTTCCTCTCCTATTTGTTTTTTCCTACTTTTCTACCCGGTGTTCTTCTCTGTTGAGTGCATATTTGTATGTTTGGCATTTCATTTATCCTTGTACGTCCTCCTTTGCTAGTCTGGTTTGTGTATATGCATACACTATTACTCACCACTTCCCTGGGTGGGGCAGGGGGACATATATAGGGCTGATTCAGGAGTTCAGCAAGGGAAATGGCCCCGGCCTCTTCAGGATCAGAAGTAATCTGGGGAGCTGCGATAGCTAGGGCACCCATAGCGTTAGGGTCAGGAAAGAAGCCCCTTGTATTCCGACAACAGAGTTATAACAAATAGGAGGAAAAAAAGAAAACAAACAAATGGATAATGGCCCATGTGTAAGGCTAAGTGCACACGTTCAGGAATATTTGTGTTTTTTTCGCGTTTTTTCGCGGGAAAAAACGCATCAAAAACGCATGTATTAAGCATCCTATCATTTAGAATAAATTCCGCAATTTTTGTGCACATGGTGCGTTTTTTTCCGCGAAAAAAACGCATCGAGGAAAATCTAGCAACATGTCCATTAATTTTGCGGAATTCTAGCGTTTTTCCCGCTTTATTATTGACCTAGAAAGTTCAGGAAAAAATCGCGGTAAAAACGCGTCAAATCCGCGAAAAAAAACGCACCAAAAACGCGCAAAATCCGCGCAAAAAAAACCGCGCGTTTTTGCCGCGAAAAAAGTCCGGTTTTGCTCAGGAATATTCTGCAAACATTCTGCAAACGTGTGCACTTAGCCTTAAGGTGTTAAAAAAAAACCCGGAATGAAACAACACTCTGTCCCCATTGGCAAAGCCCCACATTTCATTTATTTGCCAGCTGTAAGTGGAAATGATCAACAAGACGTTAACTACTGTGTTCTTTACTATATTTCTACAATACTATTTGTTTCAAGAACAATCAGAAGATGCTGTAGACTTATAAAAAGAGGGGGATAAATTAAGCTGAAGTAAAAGACTCTGGTGCCCTCCCAGTCAGCCCTTATGTAGTGGTCCCCTAATTCCTAGTTCCCTCTACATACAGGGAAGAGAAAAAGTATTTAGTCAGCCACCAATTGTGCAAGATCTCCCACTTAAGAAGATGAGAGAGGCCTGTAATTGACATCATAGGTAGACCACAACTATGAGAGTCAAAATGAGAAAACAAATCCAGAAAATCACCTTGTCTGATTTGGCAAGATTTATTTATCAAATTATGGTGAAAAAATAAGTATTTGATCCCTAAAAACATGCAAGATTTCTGGCTCTCACAGACCTGTAACTTCTTCTTTAATAGGCTCCTCTGTCCTCCACTCATTACCTGTAGTAATGGCACCTGTTTAAACTTGTCATCAGTATAAAAGACACCTGTCCACAACCTCAAACAGTCACACTCCAAACTCCACTATGGTGAAGACCAAAGAGCTGTCGAAGGACACAAGAAACAAAATTGTAGCCCTACACCAGGCTGAGAAGACTGAATCTGCAATAGGCAAGCAGCTTGGTGTGAAGAAATCAACTGTGGGAGCAATAATAAGAAAATGGAAGACATACAAGACCACTGATAATCTCCCTCGATCTGGGGCTCCACGCAATATCTCACCCCGTGGGGTCAAAATGTTCACAAGAACGGTGAGCAAAAATCCCGGCACCACACGGGGGACCTAGTGAATGACCTGCATAGAGCTGGGACCACCGTGACAAAGACTACCATCAGTAACACACTTCACCGCCAGTGACTCATCCTGCAATGCCAGACATGTCCCCCAGCTTAAGCTAGTACATGTCCGGGCCCGTCTGAAGTTTGCTAGAGAGCATTTGGATTATCCAGAAGAGTATTGGGAGAATGTCATGTGGTCTGATGAAACCAAAGCAGAACTGTTTGGTAGAAACAAAAACTCGCCGTGTTTGGAGGAGACAAAATGCTGAGTTGTATCCAAAGAACACCAAAACCTACTGTGAAGCATGGGGTGGCAGCATCATGCTTTGGGGCTGTTTCTCTGAAAAGGGACCAGGATGACTGATCTGTGTATATGAAAGAATGAATGGGCCATGTATCGTGAGATTTTGAGTGCAAACCTCCTTCCATCAGCAAGGGCATTGAAGATGAAACATGGATGGGTCTTTCAGCCTGATAATGATCCCAAGCACACTGCCGGGGCAACGAAGGAGTGGCTTTGTAAGAAGCATATGAAGGTCCTGGAGTGGCCTAGCCAGTCTCCAGATCTCAACCCCATAGAAAACCAGTGGAGGGATTTGAAAGTCCGTGTTGCCCAGAGACAGGCCCAAAACATCACTGCTCTAGAGGAGATATGCATGGAGGAATGGGCCAACATACCACCAACAGTGTGTGCCAACCTTGTGAAGACTTACAGAAAACGTTTGACCTCTGTTATTGCCAACAAAGGATATATAACAAAATATTGAGATGAACTTTTGTTAACCCCTTTATTCCATCAGACGTACTATTCCGTCCATGTGACCCTGGACCTAATTCCCATGGACGGAATAGTACGTCATGGGCGATCAGCTGCGCTCCCGGGGGGAGCGCAGCTGATCGCGGCCGGATGTCAGCTGTTTATCACAGCTGACACCCAGCACTATGTGTCAGGAGCGGTCACGGACCGCTCCCGGCACATTAACCTATGGCACACCGCGATTAAACATGATCGCGGTGTACCGGGGGCATAGGGGAGGATCGCGCAGGCAGGGGGCTCCCTGCGCGCTCCCCTGAGACCCTCAGAGCAGCGCGATGTGTCGCGCTGTTCCGAGGGTCCGTCCTCCCTCCAGGTCCCGGATCCAAGATGGCGCCGGGGTCCTGCAGGGAGGCGGCTTCCTCAGTGCCTGCTGAGAGAAGGCGCTGAGGAAGCCTGCAGCGATGCCAGAGCGATCGCTGGTGTGACAGAGTGCTGTGCACACTGTCACACCAGCGATCTGCTAAAATACTGTGATGTCCCACCCTGGGACAAAGTAAAAAAGTAAAAAAATAAAAATAAAAAGTGGTAAAAAAAAACATAAAAAAAAAAAATATATTCCCCAATAAATTCATTTTTTTCTGTAAATAAAAAAAAAAAACAATAAAAGTACACATATTTGGTATCGCCGCGTCCGTAACGACCCCCCTATAAACTGTCCCACTAGTTAACCCCTTTAGTGAACCCCTTAAAAAAAAAAACGAAGCAAAAAATCAATGCTTTATCATCATACCGCCGAACAAAAAGTGGAATAACACGCAATCAAAAAGACCGATATAAATAAACATGGTACCGCTGAAAACATCATCTTGTCCCGCAAAAAACGAGCCATCATACAGCATTATCAGCGAAAAAATAAAAAAGTTATAGCTCGCAGATAAAAGCGATGCAAAAATAATGATTATATAAATTGTTTTCATTCTATAAAAAGCGCCAAAACATAAAAAAATGATATAAATGAGTATCGCCGTAATCGTACTGACCCGAAGAATAAAACTGCTTTATCAATTGTACCACAAGCAGAACGGTTATAAAACGCCTCCCCAAAAGAAATTCATGAATTGCTGACTTTTGTTCATTCTAACCTCCCAAAATCGAAATAAAAAGCGATCAAAAATGTCACGTGTTCAAAAATGGTACCAATAAAAACGTCAACTCATACCGCAAAAAATAAGACCTCACATGACTCTGTGGGCCAAAATATGCAAAAATTATAGCTCTCAAAATGTGGTGATGCAAAAAACTATTGTTTGCAATAAAAAGCATCTTTTAGCGTGACAGCTGTCAATCATAAAAACTCGCTATAAATATGTAATCAAACCCCCCTTTATCACCCCCTTAGTTAGGGAAAAATAATAAAATTAAAAAAATGTATTTATTTCCATTTTCCCGTTAGGGTTAGGGTTGCGGCTAAAGTTAGGGTTAGGGTTGGCGCTAACGTAAGGATTAGGGTTAGGGTTGGGATTACGGTCAGGGCCGGATTAACGTAGGGGCTGATGGAGTGCAGCTCCAGGCCCCTTGTTAGATATGGCCCATCCCCCGGCCCAGCCAGCCGCTTGTTATCTAATGGCTCTCTGCTCTCCTCCCTTCCCTGTGCTGCTGACGTCAGTCTGTGATGGAGGGGGAGGTGAAGAGCAGGAGAGACTGTGTGCTGGAGGGGGAGAGAGGAAAACCTGGGCTGAAATACTATAGGAGAGGAGTCGGCAGCAGCACAGTGTTATTCATTCACCCAATCCAGAAGCAGGATGTAAATGAGGCAGAACAGTGACCACAGAGCAGCCAGTCACAGTCACCTTTCACTTGTCCTCATCCATGCACGTCTTCTTACAGCTTTGCCTATTGGCATCCTGCCCTGTGTTCCAGTGTCACGTTTGTAGTGACGGTCCCTTGTCTGGAGGATAGAGTTAGAGACAGGCAGGCAGAGGTGTGTGTGCTGTTACAAGAATCCCAGCCAGATTACAGTGAAAGCAGATGGAGAATCCTGAAGTCTCTGCACAGGTTTGTGTTATAAGTGTGTGGTTTCTGACAAATTCCATCAGTAGCATTGAATGGCCATAGTAATATAGGGCAGCATTGAGAGGCCCATTCTAGTTATATTAGCGCAGAATTGAATGGCCCATAGTATATATAGGGCAGCATTGAATGGCCCATAGTATATTAATGCAGCATTGAATGGCCCATAGTATATATTGGGCAGCATTGAATGGCCCATAGTATATATAATGCAGCATTGAGAGGCCCATTCTAGTATATAGCGCAGCATTGAATGGCCCATA
>JARQOD010000005.1:81281525-81375122 GCA_033576555.1 Oophaga sylvatica
ACCCCAATTTTTATTTTCAAAGGTAACAGAGAAATTGGGCCCCCAAAGTTGGTGTGCAATTTGTCCTGAGTATGCTGATACCCCATATGGGGGGGGGACCACTGTGATCGCCTTACTGCGATCTTTGGGAGGCAGAATGAACAAATCCACAAAAGGTGAGAATTGGTTTTATTTCTTACGCCGTTCCTCGTGCGGTATTAGCGATTAGGCAACTTTTCTCTTCGAGTCGGTGCGATTACAGCGATACCAGATTTATACCTTTTTTCATGTTTAGCTTCTGTCACACACTAAAAGATGCTTTTTTTGTAAGAATTTTTTGTAAGAAATATTTGCATCGCTGTATTTTGAGAGCTATAATTTTTCCATATTTCATCCAACAAGAGTCATGTGAGGTCTTGTTTTTTGCGGGAGGAGCTGACATTTTATTGGTACCATTTTCGGGCACATATCGTTTTTTGATTGCTTTCTATTCCGATTTTTGTGAAGGCAGAATGAACAAAGACCAGCAATTCAGGAATTGTTTTTTTTTTTTCCTCTGTTCCGCGTGTGGTAAAATTGATAAAGCAGCTTTATTCTTTGGGTCACTACGATTACAGCGATACCTCATTTATATTTTTTTTTAATGTTTTGGCGTTTTTTACACTTAAAAAACTTTTATAGAAAAAATAATTATTTTGCATCACTTTATTCCGCGAGCTATAACTTTTTATTTTTTCGCTGATGATGCTGTATGGTGGCTTATTTTTTGCGGGACAAGATGACGTTTTCAGCGGTTTTTTTAAACAATTTTAAAAAAATGTTTTTTTGCACCTAGTCCCTTCACTTTTTTCACTTTTGATTGATGGTTTAATACATTGCAATGCATTATACCAATGGAGAAAGCTGCTGAGACCACGCTGTGAGCATGGTCTCAGTGGCTTTCCGTAGCTGGATGACCCGAAGGTTGTCATGACAACCCCTGGGTCATCAAGGCAGAGATTGGGCCCTGCGATTACATCGCGGGGACGTCGATCTGAGGCAGAGGGAGCTCCCGACCCTCTGCCTCCCCCGCAAACGCTGCGAACGCGCTCGATCACAGCAGTCATGGGGTTAACAGCCAGGGTCGGCGCGGACACCACTCCAGGCTGTCAGTGCAGAAAGCTCAGCCACTGCAGCGCTGAGCTCCTGCGCGGGGACCGGGCAGGAGATACTGAAATTTCAGCATCTCCTGCCCGATCGCTGCAGTGTTTGGTCAGTCAGATTGATGGACCTATCACAGCGCTCTGGGTGCGGGGACCGACGGCATGGGTTCCCCGCACCTCTTGCCGTGCCTGTCAGCTGTCATAGACAGCTGTCGCACTGAACTGTCGCTGCGTGTTTACACGCAGTGACAGTTCTAATGCAGGACGTGCACAGTCCGTCATGGTGCTGGAACTGACATCCTGCCATGACGGACTGTGCACGTCAATGGACATTAAGGGGTTAAAAGTACAACTGCCCCCCAAAAAAAACAAGTCTTTTTTACGGCTATATTGATGGGAAAATAAAAAAGTTATGGCTCTTGGAAGAATGGTGTCATGGGTTTACCACGACAGAGAGGGCCCAGAATATTTCAGCATCTGATTTTCCGCACTCCTGTACTGATTAGAAGCACTTCTCCTTCATAATAAACAGTGTAGGTTTCTATTAGCAGAGCAGGTGTTAAATAGAGATGAGAGAATTTGTTCAGATTTTGTCTCCGAATCTGATTTTGACATATTGGGGCCATATTCGAACAATATTCGAGCCAAATGTATGTCTTATGATCGGTTCTGAACATATTTGGTCATTTCTACTCCCATTGACTCTAACGACATTCGGCTGTGTTGGACGAATATTGCAAAAACAATATTCGATTCCTTTCATATTCGGAACAGAATCCAAACAAATTCACTCATCTCTAGTATAAACCCCTTACTGCCATCGGACGTACTATCCCGTCCATGGTACCTGGGCCCGTATGACCGGGGACGGGATAGTACGTCATAGGCGATCAGCTGCGCTCCTGAGGGGAGCGCAGCTAATCGCCGCCGGGTCTCAGCTGATTATCAAAGCTGACACCCATGACTGTGTGTCAGGAGCGGTCACGGACCGCTCCCGGCACATTAACCCCTGCACACCGCGATCAAACATGATCGCGGTGTACTGGGGGCACAGGGGAGGATCGCGCAGGGTGGGGGCTCCCTGCGCGCCCCCTGAGACCCTCAGAGCAGCGCGATGTGATCGCGCTGTTCTGAGGGCTTCCTCCCTCCCAGGACCCGGATCCAAGATCGCGCCGGGGTCCTGGAGGGAGGCGGCTACCTCAGTGCCTGCCGAGAGCAGGCACTGAGAAGCCTGCATCTATGCCTGTGCGATCGCTGGTGTGACAGAGTGCTGTGCACACTGTCACACCAGCGATCTGATAAAAATACTGTGATTTCCCACCCTGGGACAAAGTAAAAAAGTTAAAAAAGTAAAAAATAAACATGTGTAAAAAAAAAATCCAAAATAAATTAAAAAAAAAAAAAATATTCCCCAATAAATTCACTTCTTCCTGTAAATAAAAAAAACAAAACAATAAAAGTACACATATTTGGTATCGCCGCGTCCGTAACGACCCCCCCTATAAAATTGTCCCACTAGTTAACCCCTTTAGTGAACCCCTTAAAAAAAAAAAACGAAGCAAAAAATCAATGCTTTATCATCATACCGCCGAACAAAAAGTGGAATAACACGCGATCAAAAAGACCGATATAAAAAACATGGTACCGCTGAAAACGTCATCTTGTCCCGCAAAAAACGAGCTGTCATAAAGCATCATCAGCAAAAAAATAAAAAAAGTTATAGCTCGCAGAATAAAGTGATGCAAAAATAATTATTTTTTTATATAAAATTGTTTTTATTCTATAAAAGCGCCAAAACATGAAAAAATGATATAAATGAGGTATCGCCATAATCGTACTGACCCGAAGAATAAAACTGCTTTATCAATTTTACCACACAGCGGAACGGTATATAAACGCCTCCCCCGAAAGAAATTCATGAATTGCTGATTTTTGTTCATTCTAACCTCCCAAAAATCGAAATAAAAAGCGATCAAAAAACGTCACGTGCTCAAAAATGGTACCAATAAAAACGTCAACTCGTCCCGCAAAAAATAAGACCTCACATGACTCTGTGGGCCAAAATATGCAAAAATATAGCTCTCAAAATGTGATGATGCAAAAAACTATTTTTGCAATAAAAAAGCGTCTTTTAGCGTGACAGCTGCCAATCACAAAAACCCGCTATAAATGGTAAATAAAACCCCCTTTATCACCCCCTTAGTAAGGGAAAAATAATAAAATTTAAAAAAAGTATTTATTTCCATTTTCCCATTAGGGTTAGGTTAGGTTGCGGCTAAAGTTAGGGTTAGGGTTGGCGCTAAAGTTAGGATTAGGGTTAGGGTTGGGATTAGGGGTGTGTTAGGGTTAGGTTTGTGGTTAGGGTTGGGACTAGGGTTAGGGGTGTGTTGGGGTTAGGGTTGGAGTTAGAATTGGGGGGTTTCAGCTGTTTAGGCACATCAGGGGCTCCCAAATGTGACATGGCGTCTGATCTCAATTCCAGCCAATTCTGCGTTGAAAAAGTCAAACGGTGCTCCTTCACTTCTCAGCTCTGCCATGCGTCCAAACAGTAGTTTATCCCCACATATGGGGTATCAGCGTACTCTGGACCCCAAGAGTTATTGTGCAATTTGTCCTATTTCTTCTGCTACCCTTGGAAAATAAAAAACTGGGGGCGAAAATATCATTTTTGTACAAAAAAAAAATATTTTTTTGTTTTTTAACGGCTGTACATTATAAACTTCTGTGAAGCACTTGGGGCTTCATAGCGCTCACCACACATCTAGATAAGTTCCTTGTGGGGTCTATTTTCCAAAATGGGGTCACTTGTTGGGGATTTCCACTGTTTAGGCGCATCAGGGGCTCTCCAAATGCGACATGACGCCCCCAGACCATTCCATCAAAGTCTGCAATCCAAAACGTCACTACTTCCCTTCCGAGCCCCAACGTGTACCCATACAGTAGTTTTTCTCCCACATATTGGATATCAGCGTACTCAGGACAAATTGGACAACAACTTTTGGGGTCCAATTTCTCCTGTTACCCTTGTAAAAATAAAATATTGGGGCAAAAAAATCATTTTTGCAAAAAAAAAAAGGATTTTTTATTTTTACGGCTGTGCGTTATAAACTTCTGTGAAGCACTTCGGGGTTCAAAGTGCTCACCACACATCTAGACAAGTTCCTTGTGGGGTCTATTTTCCAAAATGGGGTCACTTGTGGGGGGTTTCCACTGTTTAGGCGCATCAGGGGCTCTCCAAATGCGACATGACGCCCCCAGACCATTCCATCAAAGTCTGCAATCCAAAACGTCACTACTTCCCTTCCGAGCCCTGACGTGCGCCCATACAGTAGTTTTCTCCCACATATTGGGTATCAGCGTACTCAGGACAAATTGGACAACAACTTTTGGGTTCCAATTTCTTCTGTTACCCTTGTGAAAATAAAATATTGGGGGCGAAAAAATCATTTTTGTAAAAAAAAAAAAGATTTTTATTTTTACGGCTGTACGTTATAAACTTCTGTGAAGCACTTCGGGTTCAAAGTGCTCACCACACATCTAGATAAGTTCCTTGTGGGGTCTATTTGCCAAAATGGGGTCACTTGTGAGGGGTTTCCACTGTATAGGTGCATCAGGGGCTCTCCAAATGTGACATGACGCCCCCAGACCATTCCATCAAAGTCTGCAATCCAAAACGTCACTACTTCCCTTCCGAGCCCTGACGTGCGCCCATACAGTAGTTTTCTCCCACATATTGGGTATCAGCGTGCTCAGGACAAATTGGACAACAACTTTTGGGTTCCAATTTCTTCTGTTACCCTTGTGAAAATAAAATATTGGGGACGAAAAAATAATTTTTGTAAAAAAAAAAAAAGATTTTTTATTTTACAGCTGTACGTTATAAACTTTAGTGAAACACCTGGGGGTTAAAAGTTCTCACCACACATCTAGATAAGTTCCTTGAGGGGTCTAGTTTCCAAAATGGCGTCATTTATGGGGGTTTCCACTGTTTAGGCAGATCAGGAGCTCTCCAAACACGACATGGCGTCCAGCCAATTCTGCGTTGAAAAAGTCAGACGGCGCTCCTTCCCTTCCAAACTCTGCCATGCACCCAAACAGTGGTTTACCCCCACATATGGGTATCAGCGCACTCAGGACAAATTGCACAATAACTTTTGGAGTCTTGTTACCCTTGGAAAAATAAAAATTGGGGTGAAAAGATCATTTTTGTGGAAAAAATATGATTTTTAAATTTTACGGCTCTACGTTATAAACTTGTGTGAAGCACTTGGGGTTCAAATTGCTCACCAAAGATCTAGAAAAGTTCCTTAGGGGGTCTAGTTTCCAAAATGGGGTCATTTGTGGGGGGTTTCCACTGTTTAGGCACATCAGGGGCTCTCCAAATGCAACATGGCATCCAATCTCAATTCCAGCCAATTTTGGTTGGAAAAAGTCAAATGGTGCTCCTTCCATTCCGAGCTCTGCCGTGCGCCCAAACAGTGGTTCCCACCCACATATGGGGTATCAGCGTACTCAGGACAAATTGGACAACAACTTATGTGGTCCAATTTCTCCTGTTACCCTTGAGAAAATAAAAAATTAGTGACTAAAATATAATTTTTGTGGGAAAAAAATAGGATTTTTTATTTTCATGCCCGGGCATTATAAACTTGTGTGAAGCACTTGGGGTTCAAAGTGCTCACCAAAGATCTATATAAGTTCCTTAGGGGGTATAGTTTCCAAAATGGGGTCACTTGTGGGGGGTTTCCACTGTTTAGGCTCATCTGGGGCACTGCAAACGGAACATGACCCCCATCAACGTCTGCATTCCAAAACGTTACTACTTCCTTTCCAAGCCCTGCCGTGCACCCAAACAGTTCCCCCCCCCCACATATGGGGTATCAGCGTACTCAGGACAAATTGGACAACAACTTTTGGGGTCCAATTTCCTTGGGAAAATTCAAAACTTTGGGACTAAAAAATCATTTTTGTGGAAAATTGTTTTTTTTTTTTTCACACCCAGGCATTACAATCTTTTGTGAAACACTTGGGAGTTCAAAGTGCTCACAACAGATCTAGATAAGTACCTTAGGGGGTCTAGTTTCCAAAATGGTGTCACTTGTGGGGGTTTCCACTGTTTAGGCGCATCAGGGGCTCTCCAAACACGACATGGCGTCCAATCTCAATTCCAGCCAATTTTAGTTTGAAAAAGTCAAACGGCGCTCTTTCCCTTACGAGCTCTGCCGTGTGCCCAAACAGTGGTTTTCCCCCACATATTGGGTATTGGCGTACTCAGGAGAAATTGCATAACAACCTTATCTGTCCATTTTCTCCTTTTACCCTTGTGAAAATAAAAAAAAGTTTGTAAAAGATCATTTTTGTGGCTAAAAAGTTAAATATTCATTTTTTCCTTCCATGTTGCTTTAGTTCCTGCGAAGCACCTGAAGGGTTAATAATCTTCTTGAATGTGGTTTTGAGTACCTTGAGGGGTGCAGTTTTTAGAATGGTGTCACTTTTGGGTATTTTCTGCCATATAGACCCCTCAAAGTGACTTCAAATGAGAGGTGGTCCCTAAAAAAAATGGCTTTGTAAATTTTGTTGTAAAAATGAGAAATCGCTGGTCAACTTTTAACCCTTATAACTTCCTAACAAAAAAAAATTTTGGTTCCAAAATTGTGCTGATGTAAAGTAGACATGTGGGAAATGTTATTTCTTAACTATTTTATGTGACATATTTCTCTGTTTTAAGGGAATAAAAATTCAAAGTTTGAAAATTGCAAATTTTAAAAATTTTCGCCATATTTGCGTTTTTTTCAAAAATAAACGCAAGTTATATCGAAGAAATTTTACTTCTAACGTGAAGTACAATATGTCACGAGAAAACAGTCTCAGAATCGCGAAGATCCGTTGAAGCGTTCCAGAGTTATAACCTCATAAAGAGACAGTGGTCAGAATTGTAAAAATTGGCCCGGTCATTAACGTGCAAACCACCCTTGGGGGTGAAGGGTTAAACTGTTCAGATTAAAGTCTCTGAAGCTTTCCTACTTGGATAATCTCAGCTGTTCAGTGTTGGTCACTCCCATCTGCTATATATACTTGCCTCTGGCATGGTGTGTCGGATGTTGGTACAGGTGTTTAGGGTGTTGATCTGTGACTGTTCCTTGGTGTTTTGGCTCTGTGCAAATCCTCTTCCTCTCCTATTTGTTTTTTCCTACTTTTCTACCCGGTGTTCTTCTCTGTTGAGTGCATATTTGTATGTTTGGCATTTCATTTATCCTTGTACGTCCTCCTTTGCTAGTCTGGTTTGTGTATATGCATACACTATTACTCACCACTTCCCTGGGTGGGGCAGGGGGACATATATAGGGCTGATTCAGGAGTTCAGCAAGGGAAATGGCCCCGGCCTCTTCAGGATCAGAAGTAATCTGGGGAGCTGCGATAGCTAGGGCACCCATAGCGTTAGGGTCAGGAAAGAAGCCCCTTGTATTCCGACAACAGAGTTATAACAAATAGGAGGAAAAAAAGAAAACAAACAAATGGATAATGGCCCATGTGTAAGGCTAAGTGCACACGTTCAGGAATATTTGTGTTTTTTTCGCGTTTTTTTCGCGGGAAAAAACGCATCAAAAACGCATGTATTAAGCATCCTATCATTTAGAATAAATTCCGCAATTTTTGTGCACATGGTGCGTTTTTTTTCCGCGAAAAAAACGCATCGAGGAAAATCTAGCAACATGTCCATTAATTTTGCGGAATTCTAGCGTTTTTCCCGCTTTATTATTGACCTAGAAAGTTCAGGAAAAAATCGCGGTAAAAACGCGTCAAATCCGCGAAAAAAACGCACCAAAAACGCGCAAAATCCGCGCAAAAAAACCGCGTTTTTTGCCGCGAAAAAAGTCCGGTTTTGCTCAGGAATATTCTGCAAACATTCTGCAAACGTGTGCACTTAGCCTTAAGGTGTTAAAAAAAAAACCCGGAATGAAACAACACTCTGTCCCCATTGGCAAAGCCCCACATTTCATTTATTTGCCAGCTGTAAGTGGAAATGATCAACAAGACGTTAACTACTGTGTTCTTTACTATATTTCTACAATACTATTTGTTTCAAGAACAATCAGAAGATGCTGTAGACTTATAAAAAGAGGGGGATAAATTAAGCTGAAGTAAAAGACTCTGGTGCCCTCCCAGTCAGCCCTTATGTAGTGGTCCCCTAATTCCTAGTTCCCTCTACATACAGGGAAGAGAAAAAGTATTTAGTCAGCCACCAATTGTGCAAGATCTCCCACTTAAGAAGATGAGAGAGGCCTGTAATTGACATCATAGGTAGACCACAACTATGAGAGTCAAAATGAGAAAACAAATCCAGAAAATCACCTTGTCTGATTTGGCAAGATTTATTTATCAAATTATGGTGAAAAATAAGTATTTGATCCCCTAAAAACATGCAAGATTTCTGGCTCTCACAGACCTGTAACTTCTTCTTTAATAGGCTCCTCTGTCCTCCACTCATTACCTGTAGTAATGGCACCTGTTTAAACTTGTCATCAGTATAAAAGACACCTGTCCACAACCTCAAACAGTCACACTCCAAACTCCACTATGGTGAAGACCAAAGAGCTGTCGAAGGACACAAGAAACAAAATTGTAGCCCTAGCACCAGGCTGAGAAGACTGAATCTGCAATAGGCAAGCAGCTTGGTGTGAAGAAATCAACTGTGGGAGCAATAATAAGAAAATGGAAGACATACAAGACCACTGATAATCTCCCTCGATCTGGGGCTCCACGCAATATCTCACCCCGTGGGGTCAAAATGTTCACAAGAACGGTGAGCAAAAATCCCGGCACCACACGGGGGACCTAGTGAATGACCTGCATAGAGCTGGGACCACCGTGACAAAGACTACCATCAGTAACACACTTCACCGCCAGTGACTCATCCTGCAATGCCAGACATGTCCCCCAGCTTAAGCTAGTACATGTCCGGGCCCGTCTGAAGTTTGCTAGAGAGCATTTGGATTATCCAGAAGAGTATTGGGAGAATGTCATGTGGTCTGATGAAACCAAAGCAGAACTGTTTGGTAGAAACAAAACTCGCCGTGTTTGGAGGAGACAAAATGCTGAGTTGTATCCAAAGAACACCATACCTACTGTGAAGCATGGGTGGCAGCATCATGCTTTGGGGCTGTTTCTCTGAAAAGGGACCAGGATGACTGATCTGTGTATATGAAAGAATGAATGGGGCCATGTATCGTGAGATTTTGAGTGCAAACCTCCTTCCATCAGCAAGGGCATTGAAGATGAAACATGGATGGGTCTTTCAGCCTGATAATGATCCCAAGCACACTGCCGGGGCAACGAAGGAGTGGCTTTGTAAGAAGCATATGAAGGTCCTGGAGTGGCCTAGCCAGTCTCCAGATCTCAACCCCATAGAAAACCAGTGGAGGGATTTGAAAGTCCGTGTTGCCCAGAGACAGGCCCAAAACATCACTGCTCTAGAGGAGATATGCATGGAGGAATGGGCCAACATACCACCAACAGTGTGTGCCAACCTTGTGAAGACTTACAGAAAACGTTTGACCTCTGTTATTGCCAACAAAGGATATATAACAAAATATTGAGATGAACTTTTGTTAACCCCTTTATTCCATCAGACGTACTATTCCGTCCATGTGACCCTGGACCTAATTCCCATGGACGGAATAGTACGTCATGGGCGATCAGCTGCGCTCCCGGGGGAGCGCAGCTGATCGCGCCGGATGTCAGCTGTTTATCACAGCTGACACCCAGCACTATGTGTCAGGAGCGGTCACGGACTGCTCCCGGCACATTAACCTATGGCACACCGCGATTAAACATGATCGCGGTGTACCGGGGGCATAGGGGAGGATCGCGCAGGCAGGGGGCTCCCTGCGCGCTCCCCTGAGACCCTCAGAGCAGCGCGATGTGTCGCGCTGTTCCGAGGGTCCGTCCTCCCTCCAGGTCCCCGGATCCAAGATGGCGCCGGGGTCCTGCAGGGAGGCGGCTTCCTCAGTGCCTGCTGAGAGAAGGCGCTGAGGAAGCCTGCAGCGATGCCAGAGCGATCGCTGGTGTGACAGAGTGCTGTGCACACTGTCACACCAGCGATCTGCTAAAATACTGTGATGTCCCACCCTGGGACAAAGTAAAAAAGTAAAAAAAATAAAAATAAAAAGTGGTAAAAAAAAATCATAAAAAAAAAAAAAATATTCCCCAATAAATTCATTTTTTCCTGTAAATAAAAAAAACAAAACAATAAAAGTACACATATTTGGTATCGCCGCGTCCGTAACGACCCCCCCATAAAACTGTCCCACTAGTTAACCCCTTTAGTGAACCCCTTAAAAAAAAAAACGAAGCAAAAAATCAATGCTTATCATCATACCGCCGAACAAAAAGTGGAATAACACGCGAATCAAAAAGACCATATAAATAAACATGGTACTGCTGAAAACATCATCTTGTCTCGCAAAAAACGAGCCATCATACAGCATTATCAGCGAAAAAATAAAAAAGTTATAGCTCGCAGAATAAAGCGATGCAAAAATAATGATTATATAAAATTGTTTTCATTCTATAAAAGCGCCAAAACATAAAAAATGATATAAATGAGGTATCGCCGTAATCGTACTGACCCGAAGAATAAAACTGCTTTATCAATTGTACCACACGCAGAACGGTATAAACGCCTCCCCAAAAAGAAATTCATGAATTGCTGACTTTTGTTCATTCTAACCTCCCAAAAATCGAAATAAAAAGCGATCAAAAAATGTCACGTGTTCAAAAATGGTACCAATAAGAAACGTCAACTCATACCGCAAAAAATAAGACCTCACATGACTCTGTGGGCCAAAATATGCAAAAATTATAGCTCTCAAAATGTGGGATGCAAAAAACTATTGTTTGCAATAAAAAGCATCTTTTAGCGTGACAGCTGCCAATCATAAAAACCGCTATAAATAGTAAATCAAACCCCCCTTTATCACCCCCTTAGTTAGGGAAAAATAATAAAATTAAAAAAATGTATTTATTTCCATTTTCCCGTTAGGGTTAGGGTTGCGGCTAAAGTTAGGGTTAGGGTTGGCGCTAACGTAAGGATTAGGGTTAGGGTTGGGATTACGGTTAGGGCGTGTTAGGGTTAGGTTGTGTAGGGTTGGGACTCAGGTGTTAGGGTAGTGTTGGGGTTCAGGGTTGGATTAGAATTGGAGGGTTTCTGCCTGTTTGGCACATCTAGGGGTCCCAAATGTGACATGGGTCGATCCAATTCCAGCCAAACTTGTGCGTTGAAAAGTAAACGGTGCTCTTTACTTCGAGCTCTGTCCATGCCCCAAACAGTAGTTTAACCCAGACATATGGGGTATCACGTACTCTGTACCACAAAAGTTTATTGTGCAATTGTCCTATTTCTTCTGTTACCCTGTTGGAAAATAAAAAAACTGGGGGCGACAAAATCATTTTGTAAAAAAAATTGATCTTTTTGTTTATAAACGGCTGTATGTTATAAAACTTTCGTGAAGCACGTGGGGCTTCTTAGGCACTCACCACACTTCTAGATAAGTTCCTTGTGGGGTCTATTTTCCAAAATGGGGTCACTTGTGGGGGGTTTCCACTGTTTAGGCGCATCAGGAGCTCTCCAAATGAAACATGACGCCCCCAGACCATTCCATCAAAGTCTGCAATCCAAAACATCACTACTTCCCTTCCGAGCCCAGACGTGCACCCATACAGTTGTTTTCTCCCACATATTGGGTATCAGCGTACTCAGGACAAATTGGACAACAACTTTTGGGGTCCAATTTCTCCTGTTACCCTTGTGAAAATAAAATATTGGGGCGAAAAAATCATTTTTGTAAAAAAAAAAAAGGATTTTTTATTTTTACGACTGTACGTTATAAACTTCTGTGAAGCACTTCGGGTTCAAAGTGCACACCACACATCTAGATAAGTTCCTTGTGGGGTCTATTTTCCAAAATGGGGTCACTTGTGGGGGGTTTCCACTGTTTAGGCGCATCAGGGGCTCTCCAAATGCGACATGACTCCCCCAGACCATTCCATCAAAGTCTGCAATCCAAAACGTCACTACTTCCCTTCCGAGCCCCGACGTGCGCCCATACAGTAGTTTACTCCCACATATTGGGTATCAGCATACTCAGGACAAATTGGACAACAACTTTTGGGGTCCAATTTCTCCTGTTACCCTTGTGAAAATAAAATATTGGGGGGCGAAAAAATCATTTTTGTAAAAAAAAAAAGAGATTTTTTATTTTACGGCTGTACGTTATAAACTTCTGTGAAGCACTTTGGGGTTCAAAGTGCTCACCACACATGTAGATAAGTTCCTTGAGGGGTCTAGTTTCCAAAATGGTGTCATTTGTGGGGGGTTTCTACTGTTTAGGCAGATCAGGAGCTCTCCAAACACGACATGGCATCCAGCCAATTCTGCGTTGAAAAAGTCAAACGGCGCTCCTTCCCTTCCAAACTCTGCCATGCACCCAAACAGTGGTTTACCCCCACATATGGGGTATCAGCATACTCAGGACAAATTGGACAACAACTTTTGGGGTCCAATTTCCTTGGGAAAAATCAAAAATTTGGGACTAAAAAATCATTTTTGTGGAAAATTGTTTTTTTTTTTTCCACACCCAGGCATTATAAACTTTTGTGAAACACTTTGGGGTTCAAAGTGCTCACAACAGATCTAGATAAGTTCCTTAGGGGGTCTAGTTTCCAAAATGGTGTCACTTGTGGGGGTTTCCACTGTTTAGGCGTATCAGGGGCTCTCGAAACACGACATGGCGTCCAATCTCAACTCCAGCCAATTTTAGTTTGAAAAAGTCAAACGGCGCTCCATTTGTAAAAGATCATTTTTGTGGCTAAAAAGTTAAATATTTATTTTTTCCTTCCACGTTGCTTCAGCTCCTGTGAAGCACCTGAAGGATTAATAATCTTCTTGAATGTGGTTTTGAGTACCTTGAGAGGTACAGTTTTTTAGAATGGTGTCACTTTTGGGTATTTTCTGCTATATAGACCCATGAAAGTGACTTCAAATGTGAGGTGGTCCCTAAAAAAATGGCTTTGTAAATTTTGTTGTAAAAATGAGAAATCGCTGGTCAACTTTTAACCCTTATAACTTCCTAACAAAAAAAATTTTGGTTCCAAAATTGTGCTGATGTAAAGTAGACATGTGGGAAATGTTATTTCTTAACTATTTTGTGTGACATATTTCTCTGTTTTAAGGGAAAAAAAAATTCAAAGTTTGAAAATTACAAAATTTTCAAAATTTTCGCCATATTTGCGTTTTTTTCAAAAATAAACACAAGGTATATCGAAGAAATTTTACCAATAACGTGAAGTACAGTATGTCACGAGAAAACAATCTCAGAATCGCGAAGATCTGTTGAAGCGTTCCAGAGTTATAACCTCATAAAGAGACAGTGGTCAGAATTGTAAAAATTGGCCCGGTCATTAACGTGCAAACCACCCTTGGGGTGAAGGGTTAATGACCAAATACTTATTTTCCACCATAATTTGCAAAATAAATCTTACCAAATCAGACAAGGTGATTTTCTGGATTTGTTTTCTCATTTTGACTCTCATAGTTGTGGTCTACCTGTGATGTCAATTACAGGCCTCTCTCATCTTTTTAAGTGGGAGAACTTGCACAATTGGTGGCTGACTAAATACTTTTTCCCCATTGCATGTCTACAAAGGTCAGCTATTTCTCAGACTTTGGTTTTCACACTGCTTTACTTTTTGGTTCTATGGTGTTTAGGCAAACATATTATCTTCCCCTGCAAGCCACAGCAAAAAAGAACAGAGTATTTTACAGTCAATTTCCACCCCCGTAAAACTTTCCAGTGACCCAAAGTACTCTCAAACAGGAACTTCTCTTCATTTATATCTCTTTATTAATATGAGCTCTCTGCCATGTATTTGTCATAAACAGGACCAGTCAAATGTTTGGACACTTTTTCTGCAATGGTTTTCCTTGTTCTTATTGGAATGTGCACATTGTAGATTCAGACTAAAGGCAGCAAAACCATAAAAAATCACATATGAAAACAAGGATGAAAGAAACATGTGACACTAACCGGGAAATATGTTAAACCTTAAAATACCACCCTTTTCCTTTTAAAAATGGGTAGTTTAAAGAATCTAAGGTTTAACATATATTTAGGTTTGTTTCACACGTATTTCTTTACTCCTTGTTTCCATCTGGTTATTTTGTAACTTGGCTGCCTTCAGTCTGAATCATCAATGTGCACATTCCAATAAGAACAAAGAAAACCATTGAATTATCAGGTGTGTCCAAACATTTGATCAGTACTGTATTGTATTTTTTTTTTACATTTCAAAGTGGCGAAAAGGTTCATTGCCCTCCGTTGCCTAAATACATTTTTACTGGCATTTGGTAAGCTAAGATTTTTGATCTCTTCAGTTTTTGTAGACACCTGTGTATACTGATGTAGGCAGAAGTGAAATGCACATATTGACCAGTTCAGCCACAAACAATTTTGCACATTATTGCCAATTGTACATTATAGTAAAGTGCTATGTGACGTTTTCAGAATGTGCTAGATGCCTGTTTTGAGGACATTTCTCATTGCGTGGGCACCCTATCACTTTTGTGTATGTCGAATATGGAACACATGTCTCATCAGTGATAGATTTACCCCCTTCACAACACAGTGGATGTCCATTCTAATACAAGAGTCAAACCCACTCCATTCACAGCGGGTGCTGTGCTGTTGTATTCAATACCAGTCCACATATATAGTACCATTCATTCCAAAAAGGGTATGCCAACTAAACAATCAACTCCACTCCATTAGCGATCCTTATCGTATTATCAGTCAGACACTAGGGATGTCTCGCGATCGTCCGACCTATTTTTGTCGGTGCTAGTATCATGCTGTGCCCTAGCGATCTAAGGTCGTGACGCCCCCTACTGATAAGTCAGATTAAAAGTGCCCAACTTAGATATTAGTTAAAGTCCCCATACACACAACATGTGGCCGCCAAACTTGCTGGTATCACCGGATTCGGCTGACAGTCTAAGGGACTAGCAACCCCCGCATATAGCCCTGCATATGTACCCCCATATAGCCCTACATATGTACCCCCATAGCCCTGCAACCCTCCATTTATAGCTCTGCATATGTACCCCCATAACCCTGCATCCCCCATATATAGCCCTGCATATGTACCCCCACATAACCCTGCAACCCCCATATGCACCCCCACATAGCCCTACATATGTATCCCTCATATAGTCCTGCAACCCACAGCCCTCCATATGCACCCCCACATATGTATCCCTCATATAGCCCTGCAACTCCACAGCCCTCCATATGTACCCCCACATAGCCCTGCAACCCCCATATATAGACCTGTATATGTACCCCATAGCCCTGCAACCCCCATATATAGCCCTGCATATGTACCCCCACATAGCCCTGCAACCCCCATATGTACCCCCACATAACCCTACATATTTACCCCTCATATAGTCCTGCAACCACATAGCCCTCCATATGCAGCCCCACATAGCCCTGCAACCCCACAGCCCTCCATATGTACCCCCACATAGCCCTGCAACCCCCATATATAGCCCTGCATATAGTAACATAGTAACATAGTTATTAAGGTTGAAGGAAGACTTTAAGTCCATCTAGTTCAACCCATATCCTATCCTAACCTGCCCTAACATGTTGATCCAGAGGAAGGCAAAAAAAAACCCAAGTGGCAAACAGTAAGCTTCACATTGGGGAAAAAAATTCCTTCCCGACTCCACATACGGCAATCAGACTAGCTCCGTGGATCAACGCAGTATCTAGGAAACTAGTGAATATAGCCTGTAATATTATACTTTTCAAGAAAGGCATCCAGTCCCTTCTTAAATTTTAGTAAGGAATCACTCATTACAACATTAGACGGCAGAGAGTTCCATAGTCTCACTGCTCTTACAGTAAAGAATCTGCGTCTGTGATTATGGCTAAACCTTCTTTCCTTCAGACGTAGAGGATGCCCCCTTGTCCCCGTCACAGGTCTAAGAGTAAAAAGATCATTAGAAAGGTCTTTGTACTGTCCCCTCATATATTTATACATTGTAATAAGATCACCCCTAAGCCTTCGTTTTTCCAAACTAAATAACCCCAAGTGTAATAACCTGTCTTGGTATTGCAGACCCCCCAGTTCTCTAATAACCTTGGTCGCTCTTCTCTGCACCCGCTCCAGTTCAGCTACGTCTTTCTTATACACCGCAGACCAGAACTGCACACAGTATTCTAAGTGTGGTCGCACCAGTGACTTGTATAGAGGTAAAATTATGTTCTCCTCATGAGCATCTATGCCTCTTTTAATGCATCCGATTATTTTATTTGCCTTGGCAGCAGCTGCCTGACATTGACCACTAAATGTGAGTTTGTCGTCCACCCATACACCCAGGTCTTTTTCAGTGACAGTTTTGCCCAGTGTTTTACAATTAAGCACATAATTATACATCTTATTTGTTCTACCCAAGTGCATGACCTTACATTTATCCCCATTAAAGCTCATTTGCAATTTATCAGCCCAAGCTTCTAGTTTACATAAATCCTCCTGTAATATAAAATTATCCTCCTCTGTATTTATTACCCTGCAGAGTTTAGTGTCATCTGCAAATATTGAAATACTACTCTGTATGCCCCCTACAAGGTCATTAATAAATATGTTAAAGAGAAGCGGCCCCAATACTGACCCCTGTGGTACCCCACTGCTAACCGTGACCCAGTCCGAGTGTGCTCCATTAATAACCACCCTTTGTTTCCTATCCATGAGCCAGTTCTTAACCCACTTACACATATTTTCCCCTATCCCCATTGTTCTCATTTTATGTATCAACCTTTTGTGTGGCACTGTATCAAAAGCTTTTGAGAAGTCCATGAACACCACGTCCACTGCATTCCCTTGGTCCAGTCCTGAACTTACCCCTTCATAAAAGCTTATCAGATTAGTCTGACAAGAACGGTCCCTCGTAAACCCATGCTGATACTGTGTCATGAGGTTATTCAGCCTCAGATACTCCAATATAGTATCCCTTAAAAAACCCTCCAGGATTTTACCCACAGTAGATGTTAAGCTCACTGGCCTATAATTTCCAGGTTCAGTTTTTGCCCCCTTTTTGAATATTGGCACCACATTTGCTATACGCCAGTCCTGTGGTACAGACCCCGTTATTATGGAATCTTTAAAGATTAAAAATAAGGTCTATCTATAACTGTACTTAATTCCTGCAGTACTCGGGGTGTATCCCATCCGGGCCCGGGGATTTGTCAACTTTAGTGATTTTTAGACGCCGCCGTACTTCCTGCTGGGTTAAGCAGGTGACATTTAATGGAGAATTTTTTTTATCTCTGATCATGTTATCTGTCATGGGATTTTCTTGTGTAAATACAGTTGAAAAAAAGTAATTTAGCATATTGGCTTTTTCCTCATCCTCATCCACCATTTCACCCAGACTATTTTTAAGGGGACCAACACTATCATTTTTTAGTTTCTTGCTATTTATGTAGTTAAAGAATATTTTGGGATTATTTTTACTTTCTCTGGCAATGAGTTTCTCTACCTCAATCTTTGCTGTCTTGATTTGCTTTTTACAGAATTATTCAGTCTTCTGTATTTATTTAATGCCTCATCACTACCTACTTGCTTTAATTCCCTAAACGCTTTCTTTTTGTCCCTTATTGCGCCCCTTACAGCTCTATTTAGCCATAGTGGTTTCCTCCTAATTCTAGCATGTTTATTCCCATAGGGTATATACTGTGCACAGGTCCTATTCAGGATACTAATAAACGTCTCCCATTTTCTTTGTGTATTTTTATGTCTCAGGATATCGTCCCAGTTTATTGCACCAAGATCATCTCTCATCCGTTGGAAATTTGCCTTCCTGAAGTTTAGTGTCCTTGTAACCCCTCGACTACACATCTTATTAAAGGATACATGAAAGCTTATTATTTTGTGATCACTATTACCCAAGTGACCCCCAACCCTTATATTTGATATGCGGTCTGGCATGTTGGATAATATTAGGTCTAGCAGTGCCCCCCCTCTTGTTGGGTCCTGAACTAGTTGTGAAAGGTAATTGTCTCTCATAGTTGCCAAAAACTTATTACCTTTGCTGGAACTGCAGGTTTCTGTTCCCCAATGTATTTCAGGGTAGTTGAAGTCCCCCATAATAATGACTTCTCCTTGAGTTGCTGCTTCATATATTTGCTTTACGAGGATATTCTCTGTTGCTTCCATTATTTTAGGAGACTTATAACAAACCCCTATCAGTAATTTATTATTTTTCCCCCCTCCCCTAATCTCCACCCACAGAGACTCTACATCTTCATTAGATCACAGATATCACGCAGGATGGGTTTTAAGGATGATATTACATATAAACACACACCCCCCACCTCGCTTATTTTTACGGTAATTTCTAAACAGACTATAGCCCTGTAAATTAACCGCCCAGTCGTGGTCTCATCCAGCCAAGTCTCAGATATCCCCACCATGTCATAATTATGTTCCAACAAAATTAATTCTAATTCCGCCATTTTGTTGGTGAGGCTTCTGGCTTAGTATACATGCACTTTATGTATCTCTCTGAACCTCTATTCTTTCTTAAATTATTAACTGTTCTAACCCCACCCCCCATGCCACCCCCACCCCCAATTTCATTATTTGTGCCCAGGTCTCTATCTGCACTGCCTTCCCCTCCTATAAAATGAATACCCTCCCCCCCAGTCCCTAGTTTAAAGACTCCTCCAACCTTCTAGCCATATGTACCCCCCATAGCCCTGCAACCCCCATATATTGCCCTGCAACCCCACAGCCCTCCATATGTACCCCCACATATAGCCCTGCATATGTACTCCCACAGTCCTTCAACCTCACAGCCCTCCATATGTGCCCCAATATATAGCCCTGCATATGTACCCCCACATAGCCCTACATATGTACCCCTCATATAGTCCTGCAACCACATAACCCTCCATATGCAGCACCACATAGCCCTGCAACCCCCATATATAGCCCTGACACCCTACAGCCCTCCATATGTACCCCCACATATAGCCCTGTATATGTACCCTCACATATAGCCCTGCATATGTACCCTCATAGTCCTGCAAACTCACAGCCCTCCATATGTACCCCCACATAGTCCTGCAACCCCACAGCCCTCCATATGCACCCCCACATAGGCCTGCAACTCCACAGCCCTCCATATGTACCCCACATAGGCCTGCAACTCCACAGCCCTCCATATGTACCCCCACATAGCCCTGCAGCCCCCATATATAGCCCTGTATATGTACTCCATAGCCCTGCAACCCCCATATATAGCCCTGCATATGTACCCCCACATAGCCCTGCAACCCCCATATGTACCCCCACATAACCCTACATATTTACCCCTCATATAGTCCTGCAACCACATAACCCTCCATATGCAGCCCCACATAGCCCTGCAACCCCACAGCCCTCCATATGTACCCCCACATAGCCCCGCAACCCCCATATATAGCTCTGCATATGTACCCCCCATAGCCCTGCAACCCCCATATATTGCCCTGCAACCCCACAGCCCTCCATATGTACCCCCACATATAGCCCTGCATATGTACCCCCCACATATAGCCCTGCATATGTACTCCCACAGTCCTTCAACCTCACAGCCCTCCATATGTACCCCAATATATAGCCCTGCATATGTACCCCCACATAGCCCTACATATGTACCCCTCATATAGTCCTGCAACCACATAACCCTCCATATGCAGCACCACATAGCCCTGCAACCCCATATATAGCCCTGCCACCCCACAGCCCTCCATATGTACCCCCACATATAGCCCTGCATATGTACCCCCACATGTAGCCCTGCATATGTACCCTCATAGTCCTGCAAACTCACAGCCCTCCATATGTACCCCCACATAGTCCTGCAACCCCACAGCCCTCTATATGCACCCCCACATAGGCCTGCAACTCCACAGCCCTCCATATGTACCCCCACATAGGCCTGCAACCCCACAGCCCTCCATATGTACCCCCACATAGCCCTGCAGCCCCCATATATAGCCCTGTATATGTACCCCATAGCCCTGCAACCCCCATATATAGCCCTGCATATGTACCCCCACATAGCCCTGCAACCCCCATATGTACCCCCACATAACCCTACATATTTACCCCTCATATAGTCCTGCAACCACATAGCCCTCCATATGCAGCCCCACATAGCCCTGCAACCCCACAGCCCTCCATATGTACCCCCACATAGCCCTGCAACCCCCATATATAGCCCTGCATATGTACCCCCCATAGCCCTGCAACCCCATATATTGCCCTGCAACCCACAGCCCTCCATATGTACCCCCACATATAGCCCTGCATATGTACCCCCCACATATAGCCCTGCATATGTACTCCCACAGTCCTTCAACCTCACAGCCCTCCATATGTACCCCAATATATAGCCCTGCATATGTACCCCCACATAGCCCTACATATGTACCCCTCATATAGTCCTGCAACCACATAACCCTCCATATGCAGCACCACATAGCCCTGCAACCCCCATATATAGCCCTGCCACCCCACAGCCCTCCATATTACCCCCACATATAGCCCTGCATATGTACCCTCACATATAGCCCTGCATATGTACCCTCATAGTCCTGCAAACTCACAGCCCTCCATATGTACCCCCACATAGTCCTGCAACCCCACAGCCCTATCACCCATAGCCTGCAACTCCACAGCCCCCATATGTACCCCCACATAGTGCCCCGCATACTTCCACTGACCCCATCCATATGTACCCCCACATAGCCCTGCAACCCCCATATATAGCCCTTATATGTACCCTCATAGTCCTGCAGCAACCCCATATAATAGCCCTGCATATGTACCCCCACATAGCCCTGCAACCCCCATTATGTACCGCCACATAACCCTCATATTTACCCTCAATATCTGCAACCACATAGCCCTCCATATGCAGCCCACATAGTCCTGCAACCCCACAGCCCTCCATATGTACCCCAATAGCCCTGCAAAACCCCCCCATATATAGCCCTGCAATAGTGTACCCCCCATAGCCCTGCAACCCTCATATTATATGCCCTGCAACCCCACAGCCCTCCATATGTACCCCACATATAGCCCTGCATATGTACTCCCAGTCCTTCAACCTCACAGCCCTCCATATTTACCCCAATATATAGCCCTGCATATGTACCTCCACATAGCCCATACATATGTACCCCTCATATATAGTCCTGCAACCACATAGCCCTCCATATGCAGCCCCACATAGCCCTGACAAATCACCCACAGCCCTCCATATGTACCCCCACATAGCCCTGCAATCCCCATATATAGCCCTGCATATGTACCCCCATAGCCCTGCAACCCTCATATATTGCCTGCAACCCCACAGCCCTCCATATGTACCCCACATATAGCCCTGCAATAGTACTCCCACAGTCCTTCACCTCACTAGCCCTCATATTACCCCATATATAGCCCTGCATTGTACCTCCACAAGCCCTACATATGTACCCCCCATAGCCTGCAACCAATAAGCCCTCATATGCACCCCACATAGCCCTGCAACCCCATATATAGCCCTGCAACCCCACAGCCCTCATATGTACCCCCACATAGCCCTGAAACCCCCAATATAGCCCTGCATATGTACCCCCATAGCCCTGCAACCATCATATTGCCATGCATATGTACCCCCACATAGCCCTACATATTTACTCCTCATATAGTCCTGCAACCACATAGCCCTCCATATGCAGCCCCACTAGCCCTGCAATCCCTATATAGCCCTGCAACCCAAAACAGCCCTCCATATGTACCCCCACATAGCCCTGCAACCCCCATATATAGCCCTGCATATGTACCCCATAGCCCTGCAACCCCCATATATTGCCCTGCAACCCCACAGCCCTCCATATGTACCCCCACATATAGCCCTGCATATGTACCCCCCACATATAGCCCTGCATATGTACTCCCACAGTCCTTCAACCTCACAGCCCTCCATATGTACCCCAATATATAGCCCTGCATATGTACCCCCACATAGCCCTACATATGTACCCCTCATATAGTCCTGCAACCACATAACCCTCCATATGCAGCACCACATAGCCCTGCAACCCCTATATATAGCCCTGCCACCCCACAGCCCTCCATATGTACCCCCACATATAGCCCTGCATATTTACCCCCACATATAGCCCTGCATATGTACCCTCATAGTCCTGCAAACTCACAGCCCTCCAATATGTACCCCCACATAGTCCTGCAACCCCACAGCCCTCTATATGCACCCCCACATAGGCCTGCAACTCCACAGCCCTCCATATGTACCCCCACATAGGCCTGCAACCCCACAGCCCTCCATATGTACCCCCACATAGCCCTGCAACCCCAAAGTATAGCCCTGCATATGTACCCCCATATAGCCCTGAACCCTACAACCCCCAGGCACAGGGTGGGCAGGGTAATAAGTGACGGGTGATGCCCACAGACAGGAGCTTGGGTGCAGACTGGGTGGTGACTGGGGCAGTGCAGACAGCGGCGGGTGGCAGACATTGCGACAGGCGGTCACAGTGCGACTGGCGGTGGCAGCAGAGGATGCGCGGCGCAGTGTCACCTGCCTCCTCCCAGGCTCCGGCGCCACTCTCCCCTCCGATCTTCTACCCGTATCACCCCGGCATTAACTCGTTATGTCCGGCTGCTTCTGGAGATGATGATGTCACAGGGCCGGGCGTGTACACCATGCTGTTCTGCCGTCCACGCTCCCAGAGCCGCTCACAACCTGCTGTTTTCCTGGTACAGGGCGGGCTCCAACTGCGAGCATTTTCCATCAGAGGTGACAGAGCATCACAGGTGCGGGGTCATCCTTTCCCAACCTATCACATACACTAATCATAGGAAGGGGCGGGGATTAGTGACGTAAATAGGCGTATCCGTGTGTTCACTTTTCTCCGCTGTGTCCTAAAGCCTCCATGTCTATGCCTCCATGCCTATCCCCAGACTAAAAAAAACAAAAAACAAAAAAACAAACAAACCTTGCTCAGGTGCCGCCCCCCCACATCCTGGCGCCCTAGGCACGTGCCCTCAAGTGCCTAGCTGCAAATACGGCCCTGTATATAGTAGGTGTAATAATAATAATATTAGCAAATACTTCCAATTAAAATGTAGTATAGTTCTTCTTATGTCGCTTACCCCATGTGTAGGGCATTGCAATAGCTTAGGTATCCATGGTTACGACCACTAACAACTAACTGTCACTATATGAGCGAGCGTAACCATGGATACCTAAGCTACTGAAATGTGAATGTAATTTAAACTGCCGTATTTAAAACAAGTCTAAGTCCCCTAAGGAGACTAATTAAAATTTGGTTAAAATATTTTTTTAAAATATAAAAACCTCCCTCGAGAATACAAAGTTAAATCACCCCTTATTCCTGAAGTGTAAATGACAAAATGTTCAAAATAAAAAAAAAGTATCATATTTGGTACAATTATCCAACGTAATAAAATAATATTAATAATATAACAGTACACACTATCAACGGCTAACCAGAAAAAAGATTATGTAGCAGAATCGCTCTTTTTGTTCAATTCACCTTTAAAAAAAAAAGTGAAATAAAAAGTGACCTTGGTAGCAAAAGTGATTACGTGATTTGGATCTGGTTTGGTTTTATTAAGTATTCTATCAGTATCATATTAGAACAATGATCAATAGGACCTGCTAGGGTCAGTCGATGTTGTGCGGGGGCGCCACTTGCATTTATCAATAGGGTGCCAAGCTCTGAGGCCAGGTACTCATATTCCCTAGGGATGTATAAGGAGAGACAGAAATACCTAATTATGTTTTTCGGGGGCATTTTCTGACAATCTATTTCTGTGGTGAACTGATTATCTCTCTATTGAGGTTATTCTCTTTCTTAAGTATACATTTTTCTAACTAAACTATTAACAGTTACATTTTAGAAGGTATTCTTTCTGTAAGTCGTAAATTAAAAAATTACCCTAAATTTTTTAAAGTCAAAAAGTCGTATTTACCCTTGAATTGGTAACAATTAAACCTATAGGATAAATATATAAAAATAAAAACCCTAAGCTAGCATCGAACTCTAACAACAGAAGAATAAAAAAGTGATGGCTCTCAGAATATGGCCACACAATTTTTATGTATGTTTTGCAATATTTTTTTAAGTAGTAAAACTTTTGACTTGTAGAACAAATTTACTGCGGCATTTTTACCATAAGCTGAATATTGTAGAAGCAAAACCCAAAAGACAATGGTGGGATTGCCGTTTTTCTGTTTGAAATCCTCCCCACTTGGAATGTTTTCACATTTTTCAGTACATTCGTTTTTACGGATACATCATAAAAAGTTAATGCAAAACTTGTGAATAAAGTGGTTTACTAGATTGTTTCATAACCTTTTTTCTTGCGGTACGCTAATATATACCAGCCAGATGAACGCCAAAAAGACAATAGTTTGGCCTATGTCTAATGAACCCCTCTGGACACATCTAGCTAAACCCAGGCTTACCGTATACGTTTATCAATCATTTTACGCCAATACCTTGTTGCAAAAATTTTGAAACACTGTGTTTTTACGACAACACCTAGAAGATAGCCGATGACCGAACGAGTGATTGTCTGATCTCTGCCTAGATAGCTTTACTCACAATGATACTTTCCGACAACTGATACTCACAAGTAAGCCTCCGCCAATCAGTCCTGGAAGCCACCATTCATAACATGAAATTGGACTATAGAAGAGTCTGCCATCTTCTACGTAATCGGCAACCATTGGAGTCAAGTTAAGTGCGATCGCCAACAAAGCCAACGCCAACAGAAAGAATCCATTGCAGGACGACCATTTTTCTGTGCAAGTCATGTTGTTAGAGCGCAAACCAGCCTATGAGTGAAAACTTAAAAGTATCAGTGCTTCATAAAGAGTAAAGTTAAAGTTTACCAGAGGAAAGAAAAAAATGAATAAAAGTGATTAACAGGCTAAAGTCCACACAAAGGAGGAAGCAAATTTCAAATAATTATAAAATGTCTGTGTCATTGAGCTATAAAAAGATATCTTGTTTTATTATTGTTATAGAATATTAACCCGCTTTATTTATTATGATTTGCTTATATAGCGCCAACACTTTACAGACATCATCATCGTTGTCCCCATTGGGGCTCACAATCTACATTCCTTATCTTTGGGTGGTGGGAGGAGACCGGAGAACCCAGAGGAAACCCCCGCAAACACGGGTAGAACATACAAACTCCTTGCAGATGTTGTCCTTGGTGCAATTAGAACCCAGCACCACAGCGCTGCAAAGCAACAGTGCTAACCACTGAGCCACCATGCTGGTTTATTAATTAATTTGCTTTATTAATATTACTACATTAGTTCCTTGTCATGTCACTAGTTTAGCTTGCATTTTTGAAAATACAGTTAGTAATAAACCCAATAGATTACGTAGTTTTCAATACTGGACCTCCCCATATCTGTCTGATCTTTACAATTTAACATTTACTTCCTGTTATAACTAAGGATTTGTATTTCCTATATCCATAGGCATATACAAGATTTGACCTATTTGTTTATTTTCTCGAGGATGTTTTGTAATTAGACTAAAAAAAACCCGATTGTTCATGTTTTTTATAATTTTTCAGTACATATCAGATGGGACTAAAATCTCTACGAAAAAACTTTTTTACAGTGAGGGTGAGAAATGAGTGGAACAGGCTGCCGCGAGAGGTGATGAGTTCTTCTTCAATGGAAGTCTTCACGCAAGGGCTGGACAGACATATGTCTAAGATGGTTTAGTGAACCCTGCATTGAGCAGGGGGTTGGACACAATGACCCAGGAGGTCCCTTCCAACTCTTAACATTCTATGATTCTATGCTTTAAAATCTATTGTCGAGTTTGTTTTTGAAGCACAGCACTCTTGGCTACAAATTCTTACCCGAGTACATTGCAGGGTCGAGTCTATTATACTATTAGTTCAAGAGGCACAAAAATAGGTTGTAATGTTTGGCTACTAGAGTCAAACAATTAATTTCAAAGCTCCCACTAGCATGGGCGTACCCAGGATCAAAACTAGGGGGGGGGGCAAGCCATGGTCGTTCAGGTTGTAAAATTTTAGAATAAAAAAGGTGAGTGTATTCTTCACCAGCACCAGCTCAGCACCTGTATATGCTTAAGGCCCGGCCCAGCACCTGTATATACATCACCAGCCCCAGCACCTGTATATATATCACCAGTACCTGTATATACATCACCAGTCCCAGCACCTGTATATACATCACCAGCCCCAGCACCTGTATATACATCACCAGCCCCAGCACCTGTATATACATCACCAGCCCCAGCACCTGTATATACATCCCACCAGCACCTGTATATACATCACCAGCCACCCCCAGCACCTGTATATACATCACCAGCCCAGCACCTGTATATACATCACCAGCCCAGCACCTGTATATACATCACCAGCCCACACCTGATATACATCACCAGCCCAGCACCTGTACTATATATCACCAGCCCCAGCACCTTTATAGTACATCACCAGCCCAGCACTGTATATACATCACCAGCCCCAGCACCTGTATATAATCACAAGCCCCAGCACCTGTATATATATCACCAGCCCCAGCACCTTTATAAACATCACCAGCCGCACACTATGTTATACATCACCAGCCCCAGTACCTGTATATCTGTATATACATCACCAGCCCAAGCACCTGTATATCTGTATATACATCACCTGCCCCAGCACCTGTATATACATGCCCAGCTCCTGTATCCGTCACCAGCCCAGCACTTGTATAGGTCTCCAGCCCAGCACCTGTATACGTCACCAGCCCCAGCCTCCAGCCCAGCACCTGTATGTACATCACCAACCCCAACCTCTAGCCCAGCACCTGTATACGTCACCAGCCCCAGCCTCCAGCCCAGCACCTGTATACGTCAACAGCCCCAGCCCAGCACCTGTATATACATCAGCCCCACCCACTGTATTACAGGTGCTGGCCGCTGGGCTGATGTATTTTACTTTAAACATCTTTCTGGATCAATTATTATTATTATACACTCAGTCAGGCACGCGTGGGTAGGGAGTGTGCCCTGCCTGGACTCCCTGATGCCTGATACGTTGAGGCTGCAGCTCTCACAACCAACTGCTGCAGGCCTGCAACCAGGGGTGGGAGAGCAGAGCGCGCTCTCTCCGCCCACAAAGAATGTCCTGACATATAACGTCAGGACGTTCTTAACCCCTATGTGCATCACAAGCACCTTTTAAAGGGTCGGCAGAAGAAAAAGGGGCCGGGTGGCCTCATCATGATAGGTGCGTGCGGCGTACCCCTGCTTCTAGGGGGGCAGCTGCCCCCCCGCCCCATGGTGGGTACACCCATGCCCACTAGGCTGATATCAGAATTTTTGTTTTGGTTTTCATAGTGTTTATACTGTATGTACATTTTTTTTCTTGGCCAAGAATATGCAACTTGTTTAATTTAATGGCTTTTTTGTGTTGCTTTTAGTTTCATTGGCACATTTTTTGCCAAATGCAGTGTGCTCAAAGAATGGATTTTTTTCACAAAGCTTCTCTCTAGGATATGAAAAAACAGCAAAAACCAAATGATGTGAATGTAATAAAAAAAAAAATCACCAAAATATGATTGTTAAAAACACTATAAAATGCTTTAACTGTATGGTTTTTTTCTACAACTGTTTAAAAACATAAAATAAACAGTGTGAAGGAGATCTAAATGCATGACCCATGTGTCACGACGCTGCTGTCGGGTGTACCGGGACCAGAGGCTCCTTCCCTGTCCCTAATGTTATGGGTTGCCCTAGCTTTCCTTGTTACCTTGATTACTTCTGATGGTGAAGACGCCAGGGCCACGAACCTTGCCTTACCTCTTGAATCTGCCATCAGTCTTTACCCTTCCTCCATCCAGGAAGAGGGGAGTAGTAGTGCACCATAATACACCAACCAGACTAACAATGTAATATAAACAGGGATAAAGGAAAATACCAATCATACAAATATACTCACATCAACACCAGAGGTAAACACCGGGAAGTGAAGGATGGGGAAAAAAATAGGAGACGGAGGGGAATTGGCACATACCCAAAATCTAACAACAGTCTCAGATAAATTCACCAAATGTCTTTTCAAACAACAACCATCAACCATCTCCTATCCATGCAGCATAAGCTAACTCTGGCAAAGAGTGCTGGCTAGGGCCCAGACTATATATGAGATGGGGTGGCTAACAGTGAACAGCTGAGAGCCTTAATGCAGGAAAGATTCCAAGAACTCTCAACTGAGCAGATTAACCCCTGCAATGCTAAAAGAAACCTTCACTGTTTAATATGACGGGGAAGTGCTTCTAAACAGTGCAGGAGAAGAAGAAATCAGACGCTGCGGTTTTCTGACTCCTCTCTGTTGTAGTAAACCCATGACACCGTGTTTTTGGGGATGAAATAAAACCAATATATCATGTTTTAATTAGACTTAATTCCCTGATTGTAAATGTTTTTATTTCTGTTTCTGTCCAGTATTTTGGAGTCAGCGTTATTGCCTGAGCTGATTCTCTGTTAACAGCATTCAGAGATAAGATGGATGTACAATAACTGATTTGCTGCATTAAAGGCTGGGTCTCACAAAGAGATACACCAGCGATCCCGACAACGATATGCACTTGTCAGGATCGCTGGTGTATCGCTACATGATCGCTGCTGAGCTGCCAAACAGGCAGCTCAGGGCAGCGATCAGCACAAGGACACTGCGGGTAACATCGCTTAGTTACCCGCAGTGTACCTTGGATACCAGCGCCCTGATGCAGGGAGCTGGTATCCAAGGTACACAGCGGGTTTCCAAGCGCTGCGCGGTGCCTGGAAACCTGCTGTGTACCTTGGATACCAGCTCCCTGCATCAGGGCGCTGGTATCCAAGGTACACAGCAGGTTTCTAGGCACAGCCCCGCGCCTGGAAACCCGCTGTGTACCTTGGTTACCAGCGGATCGCTGGTCTCCCGCCTGTCACACGCAGCGATGCGTGCCTGTCAGCGGGAGACCAGCGATCAAAAAAATGTCCAGACATTTCAGCGACGATCAGCGATACCCAGCAGGGGGTTGATCGTCGCTGAATGTCACACACAGCGATATCGCTGGGGAGATCGCTGCTGCGTCATAATACTAGTGACTCAGCACCGATCTCGCTACCGAGATCGTTGTGTGAGACGGGCCCTTAAGTGAACACCATTCAGCAAATATTTACTGATCATTGGCCATGTAATCCCGTAAGGACAGAGCCACTTTGTTCGTTCATGTCCAAGCCTCATTTTTTAAATCTGACCACTGCCACTTTATGAGGTAATAACTCTGGAACGCTTCAACGTATCCCACTGAATCTGAGAGTCTTTTTTTTGTGACATATTGTAGCTCATCATAGTGGTAAAATTTTTCAATAGGACTTGCATTTATTTGTGAAAGAATCGGAAATTTGGCAAAACTTTCATTTTGGGGTCTCTCCAAATCCAGGCCTCCATTGGTTCAAAAATTTGATTTCCATTGATGATTTTTGTGTGATTATGTTGACAGCACATTCAACTTTGTACACAACAAAGTATTCAATGAGAATATGTCATTCATTTAGATCTAGGATGTGTTATTTGAGTGTTCCCTTTATTTTTTTGAGCAGTATATTAGGGCATGTTGATAAAGCATAAAAAAGGAGAATTTCAACAACTTTACAGTATCTTTTTTTCTTTCAATACTGAAAGGTTGATCCTCAGTAGCTTATTGACCTGTATGCAAATCCTGGGCTGTTGTGAGGTTCTTTATCTACTACCTGTAACAGGCTGGTACAGAGGTGAAGAGAACACATGGGACACATCACTAAATCTATCACACTTCGGGTCAGACGGGTCATTATGCTTCTGTAATGACTTCAGGTTAAATGAACTGTCAAAATTTAACATTTATCCTATGCCATGGGTGGACGAGCTAATTGAGAGACTGGGGGAGTCTCAGCCGTACCCGCTTGTCTTCCAGTGTCTCAGCCGTGCCCGCCTGTCTGCCAAGAGTATCAGCCGTGCCCGCCATAGTACCAGTCATGCCTGTCCATACTTGCCTGCATTTGTCATAGCGTTCTGTTCCCCAGTGGGATTATCTGCTACAGCCTCACCATCACAGCCTTCAGCGAACACCAAGGTAGCTGCTTACTCACGCCCCTTCAAGGGTAGTCTGGTTTGTGGCACAGTGGGGCCACAACCTCCCACGCTTGCGCCAACCAGTCAGGGCGCGAGCGTAATAGTTTGCTCAGGCCATGGTCCCCCCTGAATCCCATGTCCTTTCGCTCTCGGAGCAAGATGAACTTTTTTCTGGCCAGTATGAGCAATCAAAGAAATTTTTTACCCGATCCGAAGTTCAGACTTTCTCTTCTCCTGAAATAATCATAGTCTCTACATGAGTATTTAATCAGCTTATGTCGTGCGCTCCAGAAGTTGAACCCGTCCCAGCGGATCTGCCACAGTACGATGGGGATCCTAAGCAGTGTCGTGTATTTCTGGAGCAGTGCTTGCAATACTTCAAATAGCATGCTCCCTATTTCGCCTCTGATCGGGTCAAGGTAGTATTCTTAATGTCCTATCTAACAGGAAATGCCTTGGAGTGGCTCAACCCCCTCTGGGAAGCAGGGGATCCCATCACCTCGAACGTTCCGGCCTTCCTGCTGGCCTTCTGTAAGGTCTTTGATAAGCCTCGTTCGGCGTCTTCTGAAAAGTCTTCCTCCCTAAGCTCACAGAGATGGACCAGATGAAAGAAACCTGTGGATAAACCGTCACATCCGTCCTTGACCGTCCAAGACTCACCTGTTCCACAACCTGCCAAAGCAGCCACCCGAGCAAGATCCAAGAGGTCTGATAAGAGTGGGCTGGCAAACCTGCAGCCTGAATCTATTCCTGAGAAGGAAATACAGTATTGTTGCGATTGTAAGGAACATCTTGACGGTCTCTGCCCTGTGAAGCCTATACTCCAAAACCCTGGGCCAGTAGGAGAGGCAGCCCTTGGCGAGAGTACATCCTCTCCATCAAAGTCAATGGCTGTTTCTCTGCCTTCTGGGGGCTTTGGTGTGTTTAAGTCGCCAGTCATGCGGAGTCGGTGTGTGATCTCTGTCCTACAGCTCCAGAATCCAGTGAGGGCGTTGTCTAATGATGGCCCTACTTAATAGCAGCCTAGTCCTGCAAGGACAACTACAGCTTCAAGTCAGAGCATTATATACAAAGAAGTTTGTCTTCCATATGCTGTCTGGTATACCCATGGGTCATTCAGAGCCAAAGACTGTACCACCTGTTTTGGTCTGGAGACCCAGCAAGTTGCTTTGTTTGAAACAACCAAGTCGCGAGAAGCATCTGGTTCCCTTACGTCACAGTCAGTCAGCAGTGTCGACTTCTTTTTCGTCTGGTCTGCTAGTCGTCGAGTCAAGGTGTGTTGACGCCTCCAAAGAGGGGGAAGCAGTGGTGTTCTCTCCACACATCTTTAACAACTATACCAGTGAACAGCTCCCAGTGACATCCCTGCCTCTAGAAAGCTTTTCTCTGGATAACGGGCAGAGTTTGGATCCTGTAAAGATACCTTCAATTCCTATGTGGTCAGCAGATAAAGATGACAAAATGGAAGCTTTCGTGTCTCTGCTTCCCTCCATCCAGGAGGAGGTTCAGATTGTTGCATCGTCTCTCAACAGGCAGAAGATGGATCATGTGAGGGTACCTTCGGCTTCCATGTGGCCGGTTAATAAAGATTTCAGAATGGAAGCTTTCATATCTCAGCATTCCACCAACCAGCAGGAAGAGGTCCGGTTTCTTGTATCTTCAGCGGTGGGAGCTGACCCTCTAGGAAATTCTTCTCCAGATAACAGGCAGAAGATGGATCCTGTAAGGGCACCTTCAGTTCTCATGTGGCCGGCTGGTAAAGATGTCAAACCAGAGGCTTTCAAGTGTCAGCGTTCCACCAACCAGGAGGAAGAGCTCCAGATTGTCGTATCTTCACTGGTGGGAGCTGATCTCGTCGGGCATAGAGAGACTGGGAATTCCCTGATTCCTGATGTCACGCTTGCCTCATTCTACCCAAAGGATGTCATGATGTCTTGCACTGTGTGTGTCCTATACTTCTTCTACAGGTCATCCTGGCGGGCTTGAAGAAGAGAGGTCGTAAAGGGGGGTACTGTAACAACCCTGCCGGCATCACTGCATGGGCTCCCATCCTCGGCCTGCCTTACACACCAGTTTACTCACTACTCCTTGCCATGCTGTGAGTTCTGTCTTCTGCCGGCTCCATGCTGTGTACCTCATGTCTCCTGCCTGCTCTTTGCATACTTCCTGGCTGTGTGCATAGGGGGGTGGCGCAGGCACTTCCTGGTTCTTATAGAGTCAGTGTGCACCTTCCTAAAGTGTCCCCAGCCAATTGCCAAGAGATTTCCAGTACTTAAGGCATCCCCACCCATATGAGGATGCCCAAGCAACGCTCTATCTCAGTCAGTGTCTTCCTGCTGAGCTGCCAGGCCCTGTCCTGTTTTCTGCCTTCTCTGGGGGCTTAATACCTAGACCTGTTACTGTGCTTTCATACCTTGGTCTATACCAGTGTTTCTTGCTTGGTCCGCCACCCTGGGGGCAGAATACCCAGGCCTTCGTCCTTAGTTCCTGTGTTATGTTTCGGTAGCTGAGGAGAAATAGCAAAAATAGCAAAGTAGCAATACACCAGAGAGGCTGGAAACTATTGGGTTGCAGGAACCTAAACTAACCGCAACACTAGAAGTAGCCGTGGAGTGTACCTACGGTGATCCTAGACACCTCGTCACAGCCAGAGAGATAGCTACACCTAAAGGCAGAAAGATGAAAACTAACTGCCCCGTAGCAGAACCCCCAAAGAAATAGGAAGCCCCCAAACATGTAATGGCGGTTAGACAAGAAGAAAATATGAATACAGACAGAAAATAGAATGAGCAAACGCTGGGGCCCAATTCTGTCTAGATAGAAAAATATAGGAAAGAATTCAGACTGCAACCCAAAAAAACCCCTGACAAAAATACCAACACTTCTGATTAACAAAAAACCTGAGATCACACGATCTCTACCACCTAAATCAGATCTCTGGTGTAACACACAGCAATTCAGCAAATAAAAGTGCCACGGGAACAGAGCAAAAGTGCAAACACAAACTGAGCACAATTGCAGCGCCAGACCCCAAAAGGGGACCAGGCTGAAGTCTACTGCTAAACAGCAACCCAGCAAGGAAAATCCAACCAGAGGAAAAAAACCAGCAAATCATTTATCTGAATAAGAGCAGGAATGCAAGCTGAGCTCCAAGCAAGACCAGGAAGAACAATTGATTACCTGCAAGGCTGATGGGAACTCAGGTCACTTATATCATACCATTCAGAGTCAGCTGAAGGCCATTCAGCAATTGGTTCATTACCCTCAGCAATCACCGGGGGAGCCCCAGCTCAGAAGTCGCTTCCAGAGTATTCACAACATTCCTGTACCTGTTCCTGTATCTGACCTTGTCTGTACTCAGTCCTATTTCTGTGTCCTTTGTGTCCTTGTCTGTAGCCTTTCCCACCTGCTGTATCATTGTGTCTACTGTGGTTCTGCTCTGCTTGCCGCACCTAGCGGCTCTGCTCTGCTCGCCGCACCTAGCAGCTCTGATTGCCGCACCTAGCGGCTCTGCACTGTTCGCCGCACCTAGCGGCTCTGCTCTGTTCGCTGCACCTAGCGACTCTGCTCGCCGCACCTAGCAGCTCTCTTCTGCTCGCCGCACCTAGCGGCTCTGCTCTGTTCGCCGCACCTAGCGGCTCTGCTCCGTTCGTCGCACCTAGCGACTCTGCTCTGCTCACCGCACCCAGTGGCTCTGCACTTGCTCCGCCTACCTGCGGTTCTGCTCTGCACTTGCTCCGCCTACCTGCGGTTCTGCTCTGCACTTGCTCCGCCTACCTGCGGTTCTGCTCTGCACTTGCTCCGCCTACCTGCGGTTCTGCCTTGCTCTGCTCCTTGCGTCTCTGCCTTGCGTCGCTCCTTGCGGCTCTGCTTTGCGTCGCTCCTTACGGCTCTGTCTTGCTCCATTCCTTGCGGTTCTACCTTGCTCCACAATCTGCGGCTTTTCCATTTACTCCACAACCGGTGGCTCTGCTCTACTCCTGCTCCGCTCCCTGCAGTTCCAGCTCCACCAGTCTGAACAGGTCCCTACCTGTTCCCATATAGCTCTCATTCCAGTCTGTGTCTCTGTTCTTCATGAACCAGCCCCAGCTTCTCCATTCTGAACAAGTCCCTACCTGTTCCCTTGTTCCATTCATACCTGCCCGTGTTCCTGTGCCTTCCAAGTCAGTTCCTGTCCCTTTTGTCTCAGCCGTGCCTGCCAGTGTCTCAGTTGTGCCCACCTGCCAGTGTCTCAGCTGTAACTGCCTGCCAGTGTCTCAGCCTTGCCCTCCTGCCAGTGTCTCAGCCATGCCTGAGTTCCTGCCAGTATCTCAGCCGTGCCTGCCTGTCTGCCAGTGTCTCAGCCATGCCCGCCTGTCTGCCAAGAGTACCAGCCGTGCCCGCCATAGTACCAGTCGTGCTTGTCTGTACTTGCCTGCACCTGTTATAGTGTTCTGTTCCCTAGTAAGATCAGCTGCTGCAGCCAGACACCGCCCTGGAGTGGCACCTGGCAGGTACCTGCCGCACAAGCCTGACTACACCATCAGAGTCACGCCCCTTCCGGGGTAATCTGGTTTGTGGCACAGTGGGGCCATAAGCCCCCATGCTCGCGCCAACAATTCAGAGCATGAGCATAACAAGTCCCATACGGAAAAGTCTTTACCATCCCCACCACATGTTTTATCTCTCCACATGGGGTGGAAAAACGCAACCTCCACGGTCGGATACTCTCGGAAGTCCCCATATATGGACGCCACCCCCACTTTCCATCAATTAGGACTGTCCCCAACAACCAGGGTCACCAAGCTCCCCGAGTCCAAGAGAGCGTCAGTCTGGTACCTGGCATAGCTGAGGTTCGGTACCGCCAGGGCCTGTAATGGCAGTGAAGACTGGCTGGGCAAACATAGACACACGGCACGTATACCTGCAGTCCATGGGTTCAGTTGTGAGGGGGCAGTTGGCAACTACATGTCCAGGCCCTTGACATCGCCAACACTTCATAACTGCGACATGAGGGAACCGTGGGGCCAATTTAGTGTCCCGAATAAAGTCCTGAGTGGTTGTATACCGCTCTATCAGTCCTACTACCTGGTCCAGAGTGCCTGGGTCCCCTTGCCCCACCCAACGCTGTATGGTTGCTGGCAGAGCCCTCACCAGCCGGTCGACCACCTGTAATGGGGTTAAGGTCTCAGGTTGTGGCTATTTATTAACGAGTTGCAGCAAGTCATAGGCCTGATTCCGGGCAGGGCGAGTTTTGGAAAAAGTCCACTGGAATACCCGAGTTTTGGAAAAAGTCCATTGGGATACCAGTTGGTCCCACACATATGTATTAATCCCCAGTCTGGCAAGGATCTCACCTTTCAGCTTCCCATAGTCCAGGGCATCGTCCCGAATGAGGTCTTTAAAGGCCTTCTGGGCATCTCCCATCAGAAAGTTGGACACCACTTCAGCCCACTGAGTAACTGGCAAGATCTCCCGCTTCACAGTGCGTTCAAAGATGGTGAGAAAAGCCTCCATGTCGTCCTCAGACTCCATCTTCCTCATCGCTGACCGGACTTTATACCGGACTTCCAACTGGTATGTGGACGTTGGCGGACCTGCCTCTCACATAGCCGCGATCTGCTGCATCAACAGGTTATTTGTCTGCTGCTGTTGCTGATACTGCTGCTCCAGCTGAAACTGCAGCTGCTGGTGCCGCTCACGTTACTGCTCCTGCCATTGGCACTGCAGCTCCTGCTTGTGCTGTTCAAGTTGCCGCTGCTGAGCGAGGACCAATTGCTTCAAAAGTTCCCCCATTTTGTCTGCAGGGTTTCGCTGTAGCGTTGCAGGCTTAATAAACGGCATGCAGCACGCTTTAGGGTATGCCTCAGTTCACACTGCTCCGCAATCTCCAGCCACATGTAGTGCAGCGGTGTCCACGCTGTGCAGTGATGAGGCAGTGACCCAAGCAAGTTCAAAACAAAACGTGTTTAATGTCCAAAAAGCCTCACACAGTGCACAGCACACTGTATCCCCCGGATTGCAGCCGGGAAAACAAAAGACAGTCCGGGACCGGTTGCCGTGAGTGACCGCAGCACCTTGTACGCAGGGGTGCCAGACCTTTTGGCTCCTCTTGCCCCTGTTGCCTCACACAGGGAGTGCTCTGCAGAACATCTTCTCTGTCTGCTTGCAAGACCAAAACTGACACACCCAAAAGCCCTCTTGCAGGGTTTTTTTTTCCTTTCTTCCATACTCTGTGGCCATGGGCCACTTATAAGATCTGGAGGAAACCGACCGGCCCAGACCTGGTTTTCAAATAACTTGATCAAGTTCACACTTACTTTTATTCTGCCTTGTGACTCACAGACAACCTGCTGTGACCACAAGGCACTCCAGCGTATCTAATACGCTTCTGAGCGCATCCTGGGGGACACATAGCGACCCTCACACATGACACCGGTGACAGGTCACTGCCTCACAGAAGTATTCCATAAATTTCAGTAAGCGTGTTCAATACTTTTTCCCAGTGCCATTTCACATTATTACACATAACTGAATGTATGGACGTCTAAGGTTTGAGTCTTTGACTGTGTGGATTTGATAGATTGTTGCCGACATCTGGTGAAAATTTCATGTCAATAGCACCTTTAGAAATATATTTAATTAGAAAATTGGTGACGCTTACCATGTCAGCCGCTGTATGCTTTATCGAGAGTTCATTTGTGAAATCGCTTACCTTCATAAAACTGTTAACAACCACCAGGTGTGTTATGCTGAGGCAATGTTGTACACAGCTCCATACAGTGCAGAGCCCTATTCCACAACTGTTCTAAGCCAGAACATGGCAACAAACACTCAACTAAGTAAAGAAAAATGACAGTCCATCATTAAGACATGGACAGTAAATCTGTAGAATTGCTAGAACCTTTAAGGTATCATCAAGTGCAGTCATGAAAACCATCAATTGCTGTGATGAATCTGACCCTCATGAGGCCCATAGCAGGGAAGGAAGACCAAAAATGAACAATGATGCAGAGGATAAGTTAATCAGTAACCAGCTTCATAAATCGCAAATAGACAGCACCTCAGATAACAGCCCTAATGATTGACAGACATCAAGTAGTAGATGCATCTCAACATCAACTGTCCAAAGGAGACTGTGAGAAGTCAAACTGCTGAAAAAACGTTACTGAGGACCACAGCATTAAACACATGGGTTTCCCACAGTTAGATAGAATATTGTGAAAGGTCAAAACTCAACAAGCAATATGAACACAAACTGCCCGAACTAGCATAATTAAAGCGCAAGGGGATCTGAGTATATTAAACCATAAAAGTAATTTTATTGACATGACAAGATACACATTAAAAAATCCAAACAGAGTATCACTACTAAAGCAGGGATAAATAAGGGATCCACTGTAAAGTATATACACTGTGTGCAGAATTATTAGGCAAATGAGTATTTTGATCACATCATCCTTTTTATACACGTTGTCCTACTCCAAGCTGTATAGGCTTGAAAGCCAACTGCCAATTATGTAAATCAGGTGATTTGCATCTCTGTAATGAGGAGGGGTGTGGTCTAATGACATCAACACCCTATATAATGTGTGCTTAAATATTAGGCAACTTCCTTTCCTTTGGAAAAATGGGTCAGAAGAGAGATTTGAAAGACTTTGAAAAGTCAAAAATTGTGAGATGTCTTGCAGAGGGATGCAGCAGTCTTGAAATTGCCAAACTTTTGAAGCGTGATCACCGAACAATCAAGCGTTTCATGGCAAATAGCCAACAGGGTCGCAAGAAGCGTGTTGATAAAAAAAAGGCGCAAAATAACTGCCCATGAATTGAGGAAAATCAAGCGTGAAGCTGCCAAGATGCCATTTGCCACCAGTTTTGCCATATTTCAGAGCTGCAACGTTACTGGAGTATCAAAAAGCACAAGGTGTACCATACTCAGGGACATGGCCAAGGTAAGGAAGGCTGAAAAACGACCACCTTTGAACAAGAAACATAAGATAAAACGTCAAGACTCGGCCAAGAAATATAAGACTGATTTTTCTAAGGTTTTATAGACTGATGAAATGAGAGTGACTCTTGATGGGCCAGATGGATGGGCCCGAGGCTGGATCAGTAAAGGGCAGAGAGCTCCACTCCGACTCAGACGCCAGCAAGGTGGAGGTGGGGTACTGGTATGGGCTGGTATCATCAAAGATGAACTTGTGGGACCTTTTCAGGTTGAGGATGGAGTGAAGCTCAACTCCCAGACCTACTGCCAGTTTCTGGAAGACACCTTCTTCAAGCAGTGGTACAGGAAGAAGTCGGTATCGTTCAAGAAAAACATGATTTTCATGCAGGACAATGCTCCATCACATGCATCCAAATACTCCACAGCGTGGCTGACCAGTAAAGATCTAAAAGAAGAAAAAATAATGACATGGCCCACTTGTTCACCTGATCTGAACCCCATAGAGAACCTGTGGTCCCTCATAAAATGTGAGATCTACAGGGAGGGAACACAGTCCACCTCTCGGAACAGTGTCAGGGAGGCTGTGGTGGCTGCTGCACGCAATGTGGATCGTAAGCAGATCAATCAACTGACAGAATCTATGGATGGAAGGCTTCTGAGTGTCATTGTAAAGAAAGGTGGCTATATTGGTCACTGATTTTTTTGTTTTTGAATGTCAGAAATGTTTATTTCTAAATTTTGTGTTATATTGGTTTACCTGGTGAAAATAAACAAGTGAGATGGGTATATATTTGGTTTTTATTAAGTTGCCTAATAATTTTGCACAGTAATAGTTACCTGCACAAACAGATATCCTCCTAAGATAGCCAAATCTAAAAAAAACCCACTGCAACTACCAAAAATATTAAGCTTTGATATTTATGAGTATTTTGGGTTGATTGAGAACATAGTTGTTGTTCAATAATAAAAAGAATCCTCTCAAATACAACTTGCCTAATAATTCTGCACACAGTGTAGACTTAAAGTCTGAGTGTATAGAATTATCAAAAACAGCTAACATAAAAAATTCAAAAAAATCACATACCATAAGATACGGCCTTCCCAAAACCCTGTATGATGACAAATGCACATCTAGCAGGATGCGGCAGGCCTCCAATAATAAAGGCAAAGGGCAGCACAGGTGCAAACTACTGATAAAAACAGCGACCCCAGCACCTACCAGATTATGGAGGGGTTGGCTGCCTAGTAGAAAAAATTGCACATTGATATGGCTTGCATAGGACGCCAGTCACACAGGTAAGTGTGAGGCAAAGTGTCTGACTTGCAGCCTATTAATGATGCCCTCATATTAAGATAGATAAGTGGCTAGGCCTCTTTTTGTTGGCTTAGTTTATTAGGGTGTCTGTCCCTGTGTGTTGCATATTATAGTGCTGAGCATCCCGCCTCTTAGTACAAGGGCGTCATTAATAGGCTGCAAGTCAGACACTTTGCCCCACACTTACCTGTGTGACTGGCGTCCTATGCAAGCCATATCAATGTGCAATTTTTTCTACCAGGCAGTCAACCCCTCCATAATCTGGTAGGTGCTGGGGTGGCTGTTTTTATCAGTAGTTTGCACCTGTGCTGCTCTTTTCCTATTATTGGAGGCCTGCTGCATCCTGCTAGATTTGCATTTGTCATCATGCAGGGGTTTGGGAAGGCTGTATAGAATTATCACCACAAAAAATAACACAGTATTTGTATAGGGTAAGAAAAAAAGAGCTAATGTGTACTGGGAAATATAGTTAAGTCTGATCAATCACTCTTTTAGATAAATGTAGGATAGTATCCTCATGTGAGGGAGTGAATGTCATCATATGACAAGATGAGCCCAGCAGTAAAGAGCTGGAGTGCAATGTGTAAATTATAATAACGTGCATATATACGGCATAGTACTTACAATATTGTTAGGTGAAAGGATCCCGCCCTGCTGCCCCTACGCGCGTTTCGTCCTTTCTTCGTCAGGAGAAATTTTAGATTTTGGAACCTACTGCCATGTCTTTGTGAAAAGCAGAAAAGGTAAGTGAATGGATTCTAAATGTTTGGTGCCAACTGTGAAGCATGGATGGTGGGTGTGGTGGGTGTGCTTTGCTTGTGACACTGTTGGTGAATTATTCCAAATTCAAGGCACATTTACCTAGCATGGCTACCACTGCATTCAACTAAGATATGCCATCCAATTTGGTTTACGCTTGGAGGGACCATCAGTTGTGTTGGAACAGGACAATGACCCAAAACACACCTCCATGCTTTGAATCATGACTGTGCACATTCCAATAAGAAAAAAAAAAACGGTGTATGAACAGATGTGTCCAACCTTCTGACTGGTACTGTACCTCATCTTCCAGGTGCTGAACCACACAGATTGAAAGTCTATCCTCTATCTATCTTTAAGATTAAGCAATGTTCAATTTCAAATCACTGAATAGCATCAAATTATAGATAGCTCCGATAAAACTTAACCTTTAATACAATCATAAAATTACACAATGGCACAGTGTAATTAAGGTCTGTGTTTTATCTTATGAGAAGGAAAGAGAAGGAGAAAAAAATCACCCTAGTATATTACTATTGTCTCCCTGCCTACCAGCGGAGGTTGTGTTTGGATCAGAGCTTTTACTGCAGTCCAAAAGTTATAGTTGGCGCTTTGAGAAAAATGTAAAAGTCAATATAATTAGGTAACCTCAAGCACTCAGATATCAGTCTGTATGAGGAAACAAAATGAAGTTTATTGTGGGAATTCACAGCCAAAAAATGAATGTAACAGAAAAAAATATGCCCAACGTTTCGACCTTTTCGGTATTTTTCAAGGGTTTTTCTACATGATGAAAATATAGTGAGAAATTACGTAAAAATGAATGCCAAGAATTAGTAAATGTCAAAAAAATTAATACGCACCAACATTTGGTTATAAACATGTTTTACACAGTGTAATATACAGTATCATAATCAATTCTATAAACAAGACGTGAAAGGAAAAAGCGATGTGAATCCACCTGCAAAAGAAACGAAAATCAAAGGGAGGGACGAACACAGGCTCATGGAGAGGAAGCCAATTATGTGTTCAACGAGAAGTTTTTATCCCTAACAGCAGCTCAGAGACAGGAGTATACAAATTATATGTAAATTTAATCAATGTATATTGCATATAGAGTTTATCATATATGTGAGTGACCCTTACACCATCGTAGGAGGGAGGTCCAGGGATTTTAGGAGACTTAAGGGCCAGATAATATAAGAGTAAATGACAGTAATTCTACCGTATACATGCATCCCATAAATGTAATGGAGAAAAAGGTGTAAGAAGGGAAATAAATATATGCAGTGCAATGAAGAATGAAGTAATGTTAGATTCAGAAGTCCAGATATAACATTAAAGAACAGAAAATAAAAGTATATCGGTATAATAAAAAAGGCGCTGTCAATCGCAGTGGGATAGACAACAAGGAATTGTGCAATACCACAAATAATTATGTTACCTGTAGTTAGGGCTGCCGGCGTGTGCGGTGTGCTCCAGTGGAGCAAGATGAGGTGACCGCTGTGTCAAAATCAAATCACCGAACAGTACCAAATCCTAGATAGCTCCTATAAAACTTAACCTTTAATACAGGGGTCTCAAACTCAATTTACCCGCGGGCCGCTGGAGGTAGAATCTGGGTGAGGCTGGGCCGCATCAGATTTTCCACAAGAAAAGCTCTTACAAAACAGGTGGAAATAGGCTATCACAACTAAATGAATTATCTTAATATGTTACAATACCAGGATCTGAGGATTTTCTGTTTCGAGGTCAAGAGCTCTCTGATGCGATGTTGCTGCCTGTCTCACTTCCTTCCTCTTTTGACACTGCAGTGTGGTGGACAAGAAAACATTAACTGGTTAACAGCAAGAAGTCATTCCCCCCAGTGCTCATTCTCCCCCATTGCTTTTTCCCCATCACCCCATCGTTGCTTTTCCCCCAGCATTGCTTTTCCCCCATCACACCCATCATTGCTTTTTCCGCATCATTGCTTTTCCCCATCACTCCCATCATTGCTTTTCCCCATCACTGTTTTTCCACATTGCTTTTCCCCATCATTGCTTTTCTCCATTACTCCCACATTGCTTTTCACCATTACTCCCACATTGCTTTTCCCCATCATTGCTTTTCCCATTACTCCCACATTGCTTTTCCCCATCACTGTTTTCCCCATTACTCCACATGCTTTCCCATTACTCCCACATTGCTTTTCCCATCATTGCTTTTCCCCATTACTCCCACATTGCTTTTCCCCATCATTGCTTTTCCCCATTACTCCCACATTGCTTTTCCCCATTACTCCCATATTGCTTTTTCCCATTACTCCCACATTGCTTTTCCCCCATCACTGTTTTTCCACATTACTCCCACAATGCTTTTCCCCATTACTCCCTCATTGCTTTTCCCCATCACTGTTTTTCCACATTACTCCCACATTGCTTTTCCACATTACTCCCACATTGCTTTTCCCCATCAGTTTTTCCCCATCACTCTCCTGCACACACACACCACCTCTCACCTGTACATACACACACACACACCACCTCTCACCTGTACACACACACACACACCACCTCTCACCTGTCCGCAGCATCACCGGTGCCCGCGCTTCCTCGCTCTGACAGAGCAGGCCGCTGAATGATGATGTCATCCAGCGGCGCTGCTCTGTGTCAGAGACAGGAAGCGCGGGCGGCGGCAGCAGGAGATGAGGTGAGTATGCCCGGCGACATCTTTCTGTGGTATCGCTCATTAAGCTTATGAATATGGGCGCCACGCCTATGAGAGGAGTGGCGTCCATATTCATGACCTTAATGAGCGGTACTACCAGTGACTGGGATTTCACATGCGGTGTTTCTCGCATGTGAGATCCCAGCCGAGGGCCGCAAAATACCGTACCGAGGGCCCATGAGGTGAGGGCCGCAAACTAGTGTCCCGAGGGCCGCAGTTCGCCCGCGGGCCGCGAGTTCGAGACCCCTGCTTTAATACAATCATAAAATTACATAATAGCACTGTATAATTATAACCCCAACAAACAACAAAGGTCTGTTGTTGTGAATGGGTTTGAGATGAGTTCTGAGCAGAGGCTCCCTCTGGTGGTTACAAGCGGTACTAGTGAGGATTGTGAGGACTGGGAATCAGGTGTTACTGATTGGTCTTTTATAAGGGAGTCATTTTCCCATCAGGGTTGCCGGTGACCAATTGTTCTGGTCTGAATCCTTCTTTCCAGTTTCCCTTGTAGCCTGCTGTGTCGTGTCTGCATCTCCTGCTATCAGATAAGACAATTTCTTATTTTGTGTTTTTGCTATATTTTTGCATTTTGTCCTGCACTTCTGTGGGGGCCTTCAGGGTCCCCTCCGGGGGCTTTTGCCCTCTCAGTTTAGTCCAGCCACTGTGTTTTGTACTTTGTTGCTTTTTCCAGTTTTTTCAGTGGCTGCTGTTTTGTTTTTGTTACACCAGAGAACTAATTTAGGTGGTAGAGGTCGTGTGATCTCAGGTGATTTTGAAATTAGTAGAGTTGGTGTTTTTTCAGGGTTTTCTGAGATTGCAGTAAGTACCCTTCCTATCCTTTTCTATTTAGATAGTTTGGGCCCCAGCGTTTGCTCTTACTATTTTCTTTCTGTGTCAGTATTTCCTCTTGTCTAACCGCCATTACATGTTTGGGGGCTTTCTATTATCTTTGGGGTTCTGCTCCGGGGCAGATAGCTTTCCTATTTCTATCTTTAGGTGTAGTTAGTTTCTCAGGCTGTGACGAGGCATCTAGGACCAACGTAGGAACGCTCCACGGCTGCCTCTAGTTGCGGTGGTTAGTCAGGGTACTGCAATCTCATAGATTCCAACTGCTCTGGTGTATTTCCTTTTTTACCTGCACTCCTCAGCTACCGTAACATAACAGTATCACCGGCCAAATTAAAAATTGTATGGTACTCACAGAAGGGAAAAAATATTTTGAAGGAAGAAAAGTTGTCAGAGATATTTTTCTGTTTGTTGCATTTTTTTTTTTCCCTCTGTATCACTGGGTGCTGGGGAGGATCTTTTCTCCCAATGGAGTTTGCACAGTTGTCTGGCCGTGTGGATCAGCTTGCCACTGAGGTTCAGAGTATTGCTATCTATCTTGCTAGGTTGCCTGTTGTGGAACCTAGGATCCCCATGCCAGATTTGTTTTTAGGGGATCGAGCTAAGTTTCAGAATTTCAAAAATAATTGTAAATTGTTTCTTGCCTTAAAATCTAAGTCCTCAGGAAACGCAGCGCAGCAGGTTCAAATTATCATCTCTCTCCTGCGCGGCGATCCTCAGGATTGGGCTTTTTCCCTGATACCTGGGGATCCTGTTTTGAGTGATGTTGATGCATTTTTTCAGGCTTTGGGGTTATTGTACGATGAGCCTAATGTCACTGATCAAGCTGAAAAAGCCTTGTTGGCATTAAATCAGGGGCTTGATGACGCTGAGTTATACTGTCAGAGATTCCGTAGGTGGGCAGTCCTGACCAAATGGAATGACGACGCTTTGGCGGCCCTTTTCCGGAAGGGTCTGTCGGATAATGTAAAGGATGTTATGGTGGGATTCCCTGTCCCCTCTGGTCTCAATGATTCTATGTCATTAGCGATTCAAATTGACAGACGTTTGCGTGAGCGGAGAAGTATGCGTGGAGTGGTGTTGCCTTGTGAGCCAGCTGCTGAGCCCATGCAGTGTGATGGAGTGGTGTCTGGGGCACAGCGTCATGAGTTTCGAAAGCGCAATGGGTTATGTTTCTACTGTGGTGATGCCTCTCATGCTATTTCAGTCTGCCCTAAGCGGGGAAGACATTTTGCACGCTCAGTTGTCTTGGGTAGTGTTCAGACTAAGTTTTTATTAACTGTCACTCTGATATGCTCTCTGTCCTCATTTTCTGCTCAGGCTTTCGTTGATTCTGGAGCAGCTATTAACCTGATGGATTATGATTTTTGCTAAACGTTGTGGGTTTCCCTTGATACCCCTACAGAAGTCTATTCCTTTACTGGGGATTGATTCTACCCCTTTGGCTGAGAATAAACCCCAGTTTTCTACTCAGGTGATAATGAGGGTTGAACCTGATCACCAGGAGTGCTGCAAATTTTTGGTTCTATATAATCTGCATGATATTATCGTACTGGGTTTCCCTTGGTTACAGTCTCATAATCCTGTTTTGGATTGGAAATCTGTGTCTGTAACCAGTTGGGGCTGCCAATGTGTTAATACCAACACTCCTGTTTTTTCTGCCTCCCCCCAGGCTGAGGATGTTCCTGACTTTTTGTTTGATTTTTCTGATGTGTTTAGCGAAAGTAAATCTGCATCCTTGCCTCCCCATAGGAGCTATGACTGCGCTATTGAATTAGTGCCAGGTAGTAAATTCCCTAAAGGTCGCCTTTTTAACTTGTCTGTACCTGAACATGACGCTATGCGGTCTTATATCAAGGAATCATTGGAGAAGGGTCATATCAGACCATCCTCTTCACCCTTAGGTGCCGGTTTTTTCTTTGTGGCTAAAAAAGATGGTTCATTAAGGCCGTGTATTGATTATCGTCTCTTGAACAATATTACTGTGAAATATCAATACCCGTTACCCTTGATTTCTGACCTGTTTTCCAGGGTGAAAAACGCTACTTGGTTTACCAAGCTTGACCTCAGGGGGGCGTATAACCTTATTCGCATTAAGCACGGGGATGAATGGAAGACGGCATTTAACACCCCTGAAGGGCATTTTGAGTACCTTGTGATGCCCTTTGGGCTCACTAATGCTCCTTCCGTCTTCCAGTCCTTCATGAATGACATTTTCAGGGATTTTGTGGACAAGTTTCTGATTGTTTATTTGGATGATATCTTGATTTTTTCTAATGACTGGGACTCTCATGTGAAACATGTTCGAACTGTATTCCAGATTTTGAGAGAGAATGCTCTGTATGTGAAGGGATCAAAGTGTCTTTTTGGCGTACAGAAGATCTCATTTCTGGGATTCATTTTGTCCCCATCTGTTATTGAAATGGACCTGGTCAAGGTTCAGGCCATCTGTGATTGGGTCCAACCTACTTCATTAAAGGCTCTTCAGAGATTTTTGGGTTTTGCCAATTTTTATCGTAAATTTATTGGTAATTTCTCGGTTATTGTTAAACCATTAACTGATTTGACCAGAAAGGGTTCTGATGTGGTGAATTGGCCTCCTGAGGCAGTCTCTGCGTTTCAGGAACTTAAGCAGAGATTCACTTCTGCTCCTGTTCTACGGCAGCCTGATGTTTCTCTGCCATTTCAGGTGGAGGTTGATGCCTCTGAAATTGGGGCAGGTGCCGTTTTGTCCCAAAAAGATCCAGAGACCTCTAAAAGTAACCCTTGTGCCTTTTTCTCTCGAAAATTTTCTCCTACTGAACGTAATTATGACGTGGGTAATCGGGAGTTATTGGCCATGAAGTGGGCTTTTGAAGAGTGGAGACATTGGCTGGAGGGAGCCAAACATCAGGTGGTGGTCCTTACGGACCATAAGAATCTGGTCTATCTGGAATCTGCCAAGCGACTCAATCCTAGACAGGCCAGGTGGGCCTTGTTTTTCACACGTTTTAATTTTGTGGTTTCCTTTCTTCCTGGCACTAAGAATGTTAAGGCGGATGCCCTCTCGAGGAGTTTCCTTGCGGACTCTCCTGAGCTATCTGATCCCTCTGTTATTTTGAAGGAGGGTGTAGTTCTTTCCGCCATCTCGCCCAATTTGAGACTTGCTCTGGAGGGGTGTCAGGAGGATAGGCCCGAGCGCTGCCCTGTTGGAAAATTGTTTGTCCCGGACCAATGGAAAAAGAGTGTGATGTCTGAGATTCATTGTTCCGCATTGGCTGGGCATCCCGGAATTTTTGGTACCAGAGACTTGGTTAGTCGGTCCTTTTGGTGGCCTACCTTGTCTCGCGATGTCAGGGAATTTGTGCAGTCCTGCGGGACTTGCTCTCGCTCCAAGCCTTGCTCTCGCTCTAGTGGTTTGTTGATGCCATTGCCTGTGCCCAAGAGACCATGGACCCATATCTCTATGGATTTCATTTCCGATCTTCCTGTTTCTCAGAGAATGACCACCATCTGGGTAATTTGTGATAGGTTTTCCAAAATGATACATCTTGTGCCATTACCTAAGTTGCCTTCCTCCTCTGAATTGGTGCCGTTGTTCCTTCAGCACGTGGTTCGTTTACACGGCATTCCTGAGAACATTGTGTCTGACAGAGGAGTCCAGTTTGTTTCCAGATTTTGGAGGACTTTTTGTTCTAAACTGGGTGTTCAATTGTCTTTCTCCTCGGCATTTCATCCTCAGACCAATGGTCAAACTGAGAGAACAAACCAGACATTGGAGACTTATCTAAGATGCTTTGTGTCTGCTGATCAGGATGACTGGGTCTCTTTTTTGCCTTTGGCTGAGTTTGCTCTTAATAATAGGGCTAGCTCTGCCACTTTGATGTCTCCGTTTTTCTGTAATTCTGGGTTTCACCCTCGATTTTCTTCAGGACAGACGGAGGCTTCTGTCTGTCCAGGTGTTGACTCTGTTGTTGAGCGTATGCAGCAGATTTGGGACCAGGTAGTGGAGAGGTTGTCCCTCTCTCAGGAGAAGGCCCAGCGGTTTGCTAACCGGCATAGGACTGATGGTCCTCGGTTTAAAGTGGGGGACTTGGTCTGGTTGTCCTCAAAGAATATTCCTATGAGAGTAGCATCTCCTAAATTTAAGCCTAGGTTCATTGGACCTTATAAGATCATGGAGATTATTAATCCTGTTTCTTTTCGTTTGCTTCTTCCAGGGACATTTAAGATCCATAACGTGTTCCACAAGTCCTTGTTGAAGAGGTTTGTTGAGCCAGTGGTTCCTGCTGCTGTGCCTCCTGACCCTGTTTTGGTTGAGGGCAATCTGGAGTATGCGGTTGAGAAAATATTGGATTCTCGTTTTTCTAGACGAAGACTCCAGTATTTGGTTAAATGGAGAGGTTATGGTCAGGAAGACAATTCTTGGGTGTTTGCTTCGGACATCCATGCTAGGAGACTTATCCGTGCGTATCATAGAACTCATCCTGACCGACCTGGTTGCTCAAATGAGGGTTCGGTGACCCCTCCTCAAGGGGGGGTACTGTTGTGAATGGGTTTGAGATGAGTTCTGAGCAGAGGCTCCCTCTGGTGGTTACAAGCGGTACTAGTGAGGATTGTGAGGACTGGGAATCAGGTGTTACTGATTGGTCTTTTATAAGGGAGTCATTTTCCCATCAGGGTTGCCGGTGACCAATTGTTCTGGTCTGAATCCTTCTTTCCAGTTTCCCTTGTAGCCTGCTGTGTCGTGTCTGCATCTCCTGCTATCAGATAAGACAATTTCTTATTTTGTGTTTTTGCTATATTTTTGCATTTTGTCCTGCACTTCTGTGGGGCCTTCAGGGTCCCCTCCGGGGGCTTTTGCCCTCTCAGTTTAGTCCAGCCACTGTGTTTTGTACTTTTGCTTTTTCCAGTTTTTTCAGTGGCTGCTGTTTTGTTTTGTTACACCAGAGAACTAATTTAGGTGGTAGAGGTCGTGTGATCTCAGGTGATTTGAAATTAGTAGAGTTGGTGTTTTTTCAGGGTTTTCTGAGATTGCAGTAAGTACCCTTCCTATCCTTTTCTATTTAGATAGTTTGGGCCCCAGCGTTTGCTTTACTATTTTCTTTCTGTGTCAGTATTTCCTCTTGTCTAACCGCCATTACATGTTTGGGGGCTTTCTATTATCTTTGGGGTTCTGCTCTGGGGCAGATAGCTTTCCTATTTCTATCTTTAGGTGTAGTTAGTTTCTCAGGCTGTGACGAGGCGTCTAGGACCAACGTAGTAACGCTCCACGGCTGCCTCTAGTTGCGGTGGTTAGTCAGGGTACTGCAATCTCATAGATTCCAACTGCTCTGGTGTATTTCCTTTTTTACCTGCACTCCTCAGCTACCGTAACATAACAGTCTGTATTTTATTTTATGGGGTGAGGAAAGAGGAAGAGAAAAATTCACCCTAGTATGTTGCTATTGTCTCCTTGCCTACCAGCATAGGTTGGCACCCTCAATCCTGCGCAGTGGCGCCCCCACTCATCGACGGCTACCCCTCTCTGTCCCTAAGCGGCCCTGTAAAGATACATAGGGTGCAAAAAGACTTATCAGTAGGGCACCTTATGTTAGTAATCAGGTCAACGTAGTATCCTGCTTCTGATATTCCATATGGCACGTGTAATATGTCAGAGAAGGAGGCTAACAAATATCAAAAATTATAAGAAGTTTTGAGATATTCACTAAATTAGTGACCGAGGAATTAAAACTTGTTTGTGGAACTCCTACAAGAAATGACTCTATGTCTAGATTGGAGAGGGAAACCCTCGATAGACTTGGAGACAAGGAGCTAATTCTCAAACCCTCGGATAAAGGGGGTAATCTTGCTATGTTGAATCATGAGAAATATTTAAAGATGTGTAATAGAATTTTTAGGGATGAAGAGACGTATAAAATTCTAAGAGAGGACCCCACCAATGGATTCCTATGCGAATTGGAGAGTCTATTATCTGGAGCTTTGTACCTAAAGATCATATTGAAAAATGAATGAGACTTCATGTATCCTAAATTCCCAGTCCTGGCTGTCTTGTATGCGCTACATAAGTACATAAGGGTTTGAACCCATTTCACCATTTTAGATCTGTGTGGAGCCTACAACCTATCTATATTAACGAGGGCATCAGTCAACACCCATCTTGGTCATTATGAATGTCTAGTTATGCGTTTTGGTTTATGCTACTCACTGGCTGTGTTCCAGCATTTCACCAATGAATTCTTTTTTTACATCCCGTTTGAGTATGTATTAGTCTATCTGGATGGCATCCTGATCTACTCCAGAGACCCGGATTTACAATGTCTTCGTCTCCGCTCCAAATTGAATAAACTCCATGAGCATCATCTTTATACCAAGCTGGAAAAAAGTCTAATTGAGTGTCACAAATTTTCGTTTCTCAGCTATATAGAGCCCGATTCATTTAGATTGGGTTTTCACATGCCAGTGTTAATGATGGATAGACAGGCGTAAGATATGCCTAAATCATTAAAAGGATCAAGCCACTTAATTTAGTAAGCGCATCACTAGTGTGTGCCTCGTTGGTAACGTTACTCCAGTCAGAGATTGGAGTAACATTTCTGGCATAAGCTGTGACACAGCTTTTGATTAATTTATTGGTCAGTCTTCGTCATGTCACATCACACCCCATCCCACCTCAGCTACACATCACTTTTGTGGAACTGGTGTGAAAATGCTAAAATTCGATACATTTTTGAACAACTTCATGTTGTGCAAAAATTGTGATTGTTTTAAAGTGTTTTAAACCAGAAAAATGGCAAAAACACCTTCAAGACTCGAGGCCCATAATCTCTTTTAAAGGTCTGAGAATGTGCCCAGAGAAATTTTCTGCTATTTTTGATTGCCCACAACTCATCGGTCTACAAAGGTTTCCAAGCTTTGTTAATAAGCTTTCACTTCAATCTGGGTTGTGGTGGAAGGTTTCTCCAAAATGTCTTGTTTCGTTCCTTTACCTGGACTTCCATTTACTACAGAGCTGGTCCAAATGTTCTTCAAAGAAATTTCCTGGTTCCACAGTCTCCCATTTCTTAGTGTCTGACCATGGTGTGCAATATTTTTACAGGTTCTTGGGGACACTTGTAAGAACACAGGAGCCGGGGGGTAGCCTCATCAGCCACTCCAGTACTCACTGTGCTGGAGGCTGCTTCATTCCTGGTACGTTGCTCACTCTTCCTGGTATTCAAAGAATTGGAGTCAGAGGCCGGAATAAACTTAAACAGTTCAACTTTATTTTTCTCAGGACACAGCATGTCCACGATGCCTTTAGGGCTCTCAACATGGTACCAACGAAACATCTTCTACAGCCGCACACTTCTTCAGTTACACACGGGTGGACCACACAATGACAACGGAACAAGGAACCAGGTAAATACGGCACTTCGACCTCTCTTCCTACAACCGACTTCAGCCCACGAAGATACTCGTCTACTAGGTCGTTCACCCCCTTCTGTTAATCCTGTCCGTGCACTCGCTCCTGTGGCCAACTTGACTACTTGATCCGCTCCCACACTCTGGCCGTCACTTCCACAGGGACTCACTCACTGACCTCCCTGGCTTGACCGCTTCCAGATACAGGCTGACGTCCCAACAGACTGGCTTAAGTGTCACTTCAGCTTCTTGATACAGGCTGACTTGACTCCAGAGGCTCTCCTACTGACCTCACTAGCACATTAGCTCCCAGTCTCTAGCTAACGGCTCTCCAGTGACTCTCTCACTGGCTGCTGCTGTAGGCAGTACACTCCACTCACTTCTCAGGATGGCTGAGGGACTCTGCTTCACTACTTGTCTCTGTCAGCTAGGCTCATCAGGAATTCTGCCTCTGCATCTGTACTATGAGGCTCCCCTACAGACTACCTCCAACCAGGAAATCTCCCTCTGCTTAGCTCCCAGCTAGCCCCTCCTCTCATGCCCCTTAGTTAACCCTTCCAGAGCCCTCCTAAAGGCTCCCATCTAAAAGTGCTCAGTGCCCCCATCTAGTGTCCCTTTTCTAGTACTACACTACCTAATGTATCTATATAATGCCATATAGCTACAAATAGATATATACATGTTACATATAATACACAAAAACATGTAAATCTTAACAAGGTAAATAATGACAGCAATATAGCCAGGACTAAGTCCTGGCATCCTCTTACACACTCTGCAAGAACCTAAAGATTTTCCTAGACTTCTCCTCTGGCTATCACCACCTATGTAATGGGAAAACTGAGCAAATCCATCAGTATATGGTACAATACAGGTTGTGCGCCCAAGAACCCAGGGGAAGTAAAATAACATCCTCAAACCTTGTGATCTGATAATGCAAAATAATTTAATAACTGTGGTGCCAACAAACAAATTTAATTTTCTGATTTCATTTTTAAGGATGTTTAAATGGATGCAGTGGATTTGGAGCTCAGCATCACAGTCCTACTCGCTATAAAGAAAAATAAACATCTAATAATATTGGACCAACTTACATTAAAGGGAAACGGTCATGTCCCCTATGTCTCCCAAAGCACCATCATAGTGCTATATAAACCTTTTCCTACATTACAATAAAGTGGATTTCACCTGAAGAGAAATACACAATGAGAATGTTGTTAGATGGGGCTCGATGGCGACTATGATTGGGACACAGGTCCTGCGACCAAAGATTGAGGTGCCGCTGCTAGTGTAGCATAACAAGCAAGTTGCGAAAATTCAACTGGTTCAGACACTTTGCAAGTTGGTTGTTGTGATCACGATAGACTAGAAGTCACAATGCTACTCCGCTCACCAGCATTACATTATGATGTAGCAGCGGCACAGAGTGATCTTCGGCTGTGCAATCGTGTTGTTGCCGACGTAATAATCTAGTTGTCCCATCCTTACTTTTTTTGCAAAATGCTTCCATTGTGTTACATCTGCAGGCTGACACTAGAGGGAGCTGAACACACACATTTATATACAGTATATAAATATACAGTTGAAACCAGAAGTTTACATACACTATAGAAAAAGACACATCTGCATGTTTTTCTCAATATCTGTTATGAAATCAGAATAAATCTTTCCCGTTTTAGGTCAATTAGGATTACCATAATTATTAATATTTGCCAAATGCCAGAATAATGAGAGAGAGAATGTTGAGGCTAAGTGCACACGTTCAGGATTATTTGTTTTTTTCGCGGCAAAAAACGCATAAAAAACGCATGAATAAAGCATACTATTATTTAGAATGAATTCCACAATTTTTGTGCAGGGAAAATTGCGGTAAAAACGGGCAAAATCCGCTCAAAAGACACACCAAAAATGCATAAAAAACGCACATTTTTTCCGTGAAAAAAGTCCGGTTTTGCTCAGGAATATTCTGCACACATTCCTGAACTTGTGCACTTAGCCTTAAAGGCATTTTTATTACTGCAAAGTCAAAAGCTTACATGCACTAAGGTTACTATGCCTTTAAACAATTCCAGACTGCACGGCTGTAAACCACTGCAGAATGAATTAAATCATGTCTGCGCAGCCACCCCGGCTGACCGGAGATGAACTGGTTAGTGTGGGAAAGTTTCTGAACTTTTTCCCACGCTATCGAGTTCACTTCAGGTCAGCCAGGGACTCCGCGCAGCCTCACTGACTACCGCTAACGTCAGTGAGGCTGTGCGGAGTCCCCGGCTGACCTGAGGTGATCTGACAACGTAGCAAAAAGTTCAGAATCTTTCCCACGCTCCTGAGTTCATCTCTGGTCAGCCGCGGCGTATGGGCAGACATGATTTCATTCATTCTGCAGTGGTTTACAGCCAGGCTGGCAGCATAAGCACCGATCCCTGTTGTAAACTAGTTAACCTCTTGTGATGGATTGCAACGGGAGACCTGACTGAACGCTGGAGAGGTATGGATATTGTTTTTTTATTTTTTTTTATTACAGGAGTACAAGGGATTTAGATGGAATGGCAGAATAATAAATTTGGTCAAAAACTATGTGTAATTATTTAATTAAAAGAAATTTTAATTAATGTGTGTGTGTGTATGTGTGTCTTTTTTAACCCTTTACAACTATAGGATTAATAATGGATAGTTGTCTTATTAACACCTCCATTATTAACCCAGATTAATGTCACCTTTTCATAGAAAGGTGACATTAACCCCTTATTAACCCATGAGCCACTGCTAAATGCAATGGGAATAGAGAGGCTAAGTGCCAGAAAAGGCGCATCTTATAGATGTGCCTTTTCTGGAGTGGCTGGGGCTAGATGTTTGTAGCGGGGGGGCCAAAAACAATGGTCCCTCTCTAGGCTATGAATATCTGTCCTCAGTCACTGGCTTTCCTTCTCTGGCGGAGAAAATTGCGCTGGAGCCCACGGAATTTTTTCCACGATTATAGCCTTAAATTTAACCCCTAGACTTCCACATTTTTCCTAACACAAACTAATAAATTTATTAAACACTGACATATATAGATTGTTTTGATATGACATGGTTTACTATATGTAAACCATGAGTCATATCATGTCGGGTTCTGTAATGATTTTACAGAAGCCGGCAATTGATTTAGCGGCTATTATGCTATGTAGAAGTGTATGAACTATAAATATATATATATGTGTCTCAATGACATGTATATATATATATATATATATGTATTCTATGTGTATCTATCTATTCTTTTTTTTTTTTAACCTGTCAGGAGCATGCTCAGTTAAAAAAACTGAATCCGTCGCCGGAATCCTTCATTTGACGGATGACGACGGATCCAGCGCCCATAGGCTTCCATTATAACAAATGAAGGAGAGCGACGGATCTGTCGCTGTACGATTTTTCGACGGAGACAAAAAACGTTGCTTTGTGCATCGTGTCCGGCGGCTGGACCAAAAATGTTTGTCGGATCTGTCGAACAACAGATGAAACGCAGGGCTATCAGTCGCTAATACAAGTCTTTGAGAAAGAAAACGGATCCTGCGGCATCAATCACCAGATCCGTTTTTTTCAAAAATCGACGGATTGTGACTGATGGCAAAAAACTGATGTGTGAAAGAGGCCTAAAAAAGACTTCGCCATGACATGGAACAGGGCAGGCTACATTTTTCACCTAATCTCACGAACACAGATTTTCAGGCGCTATATTCATTACATAGTGACAACACAATCATAATGAAACCCGCCGACAAGGGTGGCGCAATTGTGGTAATGGACAGGGTTGACTATATTAAGAAGGCATATCGCCAACTATGTGACGATACAGTTTATACTAAATTGACACATGAACCCCAGTAGGGATATCAAGGACACCATTAACGTTATCGTCCCTCATATCTAGCTCAAGGTGTCATTGATCCAAAAACTAAAGAATTCCTCATAAAAACAAACCCTGTTACACCGGTCTTTTATATTCTCCCCGAAGTACATAAGTCTTTAGAAAATCCGCCGGGTCGACCCATTGTGGCTTCCACGGAATCCATTTTGTCACCATTATCGATTTTTCTGGAGAAAATCTTGACTCCTTTAACACAGAAGTCACAATCATTCTTACTCGACACTGGTGATTTCTTAAAAACCATACAATCGATTGGCACCGTCCCCAAGGATTCCCTGTTAGTTTCCTTTGACGTAAAGGATTTGTATATGTCGATTCCACACAATAAGGGCATCCAATGTGTTAAGAGACTTACTCACCCGTTCGGAACTACACCTGGACGTGACCAATTTGTGTTTGGAAATACTAACAGTAGTTCTAACTAAAAATTACTTCCTATTTGAGGACAGTTTCTATTTACAGACCAAAGGGACCACAGTGGGTTCCAATGTTGCGCCGCCGTACGCTAACACGTACATGGCCTCCTTTGAGTATAAGATAGTATACTCCAGCTCTCTTTTCAGGACTTATTGTATTGCTTGGAAAAGATTTATTGATGATATCTTTTGTGTATGGACAGGCCCATCAGACACTTTGAATGACTTTTTCAACATCCTTAATCACGCTTGGCCTGGTCTCCATTTTACCATCATCAAAGATATACATCAAGTAAATTTCCTCGACACCATGGTGTTGAAGGACGACAATGGGACTCTCAGCACAGACCTCTATGTCAAACCCACTGACAGAAACAGTCTGCTTCATTATGAGAGTCTCCACCCATTGTCTACTAAAAAATCAATACCACGATCACAAATTAAAAGGGCTGAGCGGATTGTCACAGACCCCCATAAGGCCTATTTCACACATCCGGTGTGCGCCTGACGGCGCCCCCGGCATTTTGCCGCAGCACCGCATCAGAAAACCTGATGCGCCGCATGCGTTTTTTTGCCGGATGGTTTCTGATGCCTGGAGACATCAGGGGAATACGGCAAAAAAAAAAAACGTTACATGCTGCGTTTTGTCCGGCCGCCGGAATGTACATTTCTGCCGCATCCGGACAAAATCGCATACGACGCATTGACATGCGGCGCCATCCGGCGCTAATGCAAGTCAATGCAAAAAAACCCGCAAGCGGCGCATCAGGTTTTCTGATGCGGCGCTGCGGCTAAATGCCGGGGCGCCGTCAGGCGCACACCGGATGTGTGAAAGAGGCCTTAGAAACATGGAGAGAAAGAGAGAAATGCTAGACAAATTTAGAGAAAGAGGTTACCCTTCAGACGTCCTTGATAATGCTCTCCAGCCATCCACAACATCAAAACGGTCAGTAACAGGATGGATACCATTTGTCCATACCTTTCATCCTTACGTTCATATCCTTCATCACACAATTAGAAAGCATTGGAATCTGTTAAGAGAAGCACACCCCGAGGTATTGGAATTCCCACAACACTACCTCTCTTGCTATAAACGTCCCCGTAACATCCGTGACACTCTCGTAAGGGCGGATATTGGCTCAGGATTAAGAATCTCGACACAGAGATTTTTATCCCAACCCAAGTCTGGTACCAATCCTTGCCTACACTGCAACAAATGCAGTAACGTCCCTAAGGGGGAATATTTCCACCATCCACACTCTGGGAAACGTTATAAGATTAGGGACTATGCCACTTGCGACACTTCATTTGTCGTCTATTCCATCAAATGCCCCCGCGGTCTCCTTTACATTGGGGGGACTACACAACCTATTAGAGACCGCATTAGCAAACACAAATCCACAATCAGATGCAAGAATACATTATGACCTCTACCCTATCACTTTGTTAACGCAGGCCATACTGTACCACAATTAAAGTTTCAAGTGATAGAGCATGTTCCACCATCAAGAAGGGGAGGCAACCGGGTCCAGACCCTCAAGAGGAGAGAGGCTTTCTGGATACACGAGCTGGAAACCCTCTCCCCAGAGGCCTCAATAGAGAATATGACCTATTGTCTTTCCTCTAACAATCATTTACATTCACTATGTACCAATATTGCTCATTATGGTTTATGTCATATGTTTGTAATGACTGGATTTGTTCTTTATGTATACATAACTCATGGACATGATTTATTCATAAATGCATGTATATTGATATATTGTCTTGTTTTTACAGAATCGTCAATTTTTGAATTGATGCCACGCAGGGTCTCACCTCCTGATCCTCCTTCCATCTGGACATCACTTCATTTTTTATACCCACTGCTCTGCAATATTATTACTGTTGTGACACCCTGCTGTGATCCGGAGGATACCGTGTGCTGTGCACTGTGTGAGTTTTGGACATTAAACATGTTTGCTGTGAACTTTCCTGTGGTCCCTGCCTGTCACACTGCACCAACCCCACTGCACTACACCCCCTAAAGATCAAATAGTCAAAAATTGACAGATTGGCGATTTACACAAATGGCCTCTTACACGTCATCTCAAGATATCAGTAAATCACTTGGAGCTAAAAAATCCTTATCTGTCAGCAGAATTTCACATCCCAAACTATTTTCAAAGACAAGTCTAGTAAATGAGGCTGTAGATCTGAAGCGTCAGTCACTCCAGCTCTATTCCCTGCCCAGCGCTGCCCCATTCTTCTAGACTAACTACTTAGCCTGAAGTTACACAGTAAAGAGGCAGTCAGTCAAGGAAGAGGAGGTGGCGCTAGGTGGGGAATAGAACTAGAGTGACACAGACTTCAGATCTACAGCCTTATTTGCTTATCAGTTCAAACACTGAATTTTCAATAATGATCTGGCCATGTAAAGTTGTTGCTGAACTTGTCTTTGAAAGAACTACATGCACATATAGTTTGGAGGGTGAAATCTTGCTGACAGATTCCTTTTATCAGCTCCTGCTAAAGATTTGTGGACCTCATCTTTAGACTTTGATCTGACTCAGATTTATGCAACGCTATGCTCCCATGTCTTTGGAAGGGCCTGCAGCAAATTACCTATTGTGTTGGCTCCCTAAAAGGAGACCATGATGTTACTAGAAAATATATTGAATGTCAGCAATCTACAGTTGCTTACTAATTGACCATCCTCCGAGACATGCATTGTCACTTGGAAGATTTTGATAATAGGGGTGAAAATAACATCAGAATTCCTGAAGCAAATGGTAATGAAGATCTGCATGTGTCCCTAGAATCTCTGTTCAATCTCATCCTGTCGTCTACTCCCCCTCAAAAAAATTAAAATAGACAGAGCTCACAGGGCTTTGAAGTCGAGAGGAGCAGGCTCGCAGTTGAGGGATATAATATGCTGTGTTCATGACTTCAGCCTCAAAAAATAAATAATGGCAAAGTCAAGATGCATTAACAATACTGACTATAATGGTACACAGGTCCAGATATTTCAGCGTCTTTCGTGGATCACACTGCAGGAAAGGAGAACTCTTCAACATCTACTTACTATTTTATGTAAGAATCGCGTTCTTCCCTGCTGGACCTTACACTTTGTTTTATCAGCCAGAAAAGGGGGACAACTGCTATCCTCTGCTCCCAATCCAACCTGTCACAATTCTGTGAGACCCTTGAGATACCCATACGAAAAATCCAGGACTGAGATATAGACCTGCCACCACCCTCCACACTGAGACCTTGGCAGACCGTCAGAAAGAAGCGGCGTCATCCGCTGTCGCGAAGATCCCCTTCGTCTGGCACTCCTCTTGTCCCCGGAAATAAGAACTTGACTGGTGCTGGCTTTTAAGCCTTTGCAATATTTCCTGTTCCCTCTTTGTTAAAAAGTTCTCCCATTAAAATTCTTATCCTACTAACATATTGCAATCATATTATATGGCACTGTGCACTTACAATTGCTCATTTTGTCCTTCAACCCGGCTAATTCTCTTTTCCATAAGGTCTATGACTTCACATGATTAAAAACTTGCTAGCTGAATTCTTCTAAGCTCTATGTAGAAACAGGAGGTTAATTTTCACTGCAAAAGTCCCTGAAAGGTTGAGGAGGGAGCAGCTGGTTCAGGAGTTGAAGAGGGAAATGATAAATGCAGGGACAAGAGACTTCCTGTTTCTAAATTGGGCAGAGAAAAGCAAGAAATAACAGGGTAGAAAGGCAAAATGAGCAATTGTAAGTACACAGTACTGTATCATATGATGACTGCAATATATTAAGAGGATAAAAACTTTTCCGGGAGTGCTCCTTTAAAATGGTTTCACTAATGTGGTTCCCCTGATCTCACATACTATGCTTATATTCATTGGATTGATTTTATGTGTTTCACTTAGCCCTTTAAAATTATTTAGATGTAGGCATTAGATATAGGGATCATTTAGATACAGGGATTAGTTTACAGTTCTCTCATTTTGAGAGTTGAATATTTTTAAATCTTTGTGTTAAAGTACAGTAACATCTCTACTCCGATAGCGGGTCTTTAGTCTCAAGAATGCCCATAACCTCTGATTGAGCTTTTTTTCCCTTTATTTTTGTTGTGTATTTTTTGTAGTGTAATTATTCTCCTTCATCTTTTTGTTTCTCCTTCCTCCCCTTTACCTTCTTGAGATTCTAAAAGAAATATGTATCCGTGGAGACTTGGGACAGCCTGGCGGTTCGAGTACACCAAAGTTCCATTTTTTCACCATTTTTTATGACTAACCACCAAACTGTTAGAATGTCTAGAGGTGCCTACTTCCAAAGAACTCGGATTAACAGCAATAGATAAAGCGTTTATTAAGGAAACCCACTGTGATAATACTGGCAACTTCCACTTTGCTAAAAGATTACGCTCTACATTTTTCAGCTTCTCCAGGTAAAAAGAAAGCAGGTGTCGCACTGTTGATTTTTAAACATTGCCCTATCCAGATCTGTAGTCAGTATTTCGATAAGGAGGGCATATATTCTAATAGAAACTACCCTGTCTGGACAACCTGTCCAGCTCTGCAACATATATGCCTCCAGTACCACAAAGACAGCTTTCCTAAAGAAGGTTCTCAATAAATTGTAGTCTCCCCACAGCATGGTATGAGCAGTCGATTACAACACAACATTTTCTGATATAATGGATCGTCAAACTCTATTCTCTAAAACTACCACAAGAACAGTGATACAGTGGGTACGGAAAGTATTCAGACCCATTTAAATTGTTCACTCTTTGTTTCATTGCAGCCATTTGGTAAATTCAAAAAAGTTCATTTTTTTCTCATTAATGTACACTCTGCACCCCATCTAGACTAAAAAAAAACAAATGTAGAAATTTTTGCAAATTATTAAAAAAGAAAAACTAATATCACATGGTCATAAGTATTCAGACCCTTTGCTCAGTATTGAGTAGAAGCACCCATTTGAGCTAGTACAGCCAGGAGTCTTCTTGGGAACGATGCAACAAGTTTTTCACACCTGGATTTGGGGATCCTCTGCCATTCTTCCTTGCAGATCCTCTCCAGTTCCGTCAAGTTGGATGGTGAACGTTGGTGAACAGCCATTTTCAGGTCTCCAGAGATGCTCAATTGGGTTTAGGTCAGGGCTCTGGCTGGGCCAGTCAAGAATGGTCACAGAGTTCTTCTGAAGCCACTCCTTTGTTATTTTAGCTGTGTGCTTAGGGTCATTGTCTTGTTGGAAGGTGAACCTTCGGCCAAATCTGAGGTCCAGAGCTCTCTGGAAGAGGTTTTCATCCAGGATATCTCTGTACTTGGCCGCATTCATGTTTCCGTCAATTGCAAACAGTTGTCCTGTCCCTGCAGCTAAAAACTCCCGCATAGCATGATGCTGCCACCACGTTTCATTGTTGGGATTGTATTGGGCAGGTGATGAGCAGTGCCTGGTTTTCTCCACACATACCGCTTAGAATTAACACCAAAAAGTTCTATCTTCATCTCATCAGACCAGAGAATCTTATTTCTCATAGTCTGGGAGTCCTTCATGTGTTTTTTTTTAGCAAACTCTATGCGGCTTTCTTATGTTTTAGACTGAGGTGAGGCTTCCGTCGGGCCACTCTGCCATAAAGGCCTGACTGGTGGAGGGCTGCAGTGATAGTTGACTTTGTGGAACTTTCTCCCATCTCCCTACTGCATCTGTGGAGCTCAGCCACAGTGATCTTGGGGTTCTTCTTTACCTCTGTCACCAAGGCTCTTCTCCCATGATTGCTCAGGATGGCTGGACGGCCAGGTCTAGGAAAACTTCTGGTGGTCCCAAACTTCTTCCATTTAAGGATTATGGAGGCCACTGTGCTCTTAGGAACCTTGAGTACTGCAGAAATTCTTTTGTAACCTTGGCCAGATCTGTGCCTTGCCACAATTTTGTCTCTGAGCTCCTTGACCAGTTCCTTTGACTTAACGATTCTTATTTGGTCTGACATGCACTGTGAGCTGTGAGGTCTTATATAGACAGGTGTGTGCCTTTACAAATCAAGTCCTATCAGTTTAATTAAACACAGCTGGACTCCAATGAAGGAGTAGAACCATCTCAAGGAGGATCACAAGGAAATGGACAGCATGTGACTTAAATATGAGTGTCTGAGCAAAGGGTCTGAATACTTATGACCATGTGATATTTCAGTTTTTCTTTTTTAATAAATTTGCAAAAATTTCTACATTTCTGTTTTTTTTCAGTAAAGATGGGGTGCAGAGTGTACATTAATGAGAAAAAAATGAACTTTTTTGAATTTACCAAATGGCTGCAAGGAAACAAAGAGTGAAAAATTTAAAGGGGTCTGAATATTTTCCGTATCCACTGTAGAAGAGAAACTGAAGGGTATATGCTGTGGAGAAAAGCAATGGGGTTGTGTGGTACCAAAACACATTTACACACTATTTACAGTATTTACACACTATTTTATAGAAAAAATAATAATTTTTGCATCGATGCATTCTGAGTTATAACTTTTTTATTTTTCCACTGATGGAGCTGTATGGCAGCTTGTTTTTAGCGAGACAAGATGATGTTTACAGAGATACCATTTGTATTTACATTCGTCTTTTTGATCGCGCTTTATTACACTTTTTGTAATAAGATGAAAAAGCATGATTTTTCCCCCGGTTTTTAATATTTTTCTACGGTGTATACTGAAGGAGTTAACTAGTGGGACAGTTTTATGGGGTGGGTCGCCACGAGCGCAGCGATACCAAACGTGTGTACTTTTTTTTGTTTATTTTATTTTTTTAACATAAAAATATTTATTCATGTTTTTTTTTAATTATTTTCTGATTTTTACAATTTTTTTTCTTATTTTTTTACTTTGTCCCACTATGGGACTTTCACTTTCGGCAGCCTGATTGCAGTTATAATCCATTGCAATACATAAGCATTGCAATGGATATAACTGTCAGTGCTGCACAAGCCCCTGTCCCTGTGCTGAGATAATCTTATAAATGTGCCCCTGCTGTGTACTGTGTAATGGCCGTGTCTGACCGTGCAGGGACATAGGCTGATCATGCCACAGCTCCTGGGCAGGGGAGGAGAAAAAAAGTATTCAGGCATTACACCAGGAGATCACAACTGATTTTTCTTTGAAGTTTGAAGCAAAACATTGTTTATAAATAGGCAGGGAAATTGTTTATCTCACAAAAAGAATCAGCTGTGATCCCCTGCTGTAATGTCTGTATACTTTTTTTCTCCTCCCTCTGCCCAGGAGCTGTGGTATGATCAGACTATGTTCCTGTACGGTCAGACACAGACATTACACAGTACACAGCAGGGGCACATTAATAAGATTATCTCAGCACAGGAACATTTTATGTAAACACATCCAATTGTGGAAATTATTATTCCAAGATCTATTGATTAAAATGTTCTTTTGTTCGTGGGAAAACCCCTTTCCCGCCTTAGCCGTATAGTTGCATCTAAGGTTGGCTCCCCATTTGCTGCAAGCTCCGGCAGTGAGCCCGCAACTTTTCCAGCACGTCAGCTGAGTTGAACAGCTGCCATGTGCCCCTAACAGTTAACATGTTAAATGCCGCTGTCAATCTCTGACAGCGGCATTTAACACGCTCGCGCCAGAAGCGTGTCTCTAATACTGCCCATCAGCGCCTGTGTCACATGACCGCAGGATTGGCATAACAACCCGGGGTCTGCAGCAGGGGTCATTGCCGGATTGCTATGAGCACCACCCAGTGAACATTTTTGCTACATAAAGCAGGGCTGAAGCCCCGCTTTGTGTAGCACAAGCAACTGGAAGATCGAAGCTTCTAGTCTCCCATGGAAACTATTGAAGCAAGTAAAAAAAAAATGTTTTAAAACATTAAAAAAATGTAAAAGTTCAAATCACCCCCCCCCCCCGTTCGCCCCATTCAAAATAAAACGAGAAAGAAAAAAAAAACATATTTGGTATCGCTGCGTTCAGAATTGCCTGATCAATCAACATATAAAAAGAATTATTCTGATCAGTAAACGACGTAACGAGAAAAAAAGTCAAAAGATTTACGGGTTTTTTTGTCGTTGCAACATTGCATTAAAATGCAATAACGGGCGATCAAAAGATTGTATCTGCACCAAAATAGTATCAATAGAACGTCAGCTTGGCGGACAAAGATAAGCCCTCACCCAGCCTCAGATCACGAAAAATGGAGATGCTACAGGTCTTGGAAAATGGAGACTTTTTTTTTTTAAGAAAGTTTGGATTTTTTTTACACCATTTAAAAAAAAAAGACATGCTTGGTGTCTACGAACTCTTAATGATATGGAGAATCATAATAGCCGGTCAGTTTTAGCATTTAGTGAACATGGCAAATAGCAATACAAAAACCAACTGTAGAATTGCACTTTTTTTTTTTGCAATTTCACCACACTTTGAATTTTTTTCCTGTTTTCCAGTACACTATATGGCAAAACAAATAGTGTAATTCAAATGTACAACTGGTCCTGCAAAAAACAATCCCTCACATGGCCATATGAATGGAAAAATAAAACAGTTATGGCTCTGGGAAGAAGGGGAGGAAAAAAACAGAAAGTCAAGAACGGAAAAACCCAAGGCGGTGAAGAGGTTAAGCCTGTCGTATGAAATACCAATCTCAATGAATCGGCCTCTACGTTTATTTTTCATGTTCGCTGTTGCTAACGTAGATGACTCAGATCTGTAGGTACACAGTGGATCCATGTATCAAACTGGAACACATATCATTGACTCAATACTCATAAATTAAGAAATTGTTTCTTTTAATCTCATAATGATTTATAATAATAATTGTAATGATCGTCCATGATGATAATTTTCTAGTCCCATATGACAAGGCAGATGTTATTTTTAGGCTCAATTAAGCCAAATCTGACCTTAAATCACTGGAGGTAATTTTCTTGATATTAGTATAATTTCCCTGCAGCCTTTTGGTTAATCAACAATTAAATAGAAGTGATCTGATGGAGCGCGATGTCCTACAGGAAGCACAAGCATGTGTTATGTGCAATGTCTGGTATTTCCATCTGTATAATTCCACTGTAATAACAAAATTCCAAACTTCAGTTCTCTTATCTCTCCGGAAAGTAGCATTGTGTTAGCAGCCGCATGATTTCCCAATGAGCAGGGCTGGAGTCGCACAATCCTGTAATGGACGATTAGAATAATTTGCATAGGACAGAGGAGATTACTGAGGCTCCCTCCTGGCCAGACTTGGTGGTGGAAACATGAAGAGGAAATTCAGCCAACACATTTCTTATTCAAATATTATTTTCTTAGGGCAGATGATATATAAACGTCACCATAGCAGACAATGTAAATTAGACTTGTAGTAATTACAGCCACGTAAAGAAAGTGAACGTAAATATTTTGTTAAAAAGAAAAGTTGTTTATATTTTGTACATTCTGCATGTGGATTCCATCAAACCTCCCACTAACAGTAAAGCATCTCGGGACCATTCATAGGTGGCTCACTCACAATTTTGCTTTTGATCACCGCCATGAATAATGAATGGCATCTAAACCTCCTCAAAGAGCAACTTCTCCCAAAGCTTCGGAAGAAATTCGACGGTGATCACTGCTCTTATCTGCTTGATGGAGACCAAGTCACAAGGGTAAAGTGAGAAGTTGATCAGCGAACAAAAGTGTACAATATGACTTATTTTGGGAGGCACAGTATTACGGTATATATTTCCAGGGATATAGTATTACTTATTTTTTAGGGCACAGTGTACAGTATTATATATTTCCAGGGGCACAGTGTACAGTATTACTTATTTCTGTGGTGGGGCATAGTATACAGGACATTTTATTTGTGGGGGCATAGTGTACTATATTACTTATTTCTGAATTACAGTATTCTTTCTAGGGGCACAGTGTACAGTATTATTTGTGGTGGCATAGTGTAGAGTATTACTTATTCCTGGGGATACTGCGTACAGTATTATTTATTTGTGAGGGCACAGTATTTATTTTGGGGCCACAGTGTACACTAGTATTTATTCCTGGGGGCACAGTATTATTTATTCATGGGAGCACAGTATTACTTATTTTGGGGGCACAGTATATCTTGTTTCTGGGGTCACAGTGTGTACTGTATTACTTATTTCTGAGGACACAGTGAAGAGTATTAGTTATTCCAGGAGCACAGTGTACAGTATTATATCTGGGGGTACAGTATACAGTATTACTAATTTCTGGGGCACAGTTTAGTGGCATAGTAAAAAAGTAATATTCATGAAAGCACAGTGTACGGCAGAGGTCCCCAACCTTTCTGACCTTGAGAGCAACATTCAGCTCTGATAGAGGGTCACGACCCACATCCATCTCCTGCCCCGTTCACAGTAGTGACACCCAGAGCTACCGTTAACGGTATGACAGCTTTAGCTTTTCCACTGAAATCACACCAAAGCAGTATGCCATCTCCAGGGTTTCCTATCTGGTGAGTAGACCTAAGTAAGTATAGTACTGTCTCCTGAGATGGTCGTGCTGGGCAGGCATAACACTGGTGAAAGCCGTATTGGAACGACCAGGGCTGCTGCACCAACCGGCAGTTCCTATATGCAGGTATACGCATAAAGAGGGGGACGGATCGTCCGTGAAACGCATAGTTCAATAAAGTCCCTAAGTCCACTGTGATCCTGTGCCAATTCATCCACGGCAACGCATTTGTTTTCTTGGCTAGTATTACTTCTGGGGGGCCCAATGTGTAGAATTGCATATTCCTGGGGGTACAGTGCACAGTATGACTCATTTACGGGGCACACTGTGCAGTATTATTTATTCCTTGAAGCGCAATGTGCAGTATTATTTGCAGGCACAGTTTGCAGTATTCCTTATTTCTGAGGGCATAGTGCAAAGTATTACTTACTTATGGAGGCATAATGTACAATATGTCCTATTCCTTGGGGCACACTGTGCAGTATTCCTTATTTCTTGGGGCACAGTGTGCTGTATTCTGGGGGCACACAGTGTGTAGCATTACTTATTCCAGGGCACAGTGTGTAGCATTACTTATTCCAGGGCACAGTGTGCGAGATTACGTATTCCACGGGCACAGTATGACTTATTTGTGGGGGCACAGTGTGCGGTATTACTTATTCCAGGGACACAGTGTGTGGTATTACTTATTCTGGGGGCACAGTGTGTGGTATTACTTATTCTGGGGGCACAGTATGCGGTTTTGCTTATTCCGGGAGCACAGTGTGTGGAATTACTTATTCCAGGGGCACAGTGTGCGGTATTACTCATTCCGGGGGCACATTGTGCGGTATTACTCATTCCGGGGGCACATTGTGCAGTATTGCTTATTACGAGGTACTGTACATTGTGCAGTTCTACTTATTCCAGAGGCACAATATGCGGTAATATTTATTCCTGGGAGCACAATGTACAGTATTATTTCTTGACACAGTTTGCAGTATTATTTCTGGGGGCATAGTGCACAGTATTACTTATTTCTGGGAGCACAATGTACAATATGTCCTACTCCTTGGAGCAGAGTGTGCAGTATTACTTATTCTGGGGGGCACACAGTGTGCAGCATTACTTATTCTGGGGGCACAGTGTGCAGTAATACTTATTCTAGAGCACAGTGTGCGGGATTACTTATGCCGGGGCACAGTGTGCGGTATTACTTATTGCGGGGGCACAGTGTGTGGCATTGTTCCGGGGCCACAGGGTGCAGTATTACTTTTTCTGGGGGTATTACGTTTTCCGGGTGGCACAGTGAGTGGTATTATTTATTCTGGGGGCACAGTGAGCGGTACTACTTATTCCGGGGGCACATTGTGCTGTATTACTTATTCAAGGGGCACAGTGTGCGGTATTACTTATCTTGGGGGGCACATTACTTAGTCCGGGGGCACAGTGAGCTGTATTACGTATTCCGGGGGCACATAGTGCTATATTACTTATTCCGGGGGCAGTGTGCAGAATTACTTAATTCGGGGCACAGTGATCGGTATTATTTATTCTGGGGGCACATTGTGCTGTATTACTTATCCGGGGGCACACTGTGCAGTATTCCTTGTCCCAGGGGCACACTGTGCAGTATTCCTTATCCCGGGGCATACTGTGCAGTATTCCTTATCCAGTGGGCACACTGTGCAGTATTCCTTATCCCGGTGGCACACTGTGCAGTATTCCTTATCCCGGGGGCACACTGTGTAGTATTCCTTACCCCGGGGCACACTTTGCAGTATTCCTTACCCCGGGGGCACACTGTGCAGTATTCCTTATCCCAGGGGCACACTGTGCGGTATTCTTATCCCGGGGCACACTGTGCAGTGATTCCTTACCCGGGCGGCAGCTAGGGGCAGTTATTCCTTACCCGGGGCACACTGTGCAGTATTCCTTACTCTGGGGCACATGTATCCTTATCCCGTGGCCACACTGTGCAGTATTCCTTATCCCAGGGGCTACACTGTGCAGTATTCCTTATCCCGGGGCAATGAGGGTGCAGTTTCTTTACCAGGGGCACACTGTGAAGTATTCCTTATCCCGGGGGGCACTGTGCAGGTATTCCTTATCCGGGGGCACAGGTGCAGTATTGCCTTATCCCGGGGGCACATGTGCAGTATTCCTTATCCGGGGGGTACACTGTGCGTATTCCTTATCCCGGGGGTACACTGTGCAGTATTCCTTATCCCAGGGGGCACCTGTGCGTTTCCTTATCCGGGGGCAACTCTGCAGTGTTCCTTATCCCGGGGGCACACTGTGCGTATTCCTTATCCCGGGGCACACTGTGCAGGGATTCCTTACCCGGGGGCACACTGTGCAGTTTCCTTATCCGGGGGCACACTGTGCAGTATTCCTTTACCTCGGGGGCACACTGTGCGTATTCCTTATCCCGGGGCACAGTGTGCGTATTTATTATCTGGGGGGCACATTTATCTATCCGGGGGCACAGTGCTGTATTCTCATCCGGGGGCACATAGTGCGTATTCCTATTCCGGGGGCCATGTGCAGAATTACTTATCGGGGCACAGTGATCGGTATTATTATTCTGGGGGCACACTGTGCGTATTACCTTCACCCGGGGGCACACTGTGCAGTATTCCTTGATCCCAGGGGCACACTGTGCGTATTCCTATCCCGGGGGCATACTGTGGGCGTTCCTATCCGGGGCACACTGTGCGTATTCCTAACCCGGGGCTGGCATGGGCACTGTGCAGATTCCTATCCCGGGGGCACACTGTGTGTTTCCTTACCCGGGGCACACTTGCAGTATTCCTACCCCGGGGGCACACTGTGCAGTATTCCTTACCCCGGGGGCACACTGTGCAGTATTCCTTACCCGGGGCCACACTGTGCGTGCTACCTACCCGGGGGCACACTGTGCCATCTATCCCGGGGGCACACTGTGCAGTATTCCTTACCCCGGGCCACACTGTGCGGTATTCCTTACCCCGGGGCACACTGTGCGGTATTCCTTACCCCGTGGCACACTGTGCGATTCCTTACCCCGGGGACACACTGTGCGAATTCCTTACCCCGGGGCAAACTGAGTGGGCATTCCTTACCCCAGGGGCACACTGTGCGTATTCCTTATCCCGGGGGGCATACTGTGCGGTATTCCTTTCCCGGGCACAGGTTGTTTCTTACGGGCACACTGTGCGGTATTCCATACATCCGGGGGCACACTGTGCGGTATTCCTATCCCGGGGGCACACGGGTGCAGTACTCCTTACCCAGGGGCACACTGTGCGGTATTCTTATCCTGGGGGCACACTAGTGCGGTATTCCTTACCCGGGGGCACACTGTGCGGTATTCTTTATCCCGGGGCACAGGTGCGGTATTCCTTATCCCGGGGGCACACTGTGCGGTATTCCTTACCCCGGGGGCACACTGTGCGGTACTCCTTATCTCGGGGGCACACTGTGCGATATTCCTTATCCCGGAGGCACACTGTGCGGTATTCCTTAACCCGGGGGCACACTGTGCGGTATTCCTCATCCCGGGGGCACACTGTGCGGATTCCTTACCCGGGGGCACACTGTGCGGTATTCCTATCCCGGGGGCACACTGTGCGGTATTCCTATCCCGGGGGCACACTGTGCGGTATTCCTATCCCGGGGGCACACTGTGCGGTATTCCTTACCCCGGGGGCACATGTGCGGTATTCCTCATCCCGGGGCACACTGTGCGGTTTCCTCATCCCGGGGGCACACTGTGCGGCGTTCCTCTATCCCGGGGGCACACTGTGCGGCGTTCCTCAACCCGGGGGACACTGTGCGGCGTATCTACCATGGGGGCACACTGTGCGGCTTCCACATCCCGGGCGGCACTCACTGTGGGCGTTGCCTCATCCGGGGGCACACTGTCGGCATCCTCACCCCGGGTGTAACCGGGCAGCATTCCTTACCTGGGGGCAACACTGGCGCAATTCCTAATCCGGCCACACAGTGCGGTATGTTCCTTAACGGTGGGCACAGTGTTGGGATTCCTTCTCTCGCGGGTTGTCAAACGTGCGCATCCCCTTACCCCGGGGACCACCTGTGCGGCTTCCTTACCCCGGGGCACACTGTCGGCATTCCTTATCCCCGGGGCCACTGTGCGGCATTCCTTACCCCGCGGGAACACTGTGCGACATTGCCTAACCCCGGGGCACACTGTGCGTGCATTCCTTACCCCGGGGGCCACTGGCGGCATCCCACCACCGGGGAGAGCACCCGTGCGGATTCTTCACCCCGGGTGCACACTGTGCGGCATTCCTCATCCCGGGGCACACTGTGCGGCATTCCTCACCCCGGGGGCACACTGTGCGGCATTCCTTATCCCGGGGCCACACTGTGCGGTATTCCTTATCCCGGGGGCACACTGTGCGGCATTCCTTACCCCGGGGGCACACTGTGCGGTATTCCTTATCCCGGGGGCACAGTGCGGTATTCCTTATCCCGGGGGCACACTGTGCGGTATTCCTTATCCCGGGGGCACACTGTGCGGTTTCTCCTTATCCCGGGGGCACACTGTGCGGTATTCCTTATCCCGGGGGCACACTGTGCGGTATTCCTTACCCCGGGGGCACACTGTGCGGTATTCCTTACCCCGGGGGCACACTGTGCGGCATTCCTTACCCCGGGGACACACTGTGCGGTATTCCTTATCCCGGGGGCACACTGTGCGGTATTCCTTATCCGGGGGCACACTGTGCGGTATTCCTTATCCCGGGGGCACACTGTGCGGTATTCCTTACCCCGGGGGCACATTGTGCGGTACTCCTCATCCCGGGTGCACACTGTGCGGTATTCCTTATCCAGGGGGCACACTGTGCGGTATTCCTTATCCCGGGGGCACACTGTGCGGTATTCCTTACCCCGGAGGGTACACTGTGCAGTATTACCTATTTCGGGTGACCATGGCGCTGTCCTTGTCACACATGCGGCCCTGCCTCCTGTCAGCTATTTGGAGACGTGCTTACACAGGGTGTCACACAGTAAGAAGCCTGACACCCCCGGGTGTATTACCGGGGACAGGACACATCTGTAGGCGCAGAACACACGGACCAAGCCCAGCAGTCATGCAGTCCGCATCCGTCTTGTTGCCTAGTAACGAGTGAAGGAATCCGGAAGTGTATTGTGTGACTTCCGCCTTCCTCTCTGTCGGTCTTGTCAGAACGTCCACCCCGCCGTCCTCACCCACGTGAGACCACTCTCACCATCCGTACGATGCGTGTTCTCCCGCGCTCCTACCCGTGTACAGCGCGATTATTAGCCCTCCTAGCTCGTACTTGCCCTTTAGCGTCACTTGGCCCCGCCTTAAGGAACGTGACGTGGAAGCCACGCCCCCAGAACACGTCACTGGCCCTTGACTGTGGCTGCTAGGTGCCGCCCGGTGTCTCCCGGTGTGTCGCCCCCGGCCGGTGCTCACCATGGCGGCCAGCGCCAAGCGGAAGCAGGAGGAGAAGCACCTGAAGCTGCTCCGGGAGATGACCAGCCTCCCGCACAACCGCAAGTGCTTCGACTGTGACCAGCGCGGCCCGACCTACGCCAATATGACGGCGGGGGCCTTCGTGTGCACGTCCTGCTCCGGCATCCTGTGAGTACCGGGCTCCTGTACAGGGCAGCGGGCAGCTCGGACCGGGAAGGTCGGGGGCTGCGGGGGAGGACGGAGGCTTCATACATACACGTCCTCATAGTATGTGTGCTCCACATATGTGTCCTCATACTGTATATACACGTCCTCATAGTATGTGCGCTCAGACTGTACTGTATATACACGTCCTCATACTGTACTGTATGTATATATATATATATATATATATATATATATCTATATATATATATATAGATATATATATCTATATATATATATAGATATGTCCTCATACTGTGGGTGTATATATAATGTGCTCATACTGCATACACTGATATATGCATGTCCCCATACTCTGTGTGTGTGTGTGTGTGTGTGTGTGTATATATATATATATATATATGTCCTCATACTGTACTGTATATACATGTCCCCATACTCTGTGTGTGTATATATATATGTCCTCATACTGTACTGTATATACATGTCCCCATACTCTGTGTGTGTTTGTGTATATATATGTCCTCATACTGTACTGTATATACACGTCCTCATACTATAGGTGTATATATAATGTGCTCATACTGTGGGTGTATATATAATGTCCTCATACTGCATATAATGATATATACATGTCCCCATACTCTGTATGTAATATATATATATATCCTCGTACTGTATATACCTGTCCGTATACGTGTGCTCATACTGCATACACTGATATATATATGTCCCCATACTGTGTGTGTGTGTGTGTGTTATATATATATATATATATATATATATATATATATCCTCGTACTGTATATACATGTCCTCATACTATGGGTGTATATATAATGTGCTCATACTGCATACACTGATATATACATGTCCCCATACTCTGTGCGCTGTATACACGCATACATATCCCAATATGTTCTCATACTGTAGTGTATATTACATGTGCACACGTTTTCATACCTTTATACTGTATACATATATACATGGTCACATACGTTCTTTACACAGAAATGTTACCCTGCCTCATGCAGGCCCTACATGCTGTATACATACATGTGACCGTACTTGGTGCCTACTCTATATGCACATGTTGCCGTCGTACTTTTAGTCCTACTATATACTTTTACATTTTCCTCTCCTACATAACTATAGTGCACGTCCATACTGTATAATGAACGCATTATCATCATATTCTTCATGCAGAGTATAGAAATACCCGTTCTCATACACACTGTACAGGGATGTTCTAGCCCCTGCATACATGTTCTAATGTGATACATGTGTATTGTGTAAATATGTGCACATTACATTAGTATAACGCATGCTCACATGTTCTTCTAGCCTCACATAACTACAATAACCTGTATTGCATCATTAATGTCTTGGTGGTGCAGTCTTCTCATACTTCCCACATGTGCATTCATGTTTTCCTATCTATATACACGTTCTTTTACGTTCCTACATATTGTATGGCTGCACACAGGCTCTCATACTGAATACGTGCATTTTCTTATGTGTATAAATGTTCTCAGTGTTATGGGTTCTCATACCTAGTACATACGGTGTCAGCCCATGCCCTCATTCATATACAGGCATGTTCTACATATATAGATGTTCTCATGCTCCATTAATATAATGTATGTTCTCATGCTGATACACCGTGCGTATACGTTCTCGTACACACTAGTATGAGGACGTTTGTTTGCCCAGTTCACGCTCCCATGCGTTATACCTAGGTAGGTACATACCAGGATCACCATGGCTGTGTTATCTGTGCTTGGATGAGCGGCGCTCACATTGATGGGCGATAGGTGTCATGTGACTTAGATCACATGATGTGACTGACCCCTTGAACTGTCTCAGGGGGCTTTCATATCCTCCATGGAAAGTGTCAGTAACTGAGAAGCGTCACATCGCCGGGGGCCGTAATCAGCAAGTGGTTTCTGTTGACAACTGTAAATCTTGGCTGTTATCGTCATGTAATCTGCTCGGCTTCTGGAGAATCGTGACTTCTAGTTCTGCAGGTATTTCTGTTCTGAGTCCATCCCAGAAGTTTTCCTACATCAGGATCCAGTTTCTGTGTTCTCCTATTAAGGTCGGTCAGTTGTGTCCTCGTTGGCGATCATCCGGCCCCTGACTGTACTGGTAAGAGCCTTGGTTCCGGATGGGTGCTGTATAGAGATGAGTCAAGTGTTGTTTTGCCGTGTGGGTGGTTTTGGACCTGAAATGAACGGGACTACATGGTGTCAGGAGCTTTATTTTTTATCATGTTATATGTGGATCTTTCAGGCAGGTTAATCTTGATAACTGAACTATAAATCCACCATTCATCATTATTTTACAGCAGAGGATTTCCATGTAGGCAGGTAGCAGAGCACAGAGGTCAGGATTAACCCCAGGGCTGCAGACGTCACTCCCTTCATGTTGTCTCTCGTAATCATTCATAATTAAATACAAGGGCATTCATAAAGCGTTCCATGGCCGGGTTCACCTTATTAAGCGATCCCCTGAACACTTTTCCACCCGGCACCAACTCCTCCCCTCCGCCCCACACATATGCACGCACGGTTTGGCCAAGCATACATGTGGTGTGTATGAACAGAGGGGAGAAGGACCACAACTGGTTACTACGGCTTTTATATTTCATCATGTTGTTGCATTGAATATTGATTTCCTATTTTTTTTCTGTATTTCAAAGAAACAGTTAAATGTCATCTAACGAATAAGGCTTTGGGGGGATTTGTGGTGCCAGGTGTCCAGATGGATGGACGGCATGTACAGAAGAGCTGCCCAGACTACATATTAGTGAATGGCAGCAGAGCAGCAATGAATAGAGGAATAACATGCGATTGTTCCTAAAATCAGTGGCCATCTCATAGAGGATAGCGCATTTTCTGCTTCATTAATGGGTGTACCGTGTGATGCTTTAGCCACAGAATATGCCATAAGTGTCTGATGGGGTCCCCACTGGGGCTTACAGATGGCCATTTTGCCTGATGTGGAGGCTCGCAATCCGGTTTACATGAGGGTATATGCTGCTCACAATCCATGGTTTTAATGTCGGTGTAATAGAGCCGAATAGTGGGAAATGATCTTTCGTCAGTCTGTTGCTCTGCTCTTTTGCTTTGGACGTTCATTATAAACGACCGTTCTGTAAGTTACCCACCCATGTAAAAGTATGACCTAGACTAGGTACACGCTACGTATGTGCCAGAAAGTGGCCACGGTCAGGACTGGTGCCTCGGCATCCATACATCAAAGGGACCTGCATGGTTTGTGTTTTGCGCATTAGCCCTCTGTATAAGGCCTCTTTCACACATCCGGCGGGCGCCTTGCGGCGCCCCCGGCATTTTCCCGCAGCGCCGCATCTGAAAATCTGATGCGCCGCATGCGGCTTTTTTCGCATTGACATGCATTAGCGCCGGATGGCGCCGCATGTCAATGCGTTGCATGCGGTTTTGTCCGGATGCGGCGCAAATGTACATTGCGGCGTCTGGAAAAAACGCTGCATGTAACGTTTTTTGTTTTTGCCGGATGGTCTCTTATCTCTCCAAGCATCAGAAACCATCCGGCAAAAAAACGCATTTTGGGCGCCGGAAGTGTGAAAGCTTTTCACATGCGGCGCTGCGGCAAAATGCCGGGGGCGCCGCTAGGCGCCCGCCGGATGTGTGAAAGAGGCCTAAGAAAGGACAGGCTGCATCCTAATAATTCTATGCAGACTGGGACCAAAAGAACCCACTTTTGGCCTCCGTCTGTTGAATGGTGACCTATGGGAACCTTACAGTACGTCGGGAAAATATATACTATAGGCGAAGTGCACAGGCGCAGCGTGAACCTCGCCCAACTGCTCTGACCGGCACTAGTGTCTGGAATGCAAAGACGATGGTAGCAAGTATCGGTGAATGTCCCATCCTTTGATCTGATTGGAGGGACAAGCAGCTATCGCCAGTGTCTCACTCACGGTTCTCGGTAAAGCATGGAGATGCATATAATTCTTTTTATTTGTAAAACATATCAATGAAAGACAACACTAAAAGGGTCTGAAGCAGAGATCCGGGTGCTCCGTCTGGTGCGGAGGGGAGAGGCCCTTCCCTCAGGGGCTTACAATCTAATGGGGAGGGGGGAAACAGTGGGTTGGGGGTTGCAGCGGCTCTGATGGTTGTGAGGTGGCGGCAGCAGCGAGGTTATATTGGTAACATTACAGTTTTCCCACCATATTGGCTTTTTGTAGAAGGCGCCAATGTTTCCTAGTTTCAGATGTAAGTTTCCCTGTGGGTGGCGGGTTGGGAATGTCACTACCTTCCCTTCAGACTGCAGGCAGTGAATAGTTTGTTTCCCATGGGGTCTTTCTTCTGTGATTCCACATCACATTAGGTGCCATGAAAAGGCCGTGTGTTAATTGGCAATCGTGCTCTTAATCCTGTTCTTCCTTCACAACATGTTGTGATGTGTGTTGAGTTGGCATCCAGACCACACATTTGCGTCCCGCTGGCACTCGGTGGGGTGTTCGCAGGGCTGGACGCCACTGATCTGTTCTGCGTTTTCTGGGAAAGCGTTGTGAGTGTCACAGAATCGCTGGGTGGATAGCTAATAATACTGACTGATCGGCTGTTCCTGGCATCGGCTACAGTGGGTGTTTCAGGCAAAATATATATTTTTGAGTGATTGTGGCGTTAACTCTTCATTGGCTGGTTAATGATTTCTGAATGCCTCTTGCTGTGGGGGAAAAAAAGAGAAATATAGACCCACTTTGGTGATTGTAATATGAAAGTGCTTGGTAAGTCGTGGAGAAACCCGAAATAAAGGGAAGATAGGGAAGGAAAAGTTAGTCCTTGGAAGCCTAACATCAATGGAAGGATAAAAGAGGAAAGGTTTGCCCATCCATTGAGCAAGCCACGTTCTGTAGTCCAGAAATTGTTTTCTTGCTATGCTTTCGGGATGGCCCAGCTGCCTTTACAGTGTGATTTGCATTGTGAAGATGGAGGTATACATTGGAAAGATTTACTGATCTGATGGATGTGTCCAACATATGGTGTGCCATAAAGATAATATTCAGTGGCATCCATCACACATCGGCAACCTATATGTAAAAATCAGATCTATACCAGCCACTTAGGGTAACCGTTGATTTAATTTTTATTTCAAAATTCAGTATACATAAAAATAAACCTTGTAATATACAGTACAGACCAAAAGTTTGGACATACCTTCTTATTTAAAGATTATTCTGTATTTTCATGACTGAAAATTGTAAATTCACACTGAAGGCATCAAAACTATGAATTAACACATGTGGAATTATAGACTTAACAAAAAAGTGTGTAACTGAAAATATGTGTTATATTCTAGGTTCTTCAAAGTAGCCACCTTTTGCTTTGATGACTGCTTTGCACACTCTTGGCATTCTCTTGATGAGCTTCAAGAGGTAGTCACCGGAAATGGTTTTCACTTCACAGTTGTGCCCTGTCATGTATAATTAATGGGATTTCTGGCCTTATAAATGGGGGACCATCAGTTGTGTTGTGCAGAAGTCTGGTGGATACACAGCTGATATTCCTACTGAATATGCTGTTAGAATTTGTATTATGGCAAGAAAAAAGCAGCTAAGTAAAGAAAAACGAGTGGCCATCATTACTTTAAGAAATGAAGGTCAGTCAGTCCGAAAAATTGGGAAAACTTTGAAAGTGTCCTCAAGTGCAGTTGCAAAAACCATCAAGCTCTACAAAGAAACTGGCTCACATGAGGACACACCCCAGGAAAGGAAGACCAAGAGTCATCTCTGCTTCTGAGGATAAGTTTATCCGAGTCACCAGCCTCAGAAATCGCAGGTTTACAGCAGCTTAGATTAGAGACCAGGTCAATGCCACACAGAGTTCAAGCAACAGACACATCTCTACAACAACTGTTAAGAAGAGACTTTGTGCAGCAGGCCTTCATGGTAAACTAGCTGCTAGGAAACCACTGCTAAGGACAGGCAACAAGTAGAAGAGACTTGTTTGGGCTAAAGAACACAAGGAATGGACATTAGACCAGTGGAAATCTGTGCTTTGGTCTGATGAGTCCAAATTTGAGATGTTTGATTCCAACCACCGTGTCTTTGTGCGACGCAGAAAAGGTGAACGTATGGACTCTACATGCCTGGTTCCCACCGTGAAGCATGGAGGAGGAAGTGTGATGGTGTGGGGGTGCTTTGCTGGTGACACTGTTGGGTATTTATTCAAAATTGAAGGCATACTGAACCAGCATGGCTACCACAGCATCTTGCAGCAGCATGCTATTCCATCCGGTTTGCATTTAGTTGGACCATCATTTATTTTTCAACAGGACAATGACTTCAAATACACCTCCAGGCTGTGTAAGGGCTATTTGACCAAGAAGGAGAGTGATGGGGTGCTGCGCCAGATGACCTGGCCTCCAAAGTCACCAGACCTGAACCCAATAGAGATGGTTTGGGGTGAGCTGGACCGCAGAGTGAAGGCAAAAGGGCCAACAAGTGCTAAGCATTTCTGGGAACTCCTTCAAGATTGTTGGAAGACCATTTCCCGTGACTACCTCTTGAAGCTCATCAAGAGAATGCCAAGAGTGTGCAAAGCAGTCATCAAAGCAAAAGGTGGCTACTTTGAAGAACCTAGAATATAAGACATATTTTCAGTTGTTTCACACTTTTTTGTAAAGTGTAATGTATAATTCCACATGTGTTAATTCATAGTTTTGATGCCTTCAGTGTGAATGTACAATTTTCATAGTCATGAAAATACAGAAAAATCTTTAAATGAGGTGTGTCCAAACTTTTGGTCTGTGCTGTATCTTATCAGGATAATCTGCTTCTTTCTCTGCCAAAATTGATTCATTATCAAAATTCTCGGATAAAATCTGTATTCAGGGAAGTCGGACTGTGACATTACTGAGATCGGAGATGGCTCTCCATGCATGTGCTGTGACAGTGACACAGCCGCGACACATGCAGCTGCGGCGCCGATCAGCTCTTCACCCCCGCAATCCAGGAAGCCGGGTTCCCTCTGTAGCTTATTCGGCAAGCGCTGTAGCTTCCTGAATAAGAGGGAACCTGAAGAAATTCGCTCATCTGTACTGACTGATCAATTTTGGCAGAGAAAGAAGCAAACAAGTTCACAGAGTGACACTCACCTGCCCAGATCTCAGAACAAATGCACTACAGGATGCAACCAGCCGATTAAGCAAGATATAAGCAGCAGAGGTGCAAAATACCAGATTAAACAGCCACTCTCCACATACCCATCCAAGGAGGGGGTGACTGCCCAGTATACAATTGCACAATAGAAGCCCGCAAAGGGCGCCGTTCACACAAGGATACTGCACAGTGTCTGGTTCACAGCCTATTAATCACGCCCCTACTATTCGACTAGGCGGGCTGGCCAGTACACTCTCAAATCGCACCAGTGTGAACACCCCTCATGCGAGACCAGACGTGCCTGGGCCTGGCTGCACCCCGAAAAATACAGTGCAAAAAATACAAAAATAGTGGGGTATTAGTTAATATTTTGGCCAAAATACGTAAGCTTGTAACCTGCGCCAAAGGTCCCCACGCTTACAAGTCCTACTCTACACTATCCAGCAAAACCACTAAAGGAGACTCAAGGTCTCCAAAAATTCAATATAAACAGCAAAAAAAGGCAGCAACACTCACCTGCCCAGATCTCACTGGATGGTGTAGAGTAGGACTTGTAAGCGTGGGGACCTTTGGCGCAGGTTACAAGCTTACGTATTTTGGCCAAAATATTAACTAATACCCCACTATTTTTGTATTTTTTGCACTGTATTTTTCGGGGTGCAGCCAGGCACGTCTGGTCTCGCATGAGGGGTGTTCACACTGGTGCGATTTGAGAGTGTACTGGCCAGCCCGCCTAGTCGAATAGTAGGGGCGTGATTAATAGGCTGTGAACCAGACACTGTGCAGTATCATTGTGTGAACGGCGCCCTTTGCTGGCTTCTATTGTGCAATTGTATACTGGGCAGTCACCCCCTCCTTGGATGGGTATGTGGAGAGTGGCTGTTTAATCTGGTATTTTGCACCTGTGCTGCTTATATCTTGCTTAATGGGCTGGCTGCATCCTGTAGTGCATTGTTCTGAGATCTGGGCAGGTGAGTGTTGCTGCCTTTTTTTTGCTGTTTTATATTGAATTTTTGGAGACCTTGAGTCTCCTTTAGTGGTTTTGCTGGATAGTGTAAAGTTCACCGAGCGCCTTCCCTCCATGTGGTGGGAGACTCGCCTCCGTTCTTGAGATAAGTACAGACCTGCATCTATCAGACATTTATGCCATATTCCATGGTTATTTGATAAATCTACGAGAGGGGAGTATTCCTCTAATTTTACCTGGTAACGTACCCTACCTTAGGTAGGTTAATCAGTCTGCTTATGGTATGGTGACACTAGTTAACCTTGCAGTCCTGCTTCCTCCCATTTGCCCCCTACTTTTTTTTTTTTACATCAGTTCCAGAAAACTACACCAACTTGGCAGTGCTGAGTGTGTCTAAGGCCTGTTTCACATTTGCGGTTTAGTCCGCTGCGTTTCATGCGCATACATCCTGCGTACCTATCTTTAACATGGGTTACGCTGGGACATGCATTTGAGTGCGTTTTCGTACGGTTGCGTCTTTTCGCGGTATGCGGCGGGGGCGCGCCGAATGCATCTTGTTGCATTTTTTGCGGCGTCAAATATCAGCAGTCATCAGCATGCGGATGACGTGCGTAAAAAAAAATGCATTACTGGCTATATAAACGCAAGCGTACGCAACAATATGCGTACGCTTTGCGTTTGCGTACTCAAGAATTTACATAAGATGCCCATTGGGCGTGGCTTGTGTAAATTCAAAAATTGGCTGGGAAAATAGCACTTGCCTATCGTCCGCAAACGCATGCATGCGGTTGCAGACGATACTCTGCAGATTGAACCGCATATGTGAACCTAGCATAACAGTCATTGTATATTATCCCGTGACTTACACCACTATTATGACAGATTTTCTCCAGTCCATGACTAGTCCTTTTTTGCGTTGGCGCTCGGCTGCTGATAGATGTGCCAAGATCACTACGACTCTTGTGCCTCTTAATGAATTTGTTGCATCTTTACTCCAGCGCACACTGCAACAAGGCTGACGTGCAAAAGCCATTCTTGATGGATCTGATCCCTTGTCTTTGTCTAGGCATATTACTGTTCCTGATTATAGCAGTGTAAATATAGTGAGTGAGGACAGAACAAGCAGGCTTTATAGGTAAGGGCGCAATCAGACGGCCTTATAAGCTGGACTGACATAACGCAGTGCACGGACTGGCCAGCGGCTTGGCCCACATGAGCGTTACAGCTGCATAGGAGAATGTTCACGCTGTGGTTGGTAGAGCAGTCGGCCGGTCCGTGCACTGCCTTCCTATCTCTGTGCCGTTTATACGTATGACTGCGCCCTTCCTTACGGATCAATTGATCAGCTGTGGCGTTAAGGTCTCTCATATTGTTCTGCTGCATTGAGAATACCAGCCCTGACGTTCCTGCAGAACAGGTTGTATTTTTCTCAATAGGATGTAAACACATTCCATGTTTTCTCTCTGTTAATATTTAGCCCCGTGCTAAGTCACATAGCTGTGCCCCATCCACCAATCTATACAATTAGCATACTCCTTTCTGCAGGGCACAGGATCCAGGTTGGAAAGTGACAGCTTAGCAGATTTCCTATATTGCCCCCCTCCCAGTACGTTTGTGAGACCTGGGAATGCCAGCGATACAAGTGCAGGTTCCTTTTCTAATGTAGATTCCTCCAGGGCTGAGACGCATCTGCAGTTACTTACACCTGCTGTAAATTACAAGCCTGTCGGCCACAGACATAAAGCTGCAATCTGCCGTCAGCCGCCTTATAAAAATAAGAGAGACTCTAGCTTAGACTAGGACTGGGTCATAACGGGGTGGGAAAGGGCAGATACTATATACAGATTGAACAGGACCGCCCACTGGACTCCTGTTCAGTGATTTCCAGACTTCCTGCATGGTGGTGCATACAGATGAATCACACTGCTCACACATGTATATCTTTTGTTCTCTGACTGTTTTTACCATCTGTACAAATAGAGAAAAAGGACCTAAGCTAGTGTGAACAGGTGCCAACCAAAAAACATATACCTATAAAAAAAAAAAAGCTATAAGGTTGCATCATGAATTGCTAAGAATGATTACTCTGGATTATTGAAACTGCATTACTGCCATAGAATATGGGAAACCACTATATAATGTACCGTATATATGAAACATTAATTTACAAAATTGCTGTGAAAAATGACAGTAAAAAAGAAGGTACTTGGCGCATAGATTGGCTAATCTACGTGAGCTCAACGGCCATGTCAAGGTGTCTTTCAAAGTTAGGTCTCTGTCCTGATATCTTACCTTTCCTGGGCAAAAAGCCTACAATTTATTGGCCGGAATGGACCAGCTACTGACTGAGTCACCTGTGGCTGATGGGAGTGCACATATGTTTTAGAGTACGGTAGTCATTCTTGGCCATTCATGGTGCAGCCTTATAGTTTACCATCTGCATGATATCTGTTTTACTTGTGCGTCCCCTCTATCGCCCCCCCACGAAAATGGACAGCACACGGAGGACCATCATGTCTGATCAAAACTTAGCCCAGAGGTAGCGTGGTAGAGAAATGGCAGCACAAAGTGGCGTTTCCTAGGTAGGCGTTAGGAACCAGTTGGAAAGCGGTGTATTGGCTACATGAGGACTCATGCTCATAGCCAGAAATAGAAAGTTCTCCATAACAAAAGCACACTGACAATCGGACTGCTGGGTCATGTCCATGCCTGGAGATTTAGAGACACTTCTGGTCGTCTATGGACGGTTTTTATTTTTTTAATTTTTGGACCTACTGCTCAGGCGCTGCTGTTTTTTCTCGTTTTGTAATGAAGAAATTTAGTGCTAGAGAACCATTATGGATGTGTCTTTAAAAAAAGAGAATGAAAAAGATGGACCTTTCACATGAAGAAGGACCGTATACGTCAGTTTTCCGTTACGTGCATGGCCCTGTGTGAGCCTGGCCTCACCGCACATTACCTGCGCCGGCTCCTGGTCTGGGCTGTGGACTTGATATTTCAGTAACCGGTTGCAGAGACTCAGGCTGAGTTTTTGTCGGTCATCTGAACTTTTTTTTTCTTAATTCTTTTAAATGCTTTTTGGAAAGTCTGTTTAGTTTGGAATCCTTCCGCATGACGTAGTGTTACTGGTAGGTTACACCCAAAATACTCTGGATGTTCATTATAGCAATGCTTTACTTTTCAGTTTTGACATGATAGAAAAGGGATTTAGCCCCTCTCCTCTTCTACTATTGGGACCATTATGACTTGTGTACTACAAGTGCCAACCACCGATCTCTCACATCCTAAAGTCCTGAGGACTGCACATAAAACAGCAGCTATGATCTGGGAGTATGTGGAGCGGTTGCCTGTCGCTGGTGCGCTGGGGTCCCCTCTGCTGGAGGTTTGGGAGTCTCTCGGGTTTGTCTTTCACTTCTCCTCTGTCTGTAGCTCGGCAGTGGCTGGATGCACCTGGAACAGACAGATTTATGTTTGTAGAGCTGCTGGCAGCCGTCTCCAGCACATATTTTCTTGCATGTACAGATCATTCCTGGCAGTGCCAGCGGGAATACTCCCACACAGACACCAGTGTAAATCACCTGGGCTTCTCCACTATTCGATGTCTACAAACGACTGTTTATGAGCCTGGTGTATTGCTGGGCATTAGCCTGCTGTGTCTCCTTTACCTGTCCTTGTCTGTCCCACAAATACTCAACCTACTGATAGACATTACACAGTCCTCGGCCGGTTCCTTATTTCTGCATTGGTGTCACATGCAGAATATGATTTTTTTTTTTAAGTGTGTTATTAGATTGTCATATTGTCAGCCAGCAATAGGTCAGTTATTAGTGTTGGTTTTCACAGATTTCCTCCCGCACAAAAGCATATTAATAGGTTAATCGACGTCTTACGAAATTAATTCTAGCTCAATATGTGGTTAGATGTTGGAAAATGAGATTGTGAGCCCCACTGGAGATTGCCGGTCGCTGCACCGCCCTGTGGAGTATGTTGTCACTGTCTCCTTAATTGCAAATTGATGTTGGACAAAAAATCCAACATATTTGGTTACTGCTTCCCAATTGCATAGTAAAGTCCCTTAAATCCATTTGTGTATATGGGAGAGATCTAATAATAGTCGGTTCATTGTGATTGCCCAGCAATATGGAAACTGGATTCCGATTCCCCCTCTATCATTTCTTAAATCTGACTGGGCAGCTACTTCCATTTTCTTGCACCAGTTTTGATAAATCTCCCTGATTGACTGTTGTAAAGCAACCCAACGACTGTCTGCAGCCTCCTCACTCCCCCATGCGGGATATGTGGCTATTCTAAATGAACGCAAAGCGGATTTGCTGCAGATTTTCTATGCGGATTTGTGGTGCAAAAATATGCTCAGATTTGGGATGAAGAAGCTGTAGTACATACGGCACAAGGTGGTTAGACAAAAGATGAACGTAGACTTCAAAGGCCTCCTCCAGTGTGCCATACATACACTATAAAGGCCTCCAGTGTGCCATGCATGCATATATACACTATAAAGGCCTCCAGTGTGCCATGCATGCATATATACACTATAAAGGCCTCCTCCAGTATGCCATACATGCATACACTATAAAAGCCTCCTCCCATGCATAAGATACATGCATGGACTGTAAAGGCCTCGTCCCATGCAGCATACAAACATACATACATACATGGACTGTAAAGGCCTCCTCCCATGCAGCATACAAACATACATACATACATACATGGACTATAAAGGCCTTCTCCCGTGCACCATACATACATACATACATACATGGACTATAAAGGCCTCCTCCTGTGCAGCATACAAACATACATACATGGACTATAAAGGCCTCCTCCTGTGCAGCATACAAACATACATACATGGACTATAAAGGCCTCCTCCCGTCCAGCATACATACATACATGGACTATAAAGGCCTCCTCCCGTGCACCATACATACATGGACTATAAAGGCCTCCTCCTGTGCACCATACATACATACATACATACATACATGGACTATAAAGGCCTCCTCCCGTGCAGCATACATACATGCATACATACATGGACTATAAAGGCCTCCTCCTGTGCAGCATACAAACATACATACATGGACTATAAAGGCCTCCTCCTGTGCAGCATACAAACATACATACATGGACTATAAAGGCCTCCTCCCGTCCAGCATACATACATACATGGACTATAAAGGCCTCCTCCCGTGCACCATACATACATGGACTATAAAGGCCTCCTCCTGTGCACCATACATACATACATACATGGACTATAAAGGCCTCCTCCCGTGCAGCATACATACATGCATACATACATGGACTATAAAGGCCTCCTCCTGTGCAGCATACATACATGCATACATACATGGACTATAAAGGCCTCCTCCTGTGCACCGTACATACATACATACATACACTATAAAGGCCTCCTCCCGTGCACCATACATACATACATACATACACTATAAGGGCCTCCTCCCGTGCAACATACATACATACACTATAAAGGCCTCCTCCCGTGCACCGTACATACATATACATACACTATAAAGGCCTCCTCCCGTGCACCGTACATACATATACATACACTATAAAGGCCTCCTCCCGTGCACCGTACATACATACATACACTATAAAGGCCTCCTCCCGTGCACCGTACATACATACATACATACATACATACAGTATAAAGGCCTCCTCTCGTGCACCGTACATACATACATACATACATACAGTATAAAGGCCTCCTCCCGTGCACCATACATACATACACTATAAAGGCCTCCTCCCGTGCACCATACATACATACACTATAAAGGCCTCCTCCAGTGCATCATACATACATACATACACTATAAAGGCCTCCTCTCGTGCACCGTACATACATACATACACTATAAAGGCCTCCTCCAGTGCACCATACATACATACACTATAAAGGCCTCCTCCCGTGCACCATACATACATACACTATAAAGGCCTCCTCCCGTGCACCATACATACATACACTATAAAGGCCTCCTCCCGTGCACCATACATACATACACTATAAAGGCCTCCTCCCGTGCACCATGCATACATACACTATAAAGACCGCCTCCCTTGCACCATACATACACACATACATACACTATAAAGGCCTCCTCCCTTGCACCATACATACATACACTATAAAGGCCTCCTCCCGTGCACCATACATACATACATACACTATAAAGACCGCCTCCCTTGCACCATACATACATACACTATAAAGGCCTCCTCCCTTGCACCATACATACATACACTATAAAGGCCTCCTACCGTGCACCATACATACATACATACATACACTATAATGACCGCCTCCCATGCACCATACATAAATACATACATACACTATAAAGGCCTCATCCCTTGCACCATACATACATACACTATAAGGCTAAGTGCACACGATCAGGAATAATTGCGTTTTTTTCGCGGTTTTTCCGCGGTTTTCCGCGGTAAAAACGCGATAAAAACGCAAGCATTAAGCATCCTATACATGTTAATTGATTCCGCATGTTTTGGCCACATGTTGCGTTTTTTTCCGCGAAAAAAACGCTTTGCGGAAAAAATAGCAACATGTTCATTAATTTTGCGGAATGTAAGCGGTTCATGTGCGGTGGTACCCAGGGTCTGGAGGAGAGGAGACTCTCCTCCAGGCCCTGGGTACCATATCCCTGGTAAAACAATAATTAAAATAAAAAATAATGATATTCTCACCTTCCGGCGGCCCCCGCAGCCTTACCGCGGCCCCCGCAGCCTTCCCCCTTCAGCGACGCTCCCGGCAACTTCCGGTCCCAAGAGTCCTTTGCGAGAATCACCCAGATGGCATAGCGGTCTCGCGAGATGCTACGTCATCGGTGTGATTTGCCGCAAAGCATCCTTGGGACCGGAGTTGCCGGGAGCGTCGCTGAAGGCGGGAAGGCTGCGGGGGCCGCCGGAAGGTGAGAATATCATTATTTATTATTTTTACATTAGATCTTTTTACTATTGATGCGACATAGGCGGCATCAATAGTAAAAAGTTGGTCACACTTGTCAAACACTATGTTTGACTCGTGTGACCAACCTGTCAATCAGTTTTCCAAGCGATGCTACAGATCGCTAGGAAAACGCTAGCATTCTGCAAGCTAATTACGCTTGCAAAACGCTATTATTCTGGCGGGAATCAGCACACAAAAAACGTGCGTATTTCCTGCGGGAGAAGTGCGGGATTGCCGCGGAAATTTCCGCGGCAATTCCGCAACGTGTGAACTTAGCCTAAAGACCTCATCCCTTGCACCATACATACATACACTATAAAGACCTCATCCCTTGCACCATACATACATACACTATAAAGAACGCCTCCCTTGCACCATACATACATACACTATAAAGGCCTCATCCCTTGCACCATACGTACATACACTATAAAGACCGCCTCCCTTGCATCATACATACATACATACACTATAATGACCGCCTCCCATGCACCATACATAAATACATACATACACTATAAAGGCCTCATCCCTTGCACCATACATATCTGCCATATCGGTTAGATGATATTTGATTGATCCTGGCGCTCATCATTGTTCATTTATTGTTCTTGTAGCAGAACAGAAATGTGGAGGTGACCTCGGGCTTCCATGTTTTATACAACCTTGTGATCCTCTAGTTTGGCCGGTGTAATCTGCCTATTATCAGCTGACACTTAGCTACCAAATGTGTGTACTTAAAATATTGAGTGCTTTGACAACAGAGCAATAAGTGACTGTAAATAATCACAGCTTGAAATTGGGATCTGAGTCGTATTTTCTGTGCCAGGACATGGATTCACCGAAGTGTGATAAATTGGCGATCTCCCACATGTGTGGTGGCTGTCCAACAGCTGGAAAACCTGCAGCCGCGGGGACTGGAACATATTATTCGAGCACACTGAAGATACTCTGATGTGTTCCGAGCATGCTCGCTCATCACTAGAATAATACCTTAGTGCTGTGCGGAGGAGCGAGCCGACTCTTATCTGAGCTGCTGTGGTGGTGCTGACCTGTATAAATAAGGCACGTTACATGCACATAAGCCACACTGGGGTTGGGTGTTCCAGAATAAGATGTCGGCATATTTACAGGATTTGTTGAGTTCAGTGGTGCTTGACCGTCTCTCCATGGATATCGGAGAGCTAAAACAGCCTGTTAGCTGGTTACAGCAACCCTTCTGTCTGTAGTTTACCGTATATATCCATCTGAGATCTGGGGAAATTTGGAGGCCAAGGCCACACATTGCTCTGTCATGTTTCTCAAATCATTCCTGTTTACTGTATAGCAAGAGCATTATCCAAGGAATGTGCTTGGATAGATGGTACATGTCTGAAATCCACATGGCAGGACCCCCGAGGTTTGCAAGAAGAACGTTGTCCAGAAGATCCAGGTGTTCAAGCAGTGAAGGGGTCAGGATGGGCACGTTGACCCTGCAGATACACTGCCGTATATGCAAACTTCTATCATAGCCAGCAGGAATACAGTATATTCAGCAATTTGTGCTACGTTCGCTCTTCTGCAGGATGGAAACTCCCGTCCAAGCCAACGGTTCTGCATCCCGGGAGCACCCGCTGCACCTGCTGTTTTGGGGATGCTCTGATCAGTTGTTTAATCACAAATGTGTCTTGTCAGATTCACTATGAACTTTATACTTACTGGCATGTGAGAAGGGTTAAACTGCGAGATTAAAGTTTACCCACAATCTTGCTGGAGATTTAAAGGGTTGGGATATGCCATCACTTGATCCTTGAAGTGAAGGGGCTCAAGCTACAACCTTGTCTGTTTATTTGCAGCACCGCAGACCCCTGACTGCCCCCTGACCAATCCGCTGATCTGCAAATGCATTTATAATACTAGATGATTCTTGAGTTTATTAGGCGGCCCCATAGTTGTAAGCCGTGCACGCACCTGCATTGTAATAGCTGCGACATTATTTTACTGCCAAGAAATACAGTCTATGAACCTTGTGAGCTAACGAAACAAAAGAAAACTATTTTACCAGTATGCACAAGCTCATAAAGTCTATTTTGCAGAAAAGGAGTGCTTTCTGGCTGGTGTTCGGTCTTCTGTGGAGCCGAGTGGGAGCTCTGCACCACAAACCTGCTGGCCTTACTGGAGGCCGAGCATTGAATGTTACTGCAGCCTTTTGTAGGTAAACGCGAGATCTGTGTACTCTGAAGAACACCCACCGCTTCCTTCTCTCACCACGTGCAGTCAAAGTGGGAAGTTGTAGAAAGGCTTTTTTTTTTGTAAACCTGTCACTAGATGCTTTCATATCCCCTGTTACATCATGTTTCAACATTTCCCATTAGCCTGCAGTTAGTCTGTCACCAGATTTATTTCACCTAGTCTAAAAGCGGTGTAATGTCAGAGACGCTGATTTCAGAGGTGTCACATACTACAGGCTATTGATTTGATAAAATCACTGTTTTATCAGCAGATTACCAATAAAGGACTAGTAAACCTGCTGCCGTGTTGTCCTCAATATTTGAGCTCTGTATATCCCCACTCCACCACTGATGGGCAGCTTTCTGCCTCTGCACAGTGTACACAGAAAGCTGCCAATCAGTAGTGTGGGTGGGTTTATACAGAGATCAGCATTCAGAGAACTGCTAGACCTGCAACAGAGAAAAAGCCTGGTGACACTCCCTTTAAGGCAAATCCGTTTGTCAAATATTAGCCCATTGTTTCCAATTCTATGGCGAGAACATCAGTGGATTGGCTATCACATCTCTGTGTAACCCACGTTCCTTGGGGGCTGCTCATGTACAGTGGGCACCCACAGATTACAGGGGGAACCATTTATTATACTTATGTATGCTAATGAGAAGTAATAGCAGCCATTACTGCTGCTGGTCTAAAGAAGGGGAAGTCTCCAATCAGTAGGGCCCCGTGACGTGAACTATTGCCAAGTGCAGGTCAACTCACTCAACTTTTAAAGGTCTGTTTACATGGACCGACCGGCGGCACAATATGATGCCAGTTGGTAAGCTTGCCGATCAGTGGTCGTTTATATGAACAGTCAGATCAAAGTGAGCGATGCACACTAAGGCCACATGGGCTGCCAGGTACAGTGCGAGTCCTGTTTACACAGGATGATGTACTACCCGAGGACGATGATAATCAGGTGATCAGCAGCCTGTTTGCACTGCTAGATAATCATGAAACAAGTGTTTTTAACCACGCTCTATAATATTAGGATGATTTTTCACTGTAATTGTCCTTTTAAGTCTGGTTTCACTTAATGTTTTTCTTTCTTTTTTTTTTTTGCAACTTTTAAGATGTCTGAGCAAAATTTTTCTTCTTTATTCTCTCCTAATTGTGTATGAAATGTAGAGAATGTATATAAATACTCAGCAATCGCTGTCTTCCCCAGTTTCCAGGGGGCTCCAGTCCTCTTCTAGCTCTCTGCAGCTTTGCCGGATCACACAGCTACTGTGTGGAGCTGCAGCTGCTTTCCCGATGTAAGTTGCATACACCCTGGTTTTACAACAGATGAACACTAAGAATGAACACTAAGAATTCTTTAGGTCTCAGCAAGGGGGAAAGTTTGCAATTTGCTTGTTAAGAGATGCTTCTGACAAGTAGTGATTACCAAAAGTGGAGAATCTCTTTAAAAAATCTCTCCCATGAAGCTTTATTTGTACTAAATCTATGTATATGTGCATGTTGTGTAGTGTGAGTGTATTAATATAATCACCTACTTCCGCCTTCTCCAGGATCCAGCGCCGTTCTGCTCCTCTTCTGAGTGACGCCACCGCACGTCAGACTCTCTGGTGTGTACATGAGCCGGAAGTGTCTTTTACAATGTTAGTCTACGGCACCTCGTTCTGATTCTCCACAGACTTAAATTATAAAAGCCGATCCTGGTCATGGAGAGTGCAGCGTGACCCAAAGAGTCTGTAGAGTGGTGACGTCTCTGAGAAGAGGAGCAGAATGGAGCTGGACACTGTAGAGAGCAGCGATAGGGGAGTATAGTGAAGAGAAAAATGATATTAATCTGCAGATATGGTGTTATCTTGCATGTTAACAGCGTTCTGCTTGGCGCCTGCACTTAGACTCCTCTGCCAGGAGAAATTAACTTTATTCTAAATACACATATTTAGTAAATAGAAATCTCCATGAAAGGGCTTCTTTAAGGTTCCTCTGACTTGTGGTAATTCTGCAGTTTAGACCTAAATACTAAGAAAATTGCTATGTCCATGTATAAATAGTTGCTGTTCGTGAATAGAAGCGTAGCTTTTTATCACCTCTTTTGCCTCGTCTTGTCTATAGCACCAAGAATACATGTGAAACTTACAGACAAGCATCCACTTGCCGTTCTCTGGTACTACTGCCAAATCGTGTCATAAGGGCTTTAAATCCGGATCCTATGTATGTCTTGTGTGATTACACAGTGATCTCCATGGGAAAGGACTATTGAACATAAACTACAAGTCTTGAACAAGAGCATTAGTGCAAACATTTACTGAGTCAGAAAAGCCGATCACAGGGGTCTGTCGGGACAGGAGACCCTCGATGTGATGCTGAGATTGTGAGAACAGCTAGGGCTCCCAGACTGTAACTATGAAGATGTCCGGCTCTGATTTAAGATACAAAGGGCATGGGATAATTGTAGATCTGACCACCTAGATACTGGGGGAGCTGGGCTGCAGGGGCGAGCAAACTTCTTGAGGGCTGTCTGTACACCTAGCCGCAGACGCGCTGGATTCAGAATGCCATATTCCACTGACGGACTGGTCTGAAATTCCTTGGGTTTCGTGGTATGTTATTGAAATGCTTCCACCAGTAAAGATAGATTGTACAGGACCTTAAAGAGGAGCAGATAAATGGCAACTGAGTTTTTGTAAGAAATCTTGTTTTTGATTATCTGACGTGTAAACCTGTCGGATAATTTGATTTTTACTCTGCATAAAAATCATCGGTGAACATCATATGTCCTTCTAACATATACTGATCGTTCTGTCTCCATCATTGTTCATCAGGACGGTAAACGAGCGCCAAAGCACTGGAGTACAGTCGGTCGGTGCTCATTACTGTCCAGGAATCAGCCATCTGTTTGTTGCTGGTTTAAGCTATTTTCTAATATGGTCTCCAAATTTATCTTTAATTCTAAAGAGGACCCATCATGTTTCCTGAAATGTTTGTTTTAGTAAATATTTGAAAAATAATTTGAATAAATGTTAATAATCTGAATCTTTTCTTAATGTGTTCAATGTTGATGATCCTCTGTTATTCTGTCTACAAAATATGAATAGACTGACAACTGAGTGTTACCAGTCTGTCGGCGTACCCACTGCTAGTCTGTCGGCGTACCCACTGCTAGTCTGTCGGCGTACCCACTGCTAGTCTGTCATTGCCTCACCTTCGCGTGACTTTGGTAAGAAGGATTATGATGGAAGCGGCACTTAAACATGAGTTACTCCTCCATTTAGTCCATGGGACTCATGTAGGCAACCCCCTATAATGTAGAGCTGATTGTCCAGATCTTAAGGGTAAAAGCTTTTTTACGTAACTTCTGCATTGTGAAATGTCGTCTCTTGTTCTGTTTTTCTTCCCTCCGATTCTCCTAATGTAAATGTCACGCTTGCTCTAGGCTTTATATTAGAATCGGTGTAAACTTTGTCGCATGACCTGCACTGCAGCACATTCCTAAGTTAGACGGTCACATGGTAGGGTCAAGCGCTGCCATAGCAATAGAATTTTTAGATTCTGTCTCTCACAGGTGGTGTACCTGCGATAAAAATTACAGACCTCTCCATTCTTTGTAGGTGGGAGAACTTGCAAAATCGGCAGTGTATCAAATACCATACTAATTTTCCCCACTGTACAGATAGTGATGAATCAGTTTGCAGGACCCTGATCCAGCGACCATGTCAGTATTCCATGTTATCCAGACGCCTTCAGACTGCCTTCTGCCAGCAGTCCCGATGACTTCGCATTAGGCCTAAAAATCAGAAAAGGTGCCAGAGTTCCCAGCACGTAGAATGCGATTCTCAGCACTCCCTTCCAACAGCTATGGAATATTAATGTGGCTCCTGGACCAAGGTCCAGCGAGTATATTCGCTTATCTCTATACATTTCCACAGTAGCTGCTAAAAAAATGTTTCTTCATTTTCCTTCTATAACAGCGTTCCCTTTTGATTGAAGAAGCCAATGCATAGTGATGACAGTAATGTAGTGTCAGCTAATGTTGAGTGTGCCAACTGTCCAGGGTATCACTCACCCACATCTGCTATTCCAGCTCGCCCTACAGTACAGCCGAGCCACATACTGCAAGGTGCATGCACCCGTAACGCTACTGGGATATCCGATCTGCCAGCATGTATATGGGCTGTTATCTGTGTCACCCAGAGAAAGCTCGCTGTTACAGCATGTCTATTGACTATATAATATGTATATATGACAGGCCCTAGAATGTAATGCGCATCATTCAGGTACTGTGTCTTGCTACTGCACTGCTTTTCTGTCTCGTTTGGTTTAATTACTTTCCGGCATTGACCAGGCTAAAAGGCAAATATGCTCCTCAAAGAAAAAAATCATTTTTCCCCCGGGAAATTGCCTTAATGCAAGCCATTATAATTGTTTTATGTATTCCTGTTTTCTGTTCTAAAAAGGGGTATGCTCGTTTAATAAAGTGTGACATTGTTAATATGCTCAATTCTGATTAAAGAATTTGGGGCAGCAATGCGGTTAGGGGGTTTTTC
>JARQOD010000005.1:81375222-81523633 GCA_033576555.1 Oophaga sylvatica
GTTTAATGACATCTCGTACCTCTACACGTTGTACGGTGAGCTCACATCTCATCACACATAACCGTGCGCACATCCATCCGTTCTCTTTTATGTTTAACGGTACCTTTTTTTTATTAGAACTGTAAAAAGATAAAAACATGGTTGAATTTTGTTTCTTAGGTTTACGTATGTTACAAAGAATAACATGTTTAGTTCAGCATTAAGTGGTCTTAAAAGGAATGACCTTTTGTTCAACTACGTTCTCTGTGTTAAATGTATTTTTTTATATATATATATATTTTATTTTTTATTTTTTTTTTAAAGAGAGATCTTGCAATTTTCACACAGGCCACTCTGACTATTTTAGACTCTAACTTCCTAACCTTTTTATAGAAGACTTTTCAGCAGTCTCATTATCATCAGAGGCCGGATTACAATGGCAGATAAATACCTGTGCACACAGTTGATAGCAAAGATCCACCAATCACAGTAGGTAATTTCATCACTCACCACCTCGTCCCTGACCCCTGCCTTCACAATAACATTCTCATTAGATGTTTCAATACTACAGATAGATGATAGGTCTGAGTCAGTGTATTTCTCCATCGCCTCATTGGGGGACACAGGACCATGGGTGTTATGCTGCTGCCACTAGGAGGACACTAAGCTAATACACAAAAAAAGTTAACTCCTCCTTGATAATATTGGTTCAGAGTAGGTTCTGGGCCAGTGTGAAAACTGCAAGATTTCTTTTTTTTTTTTTTTTATTAAGTATATTATTTAGAGATGACCTTTCACTATTTTTTTGCCTTCTAAACTGCACATTCATGTAAGATCAGATCTGTGAACGTCTAATTTTTTCCTACCTATTGATGCTACGCTGCCTTTTTTAAGATTGGACAGCGTTCTAGTGGGATGAACGTTACCCCCCATGGAGCTGAGCAAAGGGAACATGAAAATTAACACATTAGGTGCCAGAATGGAGAAGAGGAGAGAAGTGTTTACTATGTACAGGAATGTGCAGTTTATAAGGCAAACATTGGTGAAAAGTGCACTTTAAGCGATAGGTTATTTTCTGATAACACATTCCCTTTAATTGTGACGTTATTTAGTTTGTCATCAGTATATGAACCGTATGAGGCCGACATTATACAATACCGATCCCAACACATGGGAGATGGCAGTGCTGTGTCTGGCACGTAGGGTTCACATCATGCTATGCTCTCCTCCATTGGGATGGGGAAGGGGTTCTGTCTGGAGCAGCGAAAAACAGTATTCAGATTTACCCTTATATATACATTCACTCATGGGAATAAGTTATAAAACTTTGCCAAAAATGGAGGTCAGAAAACGTTCAATATCCAACTTTTTCCTTCTGGCTGTATTTCGACATTTAGACAGTATTCTCCCTCTCATTCCTTAATGTGTTGATGTGTTCCCTCACTAAAACGCCACAGGAGCTCCCTCTTATCTTTGTGGTTGTAGTGTTGGTTGTGTCTGCCCTGATCACACAATGATGACGTCTCCATGGATCCGCCATGCTGCAAAACCGCATGTAAATGCATCCCTGCCACATCCGACAACACCCTCTTCTCCATGAAAAGAAACAAAGCTCACCGGATTGAGAGATGCCTGAGATGAGGGCGCAGCGCTGGTTTCCTGAGCATTAAAGCCATGGAAAGGAAGGAGGAAAATCCAGCAACCGCAGAAAAAATCTAAAAATCACATTTAGTGAAAATATTAAAAAAGATGAAAGTTATAAAAATTGGGAGTACATATTGGCGCTAAGGCTCGACGCGTTTCAAGCTATACGAGCTCTTAATCTTGACAGCTGTGAACTCATTTGGCTCAAGATTAAGAGCTCGTCTAGCTCGAAACGCATCGACTTAGCGCCAGTATATACTCCCAATTTTAATAACTTTCTTCTTTTTTAATATTTACAATAAATTTGATATTTTAGACTTTTCCTGTGGTTGCTGGATTGTTCTTCTTCCTTTCCATGCCCTTTCTCCATCTTTACCCCAGTATGAGTAATAGTGACTCCCATGTCCTCATTGTGCTTCATCAGACATTCGTGTCTTCACTAATTTAATGATCTGTTTAATTTTCATGTTTGCGTTGCTTTGCAGTATTATGTTACTCATCCTCATTAACACCATTATATTATTATTTTGTTTTTCCCTTCTGTTTTCCACATTTTACAGCTCACAATTCTGCCAGTGCAGACTTTGCAAACTTTGATGCATTTGGACAGTCTAGTGGTGCGAGTAGTTTTGGAGCGTTCCCCTCATCAAGTCAGACACCCACCCAGCCTATAAATACAGGTAGTCTTGCCTCTCCTGCAGCTTGCATAGGAAAAGCCTTACGCTCTAGCTGACAGCAAGGTGCTGACCGCTCCGTTCCTCTGTGCTCGTGCCTGTTGTTTCTCACATCTTCCTAGCTTTTGCTGTGCATTATTTGTGTTTTCTATGTGTGTACTCTCTCTTATACTATGTATATATATTGGTATGCTTTTCCTTTATGCGCATTACATCGCCAGCATGGCTTTTCTCCTGTATAAATAGTTGCTGATACTTTACACGTTTCCTTTTTTTTTTTTACTTCCAAAATTAATGGCTGTTTTGTGTGTTAATGTTCCTTATTTGAGGGCTCTACATATTTCTGCCATGTAGTACAGTCACTCACAAATGTCACGATTCATGGAGATGTGAGCCTGATGGCACAAAACTACATTTTAGAGCCAGACTCTAGTCTTATCCTATGACTCCTAACCCTCCACGATCATGGGTTACAGCCACACCTCTGGGTGCTTGGATAACATAATTCACATTGCGTTAATGGCAATGCGCTGACTGCATCCGTTACATAGCGGCACTAACGCTATGTTACGGATGCGTTAGCGCACCCATAGACTGCCATTATGTAGCGCATCGCTAACGCATGTCATAATCGGCATGCGTTAGCGATGTGCCGTCATTCTGTGATGGACTCTCGGACGCGGTCTGCAGCGTTCGGGGGTCCGTCACCGCTAGTGCAGATGGAGCATCTGCGCTAGCGCAATCACATAACACGATCTTTAAAAGGCAGTTGCGTTAGCGCTGTCCGTTTAACGCATGCGTTGAGCGGACTGCACTAACGCAATGTGAACCCAAGATGCCATTCCGAGCCGCAGGAGAACACCAGGACTCCACTGTTTGTTCTCTACTAGACTTTTCATGTAAAGGGTTAAGCTGGCCATACTCATTAGATGGCTGTCAAGCGCTCCAGCGTTCTCTAAAAAAAAAAAAGCTGCCGAGAGTCACATCATCCGATGGAGGAGTATCTCAAGGAGGACCATGCGAGATCGGCAGTCCAAAATAAGTCATGCATGATTAACATCTCCCATGACCATGAGTGAGCCGGCGCCCCCATACACATTAGACTGTCATTAATATCGGCAGGTTCAGCCGCCATGAGTCTTCCTTTAATAGGATGTCTTTTAGACTCCTTGCTTTTGGGTTGAGACACAATGTAACTGACGGACAATCGTCCACGTGCAATCCAATCTAATAGCCGGTTTAGATAAACTGACCAGAATTATTCGTGCGCAGAACGATTGTTAATATGATCATTCTGTGCACATAGAATATTGTTATCGGCAGCACATCACCTGTTTACTCAGAGCAGTGTGCTGCCGAGAGCGATCAGATCACTTACTGAATGACAGTTTTGCTCATTCACAGGCGATTGCCGACATGTTTACACATACTGATAATCGAGAAACGAATATTTTAACAGTCACTTTAGGTTATCGACCTGTGTAAATGAGCCTTTAGGGTTTATGAACACCTGCTGTCATGGCTTCCGTTTACAGCTGAGAACTGACCGCTGTCCTTGATGTATTTTCATTTATTAGAAGGACGGGCTCTGCAATCAAGTTTTTGAGTAGCATGGTAGTGCGAAAGGAGCTGGATCAGTCCAGGACTGAGATGATGATATGTATCATTAATATCCTATTGATGTGGGTCAACGTCCCCACCAATCAGCTGATTCATGGTGAATTTAGGTTGATCTGCAGTACCTGAGAATGGCCTCTACAGTGTGTGGCGCTATGCTGATCTGTCTTCATACATAGTGTAGCCACAGTTCTTGTGGGAAGTAGTAACAGCTGATCGGCGAAGGCGCCACTGATCTGATAATGATGAAGTAACCTAGAAATTGGCAATCCGTATCTCAGTATCTGGGCTACCCTTTTAATTATAGCTTGCTCCCAAGGTTATACAGCTTATTTTATGGTATTATAAATCATAATGCAAAAACTAATTTTCATTATGAAATGGCTCTCAGTCCTGATGAGATACTTACTTTGAAAAATCCATGTCGTGGTTTCTGTATAATCTGGATATTAAGGCAAGTATGTTAGGAACATACCTAAAATGCCTAAAATGCTCATTATATTATCAGGCATAAAAACTTCTGAAAAGAATTATTCAGCCATATTCAAAGTGAGTATACCAGCCTCATCAGGTCTAAGATTATTTTCACAGTGAGTTCTGTGAAATGTGGTGGCTGATCTGCCTCTGTACTATGAAATGTGAGGCCAGTAAATTATACACTCCACAACCACTTATGAGACTGCGCTGCTGCGAGGACCAGCTAAGTCCTTCTTGTGAGAGTGCATTTTATGATGGTCGGTCCGAGGTGACTAATAAACCGTTGCCCTCCTTGGCTGTCCAAGCATGACGACTGTTTTAAGGATTGTAATAAGACTTTGTGTAAGTAGAAACATTCGCTTGGCTGCTTTCCTGCGCTTGAAACGGCTTACTGAAGATTAGCAGGGGAAAGTCATAGAAATTGTGCAAGAGAGCAGGCAAAGCAAGGAAAAAGACTGTGACCTAAATCGTCACCAGGCCCATAGCATGGCACATGCTGCCAGGATCACATACCCAGGTCCTGGCAGTGACTGATCAGGAGTTAGTAGATGCGTCTCTATTAGGCCGGCACAGAATGGTCTACAAGATCAAGCCAAGTAGTAGCGTACCCAATCTTGCCGACCCTGATCTCTGCAGTTTGGTGTAGGTTATACTCCAGTTTTCAGATAACTGTTTAAAGAAATATAAAAAAATAATCAGCAAAGCCCAACTGTTCATAGTTGCCTCTTTTACTTATTGGTGTCTGTTCTCAGAAACTATTTTCTGTTGAATGCCACAAAACTATTATCAGCTTGTCTCTATTGGGACAAATGGAGACACTGTTAAATGTCCGCTAAAAGAAATGCAGCATTTGCACAGGTACCTTATGTAAAAATGCCCTTCAAAGCAGGCCTATCATTAAAGTATGGTATTTAAGAGGATGTATTGGCTTGAAAGCTCCACCTATTATTAGACCAACCAGCACAACAGATACTGAGGTCCAGAAGAAAGCGTTCCATCAGCCATGGGCGTCTTTGGTCTCACCAGGGATTGACGCCGCTGATGTGTACAGGCACATGCGTCTACCTGCACTGGTCGGCCGTAACCTACAAGCCTACTGCCTAACATTGTGAATTCCTGTTGTGCTGTAAGAGCACATCTGTCACTTTGAGGCATGGACTTCACAAGATCTCTGAAGATGTCCTGTACTATCTGCACCAGGAATTGGCAGCGGATCCCAAGTCCTGTAAGTTGTGAGATGAGTCTCTAAGGATCGGACTTGGTTTTCTAGACAAGTCAACACCATGAACTTTTCTCAGATTTTTGCTGTTTGGTATCCATCTGAAAGTGGCCCCCTTCCATTTAGGGAACATGTCTGTCATGAAGGGTTGTATTTGGTCCACAAGAAAGTTGACACACGTGATGGAGGTCTACGTAACATCCATATATAAGTAAGGATCAAGATTTCCCAGAATCACGCTACTTCTCCCAGCTCACCTGCTCCCATAGAGGGCATCCCAGCCATGATCCTGTCCCTGTTTCACTGATTGTCTTTGTTTTGACCACTTTTGGTAGGTGCTGCTAACCACTATGTACAGAGAAGCCCCCCACAAGATCTGCAGTGACCCGGTTGTCTACTGTGATCAGTATGGTCCGTAGCTCATTACACTTGCCCGTATTTCCTGCTTTAACCACTTCAATAGCCGACTGTTCACTTGCAGCCTAATATATCCCACCACTTGTTAGATGTCATCGTCACCAATGTTATTTACGTCACCTGTCCGTGGTTTTCAGGTTATGGCTCATCAGCTCTGTTATTGTGTACTAGTCTGGCCTGTCAGGATCTGTGATGTTTTACTGGAAGACTAGTGAGGCTGTGATCCCACATAGCATAAATGCGCTATTATTTTGTACCAAAAATCTGCTGCGTTTTACTTTCCAAGCAAAGTCTGATTTCATGAATGGTGCCACTGTGGGTTTAAAGACGCTGTTCAACGGTACTTTTTTTGGTGCGTTTTTTATTTTTTAGTTTCTTCTATAGGCTTTAATCGAGAGCCTACAAGAATGCATGTAGAACTAAAGGGGAAAACGTGTTCTAAAAAGCCTCCGATAAGATTCCTATTGCTTTTCTTGGTGTGGAAATCTGCAGAAAATATGCCTATTAAAAGCAACAAAAAACCCTCAGCGTTTACGCTACTTGTGAACAATGCTAAACACTGGAAGGTCAGCGGTGTTAATGATGGCTGTGCGATTCGTTGGGTCGTGTGCACGATCAGCAGGTATTGTAGTAAATCTGACAGGTGAATGACGCCTGTAGGTTGTGCACATTGCCTGGCAGATATGTTCAGACACCGTCATCACCTTTCCATGCACATTGATCGTTATGATTTTATGCTCTCGGCGTTAGCGCGTTGTCTCCTAGAGGCAGATGCACCCAATGGCAAAGTCTATTTCTAATCAATTAAAATTGCACATGTAGCATCAGCCACGGTTTCTCTCTCCCTTTCCCTTGTGTTAGGACTGTGGCCTATTGTTTTTTTTGCTTTCCTTAGCTTTGGAGGAAGTGTAGTGTAGGGGATTGTCACCAGCACCCAGCTTTTCGTGCCGCTTTTATATAATAACATGGACTGTCAGAGGAATGTGCTGAGCTCCAGATTATCATACGGCCTTCCTGTATTGCCAGAAGAGAAAAAAACACAAACACTGACCTTGATTTAAGTTGGTATACATTTATCACATAAACGCATATTCACATTGGCCATAAAGCGTACAAAACCTACAAGAAACAAAATAAACATAAACCCTACTGTAGCTAAATAAGTAAAAAGCAAAAATGCATGTAAATAACACAGGGTTCTTAGTAATACTGTTAGCGTTTTGTCTCCTTAGGTGGATGCAGTCAATGGCAGTCTTTTTCCTAATGAATTAAAATTGCAGGTGTGGCATCAGCCTCTGTTTCTTGCCCCCTTTCCCTTGTATTAGGACTGCCACCGCTCCTTATATTCCAGTTTCCTGCAGTCCGAGGAACGTGCTGAGCTCCAGTTATAATACGGCCTTCCTGCATTACCAGAAGAGAGTAGTGGGTGGTCCGGAGTAAAAAGCCTGTAAAGTCATTGTCTTGACTCTTTGTATAGACGAGCCGGAAAGAAAGCTTCCTCTCGTTGTGATCCCCATGATGGTGTCCCCTTTTATAGTTGAGTACAGTGTGTTGGCCGCTGGCACAGTTTAGGCCACGTGTGTGCTTGTACCGTGTCCATACCGCCTGGTTCTCGTAATGCTGCACTCTATTAGCATCCGCGTTTTCATTTGGTCATGCATGTTTTTTTTTTGTTGTAATTATTAGCTTTTTCATTTCTTTAAACATGGCGTTTTGTTTTTTTTTTCCTCTGCAATCCCTTCTTTTTCTTTTTCCACCCTCCTCTTTCACCTTTCATGGCCACTCAGCGTTCAGAACGCTCTCTACCAGCTGCAGTTTTGGTGACTTTACGTCTGCTTTCTCTCTGCAGACCTCTTACCGTAAGTCTTGTCTGTCCCTCCACGGGGCGACTTCTGATGTCTTATTTGTACTAGCCGTGTGCAGTTCTTAGATTGTAGCCTATAGACTAGATGTTCTTGTGTTTGTGAATGGATTGCAGGGGGTTCATAATAAATTTGCTGTAATCTGCCAAATAATCTGTTAATTGAAGTACAGTGAACTTGCCACTAGTATTGTAGTGGTTGATGGACTCTTCACAGGACCCCTGACTGTCTACCTGTCTGCCGCTGATGCCGGTGATGTCCAAGACATGAGTCACTTGGGAGTTTAGAAATTTTCACTGCCAACCGCAGTGGTTAGAAGTCATAGTATTTTCTGTATAAATTCTGCGGGTGACAGCCATGGACAGCATATGTTTCAGCTGCAAAAGGATAGCAAGGGTACCCCTTGAATGGTACATTTGGAATGAAACTTTCAAGGCAAGTAATGTCCAAAACTATACAAATCCTAAATTTTGTCCAAAGTTATTTTTTTATTATTTTCAAAATTCTGAGATTAAGAACGCTTGGGACTGTTTGAGATTTGGTTTTGGGTGGTCTATTTATATTAGAAAATATATGATCTTGTGTCATTCTGGCCTGAAACTACTATGATGTTCCAGCCTGCTGCCTTCATGGTCTTATACTTAAACACAGATTCACATCTCACTGCTTTAGGTGAATGTTTCAGCGTCTGTCCATACTAGTTCAAGAACTCCAACTTTATTTTATAGGTACAAACGCAAATGCAAACTTTGCTCAGTTTGACAACTTTCCCAAGTCCTCCAGCGCTGACTTTGGAGCCTTTAATTCAACTGGACCTAGTAAAACAGCTGCTGTTGGTAAACTAAGTCAGCCATCAGCAGATAAATATGCAGCTCTCGCAGACTTAGACAATATCTTCAGCGGTGTGCAAGGTAAGATTATCATCAGTTTGGAAAAATCTTAGGGGACATAGTGTGAATAATATAATTTAAGGGGACACGAAACGTAAAATACACAGAAAAATAATGTAGCACTTGCTTCATCTTTATCTTTTATTTTGTGTCTTTTTACATTTAAGACTGAGAAGTATATTAACAGGGTATTCTCAAGTTATCTCTTTAGCAGGCCAGAGCTCCTTAGGGCCCCGTTACACGCTTCAATGTCCAGCGATCCCACCAACGATCCGACATGGATGGGATCGCTGGGACATTGTTAGCTGATCGCCGTTGAGCTGTCACCAGCGCAGCGCTTAGTTACCCGCTGTTTACCCTGGATACCAGCTCCCAGCGTCTGCTGTATGGCTCTGGGAGCTCACTGATCGTTGGTCTCCCGCTGTCACACGCAGCGATGTGTGCTGCCCAGCGGGAGACCAACGATAGATTTATGGTCCAGTACATTCTGCAACGATTAACGAGCGGCCGACTGATCGTTGATTGTTACTACGTGTCACACGCAACGATGTCGTTTCGACATCGCTGCAACGTCACCAAACCGGTGACGTTGCAACAATATCGTTCACGATATCGTAGCGTGTAACGGGCCTTTAGTCTCCTCACTTCCTGGTTTCTGGCAAGGGGACTTTCCTCCTTGAGTGACAGCTCTGGTGTATAATAGTGCTGCAGTTATAGTAGAACTATACAGCTCAGCACAATTTCTGCTGTAACACATTCAGCAATCAGTGGTTTGTACTGGAGTCTACACTGTTATCACTGTATATACACAGAGATGACAGGACAGGTAAGTGCACAGCTTGGGCCTGTGGGGAGCTAAGAGCTGTGATTATGAGCTCTGTGGGAAATGATGCATGGGCAGGTGATTTTGCAAGATTTATAACAGCAGTTTGTCAGGAGTTGAGAGGGAGATGAACAGTTATCTATTGTATTTTAAATCACTGGGTTTGGGAGAGTTGTCTGGTATGTTATGAGTTAACCCCCCTCTCTTGGAATGTAACTTCTGTGCACACTTGGCCAGGGTCTAGGCAAACGCTAGTGGCTGAGCTCCATGGAAACCAATTGTATACTATGATAGATAAAAGGTTCTCATTGAAGGAGAATGGCAGCAGATAAAAAAGCAAGTAAATTGCAAACTTGCTTATTTTCATGCTAGCTTAACTAAAGCAATTTCATAACTTGAGAATACCTCATTAAAAAAATCTTCTATGCCTCACAAGATCACAACCATGTCCTTCTCCACTCCTCCCTTATGTGTCTGGCTGTAGAAGGTGCTCAATCCTCTGTCTCATCTGCAGGCTCCTCTTCATTGTCTCCATTTCCCAGATTAAAATTGATAACATCAGCAGGAAATTAAACCCGCACTGCTCCCTCCAGGATTTCCACAACTTAGTTTTTTTTTCAGTAACATCCAAAAACCTTGGAGACTTACAGGCAGCAGAAACAACATTATCTCCTGTTTTAGTTTTTTTTCTTCGTTTAAATTTGGTCAAGAACCAATGTAAAGTGGCGGTGAAAGATTTTTACCTGTAATTTTAAACTCCCGTCCCTAAAGATATGCTTTCTTGATCACCACCCATGTGTAGATCCACAAAGGTCATCCTGCAGGCTATTCCAGCAGCCTGGCTACCGGCTTCAGAGCGGCGCACTGTGCATGATCGGACGTCTTCTGCACTTCCGATCCGGCGCCTCTCTGAAGCCGAGACGTGTACACCCGGATTCAGAGGATCAATGCAGTGAGGGAAATGCGAAAGGTATGTATAGCACTGGCGATGATGCCGGCGCTTGTAAGTCATGTTATCAGCCCACAGGGGTGTAATGTAGACACAACTGCTGGTGGTTCTGGGGGCACGGGGGACCTGACAGGTTCCCTTTAAAGACTTACTAGAGGAGATGACCTAACATAATATATGTATAGTGGTGGAATTACTCCTGGCAGCCAATCAGATTCTTCAACCTGTACTTGCAGTTGATATGTTGTCAGATATCTACTACTATCGTCTCCACTTATAAGATCCTTTCTTCCAGGAGGCAGCACACAAGGAAGTAGCTACAGCGGTGCACCAGTGTCTTCTGCTTCTGTCCCAGCTGCTCCGGCCCCAACCGATAAGTATGTTTCAGTTACGGATATTCTTTGAGATTAGTTGGTTGACTATTTTATCATGTATTTAATAAAATAAATAACATTTTGGTACATAAATCCAGGTTTGAAAATCTTTGGTGGTGTCCAATGAATATGAAGCAGATATCGCTATTAATCGGTAAAACTATTAGTCTCCTACATATTTAGTCGGGATGTGTATGTCTAATTGATCTCTATATAGAAATGTCAAGTTCGTGTTCCGTTTAATGAGAGATGAGATTTTCATCAACTTAATTTTTTTTTATTTCCACATCCTTAAATATAATGATTGGGGGGAACGGGACTTTTGGTTCTGCTAAGAAAACCAGTCAAGTGCAGATCCTTACTGCCATGCTCCACGGCTGAAAAGTGTGCAAATGAAAGAAAGTTGTCTTTCAAGTGCCACAGTGGAGAGGTAGTTACCCGATATCCACCTACAAAATAATTGTTCAATGAGTTTATGGCTTGGCTATTGTCACTGATCATGTTTCCCGATTTATTATAGGGTCAGATGTTGACTTGTAGGATACCTACCGCTCTTAAGGTACTGCCACACTACTCGATCCCGCTAGCGATCTCGTTAGCGTTGCATACTAATGAGATCGCTAGCGGGATTGTTTCTATATCGCTAAATGCTGCCGCATTTAGCGATATAGTTAACGACGCTATCGCCGTTAGCGATCTTCTTAACGACTTTAGCGGTACAAAAGTACCGCTAAATCGCTAAGAAAAGGTGCCACACAGCGATTAGATACTTACCCAGCGGGAGCGCCGACGAGAAAATAGGGTCCGGAACGATTCCAGCGACGAGCGAGATCACAGCAGGAAGCTCGTCGCTGGAAGCTGCCGCACTGAACAATATCGCTAACGGGATCGCTAAATAGTGACGTTTTTTAGCGATCCCGTTAGCGATATTGTTTAGTGTGGCATACCCTTTAGGAAGCACTTGTGGGTGAATTTTGTGAGACAGCTAATTTGCATTAATTGAACCCCTGATATGAAGAATCTAGTGACAGATCATACCAGGGAGCTTATATGTGGGGATAAATTACTTTTTCCATTTTTATCCCTGTTCATGTTCAAGAATAATGGGGGTTTTCTATGTATGGACGTCACATCAACAATACATATAGGGCCTGATTCATCAAATCTTTTGTGACAGAATTTTGACATAAAAAGCTTGAAAAATTTCAAAATTTTTGGAGCAACACAAAGCTATGCTAAAATTTTAGGATTTATGGAGGTCTCACTCAAGTTTCGCTCAGTTCCGACAAAGTGTGTGGAGCTGGGGCCTGATGGGAGTGTGGCAAACCCCGCTCTTCAGTTTGACAAGTAGCGGTGCTTCTTACGCCACAAATCTTACTGCAGTCACTGGTGAGGTGCACTGCACTTGACTAGATAGACATGCCTCTTAATGAATCGGGTGCATTTTACTCCACACCTCCTCATGAAGACTGGGGTGAGAATTGGAAGTCTTGATAGATAAATCGGAGCCATAGTGCATATGTAGTAATCATTATGTTGCAATTGGACCAATTTTCCTGAGTAAGGTTGAGGGTTAATACCAGACACCACCCATGTTCATGAGAGGGAGCAGTTTGAGAAAAATCAAGGCAAACTCTTCCTAACCTCAGACATCCGTTTCTGGCTTAGCGCATGCTGTTCCTTCGAGGCAGGAAACTGTGAAAATTGACTTTGTCCAAAGTGATAATACAGCTGCATAGTCTTGGAAAGCAGCAGACCTCTTTCATGCCTAATCGAGGATCATTTCTGTGTGTGACAATCTCCATGTCTCTTCCAGCAAAGTTTTTGGGATCCCTGCTGCAGTCCCCGCAGCGCACACACACCCTGCTCCATCAGTTGCGGGAGCCTTTGGAGGTAAGGGACCTTTTGATGTTGCCATTAGGGGCCCTGGTGGAAGCCGAATGCCAGTGTACACCGAGCTGAGTAACTTAATTCTGGATAAAGCCACACAGTGTGCCTCTAGTTATATCCCACCAAATCCATCTCCGTACGTGGACTGGAATATTACATTCTACACGAGGGTCACTAATCGTTATATGTTCCTTTCCCAGCTCCTGCCTCTACGAACCCGTTTGTTTCTGCTTCCGTTGCACCTGCTGTGAACCCGTTCCAGACAAATGGACGAGCGCCTCCAGGTATGAGGAGAGTCATGTACGATTCACCAAAAATGCCGACATTCTAGGGGTTGTTGTAATTGTCTGCCTTCCTTACTGTGATTGCGGGTCAGGGTTCTCATAGATAGAAGAGCCTTCCATTATAAATCACTTTTTCTTCTCTCTGGGGACTAGTCCTGGACTCAATAACACATTGTAACCTGGCGCAGCATAGATTGTAAAGGCGCCCAAACACACTGGACATTAGCTGATGAAAATTTACATTCTCCATCCTAATGAATGGACATTTTAACCAACCAATCACAGACGTCAATATTATGAAATTAAGTCAGCCGACAGATGGACAAAAATCCTTTGTGTGAATACTCCCAGAGAGGTCTTTCGTTCATCGCCCGGTGTATTTACACAGGTATGACCAGTACGATCAGCTGTAGTGGCCAATATAAACTGCAGGGTGTAAGACTGATTGTTTTTTTTGTGGTTGTTCAAACATCTACCTACTTCTATTTTTTTATGTATGTCCATTGTAATAAAAGGCAATAATACAAGCAGAAACCTTCCTGCTTCTAATCCGATCACTGTAGATATACTTTAAAACGGTCCCACTCAGTAGTGTCATATATGGTTACCCAAGAATCCCGAGAGCGAGGATCTCAAACCCGAGTTCTTCTGGCAATGAATTGATCTGTGTGGTCGACCATGATCGATACTGCTTTGTTCTTTGTCCATGAGACTAATGTAAATAACTGAGTGGATCCTCTAAATAAGCAATAAATATCTTTGGTGGCAAAACCCCTCTATAGGATATTTACTGATATTTCTACCCCCTACAGCCTCCTTATACACATTAGATGGTTGTCAGCCAAATAATCCGTCAGCCATTAGTAGTCTCCCTCAGTGACTCGGCTGAGCTCTCCTGTGGTCTGAGAGTCGCTCCCAGCCTCCTCTGACATCGGCTTATTTTCCAAAGAACAAAAAGACCAGTCGTGGGTAATTGGTGACGGCCCATATATACTCGCTGACGCCACTGATACCAGGGTATTAGGGCATTAACTGTTGGGCCCATCACAGATCCCAATAGTTGTTTTCCATAGGTTAGGTCTCGGAGGATACTACCCTCTAAGTCAGGGGTCTCAAACTCAATTTACCCGGGGGCCGCTGGAGGTAGAATCTGGGTGAGGCTGGGCCGCATCAGGTTTTCCACAAGAAAAGCTCTTACAAAACAGGTGGAAATAGGCTATCACGACTAAATGAATTATTCTTAATATTATGTTACAATACCAGGATCAGAGGATTTTCTGTTTCGAGGTCAAGAGCTCTCTGATGCGATGTTGCTGCTTGTCTCGCTTCCTTCCTCTTTTGACACTGCAGTGTGGTGGACAAGAAAACATTAACTGGTTAACAGCAAGAAGTCATTTCCCCCAGCGCTCATTCTCCCTCATTGCTTTTTCCCCATCACCCCATCGTTGCTTTTCCCCATCACTCCCATCTTTGCTTTTTCCCCAGCATTGCTTTTCCCCCATCACTCCCATCATTGCTTTTTCCCAGCATTGCTTTTCCCCCCATCACTCCCATCATTGCTTTTTCCGCATCATTGCTTTTCCCCATCACTCCCATCATTGATCTTTTCCCCATCATTGTTTTTCACCCCATCCACTCCCATCATTGCTTTTCCCCCATCACTCCCATCATTGCTTTTCCCCATCACTGTTTTTCCAAATTGCTTTTCCCCATTACTCCCATCATTGCTTTTCCCCATCACTGTTTTTCCACATTGCTTTTCCCCATCACTGTTTTTTCACATTGCTTTTCCCATTACTCCCATCATTGTTTTTCCCCATAACTCCCATCATTGCTTTTCCCCATCACTATTTTTCCACATTGCTTTTCCCCATCACTGCTTTTCCCCATTACTCCCATCATTGCTTTTCCCCATTACTCCCACATTGCTTTTCCCCATCACTGTTTTTCCACATTGCTTTTCCCCATTACTCCCATCATTGCTTTTCCCCATGCAAACTAGTGTCCCGAGGGCCCATGAGGTGAGGGCCGCAAACTAGTGTCCTGAGGGCCGCAGTTGGGCCGTGAGTTTGAGACCCCTGCTCTAAGTGGTATCACACTCAGTCGGGTCAGTTCTGTCTTAAACAGTAATAGTCCCCTCCATTTGGGAGTCAGCTCCTCAAGTTGTTTTCCAAGCATTCCAGCACTGTATGAAATTTTAGGCGTTATCCTGATTAAGAGTCTGTGGTATAATTATCGCACACAGCAGCCTTGTCCTCAGAAAGTTAATTGAGCTTCTACTCGGATCTGCCTACCCTGGACTTGATCCGGCTGTAGACGAGAAGTGCCAGAGAGCAAGGATGTCAGGTCAAGACTGAAGGAGGGATGGAGGTTGAAAGAGAGACACGATGATGTCAATGGTCACCGGATTCTTATGGTGCAGGAATGCTTTGAAAACTGTTTCTAAAAGGATCGCACACTTATTAGAAAAATATACTGGCGAATGACCTGACTCCTTCCTTCTACATGCCCACATGATTGGTTTGGCTGCCAAAATAGTGGTGACAGGTTTGCTTAAAATAAAATTGTGTTCTTCAGAAGATTTTACCATGCATTGAAGACTGCTTTGTTACGCCAACACTTCCCATGGCTCCTCTGGAGCTTTCCTCCCTCACATTTGGCATGCCTGCTCTGTACTGTATTAGAAAACTACAAGCCTTGGAAGACCACTTTTTAAATTCTCAACCAGGAGTCCGTGATGGTCACACGACCGAGATGGACTACCCCGGTGCCCCATTTCACCCATTCCACCAGACCAGACTACCGACAGCTGCAGGAGCAATGGATGTCTGTGAGTAGTCTGCCTGTGTTATGCAGCGCTGGTGCTGATGGCATGCCATGCTTGGCTTTGTAGAAAGCTGGGCATTCACATTCTGTGCCGCTCCTTACTTTTCATTACCTATCACAGCATGGGACATTTTATCAATTCATCTAATTTTTTTTGCATATTGGTGTTTGTCTTGTATTAATGTGAAATATTGGACTTTGGCTATTTTTGTTGTAAGGCTTGTGATGGCACCTGTAAGTCTACAAATGTCACCATTTGCATGTTTCCTGTGTTTTCCTTTTTTTTTTTTCCACCCAAGCATTTCATAAATTTTTAGCCAAAGCTCCTGTCCTGGGATTACGAGGACTTGATAAACCTTTTACAAAATGGCATGGATCAAAGGAAACCGTAGCGACACGGAGGTTGACATTGGGCAGCCATGGGACACACCAAGCGTGTCAGGGCAGACAGTGTCAGACATCACTAGCACAGACATATTGGATTTATTCTCAGACATGGTGCAAAAAACCTTACGTTCCTGAAGGTTGCACGCTTTAAGGGGTTATGTGGGATTAAAACCCAGTGTTATCCATGGGCTGCGTTTGGGACTACACCTCGGCCCTGTCCAATTGGAGGAGAGTCTGCTTCACACCAGGTGCAGTCCATGGACAAGGAAAGGTGCTGCTTTAGAAAATAAAAGCTAAGGCAATGTTCTCATGTCCAGTGATCACCCGTTAGAACGGATCCAGCTGCAATCTGTTCTCAAAGTTGTGCAGACAGAACTAAAAAAAAAAAAAAAGTTTTTTTTTTTTTTTTTTTTTTTAACATTGATGTCTAAGAAAACGAATTTGGCATCCGTTTTTCTTATATCCGACAAGGATCTGTTTTTTTTTCTTACTGGATCTGTTTCAAATAGAAGAATATTTAACAAATCCGTTTTCCATAGGTTTCAATTTTAAGAAAATGGATCCAGTTGAAATCCTTTTTATAGCTGTGTGAAAAAAAAGTTGTTTCTGCAAAACTTTTTTATTTTTTGTCAACAGATTGCTGCTGCATTCGTTCTTACTAATGATTACTGGATATAATAATAATAATCTTTATTTATATAGCGCCATCATATTCCGCAGCGCTTTACAGTTTAACAGTTTCAAAACACAAGTCATAAGTAACAACGTTAACAATACAGTAATTAAAGCAAAATAAGACGACCCTGCTCGTGAGAGCTTATAATCTACAATGAGGTGGGGGAGATACAAAGTACAGGTGTGTATATACAATGGTGCATTTACAATGATGGTCCAGCCATCTTAAGGGAGTGAGGGATGGATGGAGATAGTGAATGGGCTACACATACACACTTACACAGAGAATGACTTTGATTAGTGAATGTGATAGGCCGCTCTGAACAGATGTGTTTTGAGGGAGCGCCTGAAACCATGCAAATTGTGGATAGTCCTAATTTCTTGGGTAGAGCATTCCAGAGGATTGACGCAGCGCGGGAGAAGTCTTGGAGTCGGGAGTGGGAGGTACGGATTAGTGCAGAGGTTAGTCGAAAGTCGTTTGCAGAGCGCAGCAGTCGTTAGGCCGATAGATAGAAATGAGGGAGGAGATGTAGGGGGGTGCTACACTGTGGAGAGCTTTGTGGGTGAGAACCAGTACTTTGAATTGGATCCTATAATGAATGGGCAGCCAGTGTAAGGACTGGCGAAGAGCGGACGCGTCCGAGTACCGATTAGCCAGATGGATGACCCTGGCTGCTGCATTAAGGATGGACTGGAGAGGGGATAGTCGAGTAATGGGGAGGCCAAGTAATAGAGCGTTACAGTAGTCCAGGCGGGAGTGGATCAATGCTACAGTGAGGGTTTTTGTTGTTTCCATGGTGAGAAATGGGCGGATTCTAGAGATGTTCTTTAGGTGTAGGCAGCAAGAGCGGGCAAGAGATTGTATATGGGAGGTGAAGGAGAGATTGGTGTCAAACATAACACCCAGACAGCGAACCTGCTGCCGGGGTGTTATTATGGTGCCGCCCACTGAGAGGGAAATGTCAGATTTAGGGAGGTTAGTAGACGGCGGGAGCAGAAGAAGTTCAGTTTTGGAGAGGTTAAGTTTCAGAAAGAGAGCGGACATGATGTTGGAGACTGCGGACAGACAGTCGGTGGCGTTCTGTAGTACAGCGGGGGTAAGGTCGGGGGATGACGTGTATAATTGTGTGTCATCAGCATAAAGATGCTACTGAAAGCCAAATCTGCTGATGGTCTGTCCAATTGGGGCGGTGTAGAGAGAGAAGAGAAGGGGGCCAAGGACTGAGCCCTGAGGTACCCCGACAGCGAGAGGAAGAGGAGATGATGTGGAGCCAGAGAACGAAACACTGAAGGAGCGGTCAGAAAGATAGGAGGAGAACCAGGAGAGAACAGTGTCCTTAATACCTAGTGAACATAGCCTCTTTTTTTTTGTCATGGGGATTACCTACCTATTAAAGTGGTTGGCCCAAGTTTGACACTTATTTTCTATCCACAAGGTAGGTGTCTAAACAGTGGGGGTCCTACTGCTGGCATTCCTATAACTCACAACAAGGCCGTCCTGAGTCCCACATTTTAATGGAGCAGTGGTTGAACATGTAAAATACTTTGGCATCTATGTGACTGCTGGAAATGGCCGATGGCTGCACTCTACTATCCCAGCAGTCTTGTACTGTGGAGCTGTAGTGCGCATGCTTGACAGTTTCTCCATTCAGTCAAGGAACTCGAGGACCCACTTCTTGTGATCAGCAGGCATCCAAGTATTAAGACCCCCACTAAAGTGATGTGTTGATCATGGGCTTACCTCTTGTTATTCCCAAAAATGCAAGTTATCTCCTATTAATAGAATAGTGGATAACTCGCTGATCGCTGGGGGAGAGGGGGGGCTGACTGCTAGGAGCCTCGTCAGTTCTGAGATCTGAGCCCCATCTCGAATGGCGTGTAGATGAGAAGGCTCTATATTATTCATTGTGTTTGGGATTGTCTAGAAAACCAAGCGCTGTACTTAAAGGTTTCAGAGCCTCGGTCCTAGGATCGTTGGGGTTTTCAGTGGTCAGACCCCCAGCAATCAGAAAGTTATTCCCTATGCTATGGATGGGAGATAACTTGCAATTTTTGGAATGACCCTTTTGAAGGTAATCGGTCAGCATGTTTTTGCTGTGTGTTCTTAGAGCAGCATGATGTGAGAGCAGAGACTAATTCCAGCGATGTGTCACTCACTAGTTTGTGTGTTTCTGTTTGAATAAATTCAGTGTTTCCTCAGCCGGAAATGATCAGTGCAGGACAAGCTGCCTCGTGCCTCCTAGTCCAACCTCGCCCCCATCGCTGATAGGCAGCTTTCTGCGCAGTGTACACAGAAAGCTGCCAATCAGCAGTGTGGGCGGGGTTACACAGGGCTCAGCATTCCCAGCATTGCTAGATCTGCAGCTGAGAAAACTGTGATACTGAGTGCAGCAGTTCAGGCAGAAAGCGAAGTGTTTCATTGTTGGAATTGGGATCTGAGCTCCTACTGCTCTCATGCTTCTCTCAGATTACATGGCAAAAACCTGCTGACAGATCACCTTTAATGTATCTTTGGTCATAAATATAAAGACTGTGCTGCATTCTGCAGATTTTATCTCCTTAGTATGTAGATCTGACTGCACTCACTTCAGTTTATGATGGTTAATGCTCCCTGCAATGTCTCAGTTTTCTTTCCAAGGGCATTCCCAGTCTTCCCATTCGCATGCCAGCCTATAAATACAGGTGATCGTCTCATGTTTCTACCCAGGATTTCCTGTTGCAATTCCCTATGTTTCCTTCCCTGTGTGTGGAAACGTATGAGCATGCACCTGTCTGAATAGGTCTTAGACTGCTGGAGCTATTCTTTATTTTGTTGTGATCTGTGTGAATTCCTTTAGATAAATGCATTCCGCCACTGTCTATGCCGAGTATTGACCCGTTCACATTTGTGCATGTTTGTAAGAGTCTAAATTGTGCTTGTGATGTAGCTTTATAGCATTTACTGTAAAGCGGTCACTCATACGGCGCGGTCACTCATACGGCGCGGTCACTCATACTGTGCCTCGTGTTCAGACCAGAAATATATTCTTACCAAAATCCAGTTCTCTGCGCCATTGTTTTCATCTTCCCCGTGTTTTTGTGGTTGTGATGAGATTGTCCAGCTTGGCTCTCTGGGTGTCACACAGCAGCCACAATCACGTGGTAGTATGAGGGACCGCTTATGTGTCTTTCTCTGCTATGAACCCACTTCTAAATCCCATTTTCAGCTGCAGATGAAGGAAGAGAGACACAGTATTCATTACTGATGGGTAGGCGGAGCCCCAGATCAGGATGTTACCTCAGATCAAAAGAGTGATGACTGGCTGGCCCCTCCAGCTCGGGCTCCTCCTACTCAGCTCCAGTCTAAGATTTGAGGTCCAGAGGATGGTCGCTGCTAATGCAGCTCCTCAGAAAATTTTATTATTTTAATATTCGGACAGGAGACTTGGATCACTAGTTGGTCTAGAGGTCTCAGGGGTATCAGCGCTGCTGTACCCCAACCTCTCCCTTGGCGGATCTGTATTCACTCAAAGTCCCTGCAGAATCCTTGCCGGCCCTGGGGGATGAGGAGAGCTTCTCTGGCGGGAACGCAAACCACACGTGCGGTCACTGCGTTCTTCGCCCTGGGGGGAAGCATGGGCACTGCGCCAGAAACCCCTGAGGGTCCCTGTGGCGCCTTGGCTGGTGAGTACTCCACACAAATTTTAATAATAATTATGTGTGAGTGCTTTAGCGTCTGAATGAGCAGCGCTATTACTAATGTCAGCGTTACTATGTCAGTATGCGTCAGCGCTGCTGTGACAGCGCTAATACATGTAATGTCAGTAAGCTTCAGCGCTGCTGTGACAGCGCTACTACATGTAAATGTCAGTAAGCTTCAGCGCTGCTGTGACAGCGCTACTACATGTAATGTCAGTATGCTTCAGCGCTACTGTGACAGCGCTACTACATGAAGATGTGGTGATTTTTTGTCCGCAGGCAGATAGCTGCAGGACAGGGAGGGAGCAGGAGCGATGAGAGTTCGCGCTCATTATTTGAGCTAGCAGGGGGCGTGGCCTATCTATCCCGGTCTTTTGAGCAGGAAGACGCGCGCTCTGGCTTTTCTCCTGCGACCCCCTCACTGTGGCGGCCATTACTCAGGCTCCTGGGCTCCTCGGACCGCTCCCCTCCTCATATAGACACCACGGCCAGCTGGGTGAGTGTGGATTCCTCACCCCGCAGCGCAGCGATCGCTATCCTGCAGCTGCAGTCTCATCAGAGACATAAAAATTGGCTGGGGCTCACAAATATATATATATTTTGGTGAGTTTGCAATATTAACCCCTTTGAGGGTTATTTCTACCTGCTAAATTTGCTGACTGAATACCGCTGGGGTAACTCTGCTTGGTGGAGCGTTAACCCTTCAGCGTTTGAAAAAAAAAAAAAAAAAAAACGCATAGTTTTTTGCTGGTATTACCGCTTTGACCTGCTCATACAGATGAGACATGTCTGAACAGAGTTCAGATGCCGCGGATCACGTCCCAGTGCCATTGCGGCAATCAGATACGCAGACCTCCACAGCGTCTAGCGCTGCGGTCGACAGCGGTGGAAAATTGGATGATATCGCTCGATCGATTAATAACTTATCTGACCTTTTAGGTCAATATGTGTCTGCTAATTCCTCTCAGAGGAAGCGACGCAGGCCGTTACCGGCCTCTACACGGAGCGAGTCAGATGTATCTGATATTGGGCAGAGTTCCCCTTTATATTCGGATGGAGAAATATCCGATTCAGATGCGGACGAGCCGCAGGGGCGTTCCTCTATGACGAAGCGTACGGAGGCATTAATTGAAGCCATGAGAGATATACTACAGTTACCGGAGGAGGTAACTAGTCGTCCTGGTAAATCAGCACGCATGTTCCAGGAGTCCCGTGCTTCGCGCACAACATTGCCAGCTCTGGATGAGCTTAATGGTGTGATAGAGGAGGAACGTCTATGTCCAGATAAGCGTTTTCATGGAACGCATTTCTTTGATACACTTTATCCTTGCTCTACGGAGTTAAAGGCTAATTGGACTTCTGCTCCTGAAGTGGATGTGTCTTTGTCTCAGCTTAGTACATCCTCTCTACTCCCCATTAAGGGAAAAGCGAGCTTACAGGAGCCTTTGGATAGAAAGGCAGAATTGGCGGCAAAAGCAAGCTATGAGGCTGCGGGTCATGGATTTCGAGCAGTGCTAGGATCCATGTGTGCTGCTAGAGCTTCTCTAAGCTGGTTGGCACGTCTGAAGACGGAGTTGCAACATGAATCTCCGTTATCTGAGATACGGGAAACTTGTGAATGGTTAGAAACGGCAGCCTGTTATATCTTTGATGCCGGTCTGGATACGGCATCTCTGCTGGCCAAAGCGCAAGCTTCAGCGGTCACAGTCAGAAGAGCTTTATGGCTCAGACAGTGGGCCGGGGACGCAGTTTCCAAACAAGGGTTGTTGGCCTTACCTTACAAGGGTGGCCATCTTTTTGGATCCGACCTCACAGAGCTGATTTCCAAGGCTAAGGCAAAGGAATCAGCATTACCACAGCGAAGGGCCATGGCCTCGGTGTCCAGTAAGCCTGGTGTTTATAGTGGTCGGCGGTCCTTTCGGGGCCGAGGACGATCTAGTCACTCCTCGTGGGGATCGGGTCGTCCTTCTTTCTCAGGAAAGAAATCCTCTCAGAAAACTCGTACTCCCTGGAAGCAGAGTTTCCGCCAGAACAAGCGGGAACTTGACAAGAAAACCGCAAAGTCGGATTGACGCCAGGGGTCCACTCGAGGATTCTCGAGTGGGGGGTCGCCTGCTTCTTTTCAAGGAGACTTGGATGGCTCGCGTTCCAGATTCCTGGGTAACGCGGATAGTGTCGGCAGGCTATTTCATAGAGTTTGCTTCTCAACCCCCAAATGTTTTTTGTCAATCTCGCGTTCCGTCGGAACCCGAGCTTGTTGTCGCTCTACAGCGAGAGGTCGAATCGCTACTACAAAAGGGTGTAGTGATACCGGTTCCGTCAGAGGACCGAGGGAAAGGTTTTTATTCCAACCTTTTTATAGTTCCCAAAAAGGAGAACAAATTTCGCCCGATTCTGGATCTCAAGCGATTGAACCGGCATGTCCATGCCCGGAAATTTCGCATGGAGTCGCTTCGTTCCGTTGTGGCAGCTCTGTCACAGAACGATTTTCTGGTGTCAATCGACATTCGCGACGCCTATTTGCATATTCCCATCGGAAAGGCTCATCAGCGCTTTCTTCGATTTGCCATAGGTCAGAATCATTACCAGTTCGTGGCTCTGCCGTTCGGCTTAGCCTCAGCGCCAAGGGTCTTTACAAAAATTCTGGCGCCCCTCATGGCACTCCTTCGAAGACAGGGGATTACGATTCTCCCTTATCTGGACGATCTTTTGATCGTGGCTTCCTCGGAGGAGGAGGCATTGACGGCTCGGGATTTGTCTCTTCAGTTTCTGAAAGACTTCGGTTGGCTGGTCAATTGGGAGAAGTCGTCCCTGGAACCATCGAGGACAATTCTCTTTTTGGGAATGCATCTCGACACGTTTCGGTCGGTAGTTTCCCTACCACCAGACAAACAGTCATGTCTTCTTCGACATGTACAGATTATGACATCCTCAACGGCAATGTCCCTACGGAAGTGTATGCGTCTTCTGGGACTGATGGTGGCGTCCATGGAGGCAATTCCTTTTGCCCAGTTCCACTCCAGGACTCTTCAAAGGTTCATCTTGAGTCGATGGAACCAGTCGCAATCGCTGGATTGCAGTGTCACCATTTCTCGCGCGGTGCGGGATTCTCTAGAATGGTGGTTACGTCCAGGGGCATTCTCCCTGGGGAAGTCTTTCCTCCCTCTGAAGTGGTCAGTCATAACCACCGATGCCAGCCTGACGGGCTGGGGGGGTGTTTGGAACAATCTCTGGATTCAGGGGGTATGGTCACCGGAAGAGTCTGTGCTTCCGATCAACATCCTGGAATTGAGGGCGATTTTTCTTTGCCTCCAACATTGGACGGTCCCTTTGAGCGGTCTGCCAGTCCGTGTGCAGACAGACAATGCGACGGCTGTCGCGTATATCAATCACCAAGGTGGGACAAGGAGTTCCAGACTCATGGTAGAGGTGTCCCGAATTCTGATTTGGGCAGAGGCCAATGTACCAGCCATTTCGGCGATTCACATTCCAGGGGTTCAGAATATTACAGCGGACTTTCTCAGTCGCAGAAGGATGGATCCCGGGGAATGGAGCCTCCACCCGGAAGTCTTTGCACTACTGTGCTCTCGCTGGGGAACCCCCCAAGTGGATTTGATGGCTTCCAGGTCCAATGCCAAGTTACCGACATTCATGTCCAGGTACAAGGACCCGAAGGCGGTGGCGGTGGATGCTCTAGTGGCTCAGTGGGATCAGTTCAAGCTGATCTATGTATTCCCGCCGATATCCTTACTTCCTCTAGTGCTGCGTCGGATCAGACTAGAGAGAATTCCAGCTATTCTGATAGCTCCAGACTGGCCAAGAAGGGTGTGGTTCTCGACAATAATGTCGCTGTTGGCGGCACCTCCGTTTCCACTCCCTCTTCAACAGGACTTGTTGACTCAGGGGCCCATTTGTCATCCGGACTTGATGTCCCTGCGTTTGACGGCGTGGCTCTTGAGACCGAGATCTTGACCCGTAGAGGTTTTTCAGCCGAGGTCATTGCTACCCTTCGTGCTGCAAGATGTCCGGCTACTTCTAGGATTTACCACAAAATTTGGGAAACCTTCTTTTCGTGGTGTTTGGGGTCTTCTCGGAACCCGAGAAAATTTTCCATTCCCAACCTGTTGGCTTTTCTGCAGCATGGGCTAGACAAGGGTTTGGCAGTTAGCACTCTGAAAGGTCAGATTTCTGCTCTGTCCTTATTATTCCGGAGAACCATTGCTTCAAATAGAGACGTGATCTCTTTTTTCCGAGGTATCTCTCGTAAGTTTCCGCCGCGGAAGGCACCCGTGTCTCCTTGGCGGCTCAACCTTGTTTTGGAGGCTCTTCAGCATAAACCTTTTGAACCTATGGTTTCTGCTAGCCTTTCTTTACTTTCTTGGAAGGTGGCTTTCCTTGTTGCAGTCACTTCCTTGAGGAGAGTTTCTGAATTGGCAGCTCTTTCTTGCTCGCCTCCTTTTCTGGAGTTTTTTCCGGATCGTGTAGTGCTTCGCACTCGGGGTGATTTTTTGCCTAAAGTGGTGTCACAATTTCATGTTAACCAGGATATTGTGTTGCCTTCACTCTGTCCGGATCCGAAGAATACGAAAGAGCGAGATTTACACACATTGGATTTAGTGCGGGCCTTGAAGTTTTATCTATCTATTACTCAAGGTTTTCGTAAGACGGACTCCCTGTTTGTGGTTCCGGCAGGTCGTCGGCGTGGTCAACGAGCTTCCAAGGGTTCTATAGCTCGTTGGATCCGGTCAGCTATTTTGGAAGCTTACCGTCTTCGGGGTGAATCTTGCCCGATTAAGATTCGAGCCCATTCCACGAGAGCTGTGGCTTCATCGTGGGCTTTTCATCAAGGTGCTTCGGCAGTGCAGCTTTGCAGAGCGGCGACTTGGCGCTCTGTCCACACGTTTACAAGATTTTATAAAGTGGACGTCAGTGCTTCCGCTGATGCAGCCCTCGGACGTAGGGTCCTGCAGGCAGCTGTAGTTTAAAGTTCTGGATGAACTTGTGTTTAGCGCTGGTTGCGCTTTGTTGTTAAGGTTGTTGGGTTTCTGCCTTTTGTTGGTTTTTTCCCACCCTTATTTTTGAACTGCTTTGGGACGTCCCATCAGTAATGAATACTGTGGCTCTCTTCCTTCATCTGCAGCTGAAACACGGATTTTGGTAAAGACTTACCTGTAAAATCCTTTTCAGCGAAGGAAGGAAGAGAGACACAGCACCCTCCCACGGCAGAAGTGTGTTGATGTTTTCAGATGCAGCGCGACCCTTATCTGATAGCGATTATCTGGGCTGAGGTCAGCGCGCTAAGGCTCTGTTCCAGCATCGCCAGCTCATCGCAGTAGTCAGGTTCCGTGAGTAGTACCTGGAACTCGTGGTTTTTGGCTTTCTTTGCATGCATAACCTGTATCCTTGTGTTTTTTCTCTGAAGTTCCTTCAGAAGGGGTTATGTTGATCCGCTGGTGATCTTGGCTCTTTTCCTAAAAGCTTTGATACGACTGGAGCTGAGTAGGAGGAGCCCGAGCTGGAGGGGCCAGCCAGTCATCACTCTTTTGATCTGAGGTAACATCCTGATCTGGGGCTCCGCCTACCCATCAGTAATGAATACTGTGTCTCTCTTCCTTCCTTCGCTGAAAAGGATTTTACAGGTAAGTCTTTACCAAAATCCGTGTTTTATATCAGAAACAAGGAGGTTATTCCACAAGAAGGATTACCACCGTTCCCTGTTTTTTTTTGTGGATAGTGCTACAACATTTTCCACTCTTAGGCCTCTTTCACACTTCAGTCGTGCGACATCAGTCAAAATCTGTCAAAATGTGAAAAAAACGGATCCGCCATTTTTTTTTTTAGCGGATCCGTTTTTTTCCCATTGACTTGCATTAGTAACGGATTTTGACGGATGGTCATCCGTTAGCTCTGTTTTTTGACGGATCCGCCAAAAAATTGGCGTCTGTCGTTTCAGAAAAACGTCCAATGCAACGTTTTCTTGGTCCGCCAAAATGGCGGACTATGACGCGTCTTGTCCGGCCGCTGGAATAGAAATTTTAGCCGGACAAAACGGAAGGACATGCGGCGCGATCCGGCGCTAATGCATGTCAATGAGAAAAAAACGGATCCTTTTTTTTTTTTAAACAAAAAGCTGGATCGCGCCTGACGTCGAAAAACTGATGTGTGAAAGAGGCCTTAGTGAGCACTGTAAGATGCTGCACAAATATCCTCTTGCAATGAAAATTACTTTTCTATATATATATATATATATATATATATATATTTATATATTTTATAACGGGGTGGTCCAAAGGTGAAGTGAGTTTTCTCCTAACTCCCTATCTATTTGATGGCATAATCTAAGCTATTTTCTAGTAAATTTGCTTTAAAAATTCCCTACCATCGACTAACTGCTATTGTATGTTCTTTTATTTCTGGTCTGATGACTGCTCGTTTTGAGTGTCACCAGTGCATGCTGGGATACTCGAAGCATCATCAGAGCATGGGGTAGAGGCTGCTGTCACTGCCACGGCCTCTGCCCCCTCCTTGAAGCGACGCGTCATCAGTGACACATGATTCACGTACTGTGAGAGGTGTCACTATTCCTGGCAGAGAGCAGTGACATCATCTAGTCTGCCCTGCCGGGTATAATGACACCGCTCTGCTGTCGGCTTATTACTTTTCATCTAAGCTGACAGCAGACCGCACCCTGCAGGGACAGTGCACAGGTGAGGCACAGGTTGAGACACTGTAGGCACAGAGCAGGGACATCACAGCCCCTGAAACTAATGTCTCCGCAGCCTCTGTCCCCTGATGATTCTTCGTTTGAGTATCCCAGCATGCTCTGGTGTTACTCCATTAAATCATCATCTGACACTGTTAGAGTAGTTAAAGAACAGTAGGGATTTTGCACAGTAAGCACCGGTATATTAGAAAATAGCTCAGATTACGGGACTAATTAGATGGGGAGCTAGGATAAAAATGATCGTGCCTTCGGACCACCCGTTAAAGTGTTTTTTTTGTTTGTTTGTATTTTTTTAACAAATTTGATGCAGAACATTTCCAGAGCAAATCTGGACCAGGATGTCTGGAACAGGTCTTGCAAAAACACAAAACTATGGACTGGCCTTGCCTTTACTGACACTGCAGAGGCCCCCTGGACTGGTCCCTTGCTGATGTCGGTGCAGGCTGTGATCTCTGTGATTCGCGACTATTTGGCTGCAGCGATCACGTGAGCAGAGCAATTATTGCTGGAGTCCAGGTTATACGAGACCGGCATGGGCACAGTCCTGTGGGCATCTGAAGTGCCAAGTGAGGCGAGTACAGAGAATTTTAAAATCTGAGGGAAAAAAACATTTTTATAAATTGAGTTGGAGAATTTTGGGTGCACTTTCCTTTGTGGGCACACCTGTAATTCCTTATTATAGGTGTTGGTGGGAACCCTATACCAGCTAGTAATTTAATCATATTTTTTCATCTATTTAACATGTATAAAGGAAAAAAATTTATTTTTTGGACAATTTTGTGGATGAATTTTACAGAAAAAAAGGTATTTAGGTGTCATCTATTCTTAAGACGTTATTATGAAAATTGGGTTTATTTTTACAGGAAATTGCCACCTTTTTATTTTGTTAATCCTCCGTAGATTAATTTGAGAATGTCTGTGGAGAACAAAGCCCATTTTTGCATAACAGAACTCCAAGTTCCTCACATAGGCAAAGATTTAAAGAATGACCTGCTGCAGCCACCACTAGAGGGAGCTAATTCCATACCGTATACGTATAGCACGCAGTGATCTCCCTCTAGTGGTGACTGTATGAAATATGCTGATAGAAGTCTTTACATAGAAAGTAACTGCGCACTTGTCACCAACTCAGCCATCAACTCAATGTGTTTGCGTTAGTGGCAGAAGTCTTACCTCCCTCCGTTTCATCCAGCTTGGTAACGTTCAAGACCGTTTTATTATTTATTAGGGACTTCCACGCTCATGAAAGTACATTTATGAGTCCTGGCTTAGGCACCTGCTGCTCTCTTATGCGTCCTAATGTATCTATTGGTTGTATCTGAAACAGCTTCTTTTGGAACAGCCTCGCTAAGCATGCCCGCTGGTTTCGGGACATCGGCACCGTACAGTCTTCCTACCAGCTTTAGTGGCACTTTTCATCAGCCTGCATTCCCCCCTCAGACGGCCTTCCCCCAACAGACTGCTTTCTCACAGCAACCTAATGGTAATATACAAGGTACTGTATGATTTAACAACAACAACCGTCGGTTGACTACAACTCCCTGCAATATATTTATTTGTTTCCTCTTTGTGCCTTTTTCTTCTCTATTAAGGAGCTGGTTTTGGTGTGTTTGGTCCAGCAAAGTCGGTGGTTACTCCATTTGGACAGGTTGCAGCTCCTGCAGTCTCTAGTAATCCTTTCATGGTAAGTGTTTCATCTCCATTGATGCACTTACAAGCTTTGTAGTGCACACACTTCACTTTGTAGATTCACATTTAAAACTGTTTATGCTGAATTTTTTTTTGTAGCTTTATTCACTTTAATATTGGGACATAGTAGGAGGAACATTAAATTATCACAACCCTTTACTTCCTTCTTAAAGGTTTGTGCTCCATTTGTGACATCATAGCCTATCCATAGGATAAGACATGACGTGCTGATTACCGGGCAGTCCGGCTGCTAGGGTCCCCATCAGTCCTAAGAATGGGTAGAGGTCGAGCATACTCCATTCATCCTCTCTTAGTCTGCCTGGCATAGCCGAGCGATGTACTTGGCTTTTTCTGGCAGTCCTATTGAGAAATAATTGATTCTATTAAGTCAGAGCCCCATTTTTGGGATTTCCGTTCGTCCCAGTGATCTCAAAGATATCCGTATTCTACAGATGAGGGATAACATCAAAACTTGGCTCAAATCTTTTTAGACTTAAAGATTGATCTAAAAAACCTTGACCATTTAACCAAACAGGTTGTCTGTACAGCAAACTTTGCAAGTCGGTAAAATCCTGTGATCACAGCAGCAAAGGCACTGATTTAAAGGGAACCAGTTTTGTTATATATCAACTGAAGCTATTGTGTGCACTTATGTTTTCTGCTTTACACACAGCAGGGCAAAGCATAGTGCACAGGCGTGAGCTGCCATTTCTCTGTGCATGCGCAAGATTTCGCCCCTGTACAGCAAACTTTGCAAGTCAGTAAAGTCCTGTGATCACAGCAGCAAAGGCACTGATTTAAAGGGAACCAGTTTTGTTATATATCAACTGAAGCTATTGTGTGCACTTATGTTTTCTGCACTATCCACAGTAGGGCAAAGCATAGTGCGCAGGTGCGAGCTGCGATTTCTCTGTGCATGCGCAAGATTTCGCCCCGCAATGTGGGTGATGTAGATATTGTCGGTGACCATTAGGTTAGTCCATATTAGGAATATTAGATTGGTATGAAAAAAATTTCTAGACAGCTTTTACAGGTCGTTTTTATGGTGTCCCATGACCCTAACTTCTTGGTTTTATGAACCATGACTTTTTTTTTTCTCCCTTTTGGCAGGCCGGGGCACCCTCGGGACAGTTTCCAGCAGGAAGTTCATCGACAAATCCTTTCTTATAGCCTTAGACTAACACAGGAGCTTACCAGGCATCACCGTACATGTACTGCCTCTTGCACTGTTTGTCTTGTTTGACCAGCGTAAGCTTTAAACACAGGGAGTTCTTTCAGAGCCGCAACTATAGTTTTTTTTTTTGTATTTAAACAAAAAAAAGGAAGAAAAACAAGGTAATATGTGCAATTGGGAAGCCTTTTCTTTATCATTCAATCCTTTGACTGCCTAGAAGTCTTTGGGCAGCCAAGGGGCTAATTGAGGGCATATCATGTATATTAAATTTGGTAAGTTATTGCAGATTCCATATTCATTAAGCTGCAGTACTGTATATATCTATTTTTTTTTCTTAGGGACTAGATAATTATTCATATCAGTATTTCTAACTCCTAACACTTTATGCTATTTGGAAGAGCAAAGTGGGTCTGTGAGTCCACCGTGTAACTGAAGAAAGATTCAATAATTTTAGCAATTCGGCTTAAAGGGATGCGAGAGTTCAATGTTCAATGAAAATGTACCAATTTTATTCACTAAAAAATGGAACAATCCCACAAACGTTTATTTTGCCCAATAAAGCTATTCATTTCTATACGCCTAAAAATCTCCATACTGAGGATTCATTTCTGCATAATAAAGCTAATAATGTTTTGCTACAGTTTGCAGGTGAAAAAATATTAAAATATTAGAAAAATGGCGGTGTGTGATATATTTTTTTTTGGTAGCATGAGGTTAACAGTGCTCCTTCAAGTTACAGTATTAATAGGGCTGTAAATTGCCTTAAGGCTCCCATACACATGAGATGTCAAGCGAACGATGAATGATCGTTTGTCGTTCATACGAAACTTCCTCTACAGAATCGTACCACACACATCCAGTCACATTGCACTAATATTTTTAAGGCCACGTTCACACCTTCAGTATTTGATAAGTTTTACATCAGTATCTATCTGTAAGCCAAAACCAGGAGTGGAACAATCAGAGAAAACATATAATAGAAACACGTCACCACTTCTGTATTTATCACCCACTGCTGGTTTTGGCTTACACATACTGATGTAAAATACTGACCAAATACTGATGTAAAATACTGAACACTGAAAACTTCAATATTCTAAACTTAATACACCCAAAAGCCGAGCTACAAATACCGGTTTGTTCATTTTCCTAATGATCAGCGCATAAACACTTTGCCATGGGCTATAGTGGTACGAAAACCTCAGAAATGCCCGATGGATCTTTCGGAAGACTGCGAACATTTGTCGCCCAAAAGTGTATTGTTTGCCATCTAAAGAACCAAACGATTGAATTGATTGAAATCGTCCATTCGGTATAAGTTTGGTGTAATATGTATGGAGCCCTTCAGTAACTATGCCTCCCGTATGCAGGGGCAAATTTTTACAAAATGTTAGTTCAGGTGGCTGACTCTGCCTACACAACCCCTTAATAAGTTTCAGGATGACAATTGTAAGCTTAAAAGGAACGTGAGAGCAACATAATTATTCGGTAAGAAAGCCTGATTCCAGTGATATGCCACTTATTAGGCTGTGTTGTAGTTTTGATAGAATCCCCACTTTGTTTGATGTACAGTCATGGCCAAAAGTTTTGAGAATGACACAAATATTAATTTTTACAAAGTCTACTGCTTCACTTTTTCTAATGGCAATTTGCATATACTCCAGAATGTTATAAAGAGTGATCAGCTTAACAGCAATTATTTGCAAAGTCAATATTTGGCTAGAAAATGAACTTTATACCCCCAAAACACATTTCAGCATCATTGCAGCCCTGCCTTAAAAGGACCAGCTAACCTCTTTTCAGTGATTGCTCCATTAACACAGGTGTGGGTGTTGATGAGGACATGGCTGGAGATCAATCTGTCATGATTAAGTAAGAATGACACCACTGGACACTTTAAAAGGAGGCTGGTGCTTGGCATCATTGTTTCTCTTCTGTTAACCATGGTTATCTCTAAAGAAACACATGAATTCATCATTGCAATGCACAACAATGGACTAACAGGGAAGAGTATCGCAGCTAGAAAGATTGCACCTCAGTCAACAATCTATCGCATCATCAAGAACTTCAAGGAAAGAGGTTCCATTGTTGCCAAAAAGGCTCCAGGGCGCCCAAGAAAGACCAGCAAGCGCCAGGACCGTCTCTTAAAAGTGTTTCAGCTGCGGGATCGGGCTACCAGCAGTGCAGAGCTTGCTCAGAAATGGCAGCAGGCAGGTGTGAGTGCATCTGCACGCACTGTGAGGCGGAGACTCTTGGAGCAAGGCCTGGTCTCAAGGAGGGCAGCAAAGAAGCCACTTCTCTCCAGAAAAAACATCATGGACAGACTGATATTCTGCAAAAGGTACAGGCAGTGGACTGCTGAGGACTGGGGTAAAGTTATTTTCTCTGATGAATCCCCTTTTTGATTGTTTGGGACATCAGGAAAACGCCTCATTCGGAGAAGACAAGGTGAGCACTACCACCAGTCTTGTCTCATGCCAACTGTTAAGCATCCTGAAACCATTCATGTGTGGGGTTGCTTCTCAGCCAAGGGAATCGGCTCTCTCACAGTCTTGCCTAAAAATACAGCCATGAATAAAGAATGGTACCAGAATGTCCTCCAAGAGCAATTTCTCCCAACCCTCCAAGAGCAGTTTGGCGATCAACAATGCCTTTTCCAGCATGATGGAGCACCTTGCCATAAAGCAAAGGTGATAACTAAATGGCTCAGGGAACAAAACATAGAGATTTTGGGTCCATGGCCTGGAAACTCCCCAGATCTTAATCCCATTGAGAACTTGTGGTCAATCATCAAGAGACGGGTGGACAAACAAAAACCTAAAAATTCTGACAAACTGAAAGCATTGATTGTGCAAGAATGGACTGCTATCAGTCAGGATTTGGTCCAGAAGTTGATTGAGAGCATGCCAGGGAGAATTGCAGAGGTCCTGAAGAAGAAGGGTCAACACTGCAAATATTGACTTGCTGCATTAACTCATTCTAAAGGTACTGCCACACTAAACAAGATCGCGAACGATCACGATAACGACGCATACTAATGAGATCGTTGGTTGTGATCGTTTTAATGTCGCTAGTAGCTGCCAAACTGGACGATTTAATTAACGACGCATCAGCAGTAGCGATCTTTTTAACGACTTTGGCGGTCGTTGGGACGTGCCACACTGCATATACTGTGAAAGATCACAACCTCGATAGGCGTGACTGAGCGCAACCTTTTGCACGCCCCTCATCACAGATTGGTGGTCACTATTTACCTCATAAATATTTATCACAGCTCTCCCGCTTTGTGATTGGATGACCGCGTCATAAAAGACACGTATCTGCACTCCTCTCCATTGCTCTCGAGCAGAAGCGGTTCTTTCAAATCTCCAGCATCGTTCCAGTGTGTCCTGCTAGCCTTTGTAGTTACTGCGATCCATTTGTGCCACTATTGCTGTTGCTGTGTTCCAGTCTCTGACGTTATATCCTCTGCGATCCAGTCTCTGCGTGATCCGTTTGTGATCCAGTTTGTGACGCTATTTTCCCTGTTTTCTTTTTTCTCCAGAATCACAACTTGTGTAAGGTAGGTATTATTTTTGTCACATTTCATTTTTATTTTTACTTTAATTTTACAGATCCATGTTTAGATCTCTGCTTTTGTAAACCATTGTCGTTGATCAATTTTTTTTTTTTTTTGCCATTGTTTGTTTGTTTTGTTCTGGCCACCAAACACACCAACCACCATTTTGTGATCCCTGCTGTGTTCTATGTTGTAGTCTATAAACATTTTATTTAACCATTCAGGCGTTCTCACATAATAATATTTTTTTATTACAGATGGCTGATAAACAAGATTTTTTGCGGGAATTTATCGAGCTCTACCGCTCCATGCCGTGCCTATGGAGAATAAAATCACCAGATTACTGTAACAGGCTTAAAAAGAATGACGCATACCAAAAACTGGTGGAGATGTGCAAGAGCCGTTACCCCGATGAACCTGCGGATGTGTCATCGGTCAAAAAACGCATACAGGCCCTCCGCACAGTGTATAAAAAAGAGCTCAATAAAGTTATAAATTCCACCAAATCTGGAGCGGGGGCCGATGATGTTTATGTCCCCCAACTGTGGTACTTTGATCTGTTCGAGTTCACAAGGGACCAAGAAGTACCCAGAGAAGGGACATCCATGTCGGATCTAGACCCAGTGATCCAGCCGGTCACCCCTGTCATACATGTAAGTACCTTTGTATTACAACACATTTTAATGTACATGCCAAAGTGGGCTTAAATTTAAAATATATAATTGTGAAATGTAGATAAAATGGCAGAATTAATCCCTTCATGTACTGATAATTTATCTAGCTCAACGGTTGACGCCTATCCATTTACAAGTGTCATTTTCACATTTTTGCTGTATATGGGTGTAGTAAATTTCTTTGTCTTTACAAGGTGTACAATAATAAACTATATTGTGGTACCGTGTTAGCCAGAAAAATCGATGTGAATACTTTTCCGTCCAATTATGACAAGAGCATTCTTAAAGTGATACCTTTATTGGCTAACCAGAAAATTATATGTTCGCTAGCTTTCAGAGCGCACAGGCTCCTTGTTCAGGCAGATTACATTTGGAATAATTACATTATAAAGGTATCACCTTAAGAATGCTCTTGTCATAATTGGACAGAAAAGTATTCACATCGATTTGTCTTTACAAGTGTCATTTTCACATTTTTGCTGTGTGAAGATTAATTTCTTTGTCTTTGTGATTTACCATTTGTTTTTTGTTCATGCAGGAAACACAAGAGTCCGTCTCCACACCTGCAACTGAACAAGACAGCTTGCCGTTGATCGAAGATGAAGAAGAGACACCATCCTCATCTGTGCGGGGCCGGCTTTCACCTTCAGGAAGGAAAAGGAAGACTCCCACCACCTCGGCTACTCCTGAATTGGTGGAAATTGCAAAAAAAGTGCTAACAGCAGAAAAAGAACCTAAAATAACAGGGTTTGCATACTTCGCAAATGAGAGGCTCCCTACTCTGGATCCTGTTCAGCGGCTACATGCAGAGAGACTCATGTTTGAGGTACTGACTCAAACGTCTTTTGGAAACCTGGATAACAGATATGTCGTCATGCCAAGACCGCAGTACCCGGACTACTCGTGGCCGCACAATCCTGTGCCAAACCCAAACGTTGGTGCTCCAAACGTTGGTGCTCCCCTTATTGTAATACACCGCAGAGGCAGCATCCTGTGCCAAACCCAAACGTTGGTGCTCCCCTTATTTTTATACACCGCAGAGGCAGCGTGGTAATAGCAACGATCCCTCTTACCAGCAGTTGTAGTTTTTAAAAAAAATTTTAAATTTTTTTTGTTGTCTATATTTTTTTTTTACATTGTTACCTTTCTTAATAAAAATCTTATTTATCTAATGAATTGTGGTCTTTTATTCTTATGTGATGTCAACTATTAAAATGTTGTATTTTTATTACATCTACTTGTCACACACGGGGTCATGGTACTACTACCAGCTATCATAGGTGTTCCATCATAGGGAAAAAATGAAATTAACAAAATTTCAAATATTAACATTTCTTATAAAGGCCCTGGTCACACTAGCGCTAAAACCTTATACTAAACAATAATATACACCACACCTGCGTTGATTAACGTAAAATTTGAAATATATATTTTTGTCATATATTTTTCTTCAAAATAAATAAAATTTAAATAAAAACAAAAAATTTACATAATAAAATAAAAAATTTTGAAAAAAATATTTACATTATAAGAAATTATTAAAAAAAAAATAAATAAATTAATGAGGGCCCCGGACTCCAGAAAATTGTCTCTCCAGCGTCATCCCGTGGTGATGCAGAGCTCCCATGGCAGTTTGCAGCGCTATGACTGCTGAATTCATGCCTGCCACAGCTGAATCCATGCCTGCCACCGCTGAATTCATGGCTGTGGCAGCTGAATTCATGGCAGACACAGCGCTGCTCATGGCCGCCATCAGCCGGCGGTGGGACAGGAACAGGTCCTGGGCAGTTGGGATTTCTGTGGAGGTAAAGGTAACAGTTAACCAGGGAATTCTGTAGAACATCTACATGTACATGTTATGTTTGTTAACACTTACGGTTTTCCTCAGAGGACCCGCTTACTGCCCACCCTGATCCTGTTGCTCCGCCGGCTAGGGAAAAAAAAAAAAAAAATTATATCACAACAGCCATTACACATAAGACCTTACTAAGTTCTCAAACTTGTCTGAAGCTTATATAATGTGCGTTAATTACCTGATGGGGAGCCCGCATCCGTGTCACGGGATGATGCTGGAGAGAAGGATGCTGGAGACAAGGCATAACCCTGTAACGGGCTATAAGATCCCAAATCAGGAGGGGGGTTGCTCCAGGTGAAGGGGTTGAGAGGTAAGGTGAGGATGGTGGTGGAGGCGTAGCCGGGGAAGGTGAGGATGGTGGTGGAGGGGTAGCTGGGGACGGTGGAGCAGGTGGTGCTGGTGATGGTGAAGGTGGTGCTGTAAATGAAATATACAATTCAGAATCCCTATTATCACTGCCGGTACTCCCAAGAAAGAAAGAACAGAGAGAGAAAGATGGGAAAGAAAAAAACTACTGAATAATGGCCCCATATACTGCTGCATACTGAATAATGGCCCCATATACTGCTGCGTTCATGTGCGTTTGTCGTGCGCTGCGCATTTTCCCGGTGTGCGCTCAGACGCTACATGTTGCCTTTTTTTTTTTCACGGTCAAAATAGACAGAGATGATTGAGACAGAGATGATTGAGACAGAGATGATTGAGACAGAGATGATTGAGACAGAGATGATTGAGACAGAGATGATTGAGACAGAGATGATTGAGACAGAGATGATTGAGACAGAGATGATTGAGACAGAGATGATTGAGACAGAGATGATTGAGACAGAGATGATTGAGACAGAGATGATGGAGACAGAGATGATGGAGACAGAGATGATGGAGACAGAGATGATGGAGACAGAGATGGGGATGGAGACAGATGATGGAGACAGAGATGATGGAGACAGAGATGATAGAAATGTGACACATAGACAACGCATGCGCCAAAAAAACTGAAACGGCTACAAAAAACAAATGAAATCGAAGACAAACGCTTTTTATTTTTATTTTTTGAAATGCGTATGCTGATGCGACAAAATATCGCAGCTATTACAAGCGTTTGCATGCGTTTTTTTAATGCGCTTCATGTGCGATCGAAATGCAGCGCAAAAAAACGCAAGTGTGAAAGTAGCCTAACCCATAAAACATAACCTCTCCAGATACCCTCATCAATACTCACTCAGAGGCCTGCGTAGCTGGGCCCGGATGCTGGCGACCCTATCGCGTGAGCGGTATCGCAGGTCCGCCAGCTTCTTGCGGATTTGTCTCAGGGTCCGCCGCACATTGAAGCGCCTCTCCAGGCCCCGCCGGATTCTCTGCAGGCATACCCTTTTGTGACGCCTTGGATGCGCCACAGGTACCCTGCAGAAATAATCCCACTGGTCCGTTTTTTTTTATCAAATAGCGGACCTCTCCATCCTCCCATTTTACTGAGCGTTGTCTCGCCGCCATGATAATACCGCATTGGGCGACGCCAGCGTCATGACGTCACAGCGTGCGCACTTTACGGCGCACGCTACGTGCGGCTAAATTCACGTCGCAAAACGGTATTGCTAACGAAAAATGACCGCAGCAGCCATGTAACCAGCAAGCAGATATGAGATGATATTGCGATCGCAAGACAACGGGTTTAAACTAGGCGATCACAATGTCGTCGCATTTCTGTATGCTGGGGCTATAATCATGCAAATCACTGGCTTTGCAGAGGTTTGAGAATGCTCAGATTGCGATCACAATCTCGTCGCATATCTTGATGGCTGGGGCTCGCTAATCCCCTTTGCAAGTCACAATGGCTTTTTGCATAGCGTGGGTAGTCACATTGCGATTACAATAGCCTCGTATATTTTGATGGCTGGGGCTCGCTAATCCCCTTTGCAAGTCACAATGGCTTTTTGCATAGCGTGGGTAGTCACATTGCGATCACAATAACGTCGCATATCTTGATGGCTGGGGCTCGCTAATCCCCTTTGCAAGTCACAATGGCTTTTTGCATAGCGTGGGTAGTCACATTGCGATTACAATAGCCTCGTATATTTTGATGGCTGGGGCTCGCTAATCCCCTTTGCAAGTCACAATGGCTTTTTGCATAGCGTGGGTAGTCACATTGCGATTACAATAGCCTCGTATATTTTGATGGCTGGGGCTCGCTAATCCCCTTTGCAAGTCACAATGGCTTTTTGCATAGCGTGGGTAGTCACATTGCGATTACAATAGCCTCGATATTTGATGGCTGGGGCTCGCTAATCCCCTTTGCAAGTCACAATGGCTTTTTGCAATAGCGTGGGTAGTCACATTGCGATACAATAACTCGTATATTTTGATGGCTGGGGCTCGCTAATCCCTTGCAAATCACAATGGCTTTTTGCACTTAGAATCTGTGGGGATATAGCAAATTGGCGATTACAATAGCTCGTATTTTTGGTGGCTGGACTCGTATAACTCACCTGTTGGCATGTTCCTATGTTTTTCCTGACTTGGTGGTAGTCACATTGCGATTCACAATAGTCGATATCTTATGTGATCCCTGGGAATGTTTACCTTTACCTCCCAAGATTTTGCAATTAGTACATTTGTTATCTTCACATTGCGATAAATAACTAATATTCTTAATGGCTGGGTGTATTATCGCCTTTAAATCACAATGGTTTGATAGCGTAGGTGACCATAGGCATTAAAATAATTGAATATTTTGATTGTTTCCTAATTCCCTTTTAGCAATATCACTATGACTTTTTGCAGATTGTACAAGTAGATATCATGTTTTAAATGGAGTGAAAATTTTAGAAAAAGCGCTGGTAAACATGTGCCATATACTCCTACGATTTCAAGCCTTCCATATGGAAATAATTGAAAAACCACAGTTAAATAATATTATTACCAAAACATGTGAAACAAAGGATCAGTATAGACATCTCAAATCAAATAGCTGTATGCTGAACTGCTCACCAGCCATTAATAATGGCTCCTCCGGCTTCCATCTCCTTCTGTCTTGATTGACGGTTAAGAGCCTGCTGGGACATGTCACGCCCTTCCTCAGAGACTTTTATATTCTATATCTGCAGAGTCATGAACCTGGTACTGAAAGTCGCAGTCGGTTTGCGTGAATGTGCGCACACAACAGCCACCCCCACAGATTTCATACGATCCCAGCTCATGAATCTGGGTGGGGACCTGAAGCGGTTGGCTTCATGGCGGGACGCAAACCGGCACACTGTAGTAAATCCGCCTTTCCCCGCAGCTTGAGGGTGGAAAGATGCTCAGAGGAAGGCCTCACCACAACCTAAGTTGGTGGCTGTGGGTCCATGTGGTTGGCAAGTTAGCTTATTATTAAAAATACAAAACTGTGGCTCTAAAGACGTCGACTCCCTTATGCACATACGCTAATAATTATAATTGGCATTATTAAGGGCCTGAGGATGGCTAGCCCTTGAATTGAAAAAAGGATGCTTTTGGCTGTTGGTGTCCGCAGTTGCATCCAGGACAGGTTGGGAATGCAGTACGGAGGCGATATTTGCCATCCCCATGATTTGATTGTAGCGTCGCGGGTGGCGTTGCTGTCCCGGCATTAGGTCTTCCAAGTCGCAGGGAAAGCAGCAGATTGCCTCCTTCTTGACGTCCGTCAGAACGGTCGGCCAAAGGTTCTCGCGAACAGCTGCACGCATCCGGTATCCTCCCGTCTCAAGGTCACCAAATCCAGTAGGAGTTGAATGAATCCTCCGCCCACACCGAGATAATCCGCGAATCTGCATTCTTCCCATGCAACCCTGCACTATGCTGTGTGAACTGGGCCTTGCACATTGTACATCCCTTCGCTTGGGGCCTTCTCTTGGCCAGCTGGGGTAGCTCTATATTTAAGACTTAACCTTCAGCGTGCGATTTTTGCGTTCACTAAAAAAAAAAAAAAAAAAAAAAAAAAAACTGCGTTTTTTTCAGGTTTTCTGACATTTGACCTGCTATATACAGTGTGAGGCATGTCGGAACAGGGTTCAGAAGGCGCGGACCATATTCCAGTTCCGCTTCGGCAATCTGGTACGCAGTCCTCCACAGCGTCTAGCGCTGCGGTTGGAGGTCACAGTGATGCAAAATTGGATGCTATCGCCAGTTCTATTAATGGCTTGTCTGACCTTTTGAGTCAATATGTGTCAGCTAGATCCTCTCAGGACAGAAAGCGACACAGACCGTTACCATCCTTCACCCGTAGCGAATCAGATGTCTCTGATTTAGATTGTGGAGAGGGTTCTCCTTTAAGTTCAGATGGGGAAATGTCAGATTCGGACAAGGAGGAACGGCGGGGGCTTTCGTCCCTTGTGAGACGTACAGAGGCATTTATTGAAGCCATGAGAGAGGTTTTACAGTTACCGGAGGTGGTAACTAGTTTACCTGGTAAATCAGCACGAATGTACCAGGAGTATCGTACGTCACGATCAGTCTTGCCAGATCTAGATGATCTTAACAGTGCAGTAGAAAAGGAACGTCTGTGTCCGGATAAACGTTTTCACGGAACACGTTTCTTTGACGCACTTTATCCGTGTTCCACAGAGTCGAGAGATAATTGGATTCCCTCTCCTGAAGTGGATTTTTCCTTATCCCAGCTTAGTAAATCCTCACTGCTTCCTGTTAAAGGGAAGGCGAGTTTGCAGGATCCATTGGACAGAAAAACGGAAATGGCGGCGAAATCAAATTATGAGGCCGCGGGTCATGGATTCAGAGCGGTACTAGGATCCATGTGTGCCTCTAAAGCTTCTATAAGCTGGTTGGACCTTTTACACAAGGCGTGGAAAAATGGGTCTCCGTCATCTGAGATGGAGGAGATTTTCGAATGGTTGGACACTGCAGTCCGATATATCTATGATGCAGGTCTGGACACTGCGTCGCTTCTGTCCAGGGCGCAGGCTTCGGCGATCACAGTCAGAAGAGCGCTGTGGCTCAGACAGTGGGCTGGGGATGCGGTCTCCAAACAAGGTTTGCTGGCCTTAGCTTATAAAGGTGGTCATCTTTTTGGGTCTGACCTCACAGAACTGATTACCAAGGCAAAGGCAAAAGAAGCGACGTTACCACAACGCAGAGCTATGGCTTCTGTGTCTGGCAGGACATATAGTGGTCGGCGGCCCTTTCGGGGCCGAGGTCGATTCGCTCAGTCCTCTTGGGGATCGGGTCGTTCTTCTTTCTCAGCAAAAAAGTCTCCCAGAAATCTCGCATTCCCTGGAAGCAGAATTTCCGTCACGACAAGCGGGAAACTGACAAGAAGTCCGTCAAGACGGACTGACGCCAGGAGTCCACTCGAGGACTCTCGAGTGGGGGGTCGCCTGCTCCACTTCAAGGAGACTTGGATTTCTCGCGTTCCAGATTCATGGGTAACGCGGGTCGTGTCAGCAGGTTATTTCATAGAATTCTCTTCTCGACCCCCAGACACCTTTTGCCAGTCTCGCATTCCGTCAGAACCGAGCTTTTGGTCGCTCTGCAGCGAGAGGTCGAATTCCTTCTTCAGAAGGGTGTGGTAATACCGGTTCCGCCAGAAGACCGGGGAAAAGGATTTTATTCCAATCTGTTTTGGTTCCCAAAAAGGAGGACAAATTTCGTCCGATTCTGGATCTCAAGAGATTGAATCGGCATGTCCACACCCGGAAATTCCGCATGGAGTCACTTCGCTCCGTTGTGGCAGCCCTGTCGCAGAACGATTTTTTGGTATCAATCGACATCCGCGACGCTTATTTACATGTTCCCGTTGGAAGGGCTCATCAACGTTTTCTTCGTTTTGCCATAGGTCGGGATCATTACCAGTTCGTGGCTCTGCCATTCGGATTAGCCTCGGCGCCCAGAGTATTTACAAAGATTCTGGCGCCTCTCATGGCAATTCTTCGAAGACAAGGAATTACGATTCTTCCTTACCTGACGATCTTTTGATCGTGGCATCCTCGGAGGAGGAAGCAGTGACAGCTCGCAATCTGTCTCTTCAGTTACTGAAGGACTTCGGTTGGCTGGTCAATTGGGAGAAGTCGTTTTGGAACCGTCGCAAGCTATCCTCTTTTTGGGAATGCATTTCGACACGGTACGGGCAGTGGTGTCTCTACCTCCAGACAAACAGTCATGTCTTCTTCGACATGTACAGATCATGAAGTCTTCGATAACAATGTCCCTTCGCAAGTGTATGCGTCTTCTGGGTTTAATGGTGGCGTCCATGGAGGCAATTCCGTTTGCCCAGTTTCATTCCAGAGCTCTCCAAAGGTTCATTCTGAGTCATTGGAATCAGTCGCAATCGCTGGATTGCAGTGTCACCATCTCTCGCAGGGTGCGGGAGTCTCTAGGATGGTGGTTACGTCCAGGAGCCTTATCCCTGGGGAAATCTTTCCTCCCTCCGAAATGGTCGGTCATAACCACAGATGCCAGCCTGACGGGCTGGGGGGGGTGTTTGGAACGATTCCTGGATTCAGGGAGTATGGTCATCAGAAGAGACTGTTTATACCGATCAATATCCTGGAATTGAGGGCGATTTTCCTTTGCCTCCAACACTGGACGGTCCCTTTGAGCGGTCTGCCGGTCCGAGTGCAGACAGACAACGCCACAGCGGTTGCGTATATCAATCACCAAGGCGGCACAAGGAGTCCCAGGCTCATGGCGGAAGTGTCTCGGATCCTGATTTGGGCCGAGGCCAGGGTTCCAGCCATTTCTGCAATCCACATCCCAGGGGTTCAGAATGTTACGGCGGATTTTCTCAGTCGCGAGAAGATGGATCCCGGAGAATGGAGTCTTCATCCGGAGATTTTTGCAATGCTGTGCTCCCGTTGGGGAACTCCCCAAGTGGATTTGATGGCATCCAGGTTCAATGCCAAACTACCAGTGTTCATGTCCAGGTTCAAGGACCGGAAGGCTGTGGAGGTGGATGCTCTGGTGGCTCCGTGGGATCAATTCGAGCTGATTTATGTGTTTCCACCGATATCCTTGCTTCCTCTGGTACTGCGTCGGATCAGACTGGAGAGAATCCCGGCTATGTTAATAGCACCAGATTGGCCAAGGAGGACGTGGTTTTCAACGCTAATGTCGCTGTTGGCGGCACCTCCATTTCCACTTCCTCTTCGACCGGACCTGTTGACTCAGGGGCCCGTTTGTCATCCGGACTTGAAGTCTCTGCGTTTGACGGCGTGGCTCTTGAGACCGAAATGTTGACTCGTAGAGGTTTTTCAGCCGAGGTCATTGCTACTCTTCGAGCTGCCAGATGTCCGGCTACTACTAGGATTTACCACAAAACTTGGGAAACCTTCTTTTCGTGGTGTTCGGGGTCTTCACGGAATCCGAGGAAATTTTCCATTCCCAATTTGCTGGCTTTTCTGCAGCATGGGTTAGACAAGGGCTTGGCAGTTAGCACCCTGAGAGGTCAGGTTTCTGCTCTGTCTGTATTATTTCGGAGAGCTATTGCCTCGCGTAGGGACGTGCTTTCCTTTTTCCGCGGTATAGCTCGTAAGTTTCCGCCGCGGAAGGCACCTGTGTCTCCTTGGCGGCTCAACCTTGTTTTGGAGGCTCTTCAGCATAAACCTTTTGAGCCTATGGACTCTGCTAGTCTTTCTTTACTTTCTTGGAAGGTGGCCTTCCTAGTAGCGGTCACCTCTTTGAGAAGAGTTTCTGAGTTGGCAGCTCTTTCTTGTTCGCCTCCTTTTCTGGAGTTTTTTCCGGATCGTGTGGTGCTTCGCACTCGGGGTGATTTTTTGCCTAAAGTGGTGTCACAATTTCATGTCAACCAGGATATTGTGTTGCCTTCATTCTGCCCGGATCCGAAGAATGTGAAAGAGCGAGCTTTGCACACATTGGATTTAGTGCGGGCCTTGAAGTTTTATCTATCTATTACTCAAGGTTTTCGTAAGACGGACTCCCTGTTTGTGGTTCCAGCAGGTCGTCGGCGTGGTCAACGAGCTTCCAAGGATTCTATAGCTCGTTGGATCCGGTCAGCTATTTTGGAAGCTTACCGTCTTCGGGGTGAATCTTGCCCGATTAAGATTCGAGCCCATTCTACGAGAGCTGTGGCCTCATCGTGGGCTTTTCATCAAGGTGCCTCGGCAGTGCAGCTCTGCCGAGCGGCAACTTGGCGCTCTGTCCACACGTTTACAAAGTTTTATAAAGTGGACGTCAGTGCTTCCGCTGATGCAGCCCTCGGACGTAGGGTCCTGCAGGCAGCTGTAGTTTAAAGTTCTGGATGAACTTGTGTTTAGCGCTGGTTGCGCTTTGTTGTTAAGGTTGTTGGGTTTCTGCCTTTGTTGGTTTTTTCCCACCCTTATTTTTGAACTGCTTTGGGACGTCCCATCAGTAATGAATTACTGTGGCTCTCTTCCTTCCATCTGCAGCTGAAACACGGATTTTGGTAAGAACTTACCTGTAAAATCCTTTTCAGCGAAGGAAGGAAGAGAGACACAGCACCCTCCCAAGGCAGAAGTGTGTTGATGTTTTCAGATGCAGCGCGACCCTTATCTGATTGCGATATCTGGGCTGAGGTCAGCGCGCTAAGGCTCTGTTCCAGCATCGCCAGCTCATCACAGTAGTCAGGTTCAGTGAGTAGTACCTGGAACTCTGTGGTTTTTAGCTTACTTTACATGCATAACCTGTATTCTTGTGTTTTCTCTGAAGTTCCTTCAGAAGGGGTTATGTTGCTCCGCTGGTGATCTTGGTTCTTCCCTAAAGCTTTGGTACGACTGAAGGAGCTGAGTAGGAGGAGCCCAAGCTGGAGGAGCCAGTCAGTCAACACGCTTTTGATCTGAGGTGTCATCCTGATCTGGGGCTCCGCCTACCCATCAGTAATGAATTACTGTGTCTCTCTTCCTTCCTTCGCTGAAAAGGATTTTACAGGTAAGTTCTTACCAAAATCCGTGTTTTATGGTGGCTGAATAAAGACTTGTTATACTTCACCTGGATTGGATGCTGTTCCTATTTTTTCCTTGTTACTTGTGTGAGTAGTCACATTGCGATCACAATGACGTCGCATATCTGTGAATAGCTGATTCCCTGGTGAATGTTGACCTTTACCTCCCAAGAATTTTCAAATATATGTATAACAATTTTTTAATCTTTCATATTATGACTAAAATATATATATTATATATTTAAACTTTATATATGCAGCTGTGGTGTATTATCTGTTATATATAATTATAATGTTTGAACGCTAGTGAGACCATAGGCCCTTAAAATAATTGAAAATATTTGAAACTTTTTTCTTATTTTTTTAACAATTAACTCCTATGACTGATGGTACCCCATGAGCACGTGTGTGACAAGTAGATACAATGTATAACAAAAAATAGGGGAAAAAAAAGCCTTTGAAAAGATTTAAAAACTACAGCTGCTGGTAACATGTCTTTTTGCCATCCCCATTACTCCCTCCCCACATCTCACCCATCATTAGCCCTTCTCCCATATTGGTAAAATAATTGAAAAAAACACGAATGCATTTTTAAAATAAAAATATTTTATTACCAAAACATTGTTAAAAAAAAGGGTAAAGTAAAACATTCTCAAAATCAAACTAGACCTGATGCTGCCAACTCACTGCACCAGGCCCATTAAAGTAATGGCAGTACTTGTCTCGGCCGGCCTTCGCATCGTCCTTGCTCCTGCCTTGATTGACAGGTTGAAGGCCTGCAATAGCGGGATCATTGTCACGCCATTCTCCGAGCACCACGTCACCATTGCTGTCAGAGTCCATGAAGCCTGGTGGACTGTAAGTACCAGCATCGCGTTTGCGTAGAAAATTGTGCAGCACACAACAGGCCAACACCACAGAGTCTATCGATCCCAGCTTCATGTTGATTGGTGTGTGGAAAACCCTGAAGCGGTTGGCCATTATGCCGAAGGCATTCTCCACAATGCACCGTGCCCTAGACAGTCTGTAGTTAAAAATCCGCCTTTCCCCTGTCAAAGTCTTTTGTGGGTATGGTTTAACAAGATGCTCATGAAGGGGGAAGGCTTCATCACCCACAAACACAAAGTTTAGGTTGGCGGTGGTGTCCATGTTGGTTGGCAAGTTAAGTTTATTTTTTAAACAACCGATCACCAAAACTTGTGTGCTCCAAAACGCCACCGTCAAAAACCCTTCCATTAATGCCAACATTAACGTCAATAAATTCATAATTGGCATTAACAAGGGCCATGAGGATCGTGCTGAAGTAACCCTTGTAATTATGAAAAAAGGATCCGCTTTTGGCTGGTTGCGTGATCCGCACGTTTGCCATCCAAGGCACCACCACAGTTTGGGAAATGCCAAATCCTTTCAAAATCAGAGGCAATAATTTGCCATTCCGCCACTGATTTTGGAAATGGCATGTAGCTCCGTAAACTGCGGACGATGGCGTTGCATGTCTCCGGAATTAGTTCTCCAAGCAGCGACCGAGAAATTGCAGCAGAAAATTGCAAATCCTTCATTGAACGTCCGGTTGCCAGAAATCGCAGCGTTACTGCCAAACGTTCCTCTGCTGAAACAGCTGCACGCATCCGGGTATCCTGCCGTTCAATGAGTGGCCTCACACATTCCAGTAGGAGCTTGAATGAATCCTCCGACATCCGTAGATAATTCCGGAAATCCTGCGGATTCTTCTCCTGCAACTCCCTCACTAGATGCATGTGGGTGAATCTGGACCTCTGCTCCAGCCATTCCCTGGTCCACATGCGACGCTTTCGCTTGGAGCGCCTCTCTTCCACCCGCTCCTCTTCTTGTCGATCTGCCTCCATAGATAGTGCAACTGCCACAATCACACGCTCTGCGGTGGACAGGTTCATTATGTGCAACCTGTACGGTAAAAAATAGAAAAGTTAATGACTAATTAATTACTATTACTAAAGTGTTTAAACAGAATAAAATAAAGAATAAAATAAAAATTATATAACAAAAAAAAAAAATTAACTTTTCAGTTTATACAGTTTACAAATGTCTAAAATGGTGAGGGGTGTAAAATAAATAAATAAAAAAAAAAAAAAGAAAAAATAAATAGTCTGGGGTGTAAAATAAATAAAGCAGACGAAAAAAATAAATAAATAAATAAGGTCAGGGGTGTAAAAGCAATAAAGCAGAGGACGAAAAAAAAAAATAAGGTCAAAAAACATTATCAAAACAACATCACAAACAATATGTACCTTGAATCCAAATCCAAATATCCCGAAGATCCAAATCCAAATGGGGATGGGTGGTGCTCTAACGACTCAGACAGGATCGCAAAACCCACCACTGCGCCACAAATATGATCGCAAAACACCGACACGCGATACTATCCTCACAAAAACGCACAAAGCACAGTTGGAATCATCCACAAAGTGCTCTGGAAACAATAGATGGGGGCGCAGTTATTATAGCTGAGGTGATGTTTGTGGTCACCAATCGGAGCTGAAGGGCGTTATGAACGAAAACAAAGTCCCGCCTCCGCCGCTGACTAATGCATCGTTAATGAGGTCGCACATTGTTCACAAAAAGGTGCCACATTCAGCGATAATACTTACCCAGCGGGAGCGCCGACGATAAAATAGGGTCCGGAACGATGTCAGCGACGAGCGAGATCACAGCAGGATCTCAGCAGGGGCCACGTCGTCTCTAGATGCCGCACACAACAACATCGCTAACGAGATCGCTAAATAGTGACGTTTTTTAGCGATCCCGTTAGCGATATTGTTAAGTGTGGCATACCCTTAACTGTCAATATAAGCTTTTGTTAATCATATGTTTGCAATTATTATATTTCTGTCTGTGATAAAAACATCTGTCAAACACACATAAAAACCAGAGGGCAGCAGATCATGTGAAAATATAATATTTGTGTCATTCTCAAAACTTTTGGCCATGACTGTAGTGGAGCGCAGACTGGGCTGTGTATAACCCACCCACACCCCTGATTGGCAGCTTCATGTGTACACTCTAATCAGTAGTGTGGCCGGGGTTACAGAGACTAGCTGGACTGCTGGGCATGTGAGATATAGTCCTGTACTGATAATCTTCTGCTGATTAAAGCACTGATTGTATTGAAACTACAGCACAGGACCTAATAAGTGACACATCCCTGGAATAGGCTCTTGTACCCTATATTCTGCTGCTATCAGATTAAATAGTAAAAACTTGCTGACCGATTCCCTTTTAAAGAGGTATTCTCAATTTTTGCAACTTCTGAAAGCCTTTATGCCACCTTTGGGGCATAAAAGCTTTGATGAATCTGCCCCAAAAGATTTTATTGCAAGAGAATAACCACAGATAGAAAAAGCAAGCCAATTGCAAACTTGCTTATTTTCATGCTGTCCAACTAATTAAAGCGATTTAAGCACTTGAGAACACCCCTTTAATACATAGAAACCATCGCTCTATAGAGAAGTAGTAATTGGTTTCAAAGCCTCAAAAATGTAACCCAAAATAAAAAAAAGATAAAGTAAAAAAAAAAAAGCTAGCTGACTAATAGATTTAGCAAGTTCTTACATAAGGAAGGTTAGATATAGGTGATGTGTGTGTTCTAGAAGTCACTTTTTATGTTGAGAGCACCTTCAGGGTCTTATACATCACGTAGTACAGCAGAAAAATACAATCTAGCTGACGTCCCCAGCCCCCATTTGTATTGACAGGCGGGTGAACCTGGCACAGGTAAATGGCAGTACCGCATTGTACTGTAGAGAGGCGCTACTCACGGCCGCTGTAATACAGGTGATCCACCAGGGAAATACCCATTCTGGACATTGTTCTGCCTCATCCCCTGTGCCCCCGATATGCAGAGTCTCTGCCATTGTGTATAAATGTGATTTCCGGCTACAGTGGGCCAGGTAAGACTTCTCTTTTTGCCTTTTCCATTAATACTTTCTAACATAATGTAGGTTACAATGCGATTGTGTTATGTACATGTCCTACATTTAGGTCCAGCATATTTTGACTTTGTATGAGAAAGTCAAATTAGCTTTTTTTCATTTTGTTCTAGCATCTGCTGTCAGATATAACTAAATAAAAAAGACAAGGAATACACCGCAGTCACAGAAGTGGAGGCCACAATTATCCTGGAATATTAAAGGACGGCACATTCCACCAACATTTTGTGACATTGGTAATGCCTGTTACGCACAGACGTGTGCAGTCTCCTGTACTGCCGGCCACAATACAGGCATAACTGTGTCAACGATGGCGGCATTAGCCAGGCGTCAGGGCTGTGAAGTCGGCAAGAAAAGGAATCGGTGACTATTTTTCCACCGTCTTGATTTGTCTTGGACATGAGTTACCAGTTTGTTTTTTTAAAGTCTTCAATTTCTGCTGACTCCGACTCCACAGCCCTGATTCTGAAGAGAAAAAACTGCAATATGACAAAAAAAAAGTGTGAACAGCTCGTCGGCATGATTACAAGTGAAGGTTAGCTGCCGAAATTTCTACAACTGCTTCATACGTTTTGTATGAGATTTACAGAAATCCAATGAGATGAGTGATTGGCTGCAATCTTCAGTACAAAAAGAGAGGGCAAGGGGCGCCGGAGCGACGGAACAGGAGTGTCGGGAAATAATTAGAGCTGAAGATATAGGTGATTGGGAAGAAAATGATGAATTAAGTTCCATGTTTTTTTACACTACTGTACTGTTGACAGAGGAAAGACGGCTGTTGGGTCAAATGAGATTTTGCCTTGTTTATATCCACGACTGTGTATTACCTCCAAGATTAACAGTATGGCAGTGTGAAGAAGAGCATTGAAATCCGTTCATATGATTTCTATATATATCTTTAGAAAAATTATAACTGTTGAAGGGGTTACGTTTTGTTTTTGGAGGGTGTGAATACTTTTTTTTTTTTTTTTTTACATTCTCCGTAGTGGTGAGTGAACATGCCTGGATAAGGTGTTATGTGAGCATGCTTGGGTGCTGACAGTGTCTTCGGCGTGCTCGAATAATATGTTTGAGTCCCCGTGGCTGCATGTCTCCCGGCTGTTGGATGGGCCATCTCTGCATGTGTTGCGGCTGTTGAACAGCTGAGAGACATGCAGGCGTGGGGACTCAGACATATTATTCGAGCTCTCTGAAGGTACTCTATTGGCAACCGAGCATGCTCAATAACACCTTAGCCAAGCTCATTCGCTCACCTTTAGCACAAAAATCTTAATCATATTATCCTCATTCTCCACCAATGTAAGCCCAGTTTCTCCATTTTCTTCTCTGCACAGTATCACCGTCTCTGATGTGCATGTTCTGTCCCAGGGCACCGTAACCGCTTGATGCTCCTGATCACGACACTCTGCAGTCCTTTCAAGTCCATTAAAAATTAGTCTCCATTTTCATTTCTTGGCCTGGGGTATTTTCTTTTTGCTTCTTTTTGTGATATGATATTAAAATATACAAACTCCTAATGAAGAATATTCCCGCAATGACTGCAAAGTAACTTCCATACACCAGAAACTGAGGAAGGAAAGGAAAGAAGGACTGATGTGAGCTCCTAGCTGCATTCAGAAACGTTATATTTTAAAGATTAAAGGCCTAATGTACACATTACATGTCAGATGATCCACTGGAATTTTAATATTGATGACTGATTAAAGAAGTGGCTCAAAACGGAAATCAATTTTCATCCTAAATGTTTGTTTAATGCCATAATCTAAACTATTTCCTAATATACTTGAATAAAGTGTGAGGGTGGCGCTGGTCTCTGCACGCCTGGTATTGTGGCAAGACACACTGACAGTGCGCTTTGTTGCTGGTTCATTACTGCTGATCTGAGCCGGCTGAAGAGCGCACTGTCATTGTGCACAGTGCACGTGAGATCAGCCCCTGAAACGAGCATCACTGATGGCACTTTGTATCAGGGAGGAGGCAGGGTCTGAGGCAGTGACTGCAGCCACTGATGATGCTTCATTTGAGTATACCAGCATGCATCATCAAAAGGAAGTGGGGGGGGGATAAGTAGATAGTGTACATGGGAAATAGAATGGCACAAAGCTGCAATAACCCAGTATATACTTAATATATCACATGCTGAAAATTTGGAGCAGTGTACACAATGAAGGTGGTGGGTGCCAAGAGTCGTACTCCCACTGACCCAATATTGAAGGTTTATCTTAAGGATAGTACACACATTTATAATGTCCAGGTTCGCTTTAATATGCCACTGTGAAAATAAATAAGACATGGTAAAAACCTGGGTGATGATGTCCAGTCCTAGGCCTCTGCCGTCCACTACAATTATTGTAATTATGGTCTGAAGTGCAAGTGCAACAAAAGTATTCATTCCAAACATCAGGGCGTAGCGCTCCATACTCAGGTTTACAGCAATCTGGAATCTGAAAGTCAACAGGTTACGTAAATCTCACATCTGGTTTTTGGGTTTCCCCTGAATCACTGAAAACAGCACATGGTTAATCAGGGCCACTGTTCTGATTTGTTAGTATATAAATGTCCTGAAGCCGGCACATGTACAGTGTCCTCAGAATAACACCCACGTTAGCTTCAGATGCTCATCACATTGCAGTCACTACCGGGCCGTTTACCAAGCAAATGTCTCCACCTAGTGGAAGGAAAATGTACTATTCCCTGCATCTTTAACACTAGAACTACTGAGGTAGTCATTTTGACTACTTGCACTATAGTAGTTCTAGTCGGGGTCACGAGTCCAGTAGTTCTAGTGTTAAGCCGCTAGAGCAGGGTTCCCCAACTCCAGTCACATTGCACAGGTGATGCAATTATCACCTGGGCAATACTAAGGAAATCTGAAAACATGACCTGTTGGGGAACCCTGCTCTAGAGCTTTCCATGTAGATATTTAGTCACTCTGACTTTGTTGTTTGTGATGTGTGAACTAGAATCAGGATACAATAAGCAGGATCCAGATTTCATGTCTCATGGATGTGAAGCACAATCTAAATTTCCCAGAAACAGCTCTCAAAACGTGTATTAAAACTAACTGAAAGGATAATTTCAAGTAACTTTTCATAATTGATGTGTATTTTCACCTATGCAGCTTTAATTTGGTGTGATGAAATTAGCAGCTATATTTTCCTCCCCCACCCCCAGACATGACAGCATAAAGAGATGAATTTCTGCTCTTCAATTTTTTTATTTTTTTTTAAGCTCACACAAAGAAGCAACATCATGGAGGTCAATAAGCCAAAGTACTGAGCAGTGAAGATGTGAATCCAGCTCTGGGGTGAAAAAGCATTTTTCTGTGTGTCCCTCAGTTTCCTCAATCATCTCATTGAGTATAATAGGTGTAACCTGACACCTCATGGTATTGTCAGATAGTCTTGTCTGAGATGGATCTGAGCAGTTTATCCCAGTGGGATAATAAGGTCAAAGGTAAAGGGTGGAGGAGAAGTGTCATAAAAGTGGGAAGGGAGCAGATTTCTTTAAGATGTACTATTGATTTATGCAAAGTTTATTGAAAGTATCCATTGAATGAACTAATGAATGGGAGGTGGATTTAAGGTTCTGTCACACTAAACGAGATCGCTAAAGAGTCACCATTTATGACGCAGTAGCGATCTCGTTAGCGACTTAGCTGTGTGTGACATGTAGCAGCGATGTGGCCCCTGCTGCGATGTCGCTGATCGCTTATGAACGTTCTGAGCCGTTTTTTGGTCGTTGGTGTCCCGCTGAAATCGCTGAGTGTGACACCCTTTATGAACGACTTCACCAGCGTCGCAGGTGGGACTAGGTTTTCCCAACGACCGCAGAGGTCGTTATACAGATCGCTGATGAGATGTGTTTGGAATCTAACTAGCGATCGCACCAGCGATTTTGCCAGGTCGTGTTGCTAGTGCGATCGCTAAGTGTGACAGTGCCTTTAGTGACAATAGTTGGGAAGATGAGACTGTTTTACATTTAAGGTAGGTTTTTTCCTGATATACATACGGTATACCTCTGACAAAAGGCCCACTCTAAAAAAAAAAAAAAGTAATAAAATAAACGAGAAGTATAAGGGTTAGTTCACACTAGGCGTTTTTTTTTTTCTGCAGCAAAACTTTCTTCTGGCAGGAAAGTTGCAGAAAAAAACAGGTTTTGCTTGGTTTTTCTTGCTGTGTTTTGGTCATGCTGCATTTGTCTTTCCTGCATGCTGATAAAGTGAAGTGTAAAAAAAACCTCATTCTGTTCATGTTTTGGCACAAAAAATGCTGCGAAACCTGATACTTGCATACATTTACATACATACATTTTTTCACCACCCATTAATTTCAGTGGATGAAAAACGCTGAAACAAGTGACATGCTCTATTGTGCAAAAAACATGCAAAGCAAAAATACGGAGGACAGAAAAAAAGGTTTGTGCATGAGATTTCTGAAATCTCATAGACTTTGCTGGTGCAAAACACAGCTGAAATTTTGCATGAAAAAAATGCCTAGTGTAAACATAGCCTTAGGCTTTGTTTTAGGACCTGCCTAGAATATGCAACTTCATTCATAAATATGTCCCACTTCAAGCTAAAAAAAATAGTTCACAGCGCTTTTCCCATCATTTTTGAGATTTGGCATAGGTACAAAAAGTATTTTAAACGGGGTAAAAATCCTACATTTGGTTCAAGCATTTATAACAAGGAAATATCAAAAATTGACAAAAGTTTGGACTCAAAAGATATGATAAATGGCCTGACTATTCTATAAATTAAAAAGGTATGCAGGCACATCCTGACGAATGCCAAAAGGGCACACCTGCATATGACATGTTTATGAAATGCGCGGTGTTGTGTCCGCCATGTCTAGTATACAGTGGGTACGGAAAGTATTCAGACCCCTTTAAATTTTTCACTGTTTCATTGCAGCCATTTGGTAAATTCAAAAAAGTTCATTTTTTTCTCATTAATGTACACTCTGCACCCCATCTTGACTTTATTGGCTAACCAGAGAAATTACAATTGCAAGCTTTCAGAAGTAATTTCTCTGGTTAGCCAATAAAGGCATCACTCCTTGAATACTTTTCTCAGTTTTTTGGGACATAAGTATTTACATTGAATTTTCCGGCTAACACGGTACTGCAATATTTTGTACTGTATATCGTAATTTGCAAAAAATTCTATATTTCTGTTTTTTTCAGTCAAGATGGGGTGCAAAGTGTACAGTAATGAGAAAAAAATTAAATTTTTTGAATTTGCCAAATGGCTGCAATGAAACAGTGAAAAATTGAATCTGAATACTTTCTGTACCCACTGTATGTTAATAAGCCTGCTAATATGGCGGTGTGGTGCAGCTGGGTTATTGTAGGCTGTAGCCTTTACTGAAGAGTTGGATTTTTTTTTTTTATTCTTCTGAAGGTTTGGAGGTAGGGAGTTAGGGAAGAGTACAAATGGTTTGGTTAGTACAGGGAAGTATGGGAGAAATCTAGGAGCTGGTTGTGAGGAACAGACAAGGGGAGCGCAAAGGAGGTCTTGTGAGGACTGGAGATTAAATGTGGAGATGCATGGAGGAGACAGGCTATGGACGGCCTTGTAAGCCGTTGGTCATGACTTGAATTTCCTGTAGGAAAGATGTGTATCTTCGTACCGTGATTAGCCAGTAGAAGAAAAATATTTAGAGTTGAGAGTCCTCAGTGGTTGATACCTTTTAATGGCTAACTGAAAAGATAGTAACAAATTGCAAGCTTTCGAGACTACTCAGGTCTCTTCATCAGGCGAAGACTAAATATGTGATTCTTCAGATGTTGTATTAGTCTAGCCTGATGAAGAGACCTGAGTAGTCTCGAAAGCTTGCAATTTGTTACCATCTTTTCAGTTAGCCATTAAAAGGTATCAACCACTGAGGACTCTCAAGTCTAAATATTTTTGAATTTCCTGGGCAGTCGGCAGTAGAGATGAGCTGATCGGACTAAATTTGAATTTGACAAATTGTGCGGAAAGTAAGATATTTGAGCAAAGTTATTCTCTACAAGTTGAATGTTCCTTTTTATGTGAGGTTGTAAAAAAAAAAGTTTTCTGGAGAATAGAATTTTTTTGTAAATTTTGAGTAGATTACAATTCATCTATAGGTTGAACTGGATGGACAAATGTCTTTTTTTGGCCTTCCTAACTTTTACTAAATTTGCTCATTTCTAATTAGGGGCCAGTAAAGGGATTGGTGGCAGAGAAGTAATGAAGGGAGAAATACGGGAACGGTGAGTTGATGAATTGGAGAAAGTGTTAGATGGGAGCAGATAGAATGATGATGTAGTCATCTACGTGGAAATAAGGGCATGTACTTATATTTTTGTTGACTCAAAGTTGAGGACAAAGCAGATTTTTGAAATGTTTTTAGTTAGAGGTGGTAAATGCTTGGATGTGTGGTCTGAAAGACAGGGCAGAGTGATAGGACTGGTGGGGGAGGTGGAATGAGATGGTGGAAAGGAAATTTAGAAATTCAGTTGTCTCCACATGTTGTAAGGGCACACTGGGGCACACTGTGAGGACACAAGACCTCATTCAAACCTCTGAAACACTAAGTATGGACCACTATGTACAGATTGACTCCAGGTTTCCTGACCTGAACTTGACAGCCTCACAGGCATGTATAAGGCTGTTGAATTTGGGGCGGGATTTGTTCATCACGGTGTACACGGACTGTGTTTCACAGACATAAGAGTTCAGGATTAGGTCTAGTAGTTAAAGAGGTTGTCCTGGCGTCTAACATTGCTGACCGATCAGTGTACGGAGTTGTGCTGTTCAGCTTCATTTACATGCGGCTGCCGCTGGAGCTAATGACCGCTGATCGAGCGGTGTTGGGCATTGGATCCCCACTGATTTGATATTTATTTCCTATCCTTAAGCCCCCGTCACACTAAGCGAGATCGCTGAAGTGTCACCGATTTTGTGACGCAACAGCGACCTAGCCAGCGATCTTGCTATGTGTGACACACAGCGACGATCAGCCCCCCTGTGGGTATCGCTGATCTTTGTTGAATGTCCTGGACCATTTTCTCATCATTGGTCTCCCGCTGGCCAGCGCGCATCGCTGCGTGTGACAGCGGGAGACCTACGATCAGCGAGCTGGGATCCAATGTACATATCGGGTAACTAAGCACCGCGCGGCACCTAGTTACCCGATATGTACCCAGGTTACTGGCTCCCAGCTTCTGCTGTAGAGTGCTGAGAGCCGGTATCTAGGTTACATATTGGGTAACTAGGTGCCGCGCGGTGCTTAGTTACCCGATGTGTACATTGGATACCAGCGTGCTCGCTGGTCCTGATCGCTGGTGAGTCTGCCCATGTGACAGCTCACCAGCGATCAGCTAACGATGTCCCAGCGATCCCATCCACGTCGTATCGGTGGGATCGCTGGGACATTGAAGAGTGTGACGGGACCCTTAGAGTAGACCCTTTCCAACACAGATTAATGTAGAAAGTCTGTACTTACGTGGCGACAGTGATGAGAAGCATGTACGAGGATTTGAATATCAGGTAGCCGGCATAGCACATCCAGATATTAATACTATAGTCCATGAGAAATAGGCTGCCAGCACTGACAGCTGAGAAGAGGGCGAGCGCTAATTCTCCACTTAACTCCCAATTCACCTTTACATATCCAACCGAGAAAGAGGTGAGAGCACCTGATGGGAGACAATGTTATCTAAGTTAATCAGACATCATACAAGAGCACAATGGACTGTGTCCTCAACCCCATTATTTACCCGTGATTGCCATACAATGTCCTATTGTAGACCACTTCTCCCTAACTACAGTGAGAGTTCTCCAGGATAATTGTGCAACTGAAGTCACTGTAGCACCAAACAGCTCTATGGGATTTCTACAACATAAAGAATATAGAACTTTTTGCAACATTGTTTTGATAGGTTCCAGATTGAAGGCAAAATGCATATACCTTACTCACAAAAAGTTGGGATATTTGGCTTTCAGGTGAAATTTCAGGATGACCCTAAAATGCCCTCTAACCTTTTCAGGTGAACTTAATGTGACCATCTCTAAACTCTTGAATACACATATTCAACTGTTCAATGTTTCATCTTTTACATTTTAAAAATTACAAAAAGGAAAATGCGCCCATGCAAAAGTTTGGGTACCCTGATTAGTAGCACCCCCCCTTTTGCAAGTATGAAAACTTGTAAACGCATTTTGTAATCAGCCAAGAGTCTTTCAATTCTTGTTTGAGGTATTTTGATCCATTCTTCCTTGGAGAATTCTTCCAGTTCTGTGAGATTCCTGGATCATCTTGCATGTGTAAGGGGGAAGACCGGTCTGCGGGTACCTGCTTGAGGCTGCATCCCCTGTTGCCTGGGGGAAGAAATGAGAAGCCGGACCCACCTCATGACCTGGGTAGGCGGGTTACATAAAAAGAAAAGCGCGTGCGCAGCAGGGAGTTTGGCTCCAACCCGCAACAGTGCGCAGTCAGGTGAGCAGCACGCTTCGTCTCCCCAAGTACTGGCACCGCGAAAGGATGGACTGGTTGGGCCCCGCCATCTGCAGAGGGACCACTGCGCTGAGAGGGGCCGTGCGTTCTGCAGTAGCCAAAGAGGAGTGTGCCGTCCCGCGAGCATCGACATTGCGCAGACCAGTGTCTGTTGACTTCCGCCTCCAACAGCGGGGACTTGAGTGAGAGAGGTGCAGTGTGCCTGGTGACCACCTGAGAGCAAGGCGCCGTACGTTCCGTGTCCATGAGTACTGCGCACATGCCAGATAAGAGGACCGGGTATGGGACAGACACTTGCGCCCTGATTTTCCAGTTTATACTTGCCGGTCTACGTTACATGCGGACGGCGCTGCAGCCTTATTTGTCTCGGCCACATCAACTTATGGACTAGGGGCTCAGTGGAAGGTACCGGAAGCGACCGCTGCCGCCAGAAGACGGATCCTCGTTGCCTACAGTACCTTCTTGGACAAGTACCGTGCCAGCCGTTGTTGGCGCTATTGACTTCACAGCCTGAGGAATTACTGCCACGTTAAGTGATTCACAAGAACTGCCGTTACCTGATTCATTGTCCCTTAACTCTGCATATCCTTTGCAAATTTAACTGTTTGTTCCCTCCTTTAACTGTTTACCTCCCTGCATGGAGTATTTCAGTGTTAATTATTGTTAACCCTTAAGGTACTGCCACACTACTCGATCCCGCTAGCGATCTCGTTAGCGTTGCATACTAATGAATCGCTAGCGGGATTGTTTCTATATCGCTAAATGCTGCCGAATTTAGCGATATAGTTAACGACGCTATCGCCGTTAGCGATCTTCTTAACGACTTTAGCGGTACAAAAGTACCGCTAAATCGCTAAGAAAAGGTGCCACACAGCGATAAGATACTTACCCAGCGGGAGCGCCAGCGATGAAATAGGGTCCGGAGCGATTCCAGCGACGAGCGAGATCACAGCAGGAAGCTCGTCGCTGGCAGCTGCCGCACTGAACAATATCGCTAACGGGATCGCTAAATAGTGACGTTTTTTAGCGATCCCGTTAGCGATATTGTTTAGTGTGGCATACCCTTTACTCTGCCTCCTGTCCGGCACTGCATTGTGGATTTTGACTTGTGTTTAGAATAGTTATCCATTTATATTAGTCACCCTCTTTCAACTTCAGCTTTTTTTTTTTACAGATGGTGTTATGTTTGAAATTTCATTGCATCCATTCTTCTCTCTACCTGTGAAGTAAGGTGGGGGTGTCACAAAGTACAGGGGCTTATTTACAATGATGGCCCAGCAATCTTGAGGGAATGGGGGCTAGATAAAGGCTGGATGAGGTAGTCACCAGCAAATATTTGTAGAGCTTTAGGGTGCGGTGGAGTTTGATGGAGAATTATGTTCAGATAAATAGTGAATGGGCTATATATAAAAGGACTTTGATTAGGGAATGTGATAGGCCGGACCTCTCTGACCTTTCCCGGCACCTGCGCACGGCAGTACTCAGCACTCAACAGGGCAGAGCAGTGCGCCGGAGCCGCGACTGGAAGCAAAGAGGACGTCATCGCTAAAAGATGGGAGGCGCCGTATCGGACCACGACTCCCTCCGGACCGAATCGGATGCTGTACCACCCCTGGGTGAGTATAATCTAACTCGTTTTTCTTCACTTTCAGGTAACATCGGGGGCTTATCTACAGCATTACAGAATGCTGTAGATAAGCCCCTGATGGCGGTGGCCTCATCTCATAGTCCAAAAATGGGGTGACAGAATCCCTTTAAGAGGAAATTTGTAAATGTTTTGGAGTAACCTAGTCAAAGCCCAGACCTTAATCTTATTGAGAATCTGTGGTCAGACTTGAACATTGCTGTTCACCAGAGGAAACCAACTAACTTGAAGGAGCTGGAACAGTTTTGCCTTGAGAAATGGGGAAAAATCCCAGTGGCAAGATGGGGAAAGCTCATAAAGACTGATCCAAAGCGACTTGCAGCTGCAATTGTGGCAAAAGGAGGCTTTGAAAAGAACTGACTTTAGAGGGGTGTGAATAGTTATGAACACTGAAGTTTTCAGTTATTTTGTCCTATTTGTTGTCTGCTTCACAAAAAAAGAAAACCAAATGTTCACAGCTGTAGGCATGTTCATTACATAACTAGAGGCAAACAAAAAAAACAGTGAAATTCCAGATTGTAAGGTATCAAAACACAAAAAAAGGCCAAGGGGTGAATACTTTTGCAATCCACTCTAGGTAAGAGTATGGCACATTGAATCTTGGCACTGATCCTCTGAGATTATCATAGGGAGAACAAGAGGACAAATAGAATATTGGGGGGGTCGCTCATTTTGCCTCCACTCCTAGCACTTATGGGGATAGTTGAGCCCTATACTCCAAAGTCGGAATTGTTTAGGGCAGTTTAGGGTCTGAATACTTATGACCATGTGATATTTCAGTTTTTCTTTTTTAATAAATTTGTAAAAATTTCTACATTTCTGTTTTATATCAGTCAAGATGGGTGCAGAGTGTACATTGATGAGAAAACAAATGAACTTTTTTGCATTTACCAAATGGCTGCAATGAAACAAAGTGAAAAATGTAAAGAGGTCTGAATACTTTCTGAGCCCACTGTATATGATTCCCCTATCCTTGATTATGCTCCCCCATCCTAGAAAATGCTCTGCCATCCTTGTATATACCCTTCATCCTGGAATATATGTATCCCCAACCTTGTATATGCTTTTCATCCTGGTATACAGTTGTGCTCAAAAGTTTACATACCCCGGAAGAATTTTTGCTTTCTTGGCCTTTTTTCAGAGACTATGAATGATAACACCAAAACTTTTTTTTACAACAAAAGACTTCAAGGTGTCATTGATGTTAGAGGGGGAATACACGGTATTAAGAAATGGGGTATGCAAAGTTTTGATCAGGGTCATTTGGATGTGTTGGGTTGTCATTATGATTTTAAAAGAGAAAACACAGTAGTTTGACAATAAATGGCTTCACCCAACCACTAACCATGAGTGGAGAAAAAGTTTTGGAATTATCATTCATAGTTTCTGAAAAAGGCCAAGAAGCAAAAAATCTGCCGGGGTATGTAAACTTTTGAGCACAACTGTATATGCTCCCCCATCCTGGTATATATGCCCAATCCTGTTATATGCTTCCCCACACTTGAATATTCCTTTCAGCCTGGTGCAGGTGCTTCTCACTAAATTAGAATATCATCAAACAGTTAATTTATTTCAGTTCTTCAATACAAAAAGTGAAACTCATATATTCTATAGAGTCATTACAGACAGAGTGATCTATTTCAAGTGTTTATTTATGTTAATGTTGATGATTATGGCTTACAGCCAATGAAAACCCAAAAGTCATTATCTCAGTAAATTAGAATACTTTATAACACCAGCGTGAAAAATGATTTTAAAATCCGAATTGTTGGCCACCTGAAATGTATGTTCAGTAAATGGACTCAGTACTTGGTCAGGGCTCCTTTGGCATCAATTACTGCATCAATGCGGCGTGGCATGGAGGTTATCAGCCTGTGTCACTGCTGAGGTGTTATGGAAGCCCAGGTTGCTTTGATAGCAGCCTTCAGCTCGTCTGCATTGTTGGGTCTGGTGTCTCTCATCTTCCTCTTGACAATACCCCATAGATTCTCTATGGGGTTAAGGTCAGGCGAGTTTGCTGGCCAATCAAGCACAGTGATACTGTTTGTAAACCAGGTATTGGTACTTTTGGCAGTGTGGACAGGTGTCAAGTCCTGCTGGAGAATGAAATTTCCATCTCCAAAAAGCTTGTCGGCAGAGGGAAGCATGAAGTAATCTAAAATTTCCTGGTAGACGGCTGCGCTGACTTTGGTCTTGATAAAACACAGTGGACCTACACCAGCAGATGACATGGCTCCCCAAACCATCACTGATTGTGGAAACTTCACACTAGACCTCAAGCAGCTTGGATTGTCTGTCTCTCCACTCTTCCTCCAGACTCTGCGAGCTTGATTTCCAAATGAAATGCAAAATTTACTTTTATCTGAAAACAACACCTTGGACCACTGAGCAACAGTCCAGTTCATTTTCCTCTTGGCTCAGGTAAGACGCTTCTGGCGTTGTCTATTGGCTATGAGTGACTTGTCACAAGGAATGTGACACTTGTAGCCCATGTCCTAGATACGTCTCTATGTGGTGGCTCTTGAAGCAATGACTCCAGCAGCAGTCCACTCCTTGTGAATCTCCCCAATTTTTGAATGGCCTTTTCTTAACGATCCTTTCAAGGCTGCGGTTATCTCGGTGGCTTGTGCACCTTTTTCTACCACACTTTTTCCCTTCGCTCAACTTTCCAGTAATATGCTTGGATACAGCACTCTGAACAGCCAGCTTCTTTAGCAATGATCTTTTGTGGCTTACCCTCCTTGTGGAGTGTGTCAGTGACTGCCTTCTGGGCATCTGTCAAGTCAACAGTCTTCCCCATGATTGTGGAGCTACTGAAACAGACTAAGGGACCCTTTTAAACACCTAGGAAGCCTTTACAGGTGTTTGTTTGTTAATTATTCTAATTTACTGAGATAATGACTTTTGGGTTTTCATTGGCTGTAAGCCATAATCATCATTAACAGAAATAAACACGTGAAATAGATCACTGATTGTAATGACTCTGTATAATATGAGTTTCACTTTTTGTATTAAAGAACTGAAATAAATTAACTTTTTGATGATATTCTAGTTTTGTGAGAAGCTCCTGTATATATGCCCCCATCCTTGTATATGTCACCCACTACTTGTAAATGTCACCCGATCATTGTATATGTGCCCCAATCCAGGTATATGTCCCCCATCCTGCTGACGCTGCTGTTCAGCTGTCACGCTGTATAGCAGATATATATATATGTGATGACAGTAATCTATATCAAAAGGGCAACATACAATATAACATGCGCATAGATATATGATAACATAGAATTACCTGACAGAAAGTCCAGTGGGTCAATACGGAATCCGTTATACGCTGTCTCCGGCTAGAGGGTGACCGGGGTCTATGCTGACCCTAAACTGGGGTCCTAACTAATCCCTCTACCTGGAGGTACTGTTAAAGGTACAGAGGTCCAGGCCACCAGCGTAAACCCTGTCTCCTATCAATCCCTGCCAACTGTAATCTAGTCCTAAGAAGGACCCTGATTACCACCAAAGGGAATGAACAGGTAACGGTTAATGAACAGAAAGACATACAAGAAAGACAAGAAATAAAGTAAATAAAGTCTTACATACAACACTCACACACAGTAGGAACACCTAAGGTCTCAGAGATAAACTATAAGCTATAAGAGTAAAAACAACTAAGGAGCTCTTAGCTTAAGTATTCTCAGAACCGATCCAGTCTGCTAGACTACATAAAGGCTTTCACCGGCATCTAACAAGCAGACTGGCAGGTATATGAAGGAATCTAATTAGAACATAATCAAAAGCAGCCGGGCGAGGCTGGACCTAGTCTTAGCAAAGAGCTAGGTAAAATTAACTCCCTCATTACCAAACACAAAGAAACAGCAACTCAGCTGTGAGAAGTCAGAGTGTGTAATCGCGACGATCCTTGTGGCGATACACCCATGACAGTACCCCTCCCTCTACGAGGGGACTCCGGACCCTCAGGGCCAGGTCTGCCCGGGTGAGTTGTGTGAAAGGTCCGAACCAATCGATCTGCGTTAACATCAGACGCAGGGACCCACGTCCTCTCCTCAGGACCATACCCCCTCCAATGAACCAAGTACTGAAGGGATCGGCGACTGAGACGTGAGTCAATGATTTTCGACCCATGAAATTCCACGTTATCATTGACCACCACTGAAGGCGGAGGTAGAGGTGACGGTATGACTGGTGCCACATACTTTTTAAGTAATGACTTGTGAAACACATTATGAATTTTAAACGTAGGAGGGAGGTCCAGACGAAATGCCACAGGATTAATTATGGAACTGATCCTGTACGGCCCGATGAATCTGGGACCCAACCTCCAGGAGGAAACTTTAAGTTTTATATTCCTGGTAGACAACCAAACTAGATCGTTCACCTTCAGATCTAGACCAGAAACTCTCCCCCTATCAGCCATCCGTTTGTAACGGTTCCCCGTAACCTTCAGTCTTAACCGATCTGGAACTATCAGTCTCCCTGGAAGTCCCACCGGGGCGTCCCCCTGAGCCCCCAATACCTCCCCCTCAAGCTCAGAGCATACAGCTGACACTACAACTCCCTCCTGAGGAATAGGAACCGGATCATCTGTCTTCCCGGCCCCTGGGAAAGTACGAGATAAGGCATCAGGAAGCAACTTTATTGAGCAGTCATATGCGCGATGAGGAGGTAACTCTTTACACCCCTCCTCTGAGAACATCTCCCCAAAGTCCTCCAGAAAAGGAGACAAAGTCCTAGGCACAACCGCACCGATGACCGTGCTCATGCAGTTATTCCTGCAAAATTCACCCCACTGGCTTATCTTTCCGGATTGCCAATCAATCACTGGGTTATGTTTAGCCAACCAAGGAAGTCCCAACACAATAGGAGTAGGTAGACCCTCCAACACATAACAAGACAATTGCTCTTTATGTCTTGCCCCTACTCGAAGATCTATGTTATGAACAGCTTGTACCAAGCTACCTTGACCGAGAGGTCTAGAATCAATAGAGACTATAGGGACCGGTTTGGCCAATACACTCAGTTGCATACCATGCACCTGGGCAAACCGAGCGTCCACCAGATTAGCCCCGGACCCACTATCAAGAAAAACAGAAATCCTCTCAGTTCTAGTACCAATCACCACCTCCGCAGGCACGAGAAACTGAGAGGGATTTGGGGACGAAATACACACTCCCAGGTTAACTCCTTTGCTCGAAGAGGCCCGGGATGGACACCCCCCAACAAAATGTCCCTCTCTCCCGCAAAAGAAACACCTTCTAGTCTTGCGGTGCACCGCCAATTCCTTCCTACAAAAAGATGTCCCTCCCAACTGCATGGGTTCCTCAGAACAGACCAGGGGAACCTCAGTATAAGGGACTTTAGTAGTAGGTGGAGTCATCACGGGAGGCGGAGTTACCTCGCGTCTTCCCCGAATTCGTCTATCCATGCGAATAGCGAGGGCCATAGCAGCCTCCAGTGATGGAGGAGAATCATACTGAGCCAACACATCTTTTAATTTGTCAGACAACCCTTGACAAAACTGGCTCCTAAGAGCTGGGTCATTCCACTGAGTATCTGTTGCCCATCTACGGAACTCAGAAGAATATTCCTCCGCTGGACGATTTCCTTGCCGTATTTTACGCAACTTTGTTTCAGCAAGGGAAACTCGATCCGGATCATCATATACCAGACCCAGGGCAGTAAAAAATCGATCCACTGACTGGAGATCTGGGGAGCCTGGAGGAATAGAGAACGCCCAAGATTGAGGGTCCCCTTGTAAGAGCGAGATAACAATTCCCACCCTCTGCTCTTCACTCCCAGATGACCGAGGCCGCAGCCGAAAGTACAATTTACATGCCTCCCGGAAAGTAAAAAATTTGTCCCGCCCACCAGTGAACCTGTCCGGGAGAGCAACCTTAGGTTCAGATCTGGTTTGCTCCGGGGGAACAAAACCTTGGACTTAATGTCTGCAAACTCCATGGACAACCCCTGCAACTGCCGGGCCAGCTGGGCTACTGGATCCATGACAGCTGGAGAGAATCTTTTGTATGGCCGGTGAAAATGTCACGCTGTATAGCAGATATATATATGTGATGACAGTAATCTATATCAAAAGGGCAACATACAATATAACATGCGCATAGATATATGATAACATAGAATTACCTGACAGAAAGTCCAGTGGGTCAATACGGAATCCGTTATACGCTGTCTCCGGCTAGAGGGTGACCGGGGTCTATGCTGACCCTAAACTGGGGTCCTAACTAATCCCTCTACCTGGAGGTACTGTTAAAGGTACAGAGGTCCAGGCCACCAGCGTAAACCCTGTCTCCTATCAATCCCTGCCAACTGTAATCTAGTCCTAAGAAGGACCCTGATTACCACCAAAGGGAATGAACAGGTAACGGTTAATGAACAGAAAGACATACAAGAAAGACAAGAAATAAAGTAAATAAAGTCTTACATACAACACTCACACACAGTAGGAACACCTAAGGTCTCAGAGATAAACTATAAGCTATAAGAGTAAAAACAACTAAGGAGCTCTTAGCTTAAGTATTCTCAGAACCGATCCAGTCTGCTAGACTACATAAAGGCTTTCACCGGCATCTAACAAGCAGACTGGCAGGTATATGAAGGAATCTAATTAGAACATAATCAAAAGCAGCCGGGCGAGGCTGGACCTAGTCTTAGCAAAGAGCTAGGTAAAATTAACTCCCTCATTACCAAACACAAAGAAACAGCAACTCAGCTGTGAGAAGTCAGAGTGTGTAATCGCGACGATCCTTGTGGCGATACACCCATGACATCAGCTCATAGAAACTTTGTCTTCTGAAGCTGCCAACTGACTTCAGCGTCCAAGCGACGGGGGACCCATGACGTCACTGCCATGCATCCAGTCGCGTGTATGCCGACGTCACCTGCTGGCCTCTAATCGGCCAGCAGCGTGTATTGCGGTGCACGGACCCAGCAAGTTCGTACGCTGCGATATACTTCAGCTGGATGTGTGTCGGAGGACGCAGATCCATCTGAAGTAAGGACTAGCATCGTGAAGCTCCTCGCCCGCCAGCCACAGTCCACGAACGCCATAGGTGCGCCTCCACTGGTTTAGGGGTTTGATGCCTTTCAGGTTGTCCTATTTGTTGTTTGCTTCACAATAAAAAGAAAACCAAACGTTCACAGTTGTAGGAATGATCTTTACATGAACTGAGGCAAAACTTCAGAAAAACAGTGAAATTCCAGGTTGTGAGGTAGCAAACACGAAAATGCCAAGGGAAAGGGGATGGGAAGGGGGGGTTGAATACTTTCACAAGCCACTGTACGTGTATATACAGGGCACTGACAAGTTTTGGACCAAGAATTTGGCTGAACAATTCAGTGTGAACTGTTATTCTTGAGGTAAGCAACATTCCTAAACTGTGGGAATTTGGTATTTTTGCTGGCAATAGTGATGCTATTGAAATAAAATGAGTCCTGACTCTGTATGAAGAGATGGATATGTAATAATAATAATAAGGACCTGGGGGTGTTTTTTGTGTTCACTGCGGCTATGTGGGATGTCGTAGATGTAATATTTGGACATTGACTTCCATGGAGCAGTCTTATGTCCTGATCTCTTCCACAGCTAATTATTGGGGGTTTAATGTTTATTTTTTTTATTTTTGTATGATCTTTGGCAGCCGAGATCCTGGAGAAATAACAGAAGTGTCTCCATTTTGATTAAGAAATTGCTGTTTTTGGAGACCAAATAATCTCGCACCTTGTGTAATCCCAATCTAATCCCAGTATGAACATTAACAAACCAGACGCATCTAGGGGACGGAGAACTGGAAGCCCGCTGGGCACATAAATGTGAGGTGTTAAATGAGGTTAGGTGATAAATGTCTGTTCATCAGGACCCCCACTAATCACTAGTATTGGGGTCCTGAGTTCCTGTTTGTCCACTCTCTACAATAGCACTGAGTTTCAATAGAGCAGCGGTTGAGCATGTGCCCATCTATCTATTCAATGTCTCTGGGGCTTTCAGAATCTCCTGAGCCATGTACTCATCTATATGTGACTAAAAAGTGTTGTGTATCTCTTAAAGCGAATCTGTCACCAGGTTTTTGCTACTCCATCTGAGAGTAGCATGATGTAGTGGCAGAAACCCTGATTCCAGTGATGTGTCACTTAATGGGTTGCTTGCTGCAGATGTGATAGAATCAAAGTTTTATCAGCAGCAGATTATCACTACAGGAGTAGTTTACCTGAGTCCATGAAGTTCTCCTTATTCATGAGCTCTGTGTAACCCCGTCCACACCACTGAGTAGCAACTTTCTGCCTATGCACAGTGTACACAGAAAGCTGCCAATCTGTGGTGTGGGTGGGGTTATACAAAGCTCAGCATTCAGAGAAATCGTAGCTCTGCAACAGATAAAAAGGTGATTTTAGGAAAACTGCAGCAAGCAGCTCAGTAAGTGACAAATCGCTGCAATCAGTGTCTGTGTACCTAAATCATGCTGCTCTTGTAGTGAAAAATCAGGTGACAGATTCCCTATAAGTCAAGAGACTCACACACCCGTTAGATAGCTGTCAGCAGAAAGGTTGTTCGGCTGGCAGCCATCTCTCTGGACTTTTCCATGCACACCGATCCTGAGATCTCTTTGAATCATCTAATAGCGGCTTATCTCCACTTTTGTATGAGGGCCTAAGAAGGTAAATTATCATTATTCTCATCCGCAGAAATATCTTGTTGAAGTTTTAGTTCTGTTTCTAGATTTTTTGGATGTGCTGATTTTGGGTAAAATAGGCGATCATCAGGCTATGTTTCCATGGTCCGGATATGCAGCGCTTTGGACGCAGCGGAAACCCAAAGCGCTGCCCCTGTTGTACGCGCGGTGATTCTGGATGTGTTCATTGACCCCATGCGGAATCACCGCATCCTATCCATAGACTGTAATTTATCTTGTGTAGATGGAGCGTCATCGCAAGATAAATAGGCATGCTGCAGTCTGGAAAGACGCGCCGCATGTCCGGATACACAGGGCCACCGGATGAGGCCCTGCACGCATAGTGGAGACCGGATTTCATAAAATCCCCCCACTATGCTGTAACATCTGGATGCTGCGTCCAATCCACAGCAAATCCTGAATGCTTCCAGACTGTGGAAACATAGCCTCATGCTTTTTCTCCCCACTATTGCTCAATGTTGGATCAATGGTGCAGAGATCTACAGATCCAGACACAATCCATAGTCATGTGGTGACAGGTGTATGTATAGAAGTCCATTGTCCAAAGTGTAAAGGTGCGCCGAGCAGGTAAGGAGCATGATTAAGTCTTATTAGGAAGTCAGTACTTGTGTGAGTATCAGTAAAGAGGACAAGTGTTCTTCCCGCATGTCTGCCTTGGTATATACTTGTATACATGTGAAGCTTTGTGCCCATCCTCTGTTATTCCTCCTGGGAATGAATAAATAAGTTACAACCGCACCGTACTATTCTAGGATATTCACAGTCTGACACAGTCGGCAAAAATTAGACAGTGTCTGTGTGATCGGGAGCAAACCCAACTGACAAGGGAAAGAGTAATAACCGACTGTCTATTTATCAATTCCCAGGAAGAATAACAGAGGAACAGCACAACACAGTTAAAAACGAAGATCCTCCAGCATTATTTCATTAAAAAAAAAGAAGTATTTACTAAAACATTGTCAGGACAAGAGTAAACATTTTAAGAGTAATCTTTGTTTTAGTTTTTATTTCATGAATGAATAGTACACATGGAGATAAGCAACTTTTCCTTAAATCTTCTTACTCCTCCTGGACTGATCATTCATTCTCAATTCTTGGGTAAAATCTGTATGAAGACCGATTTTCCCATTACTAAGATAGGAGATGCCAGTTGGTGCTTGTACAATTCTATGGAGAGGGGAGCGGAGAGAAGCGGGAGGCAGACACAGGCTTTTAGCTGCAAGTTCTACTTAGACAGTTACAGTTTTCCATAGAACTTTATAAGCACCAACCGTCATCTATCTCAGTAATGGGAAAATCTGTATTCACTGAAGAACGATTTAATCTGTGAAATGAGAATGTAAAGAATGAATCAGTCCCGGAGGAGAAAGAAGCAGATTTCCCTGATTTGTTTTCACGTGTATTATTGATTTATGAAAACAGATATTAAGAAGACAGTTATTCTGTAATTTATTTCATAATTTATTAGAAATTCAGTCTACTCACCCAGGAATGTGGAGATGGCCTCTACTCCTCCGTTATAGGTAGTAGAGTTCTGCGCAGGCTCCACATGCTCCCAGAGAACCTGCACATAATTCACCACTTGGTTGTACCCCGCTGTAGCCAGTGCCCACCACAGGGACCAGTATAGGAGCTGCATTGAGGAGTAGCAGGCCTTCAGGTCCTTGCACAGGAGCCAAAGAACTTCACAGAAGTTTGGGCCGGAACTTTTGCTTGACTCCTTTATCTCCGATCCCGCACACGGCACATCTGGGTTCTCACTAGTTACTGTTGGGTCTTCAGATGTTCCACCAACGTTGTCTTCCGTTGTTTTTTTATGGAAAAACATACTCTTTCTTGGCATGGGAAGCATAAAGGATGATATAAAAGCTATTGAGACGCTTATCAAAGAAATGACATTCAGATAGAAGTAAGACACGCCAGCGAAGGAGACCAGAAGCTGCCCCAGTACAGAGGCGATAGTATATCCCACCAATGTGATACTGCGGCAATAGCTGGTCACCTTCTGGTAATGTTCTGTGTCCACCACACTGTAGATGTAGGAGAAGTAGGCCACCTCGTGGCAGTGACCATGCCGTACATAAACTCTAGGCCTTGCATGGCAGGAACTCCACGGGCAAAGAGCAAAAGGATCCAACAGATGACGTAGCTGAGGCCCTGCAGGATTATCACTGGCTTGTATCTCAAATAGTCTGTGAGCAGGAACACTGGGAATAATATCACCAGGTAGCTGTAGGTCCATACTGGGAAGATAGAGTTTGTCACCTGTGATATGAGAATATAGAGTGGAAATTATAAAATACAGTCAATACCCAACATATGTAACTATAAGAATCACATGAACAGATACATATAATTATAGACAGGGAAGAGAAAACAGAAAGAGGGCAAAGGCATATGCCAAAGGCCTTAACCATATCCTTAATCAACCTGGAATTATATGTATAGTTAAGCGAATCTGTCACCAGGTTTTGCTACCTAATCTGACAGCACCGTAATGTAGGGGCGGAGACCCTGATTCCAGTGTTGCCACTTACTGGGCTGCTTGCTGTAGTTTTGATAAAATCACTGTTTTATCAGCAGGAGATTATCACTACAAGGCTAGTAAACCCGCTACCAGCTAGTCCTCCATATTCATGAGCTCTTTATAACCCCGCGGCACCCCCACTACTGATTGGCAGCTTTCTACCTCTGCACAGGGTACACAGAAAGCTACCAACCAGTGGTGTGGGCGGGTTTATACAGAGCTCAGTATTCAGAGAACTGCTAGATCTGCAGCAGATAAAACTGTGATTTTATCAAACCTGCAGCAAGTAGCTCAGTAAGTGACACATCGCTGGCTCTACATCATGCTGCTCTTTGACGGCGTAGCAAAAACCTAGTAACAGATTCCCTTTAAAGGGATTGACCAGGACTTAGATATTGGTGACCTCTCTATATCAATTACATTTAATCAAGTGGGAGTCCGACACCCAGAATTCCCACTAATTAGCTGTTTGTTGGTCCTGAGGCGGCTGGGTTTACAGTGTGTGGAGTCGAGATATGTGCAATGGCTTTTCTCGGGTGCTTCAGCTCGGTTCCCATTAAGGTGAATAGGAGCTGAGCTGTAGAAACCAAGAGAGGTCACTACACATAGCTGTGGTGTCCTTAGTGTGTACACTGTGTTTCTGGCTGCAGGACTTACAAAACGCTGATTGTTGGGGGTGCCAAGTATCGGACCCCACACTGATCTGATATTGGTGACTATTATTAATATCTAGCAGCCTTGCAACCAAAATTGTAAAAATGAACCTACTTTGAAAATGATCTTGATTATAAAAACCTACCCTATAAAAAGTCTGCACGCCCCTGTTAAAATGCCAGGTTTTTCTTACCAAGAAGAATCATTTTAGAACTTTTTCCACATTTAATGTCACCCATAATCTATACAAATCCATTGAGAAACAAACCGAAATCATTTTGAGAGAGAAAATAATAGCAAACGTAAAATAATGTGGTTGAAAAAGTGTGAACACCCTCTTATAATTAAGGATGTGGTTGTGTTCAGAATTAGCCAATCACGCAGCTTATAAGACAGCTAAAGGATGACAGTGATTAGTCAGAAGGGTAGATTTTATTCCCAAGGCATTAGATATTCCATGGAACACTGATAACTGTGGCAACAATTGGACATCCCTCAAAAATTGATGAAAAGATGAGAAGAAAATTTATCTGGGAGGCAGCAAGAGGCCAACAACAACATTAAAGTAGCTGAAGGAATTTCTGGCAAGTACTGGAACAATCTCCAGTATTCTTCATATGTCTGGTTTGTGGGATAGAGTGTCAAGACTGAAGACTTTTCTTACAAAGAAAAACATGTTTTGCCAAAACCTACATAAAATGTGACAAAAGTATTTGGAAAAATGTATTATGGTCTGATGAGAACAAAGTTGAACTTTTTTTTTCCCATATAATTGCAGAAAGTATATTTGATGCACAGCCAGCACTGCTCAGTGCCAAAAGAACACCATACCTCCAGTGAAGCATTGGTGGAGGCAGCATTATGCTTCGGGTTGTTGTTTGGCAGTGTAACTGAGGCTTTAGTCAAGTTGAAGAGAATAATGAATAGTTCCAAATAGTCAATTTTGTATCTGTCAAGCCTGTTCAAAAAAGCCAAAGATTAAGAGGAATTTCACCTATAGTACTTATAGTAAGACAACGATCCTAAGTACACCTCCACATCAACAAAATAATGGCTTTGCCAAATAAAGATCAAAGTTTTGGAATGGCTCAGCCAGAGCCCAGACCTGAATCCAGTAGAAAATCTGTGGGTGATGCCCTCTCAAGTATTAGTTTAAGGGTGTGCAAATTTATGCAGCAACATTATTTTACTTCTTTAATTTTTTTTCCACTCAAAAAGATTTCATTGAATTGTACAGATTATGGTTGACATTAAAGGTGGAAAACATTCTGAAATTATTCTATTTGCTATGAACGCACGCACGCACTCTGGATGCCTCAGATGGTTTAATGAATTTCCACGTGCTAACGTATTGGGACCTGACATGTTTATTCAGTTTACTTTAGTTAAATGTTTCCCGCAGTGAGCAATAATTAATGAGTTATTCATTAAAACCATTCCGAACCTTAATCATCCCTGTTCCTTTCCTCACACTTATTCTAATATATCATGTACTGAAGTTGAAAACCAATACAATGTAAAGTATACATAGTTATACGAAGTATAATTCTCATCCATTCTAAATCCACTTCTGACTTTGGTTTCCCCACATGCCAAGATGTCAACATGAAAGGTGCCATGAACTGAGATACAGTTGTGCTCAAAAGTTTACATAACCCAGGGAGAATTTTTGCTTTCTTGGCCTCTTTCAGAGAATATGAATGATAAGACCAAAACATTTTCTCCACTCATGGTTAGTGTTTGGGTGAAGCCATTTATTGTCAAACTTCTGTGTTTTCTCTTTTTAAATCATAATGACAGCCCAAAACATCCAAATGACCCTGATCAAAAGTTTACATACTCCATTTCTTAATACCGTGTATTGCCCCCTCTAACATCAATGACAGCTTGAAGTCTTTTGTGGTAGTTGTGGATGAGGTTCTTTATTTTCCCAGATGGTAAAGCTGCCCACTCTTGGCAAAAAGCCTTCAGTTCCTGTAAATTCTTTGGCTGTCTAGCATGAACTGCGCGCCTGAGATTTCCCCAGAGTGGCTCAATGATATTGAGGTCAGGAGACTGAGATGGCCACTCCAGAACCTTCACTTTGTTCTGCTGTAGCCAATGATAGATCGACTTGGCCTTGTGTTTTGGATCAATGTCATGTTGGAATGTCCAAGTATGTCCCATGCGCAGCTTCCGGGCTGATGATTGAAAATTTGCCTCCAGTATTTGCTGATAACGTGCTGCATTCATCTTTCCTTCAACTTAGACCAAGTTTCCTGTGCCTCTGTAGCTCACACATCCCAAAAACATCAACGATCCACCTCCATACTTTACTGTAGGAATGGTGTTCCTTTCATCATAGGCCTTGTTGACCTCTGTCCAAATGTAACGTTTATGGTTGTGACCAAAAAGTTCAATTTTGGTCTCATCATTCCAAATTACCTTTTTACAGAAGTTTTAAGGCTTGTCTCTGTGCTGTTTTGCGTTTTGTAGGTGAGATACTTTGTGGCATTTGTGCCGTAATGGCTTTCTTCTGACAACTCGACCATGCAGCCCATTTTTCTTCAAGTGCCTCATTATTGTGCATCTTGAAACAGCCACACAGCTAGTTTTCAGAGTCCAGTATTTCAGCTGATGTTAATTGTGGGTTTTTCTTTGCATCTTAAACAATTTTCATGGCAGGTAGACCAACAAAAATTTCGTCCACAACTGACGGTGGTTTTGTTTTTACAGAGCCTCTGAATGCTGCTGACTGGCATTATCAACTCCTTGGATATCTTTTTGTATCCCTTTCCTGTTTTATACAGTTCAACTACCTTTTCCCGTAGATCTGTTGACAATTATTTTGCTTTCCCCATGACTCACAATCGAGAAATGTCAGTGGCTGGATGAGAGATGCAAGAGTCTGTCTGGACCCCAGAAACTCACTCAGCTTTTATGCACACACTGATTACAAGCAAACAGTTCACAGGTGAGGATGTTACCTCTAGTAGCCATTCAAACCCATTTGTGTCAACTTCTGTGCATGTTATCAGGCCAAAATCACCAGAGTATGTAAACTTTTGATCAGGGTCATTTGGATGTTTTGGGTTGTCATTATGATTTAAAAAGAGAAAACACAGTAGTTTGACAATAAATGGCTTCAGCCAACCACTAATCATGAGTGGAGAAAAAGTTTTGGTGTTATCATTCATATTCTCTGAAAAAAGGCCAATAAAGAAAAAATTCTGCCGAGGTATGTAAACTCTTGAGCACAGCTGTATGTCACCCTATGAGCAATAATAAAGACTTTCCTTTGCTTCTGCTTCTCTTTTTTTCATTTCACCATCTAATCATTCTTTGTGCACTGATTTTCTAATTTGTCCAAGATGTTTCCTGCTGTTGATGATTGGTTTAACCATTAATAATATAAATCACTTTCGGCCAGTAGCAGTTTGTAACGAATTAATAAAGATGAGAATTTGAACTGGTTCATGCTATTTTTGCCTTTTTTCCAATGATGGAAAGTTGCCCGCTTGTGTTTTAGAGATACTGTATCATACATGACACCAGTAATTCCTGATCTGTTAACATTTCTACTCTTCATTTAGACAAACACATTACTTTTTGAAAAGTTATCTAGCCTTGTTTGATTTTAGCTCCAGCTTCTGGGTCATTTGGTTGACAGCACCATTTATTTATAAGGTTTGTTGACATTCTAAAAAAGCCATATGCATTTTTTCATACATTATCTACAGTATATTGTGGGGGAAAAAAAGTTTGTGGCCCTTTTATAGATAAATTGTTTTTCACATTTGTCTTCAGAAACAATATTGAGTTTACACGTGAATTTGATTTAAGAAAGTTGGAGACAGCGGGCGTTACTTAGATGATATTCTAAAATGAATTCATATAATGAACACCATCTAGGTTAACTTTCAAAATATAAATGACTCAAAGGGTGTATCCCTTTATTATACCATTCCATAAATAATTTATTCTTGCTCTAAATAGGAGGATATTTTGATATTCTTAAAGGGGAATGATTCAGAGGGATCAACCCTCTTAAGCCACCTATATGGGCATGGAGGTCCTAGAAAGGTGAATAAAATGATACATTTGTATCTGTGATCCAATATCTTTTTTTCCAGAAAAACCCATGTTATTCTTAATATGTAAATGACCTGTTAGGTCAGTGTCCGGCCCATAGATCTTATGTGAGAATTTTCTTTCAAAGCTTATTTTAAATGAAAGAGGGTGAAATCAGTATGAGACATGTAATAACTGACAGTCTGCTCTCCTGATCTCACTGCAGAGCTGTCTGTGATTACAACTAACATAGTACAGCAGAGCTGAACTTTGGATCATTCAAAACACATTTGCAGTTGTAGCTCTCTACTCTCCAAAGAGTAACTTTTTTTCACTCAATTATTGATCAGCCTGTTACTCACCTGTCTCCATTGGATTACTGTTGTAACCCGACTACCACTTTTGCATCGTGACTCAAGGTCTTTTAAGATGAAGTCAAACAGCTATGTGATGTTTAAGTATTCAGTTAGCTTTGTATTGAGTTTCCTTGTGCTTTTAGAGTCTGCATCATCATCCATTTCTCTCGCCAATCATCTCTTCAGCAAACTTCTGTTTGTTTATCAACTATCTGGATTTAGGTCCTAGCTCACAGCTGCAACTAACCATTCATCTGCTGTTGTGCTGTTCACACTACTACACTGTTGCAACTTTTTTATATTCTTTGCAAGCAAGCATGCAGAGTGTCAGTTTATCGCTGCTGCCTGTGGTTAATCATTTGTTTGCCTATTGTCTTTGGCAAGGATGTGGGCAATCTGTCTGCTGAGAGCATGCAACTCTGTAATTAACCATTTTTGCTGCAAGTCCTGTACTGACAATACATCTACAGTTCTTGTGTATATCCACACTCCTGGCTTTGTGTCTTCTGGTGTTTTATGCTCCACTTTTCTGCCTGACTTGCTGCTTATTCTGCTGTTTTGGTCCTCGCTGATTCTCATGCCATCCAGCAAGTCCTGTGAGCTATGCCATCACCTTCGGATCTTGTAGCTCATTCTGACATACAGATTAGAGAACCAAATGAGCCCATAATACAACCTTTATAAAATTTGGAATCTGTGAAATATATTTTATTACTTTTTTTTTTTGCTTCCTTCTAGCTTTAACACCATTCTGAAAGTGGTGACTTATCTATCAAGTCCATGCTATGTTAGTAGCTTACTATGCAAATTGCCACTTCACAGAGGAAGAGGACTTGAACTCTAGTGCCAACTATTGAAAGCAGCAAACTTAAAAGTCAATATTTACTCTCTAATGAGCCTTGCCACAAGACGTAAGACCACAGCCAAATCAGAATCTCAATTTGTAGGCATGTGTTTAGGGGTGTAGTCTATAAGTCTCCTTACACTGGCATGTCACTCTATACAACAAGAGACATTACTCCTTTGTAGCTGACTTGAACTGCAGGTCTAGCAAAATTTGAATATCTGTCTGAACTTCTCTGGACACTTCCTCCATGCACATAGAGAGTGAATCATAGAATCATAAAATTGTAGAGTTGGAAGGGACCTCCTGGGCCATCTGGTCCAACCCCCTGCTCAAAGCAGGATTCTCTAAATCATCCCAGACAGATGTCTGTCCAGCCTCTATTTGAAGACTTCCATTGAAGGAGAACTCACCACCTCTCGTGGCAGCCTGTTCCACTCATTGATCACCCTAACTGTCAAAAAGTTTTTTCTAATATCTAATCTGTGTCTCCTCCCATTCAGTTTCATCCCATTGCTTCTAGTCTTTCCTTGTGCAAATGAGAATAAAGATGATCCTTCTACAATGTGACAGCCCTTGAGATATTTGTAGACAGCTATTATGTCTCCTCTCATTCTTCTTTTTTGCAAGCTAAACATTCCCAAATCCTGCAAACGTTCCTCATAGGACATGGTTTGCAGACCGGTCACCATTCTGGTGGCTCTTTTCTGAACTTGCTCCAGTTTGTTGATGTCTTTTTTAAAATGTGGTGCCCAAAACTGGACACAGTATTCCAGATGAGGTCTGACCAAAGAGGAGTAGAGGGCAATAATGACCTCACGTGATCTAGACTGTATGCTTCTGTTGATACATCCTAGAATTGTATTTGCCTTTTTTGCTGCTGCATCACACTGTTGACTCATGTTCAGTCTGTGATCTATTAGTATACCCAAGTCTTTTTCACATGTGCTGTTACTTAGACCTATTCCTCCCATTTTGTATATGCTTTTTTCATTTTTTTGCCCAGATGTAGTACTTTGCATTTTTCCCTGTTAAAAACCATTCTGTTAGTTGCTGCCCACTGCTCCAGTTTATTTATATCTTTTTGAATCCTCTCTCTTCTTTAGTATTAGCTACCCCTCCTAGCTTTGTGTCATCAGCAAATTTGATCAGTTTACCCACAATTCCTTCATCTAAATCATTTATAAAGATGTTGAACAATACAGGACCCAAAACAGAGCCTTGTGGTACCCCACTTGAGACATTTTTCCAACTGGATGTGCAGCCATTTACGACCACTCTTTGGGTCCTATCACTAAGCCAGTTATGAATCCACCTAACAGTTGCCTTGTCCATTCCATACTTAGTCATTTTTTCAATAAGGATTGTGTGAGATACTTTGTCAAATGCTTTGCTGAAGTCAAGATATTTGTCAAATGCTTTGCTGAAGTCAAGATATACTATATCTACAGCATTTCCCTGATCCACCCAGCCAGTGATTCTGTCATAGAAGGAAATTAAGTTAAGCCCCTGTCTCACACAGCGATCTCGCTAGCGAGATCGCTGCTGAGTCACTAGTTTTGTGACGCAGCAGCGATCTCCCCTGCGATATCGCTGTGTGTGACATTCAGCGACGATCAGCCCCCCTGCCGGGTATCGCTGATCGTTGCTGAATGTCCTGGACATTTTTTTGATCGCTGGTCTCCCGCTGACAGGCACGCATCGCTGCATGTGACAGGCGGGAGACCAGCGATCCGCTGGTAACCAAGGTACACAGCGGGTTTCCAGGCGTGGGGCTGTGCCTAGAAACCCACTGTGTACCTTGGATACTAGCGCCCTGATGCAGGGAGCTGGTAACCAAGGTACACAGCAGGTTTCCAGGCACCGCGCAGCGCCTGGAAACCCGATGTGTACCTTGTTTACCAGCTCCCTGCATCAGGGCGCTGGTATCCAACGTACACTGCGGGTAACTAAGCGATGTTACCCGCAGTGTCGCTGTGCTGATCGCTGCCTGAGCTGCCTGTTTGGCAGCTCAGCAGCGATCATGTAGCGATACACCAGCGATCCTGATCGTTGTCGGGATCGCTGGTGTATCGCTATGTGAGACCCGGGCTTAAGTCTGACATGACTTATTAGTTAAAAACCCATGCTGACTCTGTTTAATCACTTCATTCTTATCCAGGTACTTGCATACATGTTCTTTAATAATTTGTTCAAAGATTTTTCCTGGTATAGAAGTCAGACTCACCGGCCTGTAGTTCCCTGGGTCCACCTTCTTCCCCTTTTTGAAGATAGGAACAACATTTGCTCTTCTCCAGTCTTCTGGGACTTCTCCTGTTCTCCAAGAATTTTCAAAGATTATGGACAGTGGGTCAAGAATTTCTTCTGCTATCTCTTTCAGTACTCTGGGGTGTAATTCATCTGGACCTGGAGACTTGAATTCATTTAGGTTAGCTAAGTGTTTTCTCACTGTCTTTCTGTTTATAGATATCCTGGATTCTTCTATTCCTTTAATAGGACAGTGAAGATCAGTTGTTGTTACATTTCCTTTCTGATAGAAAACAGATGCAAAATAGTAATTTAAAAGTTCAGCCTTCTCAACATCCTGTCTTACCATTTCATCATTTTCATCCTGTAAAAATCCTATAGCATCTTTGACTTTTCTTTTACTTTTGACGTATCCCCAAAATCCTTTTTTGTTGCTTTTGACGTCTCTTGCAAGCCTTAATTCATTGTCAGCTTTAGATAATCTGATTTGTGCCCTGCAGGTTCTGCATACGGCATTATATTCTTCTTTAGATATGCCTCCCTCTTTCCATTTATAAACATTTCTTTCTTCCTTTTTAGCATGTGTTTAAGTTCTGTGTTCATCCATCCTGGTTTCGTTAAATGCTTCCCATTCTTCCCTCTTTTCGGAATTGTTAACGATTGTGCTTTGGGAATCTCATTTTTCAAGATTTCCCATCCTTCCTGGACATTTTTGTCCTTAAGGATATCCAGCCATTGGATCCCTCCAATTCTCTTTCTGAGTCCCTTAAAATCTGCCTTTCTGAAACCTAACCTTGACGTCTGAGTCTTCACAGGTCTTCCTCCTCTTGTTATCCAAAATTCTAAAATAGCATGGTCACTACCTCCTAGTGTCCCAGCCACTCTTACCTCCTCAACCATTTCCTCCTTGTTTATAAGGATAGCAGATCCCCTTGTTTTCTCCCCTACCTTTTGGAAGATAAAGTTGTCAGCAAGAGAGGATAAGAATTTCCTTGACCTGTTCGTTTTGCCTTAGAGAGATTCCCAAAAAATGTCTGGATAGTTGAAATCTCCCATGACCACTATGTCATATTTTTTGGAGAACTTGGCCATTTGATGCATAAAGAGTTCATCCATATCTTCAGCTTGCATAGGTGGCCTGTAGTAAATGCCTACAATGGTGTCCTTTCCATTGTTCTGTCCGTGTATTCTTACCCAAACAGTTTCCACAGAACTCCCAGTCTCTGAAGCGTCAATCTCTGTGCAGGTAAACGCTTTTCTAACATACAATGCAACACCTCCTCCTCGTTTATCAAGTCTGTTTCTTGCAAATAAGTTGTATCCTTCTAGCCTTGTATTCCAATCATGTGTATCGTCCCACCAAGTCTCAGTGATTCCAATGACATCATACTTCTCCTGCGTTAGTAGTTCCAATTCTCCTTGTTTGTTGCCCATGCTTTGTGCATTCGTATAGAAACATTTTATTTTATGATTGGTTTCTCTTTCTTCAATATTTTTATTATTATGTAGATTTTTTTGTCTTTGTTCTTCCCCTTCACTTCTAATAGCAGAATTCTCAATAGTATTTGTCAGGTGTATGGCTTTTCCTGGCGTTTTGCTTCCCTTCCCACATTGTTCTAGTTTAAAGCTCTCCTGATGAGTGTAGCAAGGCAACTTCCAAATACCTGTTTTCCAGTCTTCGTAAGGTGCACCCTATCTCTAGCAAGTAGTCCATCGTACAGGTAATTCACTCCGTGATCCAAAAATTCAAATCCTTGCTGACGGCACCATCGACATAGCCAGTTGTTCACCTGCAGAATTTTCTTCCACCTCCTTGTTCCATGGACATCCACTGGAAGGATGGAAGAGAAGACCACCTGCGCTCCAGTTCTTTCACTTTCTTACCTAAGTTTTCAAAGTCACTGCAGATGGTTTCCAGGTCGTTTCTTGTGGTGTCATTTGTCCCCACATGTATTAGTAGGAATGGGTAGTCATCTGTAGGTCTGAAGAGTCCTGATATCCTGTCAGACACATCTTTAATTTTTACACCTGGAAGACAGAACATTTCTCTTGAGGTTAAATCCGGTCTGCAGATAGCGGCCTCTGTTCTGTTCTGCTCAACAGGGAATCGCCCATGACAACAACTCTCCGTTTCTTCTTCACAACAGTTTTCTTTCTCCATTCAGGAGGACTCTGAGGGCGTACAAGGTTGTTCTTTGTGGGCAAAGTCTTATCCTGATGTATTTCTTCATCGTTCTCCTGTTAAGAGCCTGGTACTGGTTCCTGAGCAGTATGGGCGCTGACTGCCTCACGATCCTCCTGGTTCTCTGGGTCACATGCTTCCATTCCTCTGTTTCTTCAGGTGCACTTCGAATTTTTTCTCTTTCTGTAACATGAAGAGATAATTCTGCTCTGTCTAAGAACTCTTTACCTTCCTTAATGGTTTTCAATGTAGATAACCTCTCTTCCAGATTTTGCAACTTTTCCTCCAACAGGGACACAAGCTTGCATTTCTGGCATGTGAAGTTTGGCTTTTCCACTGGTAAGTCTGTGAACATGTAGCAAGACATGCAGCTCACCACATGGCTCCTAGCCTCTTCCATGTTCTTATTGTTCAAGAGATATTCAAGCGGTGAAATATATGCCAAAACTCACGCACCTTCTCATTTAAAGATTTTTCTGTATTTTCATGACTATGAAAATTGTACATTCACACTGAAGGCATCAAAACTAGGAATTAACACATGTGGAATTATATACTTAACAAAAAAGTGTGAAACAACTGAAAATATGTCTTATATTCTAGGTTCTTCAAAGTAGCCACCTTTTGCTTTGATGACTGCTTTGCACACTCTTGGCATTCTCGTGATGACCTTCAAGAGGTAGTCACCGGAAATGGTTTTCACTTCACCGGTGTGCCCTGTCAGGTTTAATAAGTGGGATTTCTGGCCTTATAAATGGGGTTGGGACCATCAGTTGTGTTGTGCAGAAGTCTGGTGGATACACAGCTGATAGTCCTACTGAATAGACTGTTAGAATTTGTATTATGGCAAGAAAAAAGCAGCTAAGTAAAGAAAAACGAGTGGCCATCATTACTTTAATAAATGAAGGTCAGTCAGTCCGAAAAATTGGGAAAACTTTGAAAGTGTCCCAAAGTGCAGTTGCAAAAACCATCAAGCACTACAAAGAAACTGGCTCACATGAGGACTGCCCCAGGAAAGGAAGACCAAGAGTCACCTCTGCTTCTGAGGATAAGTTTATCCGAGTCACCAGCCTCAGAAATTGCAGGTTTACAGCAGCTCAGATTAGAGACCAGGTCAATGCCACACAAAGTTCTAGCAGCAGACACATCTCTATAATAACTGTTAGGCCTCTTTCACACATCAGTTTTTTGCAATCAGGCACAATCCGGCGAATTGTTTAAAAGACGGATCCGGTGTAGATTGTAAAAAACTGATGTGCCGGATCCGTTTTTTAGCTGGATCCGTCCTGACCTTTTTTTTTAACCCGGAAAAAGTAGTAGTAGTAGTAGTAGTTTTCCAGAATCCAGATCAGTCTTTCTGGTCCCATAGAGTTCTATTGTTTCCGATCACCTGATGCGCCGCTTCAGGCGCTGTCAGGCGTTTCCGGTAGAAAAAAAAAACAAAAACATGATGCGTTCTGTCCGGCCGCCGGAATTAAAATCTAGGATGGATCCGGCAGAAAACGGACTAAACGCAATGATATGCGGCGCGATCCAGCGCTAATGCATGTCAATGAGAAAAAACGGATCCGGCGGTTAAAAAAAAGGATCCGTTTTTTACAAAAATGCCGGATCGCGCCTGACGGCAAAAAACTGATGTGTGAAAGAGGCCTTAAGAGGAGACTTTGTGCAGCAGGCCTTCATGGTAAAATAGCTGCTAGGAAACCACTGCTAAGGACAGGCAACAAGCAGAAGAGACTTGTTTGGGCTAAAGAACACAAGGAATGGACATTAGACCATTGGAAATCTGTGCTTTGGTCTGATGAGTCCAAATTTGAGATCTTTGATTCCAACCACCAAGTCTTTGTGCGACGCGGAAAATGTGAACGGATGGACTCTTCATGCTTGGTTCCCTCCGTGAAGCATGGAGGAGGTGGTGTGATGATGTGGGGGTGCTTTGCTGGTGACACTGTTGGGGATTTATTCAAAATTGAAGGCATACTGAACCAGCATGGCTACCACAGCATCTTGCAGCAGCCTGCTATTCCATCGGGTTTGCGTTTAGTTGGACCATCATTTATTTTTCAACAGGACAATGACCCCAAACACACCTCCAGGCTGTGTAAGGGCTATTTGACCAAGAAGGATAGTGATGGGGTGCTATGCCAGATGACCTGGCCTCCACAGTCACCAGACCTGAACCCAATCAAGATGGTTTGGGGGGAGCTGGACCGCAGAGTGAAGGCAAAAGGGCCAACAAGTGCTAAGCATCTCTGGGAACTCCTTCAAGACTGTTGGAAGACCATTCCCGGTGACTACCTCTTGAAGCTCATCAAGAGAATGCCAAGAGTGTGCAAAGCAGTCATCAAAGCAAAAGGTGGCTACTTTGAAGAACCTAGAATATTAGACATAATTTCAGTTGTTTCACACTTTTTTGTTAAGTGTAATGTATAATTCCACATGTGTTAATTCATAGTTTTGATGCCTTCAGTGTGAATGTACAATTTTCATAGTCATGAAAATACAGAAAAATCTTTAAATGAGAAGGTGTGTCCAAACTTTTGGTCTGTACTGTACCTCTTCAGTTCAAATCAGCTACTAAGACAATGGGCTAGGTAGATATACGATTACTTTCAGCATATTTTTAAAAATAGAAGGCAGCAAAAAAAAATGTAATGGAGCACATCACAAAGATTCATAACTGCACAAAGGCTGATCATTTAATAAAAAAGCCATTAGTTACTCTTTAATGACAACCTGATTTTTTTTCCTATCACATTCTAGACCATAATGATACCCCTTAATAATAAAAGTCTAATTTGTATGAGGCTGTTTATAAAGTTGCGTGTGAAGCTAAGTAATTGGATCCCAGACTGTTGTAAAGATTAAGTTAATAATGGCTAATTTTTTGTGTATGCAATCTACATAATATCTGCAGAGTCTGATAGTTGTGACCTCTTATATTTCGTAACTTAAAGTTAATCTGTCAGTGAGATTGTATACAGTAACCTACAGACAGTGTCAGGTCGGCGCCGTTATATTGATTAAAATGATACCTGGGTGATGAAATCGTCTTGTGATTGTTGTTTAATCTATATTTTCAGTTTTGAGTTAAGCCCCCGTCTCACACAGCGATCTTGCTAGCGAGATCGCTGCTGAGTCACTAGTTTTGTGACGCAGCAGCGATATCCCCAGCGATATCGCTGTGTGTGACATTAAGCGACGATCAGCCCCCCGCAGCGCCTGGAATCCCGATGTGTACATTCAGAGCCGGCTCCAGGTTTTTATGGGCCCCGGGCGAAAGAGCCTCAGTGGGCCCCTTTAACACAGACCACGATTCATGATGCACAGATACTGCAGAGAAATATAGGTACAGTACAATGCCAAACACTACACTTCTTCCATTACATGACTGATATCTATTGTAAATTGTACAATAGCTTAAAAACCGCCAAATCCTCACAGCGCACAGTACAGACTGGACAGTACAGTCCTCCATACAATATTATGGGCACCACATAGTCTCCCCCTCATCACCCATATAATACCCCATGCAGGATGTCACCCCCATCCACCATATAATGCTCCATACAGAATACTGGACCCAATAAAATGCTCCATACAGGATACTGGACCCAATATAATGCTCCATACAGAATACTGGACCCCATATAATGCTCCATACAGAATACTGGACCACATATAATGCTCCATACAGAATACTGGACCCAATATAATGCTCCATACAGAATACTGGACCCCATATAATGCTCCATACAGAATACTGGACCACATATAATGCTCCATACAGAATACTGGTCCTCATATAATGCTCCATACAGAATACTGGACCCCATATAATGCTCCATACAAAATATGGAGCTCTCCTCTGCGCTGTACTGCATTCTGCACTGTTACGGCTCAGGAAAGGGCGCTGTGGAAAGACTCCCCATTATCATCATGATTGTCTCCCCATCATCATCATTGCCTCCTTATCATCATTGCCTCCCCATCATCATCATGGCCTCCCCATTATCATCAATGCCTGCCCATCATCATCATCTCCTCCCCATCATCATCTTCTCCCCATCATCAATGCCTGCCCATTATCATCATCTTCTCCCCATCATCATCAATGCCTCCCCATTATCAGCAATGCCTGCCCATCATCATCTCCTCCCCATCATCATCAATGCCTGCTCATCATCATCTTCTCCCCATCATCAATGCCTGCCCATTATCATCAATGCCTGCCCATTATCATCATCTTCTCCCCATCATCATCAATGCCTCCCCATTATCAGCAATGCCTGCCCATCATCACTCCCCATCATCATCATGCTGCCCATCATCATCTTCTCCCCATCATCAATGCCTGCCCATTATCATCAATGCCTGCCCATTATCATCAACTTCTCCCCATCATCAATGCCTGCCCATCATCATCTTCTCCCCATCATCAATGCCTGCCCATTATCATCATCTTCTCCCCATCATCATCATCAATGCCTCCCCATTATCAGCAATGCCTGCCCATCATCACACACAGACAGCACACAAGCACTCTCTCACATACATACACACACACATACACTCACACACACACACATACACACACAAAGCACCGCCACTACAGACACAGAGACACGTCTTACCTGTCCGGCGTCCCCGCGCTGTCTGCCACAGCCGGCCGCTGAATGATGATGTCATTCAGCGGCGCTGCTGTGAGAGGAAGTGCCGGCGCCCCCTGGAACCCGGAGCTGCGGCAGCAGAGGCACAGGAGAGGTAAGTATTGTGCCAGCTGATGCCGGGGCCCTGAGCAGGCGGAGGCGGGTGACGCGCTGACACCGCTCTCCTCCGCTAACGGGCGCGGGGGTGCCAGGCTGCGAGTGGGCCCCCCCGCCTGCTCAGGGCCCCGGCACTTGCCCGGGTGTGCCGGGTGCTGACGCCGGCCCTGTGTACATTGGTTACCAGCTCCCTGCATCAGGGCGCTGGTATCCAAGGTACACTGCGGGTAACTAAGCGATGTTACCCACAGTGTCGCTGTGCTGATCGCTGCCTGTTTGGCAGCTCACCAGCGATCATGTAGCGACACACCAGCGATTCTGACAAGTGCAAGGGATCGCTGGTGTATCGCTATGTGAGACCCAGGCTTTAGTGACATGCTCGTGCTCCGGGGCGGCCTGTGGGGGGTCTGCATGTGGTGCTCTGATTAGGTATTCATCTGTATGGCTTCTGACTGATCCCGCACTGACCTGCCCCCTTTTTTACATACTGCATATCTTATTGTTTGAAAAAAAAAAAATTACATTCATCATGCAGGCACCTGCGCTGTAGCATGATGGGGTCTATAATATCCATATTGTCATTTAATTTTGTCATATAACTGACTACAATGCAAGGACCGGCTGGGGATCTCTTGACCATAATTTGCCAGCTCCATAGACATGTATGAGGCTGTTAAACTCCGGTCAGGAGATCCCCAGCTGGTCCTTGTATCTTAATTAGTGCAGGAAGCGTGAGAAACACGAATGTGCTAAACCGGCATAAGGATTATGGTGTTAGCTTCTCTCGCCGGGCTTTCAGGCCCAATGCTCCCTATTATGAAGTGGTTAAACAACAAATATATCATAGTTGTAGACAGGCAAAGATTAACGCCAGTGAATGCATAAAACAAATAGCAATTTCAGCAATATGTGATTTATTATGTAATTTTGCTGAGCAACTGCAGCTATGTTCTCAGTGTAAGGCGCTTTATCTATGAAGTCATTTTTATTTTATTTGCAAGTGTTATCTGTTGAACAAAGAATTTCCTATACTGTGCATAAGGTTTACAACATGTCATAAATATCTCAGCTCATTAGAAAGTATGCAATTTGGTAAGTTACCTAGGGTGGAAATAATGAATGTTCATAATTAGGTCAAGTGTAGCTTTAAAAGCTTGTTATACAAGGCTGATATTTACATGCATGTAGCAGGAGGACAGTGTGATGCGATTAAGGAAGCGCTGTGAGTTTAAAGGAAGGTGCTGCAATTTTTATTTTTGTATTAATAATCATTGATTATATAATCAATTATTTTTTAATACAAAATTAAATGTACTTGTTTAATTATTTTTTATTTAATCATTTTTTTCTTCAGCCACTAGGGGCAGCTATTTTCGTTTGCTGGTGTGTACGACACTTACACACCTCAAATACAGCAGCACCTGGGCAAAAGAGACAGCGTTCAGTGTCTGACCACATCTCCTATATTGTGGCTGCCTCCTGCTGTGACCTGGGCATGACCACTGGGCTGTCCAGGTCACAGCCGTGGGATGAGATTGTGGTCATTTTGTTGTGGCCCAAAGCTACACTGTGAGCTCCAGTTCCCCCTGTCACCGCCCATACTGCTCAATGCATGCGGTTATAGGAGCTGCAGAAGAGAGGAGGTGCAGTGGAGCAGAGGCCAGGGATGATGGGAGTTCAGCGGCAGTGAGCAATGATCAGCAGCCTGGGATTAGTAGTACATTACCAGGCTGCTAATCATAGCTCTCCGCTGCTATCACCGCAGTGTTCAGAGCACAGCATAGTAATTATCACCCAGCTGTGTCCTGATCACTCTACTATGTCACTGTAATGCCTCTTAAGGAGGCATACACCGCCATAGCATTGCTTTGTATGTAAAGCAATCATACATGATCTGCCCCAAAGCAGTGGAGGACTATATTGAGGACTATGAAATGTGCGTTATACTAGATGGAGGCCTATGGGGAGTGTATTCTACTATATTGAGGACTATGGGGTGTACCATACTATATGGAGGACTACAGGGTGTATTATACTATGTCTCCTGTGATGTATGTGCTCCAGCCCAAATGTCTTCTGTGTGATGTATATGTTCCATCCCGTTTCTTCAGTGATGTATATGCTCCATCCCCAGTTTCTCCTATGATGTATATGCTTCATCCCCAGTTTCTCCTGTGATATATATGCTCCATCCCGTGTTTCTTGTGATGTATATGTTCCAGCCCCAGTGTCTCCTATGTGATGTATATGTTCCAGCCCCAGTGTGTCCTATGTGATGTATATGCACCAATATGACGTGATCAGTGATGACGTTCCCACTGTGGGAGAAATTATTGCACCCTGTCTAGCAGCAGACCACCAGTGTGACTTGTGCTGGAGCCAAGGATTCAGTGTACAGTACCTTCTGGAGAGTACCCATTGGGCCGGGATCACACATGCGAGAAACACGGCCGAGTCTCGCATGTGAATTCCCGGCACTGCCGCCGGCACTCAGGAGCAGAGTGTATGGCTGCATGTATTTCTATGCAGCCGCTCGCTCCAATCCCGAGTGTCAGGGGCAGTGCCGGGAATTCACATGCGAGACTCGGCCGTGTTTCTCGCATGTGTGATCCCGGCCTAACACAGTGCCTTCCGAACAGTACCTATGACACAGTGCCTTCCAGAGAAGTATGCCACATGAAAATATCTTTCAATGAAAGCTCTGTTATTGTGTTTTTCTTTTAGGACAAAAGATGATAATGTGTTAATGTTTTTTTTTCCAAATTAAAAGCTCAGTATTCAGATTAAATTGCTGTGTTAGTACTTTGTGACAAATAAGTGGGTTTTGGGTTGCAGTCTGAGCACTTCATCTCTTAAGAGTTCGCCATCGATGCACTAGGGTCACAGTGGTTCTTGGTGCTCATACTCAATACTGAATAAATGAAAATGTTTTGAACATTTTTAACATCTGCATATTATAAACATGTCTATCGATCCTGTTATTTTCAAAATTCCATGATCTTTCCTTCTTGGTGTTATAATTTCAATTTTGAACAGTGTATAAAATATACCGTATATATTCATGTATAAGCCGAGATTTTGAGCACATGTGCTGAAAACGCCCCCCTCGGCTTATACACAAGTCATTGTCCAGAAAGCCGGACGAGGAGGGGGAGAGACGGAACAGCGGCAGGATCCGGCGGCTGTGGCACAGCGACAGCTGCAGCCGCAAGCTAACTGAAGACATCATACGCACCCTCCTCGCGCCGTTGCTGCATCTCCGTTGGTCCCGGTGTGGCAGCTTCTTCCTGTCAGAGCGGTCACGTGACACCACTCATTAAGGTAATGGATATGCACGCGTATCCACTCCCATAGGCGTGGAGCGCATATTCATTACCTTAATGCGCAGTGCCACGTGACCGCTCAGCACAGGAAGAGCTGCCGTGCCGAGACAACGGACATGCAGAGACCGAGATGCAGCAATGGCACAAAGAGGGTGAGTAGGACGGGGGATGTGAGCCATGCATACAACGATGGGACGCGGGGGAGCCAAGTCATGCGGGACCGGGGGAGCCATGCATACAACAGGGGGAGGCACACATACCAGGACAGGACGGGGGAGCCACATACAGTGGGTTCAGAAAGTATTCAGACCCCGTTAAATTTTTCACTCTTTGTTTCATTGCAGCCATTTGGTAAATTAAAAAAAGTTCATGTTTTTCTAATTAATGTACACTCTGCACCCCATCTTGACTGATAAAACCAGAAATGTAGAAATTTTTGCAAATTTATTATAAAGAAAAAATGAAATATCACATGGTCATAAGTATTCAAACCCTTTGCTCAGACACTCATATTTAAAGGTACTGCCACACTAAACAATCCCGCTAGCGATCACGATAACGACGCATACTAATGCGATCGCTAGCGGGATTGTTTCTATATCGCTAAATGCGGCCACATTTAGCGATATAGTTAACGACGCTATCGCCGTTAGCGATCTTCTTAACGACTTTAGCGGTACAAAAGTACCGCTAAATCGCTAAGAAAAGGTGCCACACAGCGATTAGATACTTACCCAGCGGGAGCGCCAGCGATGAAATAGGGTCCGGAGCGATTCCAGCGACGAGCGAGATCACAGCAGGAAGCTCGTCGCTGGAAGCTGCCGCACTGAACAATATCGCTAACGGATCGCTAAATAGTGACGTTTTTTAGCGATCCCGTTAGCGATATTGTTTAGTGTGGCATACCCTTAAGTTACATGCTGTCCATTTCCTTGTGATCCTCCTTGAGATGGTTCTACTCCTTCATTGGAGTCCAGCTGTGTTTAATTAAACTGATAGGACTTGATTTGTAAAGGCACACACCTGTCTATATAACACCTCACAGCTCACAGTGCATGTCAGACCAAATGAGAATCATGAGGTCAATGAACTGGCCAAGGAGCTCAGAGACAGAATTGTGGCAAGGCACAGATCTGGCCAAGGTTACAAAAGAATTTCTGCAGTACTCAAGGTTCCTAAAAGCACAGTGGCCTCCATAATCCTTGAATGGAAGAAGTTTGGGACCACCAGAAGTCTTTCTAGACCTGGCCATTCAGCCAAACTGAGCAATCATGGGAAAAGAGCCTTGTGAGAGAGGTAAAGAAGAACTCCAAGATCACTGTGGCTGAGCTCCACAGATGCAATAGGGAGATGGGAGAAAGTTCCACAAAGTCAACTATCACTGCAGCCCTCCTCCAGTCAGGACTTTATGGCAGAGTGACCCGACAGAAGTCACATGAAAAAATAAATAATAAAAAACACATGAAGGACTCCCAGACTATGAAAAATAAGATTCTCTGGTCTGATGAGACAATGATAGAACTTTTGGTGATAATTCTAAGCGGTATGTGTGGAGAAAACCAGGCACTGCTCATCACCTGCCAATACAATCCCAACTTTGAAACATGGTGGTGGCAGCATCATGCTATGGGGATGTTTTTCAGCTGCAGGACAGGATGACTGGTTGCAATTGATGGAAACATGAATGCGGCCAAGTACAGAGATATCCTGGATGAAAACCTCTTCCAGAGTGCTCTGGACCTCAGACTTAAGGCACTGCCACACTTAGCGATCGCACCAGCGATCACGACAACGACACGGCCTGGCGAGATCGCTATGTGATCGCTAGTTAAAATTCCAAATACATCTCATCAGCGATCTGTGATTCCAAACACATCTCATCAGCGATCTGTATAACGACCTCTGCGGTCGTTGGGAAAACCTAGTCCCACCTGCGACGTTCATAAAGGGTGTCACACTCAGCGATTCAGGCTCACCAGCAGGACATCAACGACCAAAAAACGGCTCAGAACGTTCATAAGCGATCAGCGACATCTCAGCAGGGGCCACATCACTGCTACATGTCACACACAGCTAAGTCGCTAACGAGATCGCTACTGCGTCATAAATGGTGACGCAGTAGCGATCTCGTTAGCGATCTCGCTTAAGGTGGCATACCCTTTAGCCGAAGGTTCACCTTCCAACAAGACAATGACCCCAAACACACGGCTAAAATAACAAAGGATTGGCTTCAGAACAACTCTGGGACCATTCTTGACTGGTCCAGCCAGAGCCCTGACCTAAACCGAATTGAGCATCTCTGGAGAGATCTGAAAATAGCTGTCCACCAACGTTCACCATCCAACCTGACGGAACTGGAGAGGATCTGCAAGGAAGAATGGCAGAGGATCCCCAAATCCAGGTGTGAAAAACTTGTTGCATCATTCACAAGAAGACTCATGGCTGTACTAGCTCAAAAGGTGCTTCTACTCAATACTGAGCAAAGGGTCTGAATACTTATGACCATGTGATATTTCAGTTTTTATTTTTTAATAAATTTGCAAAAATTCTACATTTCTGTTTTTTTCGGTCAAGATGGGGTGCAGAGTGTACATTAATGAGAAAAAAATGAACTTTTTTGCATTTACCAAATGGCTGCAATGAACCAAAGAGTGAAAAATTTAAAGGGGTCTGAATACTTTCTGAACCCACTGTACCAGGACGAGGGGGGAGCCACGCATAGCAGGACAGGATGGGGGGACAATGTATACCCAGCTTATACTCGAGTCAATAAGCTTACCCAGTTTTCAGTGGCAAAATTGGGTGCCTCGGCTTATACTTGGGTCGGCTTATACTCAAGTATATACGGTATATGTGTACAAATATACCTATATATACACATATATATTAAAAAGAATATATATATATATATTAGTGAGTGTGTTATATATATATACTCATTTGTGTGTATGTATATATATAATATATATATATATATATATAAAAATAAATATACAGTACATATATTCACACATTAAGAACTGCAGCAATTGTTGCATTGTTTTTTTCTGCTCTACCATAGATGTTGCACTACATACATATTTCTGAAGCATATGTCATTTTGACTATGTGGATATGGATGAGCAGCTGTAATATGATGGGATTTACCTCCGTTTACTCCAGGCACCAAGATAACAGATACCTATTCTTCTTGCTATTGTGATGTTTGCTTTATAGGACTTAAGCCAAAAATAAATTGTCACAAGTAACGACTCTGTTGCTAGCAACAAATTAACTTCTTCACTTACCTGCTCAATCGTGAGATTGTGTACAGGTCCGGTCAGGTAAGGGGTGAGGAAAGGCTCCGATGGTCTCATGTAGGTAAAAAATCCATATATGCAAAGGAGGATAGTGGGGTACTTCCAGTTATTATTTTCTAATTTTGTACATAACCCCATAACTGACTCTGAATCTTGAGTCAGGACTCAGTTAAAGCTTCAGTTTCTCAGGAGTCAGTAATCTGTTCTCTGCTGAGGCTGAGGTTAAAGTACATTGTTATTCATCACATGGGAGAAGTGAGGAAACACAATGGTGGGAGGATTAAAGTAATGCCAGTCTCTATATATTTACATATACAGTACTGTGCACAAGTTTTAGGCAAGTGTGGAAAAAATGCTGCAAAGTAAGAATGCTTACAAAAATTATAATGGTAATAGTTTATTTTTAATCAAATAAACTGCAAAGTGAATAGAAATCTAAATCAAATTAATATTTGTCTTCAAAACAGCATCAGTTCTACAATTCTTCTAGGTACACTTGCACAAGGTTGTTGAAGAAAATCAGCAGGGAGGTTGATCCAAACATCTTGAAGAACTAACCACAGATCCGTAGATGTCTCTTGTACACATCTTTCTGTCTCTTCATGTAAACCCAAACAGATTTGTTACTATTAAGATCAGATCTGTTGGGTCATATCATTACTTTCAAGACTCCTTAATCTTCTTAGTTCTTCTGAACAGTCCCTTAAATTCACATGTTGAGTGCACACCTTCAGTATTTGGTCAGTATTTTACCTCAGTATTTGTAAGTCAAAACCAGGAGTGGGTGATAAATACAGAAGTGGTGACGTGTTCATGGCGTACCCAGGATCAAAACTAGGGGGGGCAAGCCAATGTCACATCTTATACAGGTTACATCATATACACTGTACATTATCCTGCATATTAGGTATGGAGCGTTAGAACTGTTGTATATTGTATAATACAGCAATGTATGCGACACTACACTGTATATACCATATATTATATATGGCACACTAACCTCTATACAAAGAATAAGAGGCATTATAACCTGTATATGAAAAATATAATACAGCAGTGTATATACACTCTATATACCGCACACGATGTGTATGACCCTGTATACACCATATACTGCACTCATAAATATACCGTACACATTATATACCGCACACGATGTGTATGACCCTGTATACACCATATACTACACTCTATATACCGCACACGATGTGTATGACCCTGTATACACCATATACTACACTCTATATACCGCACACGATGTGTATGACCCTGTATACACCATATACTACACTCTATATACCGCACACGATGTGTATGACCCTGTATACACCATATACTACACTCTATATACCGCACACGATGTGTATGACCCTGTATACACCATATACTACACTCTATATACCGCACACGATGTGTATGACCCTGTATACACCATATATACACTCTATATACCGCACACTATTGTATGAACCTGTAACACCATATACTACACTCTATTTGAAGTAAAAAAATAAAAAACAGGAACAAACACAATACTTAAAATAAAGAACAAGTAAAGTTAAAAATCAAACAAACTTACTGGTATTTCAATGGGAACTATGGGCCTGCTTTTGTCTAATGAGATGGTCAATGTTCGGTTCCATATTTGTCACAAGTGAAGCAATTTTTCTCTTTCTTGATATCATTATTTCCTAGGGATTCCAAATTGCTATTCGTAAAATACCAATATATATACAGCGCTACAAAAACAATATACCAGCAATAAAACTGCCCACACAGAGACATACAGCCTGCACTGCCCATCACTGCAGCCTTGCCAATCCATATCATTTCATCCTCATCAGTGCACATATTGGCGCAACTCCGCTTTTAGCTCAGGCTCAGACTGGTGTGGTGCGAAAGTCCCTAATAGGCAGGTAAATGTCCCCAATAGGCAGGTAAATGTCCCCAATAGGCAGCATTGATCCCCAATAGGCAGCATATGTCCTCAATAGGCAGCATAGTCCCCAATAGGCAGTATAGGTCCCCAATAGGCAGCATAGTCCCCAATAGGCAGTATAGGTCCCCAATAGGCAGCATACAGTTAGGTCCATAAATATTTGGACAGAGACAACATTTATCTAATTTTGGTTCTAGACATTACCACAATGAATTTGAAACAAAACAAATCAGATGCAGTTGAAGTTCAGACTTTCAGCTTTCATTTGAGGGTATCCACATTAAAATTGGATGAAGGGTTTAGGAGTTTCAGCTCCTTAACATGTGCCACCCTGTTTTTAAAGGGACCAAAAGTAATTGGACAAATGACTCCAAGGCTATTTCATGGACAGGTGTGGGCAATCCCTTTGTTATGTCATTCTCAATTAAGCAGATGAAAGGGCCGGAGTTGATTTGAGGTGTGGTGTTTGCATTTGGAAGGTTTTGCTGTGAAGGAAACATGTGGTCACAGGAGCTCTCCATGCAGGTGAAACAAGCCATCCTTAAGCTGCAAGAACAGAAAAAAACCCATCCAAGAAATTGCTACAACATTAGAAGTGGCAAAATCTACAATTTGATACATCCTGAGAAAGAAAGAAAGCACTGGTGAACTCATCAATCCAAAAAGACCTGGGAGCCCACGGAAGACAACAGTGGTGGATGATCGCCGCATACTTTCTTTGGTGAAGAAGAACCCGTTCACAACATCAACTGAAGTCCAGAACACTCTCAGTGAAGTAGGTGTATCTGTCTCTAAGTCAACAGTAAAGAGAAGACTCCATGAAAGTAAATACAAAGGGTTCACATCTAGATGCAAACCATTCATCAATTCCAAAAATAGACAGGCCAGAGTTAAATTTGCTGAAAAACACCTCCAGAAGCCAGCTCAGTTCTGGAAAAGTATTCTATGGACAGATGAGACAAAGATCAACCTGTACCAGAATGATGGGAAGCCAAAAGTTTGGAGAAGAAAGGGAACGGCACATGATCCAAGGCACACCACATCCTCTGTAAAACATGGTGGAGGCAACGTGATGGCATGGCCATGCATGGCTTTCAATGGCACTGGGTCAATTGTGTTTATTGATGACATAACAGCAGACAAGAGTAGCCGGATGAATTCTGAAGTGTACCGGGATATACTTTCAGCCCAGATTCAGCCAAATGCTGCAAACTTGATTGGACGGCGCTTCATAGTACAGATGGATAATGACCCCAAGCATACAGCCAAAGCTACACAGGAGTTCATGAGTGCAAAAAAGTGGAACATTCTTCAATGGCCAAGTCAATCACCAGATCTTAAGACAAGAGACAAAAAACCTGACTGGCACTTCCAGACTAATGTGAACTAGGTGCAAACCAAAGGGAGCTACCCTCATGTAAAACATCCAAAAAAAGGCTGCACTCAAGCATACTAAAGCATGACAACATAGAATACATGAAATTTTGAATAGCAATATGGCTTTGGAATATAAGGAAAAATTTGAGACGCTTAGTATAAACATTTGGCCAAACATTTTAAAGCCCAACAACCATCGTCAAGGTGGTCTCAATTCTGTTGAGTCCCTAACCTAATGTGAACATACCTCTATTAGGCTGATATCTGAATTTCTGGGTGAATATGCACCTCTGTCAGTAATGCCTGCATTTATGGGTAAAGTAGGGACCTGGTGTAATTAAAATCACCACCTGGTGGGGGCGGAGTGCTCGGTCAGCAAGCTAACATTCAAAAGACAAAAAACCTGACTGGCACTTCCAGACTAATGTGAACTAGGTGCAAACCAAAGGGAGCTACCCTCATGTAAAACATCCAAAAAAAGGCTGCACTCAAGCATACTAAAGCATGACAACATAGAATACATGAAATTTTGAATAGCAATATGGCTTTGGAATATAAGGAAAAATTTGAGACGCTTAGTATAAACATTTGGCCAAACATTTTAAAGCCCACCAACCATCGTCAAGGTGGTCTCAATTCTGTTGAGTCCCTAACCTAATGTGAACATACCTCTATTAGGCTGATATCTGAATTTCTGGGTGAATATGCACCTCTGTCAGTAATGCCTGCATTTATGGGTAAAGTAGGGACCTGGTGTAATTAAAATCACCACCTGGTGGGGGCGGAGTGCTCGGTCAGCAAGCTAACATTCAAAAGACAAAAAACCTGACTGGCACTTCCAGACTAATGTGAACTAGGTGCAAACCAAAGGGAGCTACCCTCATGTAAAACATCCGAAAAAAGGCTGCACTCAAGCATACTAAAGCATGACAACATAGAATACATGAAATTTTGAATAGCAATATGGCTTTGGAATATAAGGAAAAATTTGAGACGCTTAGTATAAACATTTGGCCAAACATTTTAAAGCCCAACAACCGTCGTCAAGGTGGTCTCAATTCTGGCCGGATCAAGCACTGTGCGTCCCTGCTTCTGGGGGGGGGGGGGCAGCTGCCCCCCCCCTGCCCCACGGTGGGTACGCCCATGGACGTGTTTCTATTATACTTTTCCTCTGATTGTTACACTCCTGGTTTTAGCTTACAAATACTGAGGTAAAATATTGACAAAATACTGAATGTGTGAACGTGACAGAGCTCCAAAGCGCCTGCTGTCAATCAATCAATGTGTGCCTGCTCAGAATGAACTGGACACGCATGTGGAAAACATTTCTCTGGACCTGTACACTGTATGATGGATGTAAAAGTTTAGCACTGAACAGTCATTTTAAAGACAACAGAGAGGAAAATCTGGGAATTCAAACTGATAAGGATGTAAAGTCATTGACAATAGGATTCAATTTAACACCTGGATTTCTGAAGCCCTACATGGACACAGTTCACACCTCCAGAAGACAGACTCCAGATCACCAAGCTATCACTACCATTACCTTTCCATTTGAAACAAAAAAAATTTTTTTATTTCCTTGGCTTATCTTTAGGAGCATCACCCCATCCACCCTATGCACAAATGTAATATCTCTTAGGCCTCTTTCACACATCCGTTTTACGCCTGACGGCACCCCCGGCATTTTGCCGCAGCGCCGCATCCGGCAACTAGTATGTAAAACCGGATGAGACGCATCCGGTTTTTCGCCGGATCCGTTTCTGTCCTCCGGAAAAAAACGGATCCGTCTCATCCGGTGTATCCGGTTTTGCATCCGTTTTCGATGGAATGCGCCGGATCCGGTTTTTAAGAACGCCCTTTTTTGGGGTTCCAAACATGATTGGCTACTGTAATCCTATATATACACTGTTCCTACAGCCCATCTTTGACAGGTTGTAGAGGAGCAAGGTGTAGGTTGCAGAGAAGAGCAAGTAGCAAGTGATTGGCGAACATGGATGTCATTATCGGCAATATCTTCAAGAATCTTGTTGATTTTACTGCGGAGATGAATCGCTTGAGGTTTATAGTTATGGAGAAGGAGCGAAAGATTGAGCAGCACATTGTGCATCAGCGCCAGCGAAGACGACGCCGTATGTGGATCCACCCCATCACAGCACAGAGATTAACTCGTGGTGTCTATTCCACACTGAACATGGAGCTGCGAGAAAATCCAGAGAAATTTTTTGCCTATCTGCGGATGAATAAAGACAATTTTGACTATTTGCTGGAGCGTGTTGGAGACCAAATCAAATAATCGGACACCTACTGTCGGTTCTCGATTTCTCCGGCGGAGCGTCTCATGGTCACTATAAGGTAAGCTATATGTATTGGATCTGTTTGCTTGAGCACACTTGTAATTTTATAATTTTTTTAACATCACAGGACAACTAAGAAACCATATCAGTAGACAAAAAATTTGTACAAAACAGTGTTTTCCATTGATGTTATTATTTTTGGTATCTCCAATAGTTCTAGCTGAGTTCTGGTATGTAATGCTGTGTTTCTGAAATAATTTGTATTTTCTATTTTGTTTTCAGATTTCTGGCAACTGGCGAAACGCTGTCATCGCTCCATTTCCAATACCGCCTGGGAATATCAACGCTATCAGGGATAATAAAGTACACTTGTCGTGCTCTGTGGGACTGTTTGGTTGGAGAATTTCTTCCAGAGCCAACTACAGACCGGTGGCTTCAAATAGCGGACCAGTTTCTATCATGGGCGTACCCAGGATCAAAACTAGGGGGGGCAAGCCATGGTCGTTCAGGTTGTAAAATTTTAGAACGAAAAATGTGAATAAAACGAAACAAAAACAAATGACCGCCATACACAACATAATTCCTTATACCAAGACCAATAATATCACATACAAGGAGAAATACCACCATGATCAATCCTATTATGTAAACAATTCATTGATTTTAGGCTTACCTTTGCAGTTTTCTCTTCTGTTCAGCAGGGGGACTTCAAGCTCATGCGTGTTTATCACACACTGACACTGAGCCATTCACACTGCCCTTTCTAAACACAGCAATTGGATTGATCTTTATGGGAAAAAAAATGAATATTAGATAGATAGATAAATAGATCGATAGATAGAAATCCAGACAAATTGGAGGCAGCACATAGTTTGTAGTGGAAAAAAAGCTATTTAATAAGGTCAAAAGGCGACATTTCAGTCCAAACAACAGGAACCTTTCTCAAGCCTTGAGAAAGGTTCCTGTTGTTTGGACCAAAACGTCGCCTTTTGGCCTTATTAAATAGCTTTTTTTCACTACAGACGGTGTGCTGCCTTCAATTTGTCTGGATTTCTATAATTGATGTTTGGTATTTGCCTGGGGGGGTTCTGCACCCGGACTCTTTCTTTGTGCTGCTCTAATTTTCTTCTTTTTAGATAGATAGATAGATAGAAAGATAGATAGATTTAAGCATGGAATGCAAGCAGATTCCACCCTGAAATATGCCCCATCATTGTCCCCTTCTTGTAGTAATATGCCCAATCATTGTCTCCTTCTTGTAGTAATATGCTGTCACGGGTGTGTCGCGGCGGAGATCGTCACGATTGCACACCCTGACTTCGCACAGCTGAGTTTCTGGTGCTGGGTGTTTTTCGGCACTGAGGGAGTTAATTCTTTCTCTCTCGGTGCTGGGCTGACCAGCCTCGCCCAGCTGCGATTGATGTTTTGTTAATTAGCTTCCTTCATATACCTGCTGGTCTGCTGGGGAAGTTGCCGGTGAAAGCATTCATTCAGTCCAGCAGAGCGGATCGTTTCTGAGAAGACTTAAGCTAAGAGTGCCTGTTGTGGTTTTTCCTCTCCTCGCTTATTGTTTATCTCCTTAACCTTTTGTGTTCCTCTGTAGTGGAAGTGTTGTATGCAAGGCTGTGTTTTCTTTACCCCTTGTCTGTCTCGTTTGTCTAAAGGTACTGCCACACTACACAATCCCGCTAGCGATCTCGTTAGTATCGCATACTAATGAGATCGCTAGCGGGATTATTTCTATATCGCTAGTAGCTACCTAATTTAGCGATATCGTTAAGGACGCTATCGCGGTTAGCGATCTCCTTAACGACTTTAGCGGTACAAAAGTACCGCTAAATCGCTAAAAAAGGTGCCACACTCAGCGATTAGATACTTACCAGCGGGACGCCAGCGATGAAAATAGGGTCCGGAACGATCAGGACGACGGACGAGATCACAGCAGGGGCCACGTCGCTGGTAGATGCCGCACACAACAACATCGCTAACGGGATCGCTAAATAGTGACGTTTTTTAGCGATCCCGTTAGCGATGTTGTTTAGTGTGGCATACCCTTTAGACTGTGTGTAAGCTGTGACCTGCCCATTCCCTGTGGTGGTAATCAGGGTCCTTCTCAGGACTAGATTACAGTGGTCAGGGATCTACAGGAGACAGGGTTACGCTGGCGGCCTGGACCTCTGTACCATTAACAGTACCTCCAGGTAGAGGGACTAGTCAGGACCCCAGTTCAGGGTCAGCATAGACCCCGGTCCACCTCTATCCAGAGACAGCGTGACACGTACACAGAATTGACCCACAATACATAGGATATTATGTCAGGTAAGACATTGCTGGCAGATACTATGTATACATGTTGATTTTCTCTATTATATGAAATTTAGAATGATGTCACATTAGATATAGGTTACTATCTTTGAATATATCTGTTATACGTCGTGACATTTTCACCGGCCAATCTAAAGATTCTCCCCAGCCACCATGGATCCAGTAGCCCATTTAGCTCAGCAGTTGCAGAGTTTGTCCATGGAGCTGACGGACGTTAAATCCAAGGTTTTGTACCCCCGGGAGCAAACCAGATTTGAACCTAAAGTAGCTCTCCCGGACAGGTTCACTGGTGGGCGGGACAAGTTTTTTACTTTCCGGGAAGCATGTAAATTGTATTTTCGGCTGCGGCCGCAGTCGTCGGGGAGTGAGGATCAGAGGGTGGGAATTGTCATCTCGCTCTTACAAGGGGACCCTCAATCCTGGGTGTTCTCTCTCCCCCCGGGCTCCCCGGCTCTCCAGTCAGTGGACCGATTTTTTACAGCCCTGGGTCTGGTATATGATGACCCGGATCGGGTCTCCCTTGCTGAAATGAAGTTACGTAGGATACAGCAGGGAGATCGTCCGGCGAGGAATTTTCTTCAGAGTTCCGTAGGTGGACCACGGATACTCAGTGGAATGACCCGGCTCTTAAGAGCCAGTTTTGTCAAGGTTTATCTGACAAATTAAAAGATGTGTTGGCTCAGTATGATTCTCCCCCGTCACTGGAGGCCGCTATGGCTCTTGCTATTCGCATTGATAGACGGCTTCAGGAGAGGTGTGGGGTAACTCCGCCCCCTGTGATGACTCCACCTCCTTCTAAAGTCCCTAATATTGAGGTTCCCCTCGTTTGTTCCGAGGAACCTATGCAGTTGGGAGGGACATCATTCCGAGGGAGGGGATCGGCGGTGCGCCGCAAAACAAGAAGGTGTTTCTTCTGCGGGAGAGAGGGACATTTTATTGAGGGGTGTCCATCCCATACTGTACTGAGCAAGAAGTCGCCGGAAAACTATTAATCCCAGGTTGTGTGGTGGACGACAATCTGGGAGTATGTATTTCGTCCCCAAGTCCGTCTCAGTTTCTCGTACCAGCGGAGGTGGTGGTAGGTACGAGAACTGAGAGGATTTCTGTTCTTCTGGATAGTGGGGCTGCGGCTAATCTGGTGGACGCTCGGTTTGCCCAGGTGCAAGGTATGCAACTGAGTGTATTGGCCAAACCTATCCCTATATTCTCTATTGACGCCAGACCTCTCGGTCAAGGTAGCTTTGTGCAAGCCGTGCATAACATAGACCTTCGAGTGGGGGCAATACATAAAGAACTATTGTCTTGTTATGTGTTGGAGGGCCTTCCCACTCCTATTGTGTTGGGACTTCCTTGGTTAACTAAACATAACCCAGTTATTAATTGGCAATCCAGAGAGATAAGCCAGTGGGGTGAATTTTGCAATAGTAACTTCATGAACACGGTCATCGGTACGGTCGTGCCTAGAACCTTACCTCCTTTTCTGGAGGACTTTGAGGATGTGTTTTCAGAGGAAGGGTGTCAAGAATTACCTCCTCATCGCGCATATGACTGTGCTATAAAATTGCTTCCTGATGCTAAGTTACCAAAATCTAGGTTATATAACCTTTCTGGTCCTGAGAGGCAAGCTATGAAGGATTACATTTCGGAAAGTCTGGCCAAGGGGCATATTAGACCTTCATCTTCCCCAGTGGCCGCGGGGTTCTTCTTTGTGAAGAAAAAAGATGGAGGCCTACGCCCTTGCCTGGATTTCCGTGAGCTTAATCGGATTACGGTCCGAGATCCGTATCCGCTCCCACTTATTCCTGATCTCTTCAATCAGATTGTGGGCGCCAAATGGTTCTCTAAGTTGGATCTCAGGGGGGCGTATAATCTGATTAGGATAAAGGAGGGGGATGAGTGGAAGACGGCGTTTAACACTCCGGAGGGACATTATGAGAACCTTGTCATGCCTTTCGGTCTGACTACTGCCCCGGCGGTGTTTCAACATTTTGTTAATGACATCTTTCGCCACCTAGTGGGACAGTTTGTTGTCATTTATCTAGATGACATCTTAATTTACTCGCCGGATCTTGTGTCTCATCAGGAGCATGTGAGACAAGTGTTGCAGATCTTGCGAGATAATAAACTATACGCCAAATGGGAGAAGTGTGTATTCGCTGTACAAGAACTTCAGTTTTTAGGATTCTTGGTGTCAGCCTCCGGTTTCCGTATGGACCCTGGGAAAGTGAAGGCTGTGCTTGAATGGGATCGGCCAGAGGATCTTAAAGCACTGCAGCGTTTCCTGGGGTTTGCTAACTACTACCGGAAATTTATTCGTAATTTCTCATCTGTTGTCAAACCTCTCACTGACATGACAAAAAAAGGGACGGATCTTTCTAGGTGGTCTGACAAAGCTTGTCAAGCATTTTCCTCCTTGAAAAAATGTTTTGCTTCAGCACCCATACTCATCCAACCTGATGCATCACAACCTTTCATTGTGGAGGTAGACGCATCTGACGTAGGAGTGGGTGCGGTATTATCTCAAGGTCCGTCCCCTGGTAAATGGCATCCGTGCGCTTTCTTTTCTAAAAAATTGTCGTCCGCCGAGAGGAATTATGATGTCGGCAATAGGGAACTCTTGGCCATTAAGTTGGCTTTTGAAGAGTGGCGTCACTTTTTGGAGGGGGCAGTCCACCCGGTCACCGTCATTACTGATCACAAGAACCTGCTGTATTTAGAGTCTGCAAAACGTCTGAATTCCAGACAAGCTAGATGGTCGTTGTTTTTTACCAGGTTTAATTTTGTCGTCACATATCGTCCTGGGTCAAAAAATGTAAAGGCTGATGCTTTATCTCGTAGTTTCCCGGGGGCCGGGAAGACGGATGACCCGGTTCCTATTCTTCAGGAGGGAGTTGTGGTGTCGGCTGTATGCTCTGAGCTTGAGGAGGAGGTATTGGAGGCTCAGGGGGACGCCCCTGTAGGACCTCCAGGGAAACTGTTTGTTCCAGATCAGTTAAGACAAAAGGTTATCGAGGCACATCATAATTCTGCTTTGGCAGGACACCCAGGGAGTAAAGCAACTGTAGATCTCGTTTCTCGCCGGTTTTGGTGGCCTAACTTAAAGAGGTGGTAACTTTTGTTGCGTCCTGTGGGGTATGTGCGCGCTCTAAGACCCCACATACCCGTCCGTCTGGGGCCCTTTTACCGTTGAAAATCCCGGAGCGTCCATGGACCCATCTGTCTATGGACTTCATTACGGACCTTCCTCCGTCTTCAGGTAAAACTGTCATACTAGTTGTAGTTGACAGGTTCAGCAAAATGGCACATTTTATTGCTCTTCCTAATGCTAAAACTCTGGCGCAGGTGTTCATTGGGGAGATTGTGAGACTTCACGGGTTGCCTTCCGATGTGGTGTCGGATCGGGGGTCTCAGTTTGTGTCCAAATTCTGGAAGGCATTTTGTTCTCGTCGGGGGATGCAGTTGTCATTTTCTTCGGCTTTTCATCCGCAGACCAATGGTCAGACAGAGCATCTGAATCAGAGCTTAGAGACATATCTCCGGTGTTTTGTCTCAGAGAACCAAGAGGACTGGTCTTCTTTCTTGCCTCTGGCAGAGTTCGCTCTTAACAATAGGCGGAGCGAGTCCACTGGTAAGTCCCCGTTTTTTGGGGCATATGGTTTTCACCCCCAGTTTTGTACTTTCAATGGGGGGGGCTCTTCTGGGGTTCCTGAGGAGGAACGATTTTCGTCGTCACTTGCTTCAGTGTGGAGAGGAGTGCTTAATAATCTGAGCACTATGGGGAACCGATACAAACGTATGGCTGATAGGAGGAGAGTGTCTGGTCCGGACCTAAGTGTGAACGATCTGGTATGGTTGTCTACCAAGAATATAAAACTTAAGGTTCCTGTCATGGGTGTATCGCCACGAGGATCGTCGCGATTACACACTCTGACTTCTCACAGCTGAGTTGCTGTTTCTTTGTGTTTGGTAATGAAGGAGTTAATTTTACCTAGCTCTTTGCTAAGACTAGGTCCAGCCTCGCCCGGCTGCTTTTGATTATGTTCTAATTAGATTCCTTCATATACCTGCCAGTCTGCTTGTTAGATGCCGGTGAAAGCATTCATGTAGTCTAGCAGACTGGATCGGTTCTGAGAATACTTAAGCTAAGAGCTCCTTAGTTGTTTTTACTCTTACAGCTTATAGTTTATCTCTGAGACCTTAGGTGTTCCTACTGTGTGTGAGTGTTGTATGTAAGACTTTATTTACTTTATTTCTTGTCTTTTTTGTATGTCTTTCTGTTCATTAACCGTTACCTGTTCATTCCCTTTGGTGGTAATCAGGGTCCTTCTTAGGACTAGATTACAGTTGGCAGGGATTGATAGGAGACAGGGTTTACGCTGGTGGCCTGGACCTCTGTACCTTTAACAGTACCTCCAGGTAGAGGGATTAGTTAGGACCCCAGTTTAGGGTCAGCATAGACCCCGGTCACCCTCTAGCCGGAGACAGCGTATAACGGATTCCGTATTGACCCACTGGACATTCTGTCAGGTAATTCTATGTTATCATATATCTATGCGCATGTTATATAGTATGTTGCCCTTTTGATATAGATTACTGACATCACATATATATATATCTGCTATACAGCGGGACATTTTCACCGGCCCTACTAAAGATTCTCCCCAGCTGTCATGGATCCAGTAGCCCAGCTGGCCCGGCAGTTGCAGGGGTTGTCCATGGAGTTTGCAGACATTAAGTCCAAGGTTTTGTCCCCCCCGGAGCAAACCAGATCTGAACCTAAGGTTGCTCTCCCGGACAGGTTCACTGGTGGGCGGGACAAATTTTTTACTTTCCGGGAGGCATGTAAATTGTACTTTCGGCTGCGGCCTCGGTCATCTGGGAGTGAAGAGCAGAGGGTGGGAATTGTTATCTCACTCTTACAAGGGGACCCTCAATCTTGGGCGTTCTCTATTCCTCCAGGCTCCCCAGATCTCCAGTCAGTGGATAAATTTTTTACTGCCCTGGGTCTGGTATATGATGATCCGGATCGAGTTTCCCTTGCTGAAACAAAGTTACGTAAAATACGGCAAGGAAATCGTCCAGCGGAGGAATATTCTTCTGAGTTCCGTAGATGGGCAACAGATACTCAGTGGAATGACCCAGCTCTTAGGAGCCAGTTTTGTCAAGGTTGTCTGACAAGTTAAAGGATGTGTTGGCTCAGTATGATTCTCCTCCATCACTGGAGGCTGCTATGGCCCTCGCTATTCGCATTGATAGACGAATTCGGGGAAGACGCGAGGTAACTCCGCCTCCCGTGATGACTCCACCTACTACTAAAGTCCCTTATACTGAGGTTCCCCTGGTCTGTTCTGAGGAACCCATGCAGTTGGGAGGGACATCTTTTTGTAGGAGGGAATCGGCGGTGCGCCGCAAGACTAGAAGGCGTTTCTTTTGCGGGAGAGAGGGACATTTTGTTGGGGGGTGTCCATCCCGGGCCTCTTTGAGCAAAGGAGTTAACCTGGGAGTGTGTATTTCGTCCCCAAATCCCTCTCAGTTTCTCGTGCCTGCGGAGGTGGTGATTGGTACTAGAACTGAGAGGATTTCTGTTTTTCTTGATAGTGGGTCCGGGGCTAATCTGGTGGACGCTCGGTTTGCCCAGGTGCATGGTATGCAACTGAGTGTATTGGCCAAACCAGTCCCTATAGTCTCTATTGATTCTAGACCTCTCGGTCAAGGTAGCTTGGTACAAGCTGTTCATAACATAGATCTTCGAGTAGGGGCAATACATAAAGAGCAATTGTCTTGTTATGTGTTGGAGGGTCTACCTACTCCTATTGTGTTGGGACTTCCTTGGTTGGCTAAACATAACCCAGTGATTGATTGGCAATCCAGAAAGATAAGCCAGTGGGGTGAATTTTGCAGGAATAACTGCATGAGCACGGTCATCGGTGCGGTTGTGCCTAGGACTTTGTCTCCTTTTCTGGAGGACTTTGGGGAGATGTTCTCAGAGGAGGGGTGTAAAGAGTTACCTCCTCATCGCGCATATGACTGCTCAATAAAGTTGCTTCCTGATGCCTTATCTCGTACTTTCCCAGGGGCCGGGAAGACGGATGATCCGGTTCCTATTCCTCAGGAGGGAGTTGTAGTGTCAGCTGTATGCTCTGAGCTTGAGGGGGAGGTATTGGGGGCTCAGGGGGACGCCCCTGTGCGACTTCCAGGGAGACTGATAGTTCCAGATCGGTTAAGACTGAAGGTTACGGGGAACCGTTACAAACGGATGGCTGATAGGGGGAGAGTTTCTGGTCTAGATCTGAAGGTGAACGATCTGGTTTGGTTGTCTACCAGGAATATAAAACTTAAAGTTTCCTCCTGGAGGTTGGGTCCCAGATTCATCGGGCCGTACAGGATCAGTTCCATAATTAATCCTGTGGCATTTCGTCTGGACCTCCCTCCTACGGTTAAAATTCATAATGTGTTTCACAAGTCATTACTTAAAAAGTATGTGGCACCAGTCATACCGTCACCTCTACCTCCTCCTTCAGTGGTGGTCAATGATAACGTGGAATTTCATGGGTCGAAAATCATTGACTCACGTCTCAGTCGCCGATCCCTTCAGTACTTGGTTCATTGGAGGGGGTATGGTCCTGAGGAGAGGACGTGGGTCCCTGCGTCTGATGTTAACGCAGATCGATTGGTTCGGACCTTTCACACAACTCACCCGGGCAGACCTGGCCCTGAGGGTCCGGAGTCCCCTCGTAGAGGGGGGGGTACTGTCATGGGTGTATCGCCACGAGGATCGTCGCGATTACACACTCTGACTTCTCACAGCTGAGTTGCTGTTTCTTTGTGTTTGGTAATGAAGGAGTTAATTTTACCTAGCTCTTTGCTAAGACTAGGTCCAGCCTCGCCCGGCTGCTTTTGATTATGTTCTAATTAGATTCCTTCATATACCTGCCAGTCTGCTTGTTAGATGCCGGTGAAAGCATTCATGTAGTCTAGCAGACTGGATCGGTTCTGAGAATACTTAAGCTAAGAGCTCCTTAGTTGTTTTTACTCTTACAGCTTATAGTTTATCTCTGAGACCTTAGGTGTTCCTACTGTGTGTGAGTGTTGTATGTAAGACTTTATTTACTTTATTTCTTGTCTTTTTTGTATGTCTTTCTGTTCATTAACCGTTACCTGTTCATTCCCTTTGGTGGTAATCAGGGTCCTTCTTAGGACTAGATTACAGTTGGCAGGGATTGATAGGAGACAGGGTTTACGCTGGTGGCCTGGACCTCTGTACCTTTAACAGTACCTCCAGGTAGAGGGATTAGTTAGGACCCCAGTTTAGGGTCAGCATAGACCCCGGTCACCCTCTAGCCGGAGACAGCGTATAACGGATTCCGTATTGACCCACTGGACATTCTATCAGGTAATTCTATGTTATCATATATCTATGCGCATGTTATATAGTATGTTGCCCTTTTGATATAGATTACTGACATCACATATATATATATCTGCTATACAGCGTGACAGTTCCCTCCTGGAAACTCGGTCCCAGATTCATCGGGCCATACAGGATCAGTTCAATAGTTAATCCGGTGGCTTTCCGTCTTGACCTCCCTCCTACATTTAAAATCCACAATGTGTTCCACAAATCGTTGCTTAAGAGGTACGTGGCACCAGTTATACCGTCACCTCTACCTCCTCCTCCAGTGGTGGTCAATGGTAATTTGGAGTTTCAGGTATCGAAGATCATTGACTCACGTCTGAATCGCCGGTCCCTTCAGTACCTTGTTCATTGGAGGGGGTATGGTCCTGAGGAGAGGATGTGGGTTTCTGCGTCGGATATTAACGCAGACCGTTTGGTTCGGGCCTTCCACACTACTCACCCAGATAGACCAGGCCCTGAGGGTCCAGAGGCCCCTCGTAGAAGGGGGGGTACTGTCACGGGTGTGTCGCGGCGGAGATCGTCGCGATTGCACACCCTGACTTCGCACAGCTGAGTTTCTGGTGCTGGGTGTTTTTCGGCACTGAGGGAGTTAATTCTTTCTCTCTCGGTGCTGGGCTGACCAGCCTCGCCCAGCTGCGATTGATGTTTTGTTAATTAGCTTCCTTCATATACCTGCTGGTCTGCTGGGGAAGTTGCCGGTGAAAGCATTCATTCAGTCCAGCAGAGTGGATCGTTTCTGAGAAGACTTAAGCTAAGAGTGCCTGTTGTGGTTTTTCCTCTCCTCGCTTATTGTTTATCTCCTTAACCTTTTGTGTTCCTCTGTAGTGGAAGTGTTGTATGCAAGGCTGTGTTTTCTTTACCCCTTGTCTGTCTCGTTTGTCTTAGACTGTGTGTAAGCTGTGACCTGCCCATTCCCTGTGGTGGTAATCAGGGTCCTTCTCAGGACTAGATTACAGTGGTCAGGGATTTACAGGAGACAGGGTTACGCTGGCGGCCTGGACCTCTGTACCATTAACAGTACCTCCAGGTAGAGGGACTAGTCAGGACCCCAGTTCAGGGTCAGCATAGACCCCGGTCCACCTCTATCCAGAGACAGCGTGACACGTACACAGAATTGACCCACAATACATAGGATATTATGTCAGGTAAGACATTGCTGGCAGATACTATGTATACATGTTGATTTTCTCTATTATATGAAATTTAGAATGATGTCACATTAGATATAGGTTGCTATCTTTGAATATATCTGTTATACGTCGTGACATATGCCCCATCATTGTCTCCTTCTTGTAGTTATATGCCCCATCATTGTCTCCTTCTTTTAATAATGTGCCCCAGACCAGCACCTGTATATACATCAGCCCCAGCCCAGCCCCTGTATATACATCACCACCAGGCCAGTCTCTGTATACGTCACTAGCCCCAGCCCAGGACGGTAGGACGGTCGGACCTGTATATACATCACCAGCCCAGCACCTGTATATACATCAGCCCCAGCACCTGTATATACATCAGCCCCAGCCCAGCACCTGTATGTCAGATATATATTACTGAAGATATAGAATGTACGGGCTCCTGTCAGGTATATATTACTGTAGATATAGACTGTACGGGCTCCTGTCAGGTATATATTACTGTAGATATAGACTGTATGGGCTCCTGTCAGGTATATATTACTGTAGATATAGACTGTACGGGCTCCTGTCAGGTATATATTACTGTAGATATAGACTGTACGGGCTCCTGTCAGGTATATATTACTGTAGATATAGACAGTATGGGCTCCTGTCAGGTATATATTACTGTAGATATAGACTGTACGGGCTCCTGTCAGGTATATATTACTGTAGATATAGACTGTACGGGCTCCTGTCAGGTATATATTACTGTAGATATAGACTGTATAGGCTCCTGTCAGGTATATATTACTGTAGATATAGACTGTATGGGCTCCTGTCAGGTATATATTACTGTAGATATAGACTGTACGGGCTCCTGTCAGGTATATATTACTGTAGATATAGACTGTACGGGCTCCTGTCAGGTATATATTACTGTAGATATAGACTGTACGGGCTCCTGTCAGGTATATATTACTGTAGATATAGACTGTATGGGCTCCTGTCAGGTATATATTACTGTAGATATAGACTGTACGGGCTCCTGTCAGGTATATATTACTGTAGATATAGACTGTACGGGCTCCTGTCAGGTATATATTACTGTAGATATAGACTGTACGGGCTCCTGTCAGGTATATATTACTGTAGATATAGACTGTATGGGCTCCTGTCAGGTATATATTACTGTAGATATAGACTGTACGGGCTCCTGTCAGGTATATATTATTGTAGATATAGACTGTACGGGCTCCTGTCAGGTATATATTATTGTAGATATAGACTGTACGGGCTCCTGTCAGGTATATATTACTGTAGATATAGACTGTATGGGCTCCTGTCAGGTATATATTACTGTAGATATAGACTGTACGGGCTCCTGTCAGGTATATATTACTGTAGATATAGACTGTACGGCTCCTGTCAGGTATATATTACTGTAGATATAGACTGTACGGGCTCCTGTCAGGTATATATTACTGTAGATATAGACTGTTCGGGCTCCTGTCAGGTATATATTACTGTAGATATAGACTGTATAGGCTCCTGTCAGGTATATATTACTGTAGATATAGACTGTATGGGCTCCTGTCAGGTATATATTACTGTAGATATAGACTGTATGGGCTCCTGTCAGGTATATATTACTGTAGATATAGACTGTACGGGCTCCTGTCAGGTATACATTACTGTAGGTATATACTGTATGGGCTCCATGCATAACCCCCTAGGAGCACACACAGACCTACAGCTGTGCATTAACCCTCTAGGAGCACACCCAAACCCCACAAGCGTGCATTAAACCCCATAGGAGCACACACAGACCCCACAAGCGTGCATTAACCCCCTAGGAGCACACACAGACCCCACAAGCGTGCATTAAACCCCCTAGGAGCACACACAGACCCCACAAGTGTGCATTAACCCCTCGGGGCACAATCAGACCGCACAAGCGTGTATTCACCCCCTCAAACCCCACTACACAGCCCCAAGTATCAGACCCAGTCAACCAAAAATCTAAGGAGACATTAACCCATTAATTAATAAATCCTCCTATGTGTCACTGAGGACTCTGACCTCAGATTTCCCTCCTGCAGCAAACAGACGCCGGCATCAGACTGCAGAGACCAATGTATAATGTCTGCTTCTCTTCCTGGCTTTGCAGAACACGCCCCCTATTGGTATGACACACCCCCGGGAATGATGTCACACCTTGAAAGAGCCCATACAGTCTAGTATGTGCGTCGCAGCCAGCCCAGAAGCACCTTTTAAAGGGGCGGCTGATGCTGATGCCCTCATCTTGGCACGGCGCGCCCCTGCTCCTAGGGGGGGGCAACTGCCCCCCCTGCCCCACGGTGGGTACGCCCATGGTTTCTATGTATCTGCCAGTTCCCCAATTGCCTGGGCGCTGTTGATGGCAAACACATCCGCATTCAAAAGCCTTCAGGAACCGGATCAGAATTCTACAACTACAAAAAATATTTTTCGGTCGTCCTGATGGCTATTGCAGATGCGGAGTACAAGTTTATTGTGGTGGACATTGGGTCTTATGGACGGTCCAATGACTCTCAAGTCTTTAAACTTTCTGCTATGAACCGTAAACTGTATGGAAACAATTTTCAGTTTCCACCCCTAGGCCACTGCCTCAAACCTCAGGCCCACCGATGCCATTCGTTTGTGTAGGTGATGAGGCATTCCAGCTGTCGGAACACCTCTTGAAGCCGTACGCCAGCAGAGGATTAACCCATACAAAGCGAATATTTAACTACCGCCTCACAAGAGCCAGACGGATGGTGGAGTGTGCGTTTGGGATTATGACAGCTAAATGGCGTGTCCTTTTGACTGCAATAAACTTGAAGACCGAGACTGTGGATGATGTTGTTAAAGCGTGCGTGGTCCTACATAATTTTGTCGTAACCAAGGAACCGATTTCTCTGGAGGACCACAATCAAGAAACAACTTTGCACGACTACAGCAACATTACCACTCGCAGTACAGTCGCGGTTTCAAGAATGAGGGACCACTTTGCCCAATACTTTGTGTCACCAGAAGGTAGAGTTGACTGGCAGGATGACAGAGTGTGATAAATGTATTTGTTGTTTTAAAAATTTCTGTACCCACAATAAACCTTTAAAAGTTAACTTGTCTACCTTCTTGTGTGTTTTCTACTGTCTGTAACCTTTTTGCCATAGTTGTGTCCCTGGCTGTTTTTTTGTAACAAAAGTATTTCATCTTTTGTCCAAAAAAGTGTACTTTGTAGGGCAGGGTTCCCCAACTCCAGTCCTCAAGGCCCACCAACAGGTCATGTTTTCAGGATTTCCTTTGTATTGCTCAGGTGATAATTGCCTCACCTGTGCAATACAAAGGAAATCCTGAAAACCTGATCTGTTGGTGGGCCTAGAGGACTGGAGTTGGGCAACCCTCTTGTAGGGGATAACCTAAAAGTACACAATTTTGGGAAAAAGATAATATACTTTGCATACTACACAACCCGGGACACAACTTTAGCAAAAAAAATAAATTTATGAACCTTTTAGCCAAAGTTAGGTGTTTTTTTAATAATGGTGTTTGTGTAACCAAATAGCTTTACCTGTATACAAAATTTAAAACTTAACATCCTATAAATAAAAGACAGACAACAATGTTAAACCAATGAACAATTTATTTTAAAAATTATTTTTTAATATAATCTTTATAAAATTAGGCCCTTTGGCCAAATGTTTCAAATTGAAATAAACTTTGTTTTTTTATTCAACTTTATTTTTTTATTCCACTTTATTTTTTTATAAAATTTTTTTTTTTTTTTCATTTACTTAAAAAAAATAGAAACACATATTTACAGGTCTGTGTAGTGTGGAAATACTGCTGGAGGGGCTGCAGGACACTTCGACAGTGGGAGTGTGGAGGGACGACCGGGATGGTGGTGGTGAAGGAACAGGAAGAGGTGAAGGGGTGGAAAGAGTAAATGAATGGGAAGACAAGGCAGAACAGGTGGGTGGTGGTGGAGTGGAGGGTTGGGCAGGAGGAGCAGGTGACATGGTAGGGAATTGGAAGGGGGAAGGAGATCTGTACGAGGTAGGAGTGTGGTACGGGGTAGGTGGCTGGTAGTGGGTAGGTTGCTGGTACTGGGGAGGTGACTGCAGTTGGGGAGGTGGGTGGTACTGGGGAGGTGGTTGTAATTGGGGAGGTTGATGGAGCTGGGGAGGTGGCTGGTATTGAATAGGAGGGGGAGGAGGGATGGCGGCTGGAGGGGGGGGAAGATGTACGGCGGCTGTAGGGGGGGGAGGTGGAGGAACGACTGGGGTGGATCGAGAGGATGGGAGAGAACCTGCACTACAGCAGCGTGGCACGTATGCATCACATACATCTGCTGGTCAACAGATAGCGGATCTATGCGCTCCGCAACAGACCTAAAAAAGCTGTGGTTTGGTGATGCTGTTGCTTCTGAATGCATGGTTTGCAGAAGTGTCTTTACCTCACCAACTACAGAGGTTATCTGATGAATGCCTGTGGCAAGTTGTTCAGATAATACCTTAAGACAGTTCTGGAAATATGCATTCATATGCAAGAACTCGGGCGCATAGTTCCTTTCCTGACCCATCTGACACTGCCGCCCAGTACCCGAATCTGTACTAGAGGTGGCAGGGTCAGAAGGGTGGGGTAAAGGGAAAGCTATATCCTGACCAGCAGATTCATGTAATGCAGGCGGCCACGATGCTGCAGCGCTGGTGGAGGGGACTGCGGGATCGAATGTGTGGGAAGGTGTAGATGTACCGGGGCGGTCGAAGTGTCTCTCGGTGTCGGTCTCCTGAGGGATCGCTCTAGAAGGCGCCAACTCTGCGGGCGCCCGAGTGCTGGTCACCGTGCTGTGGAAGAAAGAAAAAACATACAATGAATATACAGATGTGGAATGGCCCTGGCTGCAAAAAAACATTGGATAGATGTTAACATTTGATGGTAATATTTACCTTCTGGTGACCATAGTTTCACGCAGGAACGCCAGAGCTCGTGCGTACTTGTACTTGCTCTGGCGTCCTGAAGAACCACTCGGGGCCCGCATCTCCTTATTGAACTTCTCACAGACCGCCACCGCTTCACAATTCTCTCCCCTGAAACGAGAAAGCACACATTGGTTACTATACAACATCAGTGTTTCCCAAACTTCATTCCTCGTGTTCCCCAGAGGTCATGTTTTCAGTATTTCAATAGTGTTGCACAAAAGGAAATCCTGAAAACATGAACCGTGGGGGGCCACGAGGACTGAAGTTTGAGAAACACAGCTTTACAGTCAGCAACCTGAACTATACTTACGGTGTTTAGTCTGGGACCTAACAATGAGGTCCTCCCAGCGGTCCACCATTGCCGATGCCACTTCCTCCCAGAGCCGTCGGGTCACAACTTGATCCGAATGCCGGCGGTCCCCCATGTTCCACAGCGGCTCCCTTTCTCGGACCAGATCGATCATCAGCTCAACGTCGAGCCCCTCCTCACTGTCCGAGTCGGGAGCACGCTGTGAAGCCTGTGAAATTAAAATAGAAAAAAAAAAACCATTACCATACTCATAAGCATCTGATAATGAAAAAAGTATACATGTTAAACTAGAAGAAATTAAGAAAAAAATATATAGATATCACATGTTTTGTAAAAAATTTTTAAAAATTTATATGAAATCTTACCAAAAAAGGTAAATAGTAAAAAAATAATAATCAAACACCTAAAAATTACATTTTAAAAATGCACCCCAACCAATAAAAAAATTTGGGGGAAAAAGAAAAAATATATCACATTGGAATCCAAAAAAAAAACTTACACGTTGGGAACCGCCGACAGTGTCACGACGACGACTCTGGGAGGCGCTGGGAGGACCCCTTTGTTGGCTCCCAGATCCGAGAGACTAAAAAGACAAAAAAATTTAGGATATTGGCATGTGTTGGCCTCTGTGTCAAGTACCGTATATACTCGTGTATAAGCCGAGATTTTCAGCACCTTTTTTCGTGCTGAAAATGCCCCCTCGGCTTATACACGAGTCACGAGTCATAGGGCAGAAACCAGCGGGGGAGGGGATGCCGCGGCAGGAGCCGGTGGCTGGGATCATACTCACCCCTCCCCGTGCCATCGCTGAGCGTCCCTGCAATCCTGCGTTCTCCTCGTCTTCCTGCAGCTCTTCAGCACTGAGCGGTGACGTAATACCCGCTCATTAAGGTCATGTAATATGGACGCGACGCCACTCCCATGGGCGTCGCCTCCATATTCATGGCCTTAATGAGCGGTATTACATCACCGCTCAGTGATGAAGAGCTGCAGGAAGACGGGGAGAACGCAGGATTGCAGGGACGCTCAGCGATGGCAAGGGGAGGGGTGAGTATGATGGAGGAGAGGACAAGGAGCACGGAACAGGACGGGGGGGAGAACGGTGGACGGGGGAAGCATAGAGGAGGACGGGGGAGAACGGAGGACGGGGAAGCATGGAGCTGGACGGGGGGGAGATCGGTGGACGGGGGAAGCGTGGAGCAGGACGGGGGGGAGATCGGTGGACGGGGGAAGCGTGGAGCAGGATGGGGGGGAGATCGGTGGACGGGGGAAGCGTGGAGCAGGATGGGGGGGAGATCGGTGGACGGGGGAAGCGTGGAGCAGGACGGGGGGAGATCGGTGGATGGGGGAACGTGGAGCAGGATGGGGGAGATCGGTGGACGGGGGAAGCGTGGAGCAGGACGGGGGGAGATCGGTGGACGGGGCAAGCGTGGAGCAGGACGGGGGGAGATCGGTGGACGGGGGAAGCATAGAGGAGGACGGGGGCAGCACAGAGCAGGAGGGCAGTTTATACACCCGGCTTATACATGAGTCAATAATTTTTCCCAGTTTTTTGTAGCAAAATTAGGGGGGTCGGCTTATACACGAGTATATACGGTATGTACTAAATGGTTTTCTATGTGTTGTGTGTAGTGTGATGTTGTGTTTATGCGATTGATGCAGGATACTTATGAATTGTGAGCCCACTCCGGGTATCTCTCCACTCCGTCCTTCTTCCTCTGGGAGCTCCTCGTCATGTTGTGATTCCTGTTAGTAAAAAAAGACAATCAATACATATATCCCACAGATGGATTGTGGAGAGAAAAACAAATTCGATATTTTTACCGCCAATTCCTGACGATGGGTAGGAGGGCTCCCAGAAGGAGATGTATCAGCTGGCTCAAGTGGCTGGGAGGGAGGAGATGCTGCTGCTGCTGCCGCTTCCTCTGCTAATGCCGCCATTGCGGCAGCTGCAGCAGCTGTTTGACAGTCTCTGCTGTGGAAGAAAGACAAAAAAAGGGCCAGTGAATATATTGGTATATTCCTTGTCCGTGGCTGAAAGAGAAAAACAAACATGTAATTTTTAGGGAAATGGGGGATTTAATATTTACTTTCTGCTGGCTGTCCTCTCTGCCCGTCTCTCCCCCTCTCTGCTTGCTGCTGCCGCCTCCGCCGCCGCCTGTCTTTGCGTCTTCTGCTGTTGAGTAAAAAGGGACTGTGAATATACTATTCCTTGTCCCTAGCTGAAAGAAAAACAAACATGTAATTTTGAGCAAAATGGAGGATGTCATAGTTACTTTCTGCTGGCTATCCTCCAAGCTTGGATGTCCTCTCCCCTTTCTTCGGCTGTTGCTGCAGCCGCCGCCGCCTCTCGTTGACGTCTTCTGCTGTTGAGTATGGACACAAAAAGGGACAGTGAATATATGTCTATTCCTTGTCCCTGGCTGAAAGAGAAAAACAAACATGTAATTTTTAGGGAAATGGGGGATGTCATATTTACTTTCTGCTGGCTGTCCTCCTAGCTTCGAGGACGTCCAGTCCCCGTGCTGCTGCTGCTTCAGCTGCTGCCGCCTCCTCCCTTTCAAATCTTCTGCTGTGGAATAAACAGACAAAAAGGGACTGTGAATATATGTATTCATTGTCCCTGTTTTCAAAAATAACATTCAAACATGGACAGGAGTGAGCTTTATGGTGTATGGAACACAACATCCTGTCATTAATTGGACCCATAAACAGTACCAGGGGTACCCACCCTATCACTGGAAAAAATGCACACTTGATACAGTACCAGGGGGAACAACTTCATCACTTGGAAACCATGGTGACGCACAACATCACTTGCAAAACATGCACACATTACCAGGGGATACAGTTCAACCTAGTGGAAACATGCACATTTCATACAGTACCAGGGGGAACCACCCATCACACAGAAAAAAAAAAAAAATAAGATCAACATTATGATTGCAAAAACATGCACATTTCATACAGTACCAGGGGGACCAACCCCATCACACATTAAAAAAAAAAAAAAAAGATCAACATTATTATTGAAAAACATGTACATTTCATACAGTACCAGGGGGAACAACCCCATCACACACTAAAAAAAAAAACAAAAAAAAAAACACTAGATCAACATTATTATTGAAAAACATGCACATTTCATACAGTACCAGGGGGACCAACCCCATCACAGCAAAAAAAAAAGTCAAAAAAAATACAGTAGATCAACATTAGGATTGAAAAACATGCACATTTCATATAGTCGCAGGAGGACCAACCCCATCACAGCCAAAAAAAAATTTAAAAAATATACAGTAGATCAACATTAGGATTGAAAAACATGCACATTTCATATAGTAGCAAGAGGAGCAACCCCATCACAGCCAAAAAATGATTTTTTTTAAAAATACAGTAGATCAACAATATGATTGAAAAACATGCACATTTCATATAGTCGCAGGAGGACCAACCCCATCACAGCCAAAAAAAAAATTAAAAAATATATAGTGGATCAACAATATGATTGAAAAACATGCACATTTCATATAGTCGCAGGGGGACCAACCCCATCACAGCAAAAAAAAAAAAAAAAAAATACAGTAGATCAACATTAGGATTGAAAAACATGCACATTTCATATAGTCGCAGGAGGACCAACCACATCACAGCCAAAAAATTTTTTTAAAAAATATACAGTAGATCAACATTAGGATTGAAAAACATGCACATTTCATATAGTAGCAGGGGGACCAACCCCATCACAGCAACAAAAAAAATAAAAAAAAAATACAGTAGATCAACATTAGGATTGAAAAACATGCACATTTCATACAGTCCCAGGGGGAACAACCCCATCACACACTAAAAAAAAACAAAAAAAAAACACTAGATCAACATTATTATTGAAAAACATGCACATTTCATACAGTACCAGGGGGACCAACCCCATCACAGCAAAAAAAAATAAAAAAAAAAATACAGTAGATCAACATTAGGATTGAAAAACATGCACATTTCATATAGTCGCAGGAGGACCAACCCCATCACAGCCAAAAAAAAATTTAAAAAATATACAGTAGATCAACATTAGGATTGAAAAACATGCACATTTCATATAGTAGCAAGAGGAGCAACCCCATCACAGCCAAAAAATGTTTTTTTTTAAAAATACAGTAGATCAACAATATGATTGAAAAACATGCACATTTCATATAGTCGCAGGAGGACCAACCCCATCACAGCCCAAAAAAAATTTAAAAAATATATAGTAAATCAACAATATGATTGAAAAACATGCACATTTCATATAGTCGCAGGGGGACCAACCCCATCACAGCAAAAAAAAATTCAAAAAAAATACAGTAGATCAACATTAGGATTGAAAAACATGCACATTTCATATAGTAGCAGGGGGACCAACCCCATCACAGCCAAAAAAAAAAAAATACAGTAGATCAACAATATGTGTTGTGAATGTGCTAGAAATGAATTCTGAGCAGAAGCTCCCTCTGGTGGTTACAAACAGTGCTGGACTGTTCAATGAAGATTGTGAAGATTGGCGATCAGGTGTTACTGACTGGTCTTATATAAGGGAGATTCCCTCCCATCAGGGTTGCCAGTGATCAATTGTTCTGGTCTCATCTTTGATTCCTGTTCACTTTGAAGCTTGCTGTTTCGTGCCTGCATCTCCTGCTAACATATAAGACATTTTCTTCTTTTAGTTTTTTGTTGCTTGCTTTTTGCATTTTGTCCTGCACTTCTGTGGGGGTCTGCCGGGTCCCCTCCGGGGGCTTGTGCTCCTCTCAGTTTAGTACAGCCACTGTTGTTTGTTCATTTGCTTTTTCCAGTTTTTTCAGTGGCTGCTGTTTAGTTTTGTTACACCAGAGAACTAATTTAGGTGGTAGAGGTCGTGTGATCTCAGGTGTTTTTGTAATTAGTAGAGTTGGTTCTTTTTAGGGTTTTTTGGGATTGCAGTAAGTGTCCTTCCTATCCTTTTCTATCTAGCAAGTTTGGGCCCCAACGTTTGCTCATACTATTTTCTGTCTGTGTCTGTGTATTTCCTTTTTTACCTGCTCTCCTCAGCTACCAAATCATAACAAATATGATTGAAAAACATGCACATTTCATATAGTCGCAGGAGGACCAACCCCATCACAGCCAAAAAAAAAAAAAAATATACAGTAGATCAACATTAGGATTGAAAAACATGCACATTTCATATAGTAGCAGGAGGACCAACCCCATCACAGGCAAAACATTTTTAAAAAAAAAATACAGTAGATCAACATTATGATTGAAAAACATGCACATTTCATATTGTCGCAGGAGGAGCAACCCCATCACAGCCAAAAAAAAAAAAATACAGTAGATCAACATTATGATTGAAAAACATGCAATTTCATACAGTACCAGGGGGACCAACCCCATCACAGCCAAAAAAACAGTACCAGTAGATCCACATTATCAATGAAACACATGCACTACAGTAGAAGGGAATACACATTTTACATTTAAAAAAATGCACATTATTTTGTACCAGGGGATACACAATATCACTTGAAAAACATGCATATTTTAACCACTACCAGGGGGACCCACCCCATCAGTGGAAATATATTAACATTTCATACATACCAGGGGAACCAACCCCATCACAGCAAAAACATGAATTTTAAAATGTACCAGGGTGCAAAAAAAATGCAGTAGCTCAGACAGCAGTGGTGACAGATGCGTGGTAAATTTTGGGGTGGAGGGATGTCATATTTACCGTCTGTTGTCCTGGCGCTCCATTGCCTGGCTACGGAACCTGGTGCTGGCTGCGGAACCTGGTGCTGGCTGCGGATCCTGGTGCTGGCTGCGGATCCTGGTGCTGGCTGCGGAACCTGGTGCTGGCTGCGGATCCTGGTGCTGTGGCTGTGGTCCTCTCTTGAGCTCTTGTGCATGGTATGTCTGATGTCCCACTGCATGCTTTTTTATATGTTTGCTGTTGGCTGGTATCTCAATTAAAAAACTGGATCCGGCCACCGGATCCGGCTTTTGCCGGATCCGCCGCATTGCGGCGTTCATAGACTTTCATTGTAACAAAAGCCGGAAGCGCCGGATTCGGCGCTTCTGGCTTTTTCACCGGAGACAAAAAAACGTGACATGCAACGTTTTTGCCAGACGCCGGACTGCGACCAGACACCGGATCTGGCGAAAACCGGACGCGCCGCAGGGACATGCTGCGCCATCCGGCAATAATGTTAGTCTATGGAAAAAAAACGCATCCGGCATTACATTTCGCCGGATGCGGTTGTACAAAAAAATGCCGGAGCGTGCCGTCAGGCGCAAAACGGATGTGTGAAAGAGGCCTTAAATGTTCCAAAAAAAGCTAATTTGGGTTGAGATGCAAAGGATCTCCAATCTGCCTTTATTTGTCCAAATTAAATAAACACAATGCATCGGAGGTAAGAAAATAACACACAGCCAGTGTCTGTCAGTGTACAATTCTTGTCTAAATCTCAGATGCCCAGTCACAAGTCTTAAGGCACTGTCACACTTAGCGATCGCACCAGCGATCACGACGACACGACCTGGCGAGATCGCTGGTGCGATCGCTATGTGGTCGCTAGTTAGCTTCCAAACACAAAGATCTCAGCAGAGATCACCGATCTGTATAACGACCTCTGCGGTTGTTGGGAAAACCTAGTCCCGCCTGCGCCGCTGGTAAAGTCGTTCATAAAGGGTGTCACACTCAGCGACTCAGGCTCACCAGCGGGACACCAACGACCAAAAAACGGCTCAGAACGTTCATGAGTGTTCAGCGACATCGCAGCGGGGGCCACATCGCTGCTACATGTCACACACAGCTAAGTCGCTAACGAGATCGCTACTGCGTCATAAAATCGGTGACTCTTTAGCGATCTCGCTTAGTGTGACAGTACCTTTAATTGTAACTACAAAGATAAGCAATCTCTGCACTGGCTCCCCATCACCCAAAGACTCCAGTTCAAAACCCTAACCATGACATACAAAGCCATCCACAACCTTAGTACTCTATACATCTGTGACCTCGTCTCCAGGTACTTACCTGCACGCAACCTCCGATCCTCACAAGATCTCCTTCTCTACTCTCCTCTTATCGCCTCTTCCCACAATCGTATACAAGATTTCTCCCGTTTCATCACCTCTACTTTGGAACTCTCTAACCCAACATATCAGACTCTCACCTACCATAGAAACCTTCAAAAAGAACCTGAAGACCTAGCTCTTCCGACAAGCCTACAACCTGCAGTAATCACCGATCGACCAAACAGCTGCACAACCAGCTCTACCCTCGCCTACTATATCTTCACCCATCCCTTGCAGCTTGTGAGCCCTCGTGGGAAGGGTCCTCTCTCCTCCTGTACCAGTTGTGACTTGTATCGTTTAAGATTACTCTACTTGTTCTTATTCTGTATACCCCGCCTCACATGTAAAGCGCCATAGAATAAATGGCGCTATAATAATAAATAATAAGGAAAGTGGGAATGGATTAATATATTACCTAACAAAGAAAGTATTTTAGTTGGGAATAACAAGGTTGTAAATTATGGAAACTGCTGAATTCCTTGAAACCAGTTCTATCCAGCTTTCTATGTCATCTGTAATAAAGAAAACAACACACAGACACCTCTATATCAGAGAAAACGTGTTATTGCTTTTATGAATAACACTAAAAGCTAATGCTAAAATACAAAATTATCAAACATATACAAGTATATTTAATTGTCTAAATAAAAATCAAAGTAAAGTATAAATATTTCCCATAACATTAGTAATTCATTTGTAAACTCGCCTGAAGAAGGAGCTTTTGTGCTCTGAGAAAGCTGCAACCATTATTTTTCTGGTTAGCCAATAAAGGTATCACTCATAGAATACTTTTGTCATTTTTGGGCATAAAAGTATTTACATAGATTTTTCTGGCTAACACGGTACCACAATTTGTACATCAGAAATTTACAAGGAAACTCCAGTGTAAGTGCTCAACACAGAACGCAGGATAAATGTCAACTGAGCCATACTGCAATGTTTGTGAGACAGAATGAAAAAATCAACAGCAGGTGAAGAATTTGTTCTATTTACCTTTTATGCCATTTGTCGTGCGGTATAAATGATTAGGAAACTTTATTCTTCAGGTTGGTGCGATTACAGCTATACCAGATTTATATAGTTTTTTTTGTTTAGCTGCTGTCACATACTAAAACTGCTTTTTTGAGAGCTATAATTTTTCAATATTTCTGCCGACAGAGTCATATGAGGGTTTGTTTTTGTCGGACAATTTGACGTTTTCATAGGTACCATTTTCGGGCACATGATATTTTTTGATCGCTTTCTAATCTGATTTTTGTGAGGCAGTATGAACAAAAACCACGGACTCAGGAAATGATTTTTGGGCTTTTTTTTCACCTGCATAAATCTGACTTTTACTTCACCTCTAGTATACAAGGAACACGGAAATACACTGATATATACAATGTATTTCTATGCATAATATAATCTGATTCTGGGTTCACTGCTTGCAATACAACTCAAGATTACCAAATTATCCTATCTATATCATGGGCTGTGGCTCATAGACAAAGCTGCTGCTTGTGAACACTTAGGGTATGTTTCCACGGTCCGAATTACACCTGGATTCGCTGTGGATTGAACGCTACGTAGAGCCGCAGCGTTTAATCCGCAGTGTCCAGATGTCACAGCATAGTTGAGGGGATTTGAAGAAATCCCGTCTCCACTATGCGTAGTAAAACGAGGGTGACACACCCACGAAATCGGACTTGCGGCGTGTCTTTATAGAACGCAGATTGTCTGTTTACCTTGCGGAGACGCTCAGTCTCTGCAAGGTAAATAACCCGGTCTATGTATGCGATGAGGTGATTCCGCATGTGTTTCAATGAACACATGCGGTATCACCGCGCGTACAGAAGGGGGTGGGGATTTGGGTGGAGCGAGGTATCCGCTCCATCCAAAGAGCAATGAATACGCTCCATGGAAACATACCCTAAGACCTGATCACAGAAGAAGAAGAAAGGAATAATATATTTTAATTTATTCACTGAGCAGAGAGATGCTTCCCCCTGAAGGAGTAGCTAAGGAGAGATGGTGAGAGGTGAGTATTAGAAGTCGGGACAAAAGCCCTTACATGCTGGGACAGTCCCGCTGAATTCGGGATGGTTGGGAGCTATGTACACTGCTCAAAAAATAAAGGGAACACTAAAATACCACATCCTAGATATCACTGAATGAAATATTCCAGTTGCAAATCTCTATTCATTACATAGTGGAATGAGCTGAGAACAATAAAACACAAACATGATCAATATAAATCAAAATTAATCCCTTCACCCTGAGACTATTTTCACCTTCGTGACCAGGCGAAATTTTACAATTCTGACCAGTGTCACTTTATGTGGTAATAACTCTAGGATGCTTCAACGGATTCCACTGATTCTGAGATTGTTTTTTCATGACATATTGTACTTTATGATAATGATAAAATATATTTGATATGACTTTCATTTATATTTGGCAAAAATGTTGAAAATTTTGCAGCTTTCAAACTTGTAATTTTTATGCTCTTAAATTAGTTATACTGTATAATACAAAATAGTTAATAAATGAAATTTCCCACATGCCAACTTTACATCAGCACAATTTTTGAAAATTTTTTTTTGTTAGGAAATTATAAGGGTTAAAAGTAGACCTGCGATTTCTCATTTTTCCACCAAAATGACAAAACCATCTTTTTTAGGGACCACATCACATTTGAAGTAACTTTAAGGGAGCTTATATGACAGAAAATACTCAAGTGACACCATTCTAAAAACTGCACCCCTCAAGGTGCTCAAAACCACATTCAAGAAGTTATTAACTCTTCAGGTGCTTCACAGGGTTTTTTGGAATGTGGAAGGATAAAATGAACATTCAACTTTTTGTAACAAAATGTTACTTTAGACCCCAACTTTTTTTTATTTTCGTAGGGGTAACAGGAAAAAATTTACCCCAAAATTTGTTATGCAATTTGCCCTGAGTATACCGATACCCCATATGTGGGGGAAAACCAATGTTTGGGCACACGGCAGGGCTTGGAAGGGAATGAGCGCAATTTGACTTTTTGAATGAAAAATTTGCTGGCATAATTAGCGGACGCCATGTTGCGTTTGGAGAAACCCCCACAAGTGACACCATTTGGGAAACTGGACCCCTCAGGGAACTTATCCAGATGTGTGGTGAGCACCTTGAAACCCCAGATGCTTCCCAGAAGTTTACAACATTGAGCCATGAAAATAAAAAAAAAATCACATTTACCCACAAAAATGTTTTTTAGACCCAAATTTAGCATTTTCACATGGGTAACAAGAGAAATTGCACCATATAATTTGTTATGCAATTTCTCCTGAGTACACTGATACCCCATAAGTTGAGGAAAACTACTGTTTGGGCGCATGGCAGGGCTTGGAAGGGAAGGGGCATCATTTGACTTCTGTAATGCAAAATTTGCTGGAATAATTATCGGACACCATGTCGCATTTAGAGAACCTCTGATATGCCTAAACAGTGAAATCCACCCACAAGTGACACCATCTTGGAAACTAGATCCCTCAGGGAACTGATCTAGATGTGAGGTGAGCACCTTGAACCCCAGGCGCTTCACAGAAGTTTATAACATTGAGCCATGAAAAAAAAATAAAAAATCACAATTTCTCCACAAAAATGTTTTTTTTGCTCAAAATTTTGCATTTTCACAAGTGTAACAGGAGAAATTGCACTATGCAATTTGTAGTGCAATTTCTCCTGAGTATGCAAATACCCCATATGAGGGGGGAAAACTACTGTTTAGGCTCATGGCACGTCTCAGAAAAGGAGTGACATTTTGGAACGCAGACTTGGATGAAATGGTCTGCTGGTGTCATGTATCGTTTCGGGAGCTCCTGATGTGTTGTGAATGGGCTTGAGATGAGTTCTGAGCAGAGGCTCCCTCTGGTGGTTACAAGCGGTACTGGTCTGTCCAGTGAAGATTGTGAAGATTGTGAGGATTGGGAATCAGGTGTTACTGACTGGTCTTATATAAGGGAGTCACCTTCCCATCAGGGTTGCCGGTGATCAATTGTTCTGGTCTCTATCCTTGATTCCTGTTTCCCTTGTAGCCTGCTGTGTTGTGTCTGCATCTCCTGCTAACAGATAAGACATTTTCTTCTTTTTGTTTTTGTGTTTGATTTTTGCATTTTGTCCTGCACTTCTGTGGGGGCCTTCAGGTCCCCTCCGGGGGCTTTTGCCCTCTCAGTTTAGTTCAGCCACTGATGTTTGTACATTTGCTTTTTCCAGTTTTTTCAGTGGCTGCTGTTTTGTTTTTGGTTACACCAGAGAACTAATTTAGGTGGTAGAGGTCGTGTGATCTCAGGTGTTTTTGAAATTAGTAGAGTTGGTGCTTTTCAGGGTTTTCTGGGATTGCAGTAAGTACCCTTCCTATCCTTTTCTATTTAGTTAGTTTGGGCCCCAACGTTTGCTCATACTATTTTCTGTCTGTGTCAGTATTTCTTCTTGTCTAACCGCCATTACATGTTTGGGGGCTTTCTATTATCTTTGGGGTTCTGCTCCGGGGCAGATAGCTTTCCTATATCTATCTTTAGGTGTAGTTAGTTTCTCAGGCTGTGACGAGGCGTCTAGGACCAACGTAGGAACGCTCCACGGCTACCTCTAGTTGTTGTGGTTAGTCAGGGTACTGCAATCTCATAGATTTCAACTGCTCTGGTGTATTGCCTTTTTTGCCTGCACTCCTCAGCTACCGAAACATAACAGTATCACCGGCCCAAAATTTAAAATTGTATGGTACTCACAGAAGGGAAAAAATTTGTGAAAGAAAAAACGGTTGTCAGAGTTGTCAGAGATATTTTTCTGTTTGTTGCATTTTTTTTCCCTCTGTATCTCTGGGTGCTGGGGAGGATTTTTTCTCTCAATGGAGTTTGCACAGTTGTCTGGCCGTGTGGATCAGCTTGCCACTGAGGTTCAGAGTATTGCTGCATATCTTGCTAGGTTGCCTGTTGTGGAACCTAGGATTCCCATGCCAGATTTGTTTTTAGGGGATCGAGCTAAGTTTCAGAATTTCAAAAATAATTGTAAATTGTTTTTTGCCTTAAAATCTAATTCCTCAGGGAACGCAGCGCAGCTGAAAAAGCCTTGTTGGCATTAAGTCAGGGGCTTGATGACGCTGAGTTATACTGTCAGAGATTCCGTAGGTGGGCAGTCTTGACCAAGTGGAATGACGACGCTTTGGCGGCCCTTTTTCGGAAGGGTCTGTCAGATAATGTAAAGGATGTTATGGTGGGATTCCCTGTCCCCTCTGGTCTCAATGATTCTATGTCATTAGCGATTCAAATTGACAGGCGTTTGCGTGAGCGGAGAAGTATGCGTGGTATAGTGTTGCCTTGTGAACCTGTTTCTGAATCCATGCAGTGTGATAGAGTGGTGTCTGGGGCACAGCGTCATGAGTTTCGAAAGCGCAATGGGTTATGTTTCTACTGTGGTGATGCCTCTCATGCTATTTCAGTCTGCCCTAAGTGGGGAAGACGTTTTGCACGCTCAGTTGTCTTGGGTAGTGTTCAGACTAAGTTTTTATTAACTGTCACTCTGATATGCTCTCTGTCCTCATTTTCTGCTCAGGCTTTCGTTGATTCTGGAGCAGCTATTAACCTGATGGATTATGATTTTGCTAAACGTTGTGGGTTTCCCTTGATACCCCTACAGAAGTCTATTCCCTACTGGGGATCGATTCTACCCCTTTGGCTGAGAATAAACCTCAGTTCTCTACTCAGGTGATAATGAGGGTTGAACCTGATCATCAAGAGTGCTGCAAATTTTTGGTTCTGTATAATCTGCATGATATTATCGTACTGGGTTTCCCTTGGTTACAGTCTCATAATCCTGTTTTGGATTGGAAATCTGTGTCTGTAACCAGTTGGGGCTGCCAATGTGTTAATACCAACACTCCTGTTTTTTCTGCCTCCCCCCAGGCTCAGGATGTTCCTGACTTTTTGATTGATTTTTCTGATGTATTTAGCGAAAGTAAATCTGCATCCTTGCCTCCCCATAGGAGCTATGACTGCGCTATTGAATTAGTGCCTGGTAGTAAATTCCCTAAAGGTCGCCTTTTTAACTTGTCTGTACCTGAACATGACGCTATGCGGTCTTATATCAAGGAGTCATTGGAGAAGGGTCATATCAGACCATCCTCTTCACCCTTAGGTGCCGTTTTTTTCTTTGTGGCCAAAAAGGATGGTTCATTAAGGCCGTGTATTGATTATCGTCTTTTGAACAATATTACTGTGAAATATCAATACCCGTTACCCTTGATTTCTGACCTGTTTTCCAGGGTGAAAAACGCTACTTGGTTTACCAAGCTTGACCTCAGGGGGGCATATAACCTTATTCGCATTAAGCACGGGGATGAATGGAAGACGGCATTCAATACCCCGGAGGGGCATTTTGAGTACCTTGTGATGCCCTTTGGGCTCACTAATGCTCCTTCTGTCTTCCAGTCCTTCATGAATGACATTTTCAGGGATTTTGTGGATAAATTTCTGATTGTTTATTTGGATGATATCTTGATTTTTTCTAATGACTGGGACTCTCATGTGAAACATGTTCGAACTGTATTCCAGATTTTGAGAGAGAATGCTCTGTATGTGAAGGGATCAAAGTGTCTTTTTGGCGTACAGAGGATCTCATTTCTGGGATTCATTTTGTCCCCATCTGTTATTGAAATGGACCCGGTCAAGGTTCAGGCCATCTGTGATTGGGTCCAACCTACTTCATTAAAGGCTCTTCAAAGATTTTTGGGTTTTGCCAATTTTTATCGTAAATTTATTGGTAATTTCTCGGTTATTGTTAAACCATTAACTGATTTGACCAAAAAGGGTTCTGATGTGGTGAATTGGCCTCCTGAGGCAGTCTCTGCATTTCAGGAACTTAAGCAGAGATTCACTTCTGCTCCTGTTCTACGGCAGCCTGATGTTTCTCTGCCATTTCAGGTGGAGGTTGATGCCTCTGAAATTGGGGCAGGTGCCGTTTTGTCCCAAAAAGATCCAAAGACCTCTAAAAGTAACCCTTGTGCCTTTTTCTCTCGAAAATTTTCTCCTACTGAACGTAATTATGACATGGGTAATCGGGAGTTATTGGCCATGAAGTGGGCTTTTGAAGAGTGGAGACATTGGCTGGAGGGAGCCAAACATCAGGTGGTGGTCCTTACTGACCATAAGAATATGGTTTATCTGGAATCTGCCAAGCGACTCAATCCTAGACAGGCCAGGTGGGCCTTGTTTTTCACACGTTTTAATTTTGTGGTTTCCTTTCTTCCTGGCACTAAGAATGTTAAGGCGGATGCCCTCTCGAGGAGCTTCCTTGCGGACTCTCCTGAGTTATCTGATCCTTCTGTTATTTTGAAAGAGGGTGTAGTTCTTTCCGCCATCTCACCTAATTTGAGACTTGCTCTGGAGGGGTGTCAGGAGGATAGGCCCGAGCGCTGCCCTGTTGGAAAATTGTTTGTCCCGGACCAGTGGAAAAAGAGTGTGATGTCTGAGATTCATTGTTCCGCGTTGGCTGGGCATCCCGGAATTTTTGGTACCAGAGACTTGGTTGGTCGGTCCTTTTGGTGGCCTACCTTGTCTCGTGATGTCAGGGAATTTGTGCAGTCCTGCGGGACTTGCTCTCGCTCCAAGCCTTGCTCTCGCTCTAGTGGTTTGTTGATGCCATTGCCTGTGCCCAAGAGACCATGGACCCATATCTCTATGGATTTCATTTCCGACCTTCCTGTTTCTCAGAGAATGACCGCCATCTGGGTGATTTGTGATAGGTTTTCCAAGATGATACATCTTGTGCCATTACCTAAGTTGCCTTCCTCCTCTGAATTGGTGCCGTTGTTCCTTCAGCACGTGGTTCGTTTACACGGCATTCCTGAGAACATTGTGTCTGACAGAGGAGTCCAGTTTGTTTTTGGAGGACTTTTTGTTCTAAACTGGGTGTTCAATTGTCTTTCTCCTCGGCATTTCATCCTCAGACCAATGGTCAAACTGAGAGAACAAACCAGACATTGGAGACTTATCTAAGATGCTTTGTGTCTGCTGATCAGGATGACTGGGTCTCTTTTTTGCCTTTGCCTGAGTTTGCTCTTAATAATAGGGCTAGCTCTGCCACTTTGATGTCTCCGTTTTTCTGTAATTCTGGGTTTCACCCTCGATTTTCTTCAGGACAGACGGAGGCTTCTGTCTGTCCAGGTGTTGACTCTGTTGTGGAGCGTATGCAACAGATTTGGGACCAGGTAGTGGAGAGGTTGTCCCTCTCTCAGGAGAGGGCCCAGCGGTTTGCTAACCGGCATAGGACTGATGGTCCTCGGTTTAAAGTAGGGGACTTGGTCTGGTTGTCCTCAAAAAATATTCCTATGAGAGTAGCATCTCCTAAATTTAAGCCTAGGTTCATTGGACCTTATAAGATCATGGAGATTCTTAATCCTGTTTCTTTTCGTTTGCTTCTTCCAGGGACATTTAAGATCCATAACGTGTTCCACAAGTCCTTGTTGAAGAGGTTTGTTGAGCCAGTGGTTCCTGCTGCTGTGCCTCCTGACCCTGTTTTGGTTGAGGGCAATCTGGAGTATGTGGTTGAGAAAATATTAGATTCTCGTTTTTCTAGACGGAAACTCCAGTATTTGGTTAAGTGGAGAGGTTATGGTCAGGAAGACAATTCTTGGGTGTTTGCTTCGGACATCCATGCTAGGAGACTCATCCGTGCGTACCATAGAACTCATCCTGACCGACCTGGTTGCTCAAATGAGGGTTCGGTGACCCCTCCTCAAGGGGGGGGTACTGTTGTGAATGGGCTTGAGATGAGTTCTGAGCAGAGGCTCCCTCTGGTGGTTACAAGCGGTACTGGTCTGTCCAGTGAAGATTGTGAGGATTGGGAATCAGGTGTTACTGACTGGTCTTATATAAGGGAGTCACCTTCCCATCAGGGTTGCCGGTGATCAATTGTTCTGGTCTCTATCCTTGATTCCTGTTTCCCTTGTAGCCTGCTGTGTCGTGTCTGCATCTCCTGCTAACAGATAAGACATTTTCTTCTTTTTGTTTTTGTGTTTGATTTTTGCATTTTGTCCTGCACTTCTGTGGGGGCCTTCAGGGTCCCCTCCGGGGGCTTTTGCCCTCTCAGTTTAGTTCAGCCACTGATGTTTGTACATTTGCTTTTTCCAGTTTTTTCAGTGGCTGCTGTTTTGTTTTTGGTTACACCAGAGAACTAATTTAGGTGGTAGAGGTCGTGTGATCTCAGGTGTTTTTGAAATTAGTAGAGTTGGTGCTTTTCAGGGTTTTCTGGGATTGCAGTAAGTACCCTTCCTTTCCTTTTCTATTTAGTTAGTTTGGGCCCCAACGTTTGCTCATACTATTTTCTGTCTGTGTCAGTATTTCTTCTTGTCTAACCGCCATTACATGTTTGGGGGCTTTCTATTATCTTTGGGGTTCTGCTCCGGGGCAGATAGCTTTCCTATATCTATCTTTAGGTGTAGTTAGTTTCTCAGGCTGTGACGAGGCGTCTAGGACCAAAGTAGGAACGCTCCACGGCTACCTCTAGTTGTTGTGGTTAGTCAGGGTACTGCAATCTCATAGATTTCAACTGCTCTGGTGTATTGCCTTTTTTGCCTGCACTCCTCAGCTACCGAAACATAACACTGATGTGCTTAAACAGTGGAAAACCCCCACAAGTGACACCATTTTGGAAGCTAGTGGGTGCTATGCTATGTCACATTGGAAGAGCCCCTGGGGTTACAGAACAGCAAAAAAAAACCATAAGAAACAATGAATTAATCTAGGGGTGTAGTGATCATTTTGACACCACAGGCGGATCACTGAATTTTATACCATTGGGCAAAGAAGAAAAAAAAATTATATTTTTACCACCAAAATTTTGTTTTAGCCCCAGATTTTACATTTTCACATGGGGAAATTGGTAAGAATGGCACTAATATTTGTCCCACAATTTCTGCTGAATGTAGAAATATCCCAAATGTGGCTATACAGTACTGCTTATCCATACGGCGAGACTCGGAAGGGACAGAGCACTATTGGCAAGTAGCGCTATATCCCTCCCGAGTCTCGCCATATGGCTAAACAGTACTGTTATGCAGGAGGCATCCTGGAGCACAGAATTTTCTATAATAATTTGTGGACTCCAAATACAGAGCCCCTAAGTGCAAGAAGAGCATATTCCACCCTCATATGACCCCCTTTTGGAAATTATGCCCTTTTTGGAATTTATCTACAGGTGTTGTAATGATTTTGACTTCATGGGTGTTTTCCAGAAACAAGCCACAGTGGATGTTGCTGAGTGAAAATTGTAAACTGCTGTTGTAGTGACCAGTACGTTGTGCCGAGCTCATGCACCCGTAAATTAGGCGGGCTCTCAACGCTACAGAAATGACAAACATGTGGGCGCTAAATGTGGATTAGGTACACTGGGACTCAGAAGGGAGGGGGCATTGGGATTTGGGAGCAGAGAATTTGCTGAATTTCTTTTGGGGGTCGAGGGCCATTTTGCTTTTCCAGAGCTTTGTGCTACCAGTAATGTGGAAGCCCCCTATATTTCTATTGACAAATGACGGAAGTGAGTGGGGACTTGCTTTTTTTGTGGATTGAGCTGAAGCTTTTAGTTGGAACATTTTACGTAACATTTAGGATCACATTTATCTGGCACTGTACGCTAAGCACTTACATTTGGGTTTCCCTTTAAATTTTCGAGTGACATAATTCAGATGAAACCCCCCGAGGAAGGCGCTCAGTATAAGGAGGCAGCAGAGTTACTCTGGACTTCGTCTGGGATCTGTTCAGTGGTGTCCTTCTTTTATGCACTCCTAAAAAGACAGACACTGCCGGATTACATGTCCTATAGCATCCACAGTACCTCATTATAGGGAATCTTACGCCGGTGGTTCCGTTTGAATCCCGTATTTCAGAGATTTACAATGAAACCCCGATGTAAGCACTCAGTGTAGAGTGCAGGATAAATATACGTCGAGCCTTTCAGCGATCTTTGGGAGGCAGAATGAAAAAATCAACAGAATGTGAAGAATTGGTTTTATTTATTTTTTAACGCCGTTCTTCGGGTCGGTGTGATTACAGCGATACCAGATTTATATAGTTTTTTCTGTTTTGCTGTTGTCACACACTGAAAGACGATTTTTTTGTTTAAAAAAATAGTTTTTTGCATCACCATATTTTGAGAGCTGTAATTTTTCCATATTTCTGCTCATGCGAGAGCTCATATAAGGGCTTGTTTTTGTGGGATGAGTTGACGTTTTTATTACTGGTACGATTTTTGGTCAAATAACATTTTTTATCACTTTCTATTCTGATTTTTGGGAGGCAGAATAAACAAAGAACAACAATTCAGGAATTGGTTTTTGGGCTTATTTTTAATACTGTTCCATATGTGGTAAAATTGATAAAGCAGCTTTATTCTTCAGGTTAGTACGATTACAGTGACACCCCATTTATGTTTTTTTATGTTTTGGCGCTAATACACAATAAAAACTTATTGTATAGAAAACATTATTCCTTTTTATTTTTCAGCTGATGGATCTGTAAGGCAGTTTGATTTTTGCGGCCAAAGATGATAATCTTTTTTATCACATATTATTCTACTTTTTGTTTGCCGGTTTGATGATAAAGCATAGTTTTTTGCCCCCCCCTTTTTTTTTCCGGTGTTCACTAAAGGGATTAACTAGTTTGATAGTTTTATAGGTCGGGTCATTCAAGAGGCGGTGATACCAAATGTGTACTTTTATTGTTTATTTAATTTTTTTTCTAACAATATGTATTTATGTGTAATATATATGTATATATATATATATATATGTGTACTGTGTATATATACTGTATATGTGTTATAGTAGCATTTCAAAAAAAAAACCCTGTGGGGGTGAGAAGGAAGTTTTTTTTTTTTTTATGTGACAGAGTCACTGGTAATGTAATAGAGGGGAGATATGTTCCACTACGCCTAATGGCATCTGTGATATAAAATCCAGAGTTGTATTTCCTCCAGCACAGTAAGTGTTGCGATTGAGTTATGTTATGGGCTGGTTTTTAGGAGGACATTCATAGAGTGGGTAGGAGAGTGTCCCCCCATATCTCCCCCTACAGAGCTAGCACCACTATGTGCTGACAGGACCTGCATACCTCCCAACAGTCCTGGATCTCGCGGGACAGTCCCGATTTTGACCCTCCCACCTGCTGTCCCACCCGGGAGTCTATTTTTCCCGCACTGCACTGAGATAAGCCGCATGCCCCCCCATACACCCCATCCCCGCCCTCCCAGAGAGACCCACCGAAGCCCCTCATAGCCAGCAATGACGTCGCTAGGCTGTTCTCTTCTGTGTGCACAGGACCTGTGATGAGGTCACAGGAGGGGAGGAGTCAGGGGTCACATGATCAGGGGCCTAGGTGTACGCAGGACTCTGCTGTGCTGGTTGTCATCGTGCTGGATGGGGGAAGTTTATGTGTGGGGTCAGGAGAGGTTTACAGGGTGGATGTAACAGAGCCGTGTGTTTATAGAGCGGAGCCGTGTGTGTACGAGGTGTACGGAGCGGAGCCGTGTGTGTACGAGGTGTATGGAGCGGAGCCATGTGTGTACGAGGTGTATGGAGTGTGTGTGTGGGGTGTGCGGAGTGGAGCAGTATGTGTACGGAGTGGAGCCACGTGTGTATGAGGTGTATGGAGCAGAGCCGCGTGTGTACGAGGTGGACGGAGCGGAGCCACGTGTGTATGAGGTGTACAGAGCGGAGCCATGTGTGTACAAGGTGAAAGGATCGGAGCCGTGTGTGTACGAGGTGTACGGAGCGGAGCCGCATGTGTATGGGGTGTGCGGAGCGGAGTCGTGTGTGTACGAGGTGTATGGAGCGGAGCTACATGTGTATGGGGTGTGCGGAGCAGAGCCATGTGTGTACGAGGTGGATGGAGCGGACATGTGTAAAAGGTGTACGGAGCGGAGATGTGTACGAGGTGTACAGAGTGGAGCCACGTGTGTATGAGGTGTATGGAGTGGAGCCACGTGTGTACGGAGCGGAGCCGTGTGTGTACGAGGTTTATGGAGCGGAGCCGTGTGTGTACGGGGTGTGCGGAGCAGAGCCGTGTGTGTACGAGGTGGACGGAGCGGAGATGTGTACGAGGTGGACGGAGGGGAGATGTGTATGAGGTGTACGGAGCGGAGCCACATGTATGTGAGGTGTACGGAGCGGAAATGCGTGTGTATTAGGTGTACGGAGTGGAGCCACGTGTGTACAAGGGGTACAGAGCGTGGCCACGTGTGTACAAGGTGTACAGAGCAGAGCCGCATGTGTACAAGGTTTATGGAGTGGAGCCATTTGTGTACTAAGTGGAGCCGTGTGTGCGCGCGAGGTGAATGAAGTCGAGCCGTGTGTGTACGAGGCATACAAAGCGGAACCGTGTGTGTATGAGGTGTGCAGAGTGATGCGTGTACAAGGTGTATGGTGGGGAGCATTCATATCTTTCAACCGTCCCGGATCCAGTGGGATAGTCCCGATTTTGAAAGAGAGTCTGCCCCACTGCCCCGGCCGGGAGCTTACTTTTCCCATGGAAGGAGGAGCACTTTAAAATTCGCACGTGACGTTCCACCGGAAGTGATGTGCTAGTAGCTGACCAGAAATGAGGTAATTTCGGGAGGAGATTGTGACGGAACCATGGAGGCACTTCAGGGAATGATTCAGATCCATCACCGTGTCCTCCTCCGACAGCGCGGACAGCAGGATCGCCTTGGACTCGGGAATGTCGGCCATGTGAGCGGATCATGTCACGCAAGTTTCTCGCATCGTACACGCAAGTGTGACCCCGGCCTTTGGAGCAGTCTATGACCCTGTGACTACTCTGTGCCGGGGAAGAACGGCGCCGGGCACAACAGGCAGTAGCTATTATCTGCCTGTTAGTGCTTAGGCACCAAAGGTATAGGAGAATGGTGTGCACTCAGGGTAATTAAAGCAGTTGAAACCCAACTTTCTTCTACACTTTCGTCCTCCGACTGGTCGACACTGAAGGAGAAAACCGAAAAAATCATACTAGAACAGCAAAAGTTCCTACAAGAAAGAAAGCGCCAAAAATTTCAGCGCGACGCCGACGACTACACGAACAACAGAGTGTATAGATGGAACGACTACTCCGGTCCGAATACCTGGCGTCGTCAGCCGAATCGGAGACAAGGATCGTTCAGCACGGAAAGCGACTCTTCCACCGGTTCAACGAGATCTCATTTTTTAGGACAAGGCCGCAAGGGAGGACAAAGTCGCTACGACAAACGAGACGATCGAGGCGAAAGAATGGCGACCAGGTCTCAGGTAGGACTACATCGAACTTAGTGATTAACATTTCTAATTACACACTCTCCCCAGCGGAACTGAGCGTGTTGCAGAAAGGGCTCTCTTTCTGTCCCACTCCTACCTGGGACGCGTTTCAACTAGAGAAAGATCTCCAGCGGTTCTACCGAACTATAAGACTTAAGACGTACTTTGGTACCAAGGTGGATACCCCTGGCATGGGAACGCCTGCCCATGAGGACGTCTTCATGGCAGAGTGTTCCATCGACAACTTAGGCCTACGTAATCCTAGTTCATTTAATCCACCCCAGACCGCACATGCCGCCGAAACGTTTATTTCATTTGTAGAACGCGATGTTAAATCTCTAATACATGAACAGCGATTGGGTTTTTTCCCCCATCGTAAAAATTTAACACCCTCTGAAATTCAGGCACTAGTGGCATTACACAACAATAAGAGCATTGTCATCAAGCCCGCTGACAAGGGGGTAGCTACGGTCATTCTGGAACGCTCCCTCTACGTCAACGAGGTGAAGCGCCAACTCTCAGATTCCAATACCTACCGAATACTCCAGGAGATCCCACTCTAGAAATAAGTCGTAGAGTTCAAACTCTCCTAAGCACGTACCTAGACAGACGAGTTATTGATAGAAAAACAGTAACATTCCTAACCAAAGCACATCCCAGTATACCGGTATTCTACGTTCTACCAAAAATACACAAATCGCTAACAAATCCTCCAGGTAGACCCATCGTAGCATCTACGGACTCGATATTATCACCACTCTCAATCTTCCTTGAGAAGATGTTAACACCATTGGTGAAGACAACTCCATCTTTTTTGCTAGACACTGGGCATTTTTTGAGAATCATCAGGGATTTCAAAATTACCTCACCTGACAGTATACTGGTGACTATGGATATTAATAGCCTTTATACTTCCATCTCGCACACTAAGGGCATACAGGCTACCAAAACATTACTAGAGACCTCTACAATGTCACCTGAATCCATACAATTCTACCTGGATCTCCTCACTATGGTACTACATGATAATTACTTTCTATTTGAAGACACTTTTTACCTACAACTGCGTGGTACTGCCATGGGCAGCAACGTAGCACCAGCCTACGCGAATGCATACATGCATGCATTTGAACTTAGCTTCATATATCCAACTACAGCGTATATGGGATCGATACATTGTTACCACAGATACATTGATGACATTTTCTTTATCTGGTCGGGTACTCTTGAATCATTGAAATCATTTCATTCCTATCTTAATGCTCTTGACGTAGATTTACAATTTACGATGCAACATGATTTCAACAGTATCCCTTTTCTAGATACACTAGTACTTAAAGATTCATTGGGTAATCTTACAACGGACCTATACAGTAAGCCAACTGACTGTAACAGCTTGCTACATTACTCCAGTAGCCACCCTAGGGCAACAAAGGAGAGTCTGCCCCGGTCCCAGTTTACACGTATTTCCAGAATCGTCACTAATCCGGGCCTACTTTCAACACGGCTAGATGAAACAGCTCAAAAATTGCGGGATAGAAACTATCCGTCCAAATTACTGGAACTAGAAAAAACACGTATCCTAAACCCACCACCCAATGATCCTCCCGTGATCAAGACGGAGAGAGTACCCTTTGTACACACGTACCATCCTTTAATGAACAAGATACATTATGCTATACGTAAACATTGGCCTTTGCTATCTAGGGCTTATCCCTCCATTGAGCATTTAAGACACCTACCCTGATGTGCAATAGACGAGCCCCTAACTTAAAGGATAAATTGGTACGTGCTGACATTGGGAGCTCCCGCCCTACTTCAATACAGAGCCATCTCACCACACGACGTCGGGGCACTTTCCCGTGCCTAAACTTGCATGCTGTTCTAATGTCATCAGATCAGATACTGTTACTCACCCACGTACGGGTAAATCCTTTCCGATTCATGGATACTATACCTGCAATTCGAATTTTGTCATATATGTAATCAAATGTCCATGTGGCCTCCTGTACGTGGGTGAAACAACCCAGCATGCGAAAGAAAGAATTGCGAGTCATAAATCGACGATTCGATGTGGTAAAAATTGGCTGCCACTACCGGATCACGAAGTTTAAACACACTGTAGCTCAAGTGAAGTTCCAGATTATTGAGCATGTTCCCAGGTCCCGGAGGGGTGGGGACCGTATAAGACGACTTAAGCTACGAGAAAGCTACTGGATTCATAAGTTGGACACATTATCTCCACGTGGTCTTAACAGGGAGATGGATTGGCTTTTATAATCTATTGCATATTTTCTTTAATCCATATACTGTATTTTTCTTTAATCCATGTTTTGAATTTTTTTGCAGACACGCTGACTTCCCCTTATCGTGGGTAAGTCATTCCTTTATTTTTATTTTTAATTTTTTTATTTTATTTTTTAATTTTCTTTTATTTTTTATTTTATTTCATTTTCATTTTCATTTTTATTTTTCATTTTTTACTTTCATTTTATTCTACAATCTTTTTACTTTTTTAATTTTTTTACTTTATTCCGTCTGTTCTTCCATTTTGTCAATTTTCTTTATTATCCTTTCATTACAATTTTTTCAGACATTTTTTCAGATATTCTTTTTCCTTTTATTTTATTTTATTTTCTTTTTCTTTTTCCTTTTTTCTTTTTATTTTCTTTTTTATTTTTCACTTTGATTTTTCATTTTTCCTTTCAGTTCTCATATTTTTTCATTTTTATTTTTATCCACAATTTTGCCTTAATTATCCAATCCATTTCTTCTTTTTCCACCACTATATTCTCTCATCCCCTCCTCATTATGTCCACTACCATCGGTATATAACATATTACATATCTATGCCTCCTTCCCTAATTAAGGCCCCGTCTATTTCCTCTCTCCTGTGGTATTGTGCCATTATATTTCATTTCAACATGTCATTCTTTATCCCCACTTACAATTGAACAATTGCCTGCATTACAACTTATGTCTGGACCATTCAGTCACCTTATTCCCACCATTACAATGGCTACCCCCGTCACTACTGCGCATGACTTACGACGTGCGCCACATCACTTCCGGTCCGGATGACGCACATCCAGTCCGACGCCATACGGCGCTGCCTATAAAATCCCCCACCACCGCACAACGTGGTCTGAACATTCAGCAGGAGGCAGGGCGCGGGAGCGCCGCCTTTATACCAATGACCACATCTCTCCCAGGTATATCTTACTACCTCCGATCATATGGACGAATCGGCGCACCATCAGACTGGGTATCGATCTATAATGGGCCATCTATATTATCACTACAGGCTATATCCATTAGAGCTATTCGCTATAGCTACCCCGGTGGGCAAGACACTCAGAACGCCGCTATTCTAACTGACCAAAGTGCCAAGGTATGATACACTCTTTTTAATTCCCCTCAGCAGGTACTTTCCACCACTATAACATAGCTTATTTCACATATAGGCGGTCGATACCACATACAGGATCCCCTATATCCGCATACAGGATATACCTTATCTTTACCCCTATTACACACAGGTAATACTGAAATTTGTTTCTATACTTCAGAATCTATCCTTTTTTTCACCATTAATAACTTATTTCAACATTATCTACAGCACAGTGTATCATAAGGGATGCTATCAGGAACCCTGTATCATCCATCAGTGCCAGTTTTCTTTCTGTACTTATACTACTAAGGTAAATTGTTACTTGGCCTCTTTGTTCTCTCTTTTAATTGTGCATTATACGATATAACTTAGACAATGATTAACGCTATATCATTCAATGAAGCAATACCTACATGCAACATCAATTTTCTGGTTAATTTGAATATCTAGCTTTTACTAGCTTTTACTAGTTAATCCAAGTGCAATCTCTAAACCGTTCTCATTACATTGTATATATTGTTTATAAATGTTTATAAATATACTGCACCACTGTAAATATGTATTTTACACTATGTATCTTACACCATGTATTTTATTTTATTTTTCTAGTTACCCATGAGTAAGGCCCAGGAGGGGCCGAAACGTTGGGTACCAGTATATTGTACAAATTTTTCCTATGGCACTATTTTCCTCTCTTTTGGATTGAGTATTGTTTAAATAAAACTACATTTCTTTGCACAAATATCAAACCTTGTGTGCGGTGAACTTACTAATTTTAGGCACCAAAGGTAACATACTTTAATACTGTGAGAATGGACACGTCCCTGTGATTTTTTGTCTGCCGACGCAAAAAAATCTGCAAAAATGAACAGCCCAATAGATTATGAGTATGTGTTCTATCCGTGAAAAACACAGAATACATACGTGACTCACAATTTTTGTATTATTACTTTACGCTGTAATCAGGTATTATTGTTCGCCGTGGCATACATAAAATAAGTCAGGTAAACTGACAGAATGGTACAATGTGAGAGAGGACCCAGCCTTCACGGGCTGGAGAAGGAGGGAGTAGGTCGGAGGTTGCAGCAGCTGTGGTGGTACTGAGGTGGCATAGGGGGCATTGCAGGCTGTACGTTTTCCTAAAGAGATAAGTTTTCAGGTTTCACTTGAAGGTTCTAAATGTGGGGTGGGGAGGACAATAAGACTTGTTGAGGTGTGGAATACCAGAGGATGGGGGGTGCTTGGGAGAAGTCTTGGAGACAATTGAGTGAGGAACATACAAGAGTGGAGGAAAGAAGGAGATCTTGTGAGGAGGTATTGGAAATTTAGTTTAGAGATTAGTGTTGAGCGATACGATACTGCAAATATCGGGTATCGGCCGATATTAGCTGTATCGGGCTTTCGATTCCGAGTACCGATATTTTCGTCATATCGGATACCGGAATCGGATTTGTCACTGTCACTGTGAGTGTCCGTCGGTCGGGTCTGTCAGGAGTCAGCGGCACTTACCTGGCAGAAGATCTCCGGCGGTCACGTCCTGGACTGCTTGATGGCCGCCATTATCTTCTCCCTGGCGGTCACATGCAGTTTTTCACGATAACTGCAGTGACTGCTGGGTAATCCCGGCCGTAAAGCAGTCAGTCCGATGACGTCACCGCCGGGGAAGCAGGTAATCAGCTGTGCTGCGCCGGGATGACAGGCTCTGCCTGCCTGCCTGCCTCTGATGTCATTCTGATGTAGCAGAGCTGGATCGTCGTGGGACACTCGTTACTATGGACTGCGTCGGACAGATGGTATACTGCTGGTTTTTTTTTTTTCATTTTTTTACAGGAGATCGATGGCGTCGCAGGATGAGACTGTAATAAAAGTCATGAAAACTGTGTTGTTTTTTTATTAAATTAAAAAACTTTTTTATGAACATTCACCCGTCCGGGTACATCAACAATTTAACTATTTACATACAGGGACCCTGTCCGGGTTATTTATAATTCTTTGACAGGGGTGTTCCAGGTACCACCTGGTACTCTTCTGATGCTTGCCAAACATCCGAGACACCAAGGACCACCAGGACCTGATGACGTCGTGTGGCCTGTACAGTCAAGTCGTGACCCGCTATCTGTGTCTGTGTGGCCACCTCTTTCATCTCCCTCCGGGTCTGGAGCCCTATGTCACGGACTGAACGAACCCCAGGGGGCCTAACAGGCGCCGGGTACGGGCCAGCTATAGTTATCATGTCCATAGCTGGGGCTGCTGAGGAGACCACTGAGGGAGGCTGGGGAGATTTACGGCGTGGGGTGGCACTTGTGCAGAGGCCTGGATGTGGGAGGCTGAAGGCTCCGAGGGTCTCACAGGTTCCTGACACTCTGGGGACCAGGGGTCGCACCTGGTGACATTTAGGGCATACCATCCATTGTAACCCCAGTGTCGGGTGTAAGTTACCAAGTCTCCTGGCAACAGGTCCCTCCCGGGTGTCCTTCTGGGAGGTGAGTCTCCACGTCCCGCCGGGTCACAAACACTTCTAAATAAAGTCCAGGCTCCTGGATGAAGCCCCAACCACCTTTCAATTTAAAGCTCCGTACTGCACCCTTACGCCGCGGCTCCCTCAGGGTTCCTTTATCTTTTCTCATCCGGTCCTTATCTGCCCGGTCCTTCTCGATGTGATGTTGGCGAAGCTTCTGGGATTCGCGCTGCTCCCTTTGTCGCTCGGCTTCTCTCTCCCAACGTCTCCACTCTTCCTCCTGACGCCGGTTGTAATTCACCAGCATCTCCATGTCTCCACCATCAAACTGCAGCATACGATGTCCGGTTTGCGGCAGCTCTCCTGGCGCCCGACAGTCCTGGCGGCGCTCACCTGCGGAGGAAGCAGCCGGCTCTGGAACAGATGACAGTCGGGGCTCCGGTACAGACAGGTAGACCTCTGGTGCCTGCGCGGCCTCCTCCATGAGGACGGGTGTCGCTTCTTCTGTCTCAGCGACGGGGGCAGACAGCGGGATCTGGGGTGCTGCCGGTGCAGCGTTTTTTGCAGGAACGGGTGCCTCCACTGCGACAACGTCAACCGGATCACATTGCAAGGGCTGGGATGCCCGCACGGACTCCTCTACTAGAACGGGTGCCTCACCATCCGGTACAGACACTTCAGGTAAGAGGGATTGGCGCCGCTCTAAGTTTAGTTTTAGGGCACGCCAGCTGGCTTCCATCCTGGCGACCTCCTCCCGGTGCCGGGCCAGGCCTCTTAGGGTATCCTCCGCTTCTTGCAGCGTAGGAGGGTTTCCAGGCCGGGTGCCCAACAGTGGTTCCGTGGCGATCGGGTCGCTTCCGTGGGGGGAGAGCTCTGACTGCTCCATCCCTTCACACTTCTGCTCGTGTCCATTAGCCATCTCTGCCAAGTCACATGTGTCATTAGCATCTGGAAAGGGCCCCTCTTTTGTAGTGAGGCGGGACCTTCGTGTTAGTTTCCGCACACTGAGGAGCATGAGGAGGCGGAACTCAAGAGCTGTGGGGCACGATCTTACATTGCAGTACCATTTAGAGTGCTCGGCCATCTTTTTCGCGCCACTGAGTGAGTGTACACCCACGAAGAGCTCGCCCTTCTTCTTCACCAGTGCCTCGTCGTGACGCAGATATGGCGGAAAAATGGCAAATACATTCTCTGATGATTTTAGCAATTCTCAAGCACAAAACCAGTTCAATTCAGGCACACAGGACTCGCTTATAGCGAGCTACAGAATCCTGTTCGTGGCGCCCAAGTTGAGTCGCACAGAGCCAGAGTTTTTGGGGGTACTCGGCACCGAGCCCGTCGACTTCTATGGGGTATGTCACGGCTTTACCCGGCAATTGAATCAGAGTCTATTTTACTATGTAGAAGTGTATAAACTATAAATATATGTATATATATGTATCGACCCGCCACCACAATTGTGGGTTACCAGGGCAATGGGGTACTCAGAGCCGAGCCCATGGAAGTCTATGGGGATTGTCACAGGTAGCGGTGGCTCGGTCTGTGGCCCTAGCGGTCTGGCGTATGTTGGGGGAATATTTACAGGGGATAGATATATTTACAGTTCGTGACGCCACCTGTAGTCTTCTGGTAATTTGTACCAGCGCTGCTGTAGATCTCTGAGGGGATGGTGATGCAGCTAGATGTCGGGTCCCCTTCAGGTGGGACTCTTCCCTCAGGTCGGTAGTTATATAGGGATTGTGCAGGCATGCAAATAAATAACTCAGTCTCACACCGTCAGCGTCTTTCCATACCTTTACTTGTAAGATGGTAAGGCAGGTCCCAGGGAGGCTGATCCAAGGAGAATGTGTTTCGAGATAGCAGCTGGACAAGTTAGGGGCCTCCTTTACTTTCACAACGATGAGTACAACCAGCATGAAGCGTAGTTCCCTCTATAACTCCAGCTATTCCATAGCTGTACTGCCCAGTCAGTTTTGTGGTCGGAGCCTTCCTGTGAGAGAGCTGAATTCCTGTCTTGTCGTGCACTGACTCAAAGTCTTCACTCCCCCTGACCCCAGTTACGTACCGACTATTCAGGGCTGCTTGCCGCGACCTAAAGTCCGATAAGCCTCTGGCTTTCTTACCACTAAGCGTGAAGCTTTAGTGATCCTTCGGTCCCCAGTGACCGGTTACAATGTGCAGGACTTCTTCAATCCAAAAGCACTTTTTAAATATTCCTTTCCACTGTGCCTTTCGCCTTGTCCTCGCTTGTAGCATAAACACTCACACTTGCAAAAAGTCATATAATCACTCCCTTCTTCTCTTCCTTCAGAGTTAGTTAACAGACTCTCAGTTATCCACTAGGCAGGAGCACGTCTCTGAACCTTTCACTGTCCTTGGGACAGGTGACTGAAGTAATTCTGTACTAAACTCTTCTTTCTTTGTCAATGTCTTCAAGTGAGGTACAGCTCTGACCAGGCTGAGGTGATCTATATCTCGCCCTTACTGGCCTCCACTTGCTGAACTGATGATAGAACCAGGCTGGACTGCTTCCTCCCTCCAAGTCCCAGCTAGACTCCACACGTCTGCTCTGTCCGAAGACAGGAAACTGACTACACTAATCACTCAACCAATACACACTGACCACTCCCTCACAAATGACTACACTACCCTAAGGGTGTGTCTAGTGTATGTTGAGTGAATGGGTATTGAGCATTAAACTGCTATCTCTCCACACACTCTCCAGGGTACTGCGTGTGCCTAACACCAGGGCTACACATATATATGTCACAATGACATGTATATATATATATATATATATGTATTCTATGTGTGTATATTTTGTGTTTACAAGGAAAGAAAGTGTTTTTTTAGTTGCGAAATTTTGTTCCCATAGACTTATATGGGACTTCCGGTATCAGAATCGGATATCGACGATATTTAGTGATATCGGTGATACCATTCCGATCCGATATTTTTAGATATCGAGCAGTATCGCTCAACACTATTAGAGATGTATGGAAGATACAGATTATGGACAGCTTTGTAAATCGTTGTTAACAGTGTAAGGTGGCTACCGGACACATAGTTGATGGAAGGTATGTATCACAGAGGTGGTTGTCATCTGTGATGTAAACCTGGAGTACTGCTCTAGTGCACATAGTACTAAGAGGTGTGTTTGGTGCATCTGGACCAGGTTTTATGTGGCAGCCTGAGAGATTGGCTGGACTGGCTGCCCACATTTCCCATCTCTGGGTGTGGTTCACATGTTAAAATAGAGTCTATTGTTTGGCACATGGTCTGTGTGTTTGTGGAGTAAGGGTACCGTCACACTCAGTGACGCAACAGCGATCCCGACAACGATACGACCCGGCAGGGATCGTTGCTGCGTCGCTTTGTGGTCGCTGGTGAGATGCCAAATGGTCAGATCTTCCCAACGACGCAGCAACGATCGGCGACCCGTAGCGACCTGTGTAACGATGTGTCTCCTATGTGTCTCAGTGCTGAGTCTCTAGCGAGATCGTTGGTAAAAGGTGTCAAACACACCGATGCATGCTACCCAGCGGGATCTCAGTGACCAAAGAAAGGTCCAGGCATTTCTGACATGACCAGCGGTCTCACAGCAGGGGCCTGATCGCTGGTACGTGTCAAACTTAGCGAGATCGCTGTTGCGTCACAAAACTTGTGACTCAGCAGCGATCTCGCTAGCGATCTCGCTTGTGACAGGGGCTTAAGAAGGACTCCTGTGTGTTATCGCCAGACTGAGCTGGTATACAAGATGCTATCTGGCCTATGTGGCCAGGAATGGCTCTAAAGAGACTTTGTTAAGATCTGTTTACTTTTTTTGCCTGCACTGAAAGGTCTTTTATTTTTCCTTTCCTTTTGACTGGTTTATGAAGCGCCAAAAAACCAGCAAGGACATTTAAATGGAAATGCTTTCTATGTTGACTCGCAACAAACCCAAGTGAGTAGCAATTCCACAACAATTTAAACTGGATTTATTGGGGAATTAGAAGCCAGTGAAGGGATTGGCAGAGAAGAGAGGTGGAGGAGTAGCAAAAAGAAAGGTGTATTAATTGATTAAATATAATTTACTTATATTGAGTGTGTATATTTCTTTGTCAATTTTCTTTTTGGGTTTATTTGCTTTTCTATTGAAGGGTTACCAAGAGAAAGTCTCTTTTTCTAAACATAACATAGCACTATGGCTGTTTGCATCTGAACAAACCACAATATTTCTGGATCAATGTCCTTTGAACTGGCAAGACCATAGTGGAGCTGTTTGACCATCACGCCCTGCGCCACAATTGATGAAAGTCAAACACTGCATATCGATCACAGGGTTGCAGCTGTGATGATTTGGGCTTGTTTTGACCTGAGCACCTTGCAATTGTTGAGATGACCATATAACAGGACAACAATCCCAAGTACCTCAACAAATTTACAGCAGAATGGCTAACAAAGAAAATAATCACAGGATAACAAAGACCTAATTACAATGTAGAACATAAATGTCAGGGACACCGCACTGCACTTGCTCATTGAGCCAGTGCGTGTGTCCAGAGTGAACAAACTGTGCCCAACGATACCTGTATAGTAGAACCGCAGCAGAGAAGACGTGTGTTTCTGAGGACACAGGACCTTCCGCACCATGTGACTGCCAAGGGGCGGAGCCAGCCACACGTCTCTCAGAGCAGTATCAGGTAGAGAATGTTTCAGGCCGAAGGACCTGCAGGCACGTGACTGCCTAGAGGCGTGGCCTAAGCTCCAGAGATCTAGGAGGTAAAGGAAAACTCCTAGAAGGGTAACTACGAAATAAAGTTACCAAGGGGCATAGACAGAATGGATGGTCAGGATAGCCAGGTCATACACATAGAGGGCGACGAAGTACAAAAGGAGCAGGCAGAGAATAACCAGAACACAGCCAAGGGGTCATACACAGACAGAGCAACGCAGTACAAAAGGGACAGGCAAAACTCGTAACAGGGACACAGCCAAAGCGGAACCAGACAGACAAAACGAAGCACAGGCACAACGCACTGGCACAAGCACAGGGTCAGACACACTCAGCCAAAGGTCAGAGTATAAACGACAAAGGCTGGCTTCACAGTGAGGCTATAAAAAGCCTCCCAGGACCCAGAAAGAGGCCAACCAAGTTAACCCCGCGACTACCTGATCCAAGAACCCAGTAAACCATGACAATAACCCAATTGAAATCCTGAGTCAGGACACTAAGATAACTGTGTTCAGGGCCCCTCTGTTCAGTCTGTTATAACAAATCCTAGTTGATGTGGATGTTCATTTCCTCATCTTCTCTTACTGAAGTCCTCTAGGCATTGCTGTCCCGCCAGCCTGTCCCCTTTACTTGTTTTACATGGATTTCAGATATTATTCGCTGTGCATTTATGCCGTTTTCTCTTTTGTAGCTGGTGGTTAGTCATTGGTTTAGTGATAATGAAGACGAGAAGGTCGACTTGCATGCTGGGAGTCCAGTGACTGGCTTACAGGCTCTAATAAATGTCAAGTTTACACTGTATATGTTTTATTTCTTTGAAATAATCTTGATGCTTCGATTCTGCTTGAAAATAAAGCAGCGAATGATGTCCAGCCAATGATATCAATGACTAATTATTCCTCCCCGCCCCACGAACAAAGTCGATTTTAACCATGAGATCTTGGACTCAAAATTAGTCCCACAATTGGATGTGTGTAAAATGTCCCTGTGCTGAGATAATTTCATAAATGTTCCCCTGCTGTGTACTGTGCAATGGCTGTGTCTCACCATACAGGGACATGGTTTGCTCATACCACAGCTCCTAGCCAGGGGAGGAAGCAAAAGGAGTATACAAACATTATAGCATGGGATCTCAGCCTCTTTCTGTGAGGTAAAACATTTCCCTGCCTTTTTTTTTATCACATGAGCGAGTGTTTCTGCTTCACATGAGCTCATCATAAATTAAGTTAATGACATATGAGCTCAGCGGCAGCCAAAGCTCCTCCCTTACTGACTTGATTTCTGATCATGCTACTAGAGATACAGCAGAAACACTCGTTCCTGTGATAAAACAGGCAGGGGAATGTTTTATCTCACAGAAAGCAGCAGCTCCGAGCCTCTGCTGTGCCATCGGAATAATCACTTATTCTTCGTCCTAAGGCCAGGAATTGTTGCATTTGCCAAACATGTTCTAGCACTGTCAGACACAAGTATTGCACAGTACATAGTAGGGACACAGTTATAAGATGATCTTAGCACAGGAATATTTTTTTAACACAACCAGTTGTGGAACTTATTACTATTTCAAGATCTATTGATTAAAATGTACTTTGTTCATTGTACAACCCATTTAAGGGCAATAACACAATAAAATGACCTCATTATTAGTTATTTGCAGACCTCCAAATGACTTGGGAGCCAACTAGAAAATTGGAAGCCAGCTGTCAAGAGAAGGCCAGACTTACTATACAAAACGCAAAGATGCTTACCATCTCTGTCTTCCTGAATGTTGTATACACTAGTGCTAAATGAGAACTTTGTATACAGCTTATGACAAGCACAAACAGTGCTTCCTCCTCGCATCCTGGTGATCATGTGATTATTGGGCACCAGTAGAAGCTCCTGGGTTTTAGTAGATGAATATCAGGAGGCTAATATTGCCTAATATTGTCTTGCAACTAGGGCTAAATGCTAGCTCCAGTTGTACAAGAAATCAGCAATATTAGAACTGTATTTAAATGTTAAAATGCGCACCTTCCCCCTTCCTACAGTCTTTTATGACCTTAGCGAGGAGCACAATGTGTTAAATAAATGGAAAAATAAATAAAGAAAAAACAAGAAAAATAATAAAGCAAAATTTAACAAAAAAAGCCACCGTTTCTAGTCCCAAGGAAAAATGGGCGGTCTACAACTGATTTGGCATAAACACAATTATGACAGAAAGTGTACTCTATATATTTCATTGTAAAGAATATACACACGTATGTCTTCTTAAAACATATTTTGCCCGCAATGTTCAACTTTTACATTGAAAAAAATTCCTTCACCCAAAAAGTTGTGCAAAATACATAGAAAAATCCTGTGCAAACTTACAAAGTCAGCACCATCATGGCAAGAA
>JARQOD010000005.1:81523733-81652561 GCA_033576555.1 Oophaga sylvatica
GTTTTTCCTGATACTGGGGGGAAAACCCCTTTCTGGGAAGGAAAAAATTTTTAAAAAGACTGAAATTATTTTTTTAGAGCCACAGAGATGAAAATCTTATTATCTTTAATTCTTCTTCTGGAGTGCCAAAAATTCCTTTTGAGATTAGTTTTTAATTGGAGTGGTATCTAGGGATAAAGCAAACGTGTCGTTTTAACGTCTTATCGAGCATGTTTGGGGGGGACCCGGGCCCAGGGGAAGTGGTGGTTTTATTATTTTAAAAGCCCTGCGGCTGCATAAATTTTGGGGTGTTAGACGGGGCCTAAATCAAATGCGGGGATTGCTTTTTTTAAAAGGAATGCACACATTTTTTTGGGGCTGTCAAACCCAGCCGAAAAATTTGAAGCCGCAGGGCTGAACAAAATATACTGTATGACCCGCCCGAGATACTCGGTTTAACCCCCCGGCATTCTCAGATAAAAATTTTACGGCCTTTCGAAGGCCCGGTTTGTAATTGCCCCCAACCGTGCTTTTTCCCCGCTGGGCCGCAATGTGTCTTTTTTGGTGGGGGGGCGGCGCCTGCTATTTCACCGGCCCCCGCTGATCCGGCCGCCTGCCCGTTTTTCCGGCCGCCGGCCCTTTAAATCTGCGGGCACGGCGGTTCTAGAGACACGCGCAGGCAGCGTTCAATGGTTGACTGCTGCGACGCACATAGGGTTAAGAACGCGCTGACGTTGGCACGTCAGAACGTTCTTTGTGGGCGGAGAGAGCGCGCTCTGCTCTCCCGCCCTGTAACAGAGGCTGCAGCAAGAGAACGTACCAGGGACAGGGAGCTCCTACCTGCTCGCCTATTCTCGGCTGCTGCCTGCTTTCTATGTCGGTCTGGGTGAGAGTTCATATCCCAGAAACAAGTTTGAATGAAAGTATTTTCTGATTTCCATTTCCCATTTCTGGTCCAGAACCGGCTGCAGGCTGCCTACTGGGCCTGGGGTAGGAGTTACGAGACTTACATTTTTTAAAGTGGCCAGTCCTCCAGCCAGTTCTGCACCAGGAGCTTATATGGCCAAGAGGTACTATGATTTCTATAGAGACTGATTTTCCAGCCCTTATAGGAGTCATATCACAATCAGCCCCTACAAAAATCACCAATATTTTTTGGATGCTTTATGTGATGGAGCCGGGTGAGGACAGTGTGAAACAATAATGCTGCTCATTTTTAGGGTATGTGTACACGGTCAGTAAACGCTGTGGGTTGGACGCTGCATACATCTGCAGCGTCCAACCCGCAGCGTCCAGATGTTACAGCATAGTGGATGGGATTTCAAGAAATCCCATACCCAGTATGTGTCCACAGACGCTCACGGATCAACCGTGAAGACGGACATGCGGTGCGTCTTTCCAGACCACAGCATGCCTATTTATCTTTAAGTCTCCGCAAGATAAATATCAGCCGTACAATGATAGGATTTGATTTGTAAAGGCACATACCTGTCTATATAAGACCTCACAGCTCACAGTGCATGTCAGACCAAATGACAATCATGAGGTCAAAGGAACTGGCCAAGGAGCTCAGAGACAGAATTGTGGCAAGGCTCAGATCTGGCCAAGGTTGCAAAAGAATTTCTGCACTACTCAAGGATCATAAGAGCACAGTGGCCTCAATAATAAATTTGGGACCTCCAGAAGTCTTCCTAGACCTGGCCGTCCAACCAAACTGAGCAATCGTGGGAGAAGAGCCTTGGTGAGAGAGGTAAAGAAGAACCCCAAGATCACTGTGGCTGAGCTCCACAGATGCAGTAGGGAGATGGGAGAAAGTTCCACAAAGTCAACTATCACTGCAGCCCTTTACCAGTCGGGCCTTTATGGCAGAGTGGACCGACGGAAGCCTGACCTCAGTGCCAGACATATGAAAGCCCGCATAGAATTTGTTAAAAAACACATGAAGGACTCCCAGACTATAAGAAATAAAATTCTCTGGTCTGATAAGACGAAGATAGAACTCTTTAGTGATAATTCTAAGTGGTATGTGTGTAGAAAACCAGGCACTGCTCATCACCTGCCCAATACAATCCCACCAGTAAAACATAGTGGTGGCAGCATCATGCTATGGGGGTGTTTTTCAGCTGCAGGGATAGGACAACTGGTTGCAACTGAAGGAAACATGAATGCGGCCAAGTACAGATATCCTGGATGAAAACCTCTTCCAGAGTGCCTTGGACTGGACCTCAGATTTGGCCGAAGGTTCACCTTCCAACAAGACAATGACCCTAAGCACACAGCTAAAATAACAAAGGAGTGGCTTCAGAACAACTCTTTGACCATTCTTGACTGTACCAGCCAGAGCCCTGACCTAAACCCAATTGAGCATCTCTGGAAAGACCTGAAAATGGCTGTCCACCAACGTTCACCATCCAACCTGACGGAACTGGAGAGGATCTGCAAGGAAGAATGGCAGAGGATCCCAAATGCAGGTGTGAAAAACTTGTTGCATCATTCCCAAGAAGACTCATGGCTGTACTAGCTCAAAAGGGTACTTCTGCTCAATAGTGAGCAAAGGGTCTGAATACTTATGACCATGTGATATTTCAGTTTTTCTCTTTTAATAATTTTCCAAAAATGTCTACATTTCTGTTTTTTTTCAGTCAAGATGGGTGCAGAGTGTACATTAATGAGAAAAAAATGAACTTTTTTGAATTTACCAAATGACTGGATCAACATGTTAGGGCAGGTTAGGATAGGATATGGGTTGAACTAGATGGACTTAAAGTCTTCCTTCAACCTTAATAACTATGTTACTGCAATGAAACAAAGAGTGAAAAATTTAAAGGGGTCTAAATACTTTCCTACTTTCCGAACCCACTGTATATATATATATATACAGTACAGACCAAAAGTTTGGACACACCTTTTCATTTAAAGATTTTTCTGTATTTTCATGACTATGAAAATTGTACATTCACACTGAATGCATCCACATGTGGAATTATGAACTTAACAAAAAGTGTGAAACAACTGAAAATATGTCTTATATTCTAGGTTCTTCAAAGTAGCCACCTTTTGCTTTGATGACTGCTTTGCACACTCTTGGCATTCTATTGATGAGCTTCAAGTTGTAGTCACCGGAAATGGTCTTCCAACAATCTTGAAGGAGTTCCCAGAGATGCTTAGCACTTGTTGGCCTTTTTGCCTTCACTCTGCGGTCCAGCTCACCCCAAACCATCTCGATTGGGTTCAGGTCTGGTGACTGTGGAGGCCAGGTCATCTGGCGTAGCACCCCATCACTCTCCTTCTTGGTCAAATAGCCCTTACACAACCTGGAGGTGTGTTTGGGGTCATTGTCCTGTTGAAAAATAAATGATGGTCCAACTAAATACAAACCGGATGGAATAGCATGCCGCTGCAAGATGCTGTGGTAGCCATGCTGGTTCAGTATGCCTTCAGTTTTGAATAAATCACCAACAGTGTCACCAGCAAAGCACCCCCACACCATCACACCTCCTCCTCCATGCTTCACGGTGGGAACCAGGCATGTAGAGTCCATCCGTTCACCTTTTCTGCGTCGCACAAAGACACGGTAGCCGGAACCAAAGATCTCAAATTTGGACTCATCAGACCAAAGCACAGATTTCCACTGGTCTAATGTCCATTCCTTGTGTTCTTTAGCCCAAACAAGTCTCTTCTTCTTGTTGCCTGTCCTTAGCAGTGGTTTCCTAGCAGCTATTTTACCATGAAGGCCTGCTACACAAAGTCTCCTCTTAACAGTTGTTGTAGAGATGTGTCTGCTGCTAGAACTCTGGTGGCATTGACCTGGTCTCTAATCTGAGCTGCTGTAAACCTGCGATTTCTGAGGCTGGTGACTCGGATAAACTTATCCTCAGAAGCAGAGGTGACTCTTGGTCTTCCTTTCCTGGGGCGGTCCTCATGTGAGCCAGTTTCTTTGTAGCGCTTGATGGTTTTTGCAGCTGCACTTGGGGACAATTTCAAAGTTTTCCCAATTTTTCGGACTGACTGACCTTCATTTCTTAAAGTAATGATGGCCACTCGTTTTTCTTTACTTAGCTGCTTTTTTCTTGCCATAATACAATTTCTAACAGTCTATTCAGTAGGAATATCAGCTGTGTATCCAACAGACTTCGGCACAACACAACTGATGGTCCTAACCCCATTTATAAGGCCAGAAATTCCACTTATTAAACCTGACAGGGCACACCTGTGATTCCCGGTAACTACCTCTTGAAGCTCATCAAGAGAATGCCAAGAGTGTTCAAAGCAGTCATCAAAGCAAAAGGTGGCTACTTTGAAGAACCTAAAATATAAGACATAATTTCAGTTGTTACACACTTTTTTCTTAAGTATATAATTCCACATGTGTTAATTCATAGTTTTGATGCCTTCAGTGTGAATGTACAATTTTCATAGTCATGAAAATACAGAAAACTCTTTAAATGAGGTGTTTCCAAACTTTTGGTCTGTACTGTGTGTGTGTATATATATATATATATATATATATATATATATATATATATATATATATATATATATATACATATACACTGCTCAAAAAAAGAAAGGGAACACTCAAATAACACATCCTATATCTGAATGAATGAAATATTCTCATTGAATACTTTGTAATGTGCAAAGTTGAATGTGCTGACAACAAAATCACATAAAAATCATCAATGGTAATAAAATTTATTAACCTATAGAGGCCTGGATTTGTAGTCACCCACAAAATTAAAGTGGAATGTAATGTGCTTAAAACAAGTCAAAATGATGCTCAGTAGTGTGTGTGGTCTCCATGTGCCTGTATGGCCTCCCTGTGCCTGTATGACCTTTTTACAATGCCTGGGCATGCTCCTGATGAGGCGGCCGATAGTCTTATGAGGGATCTCCTCCCAGACCTGGACTAAAGCATCCGCCAACTCCTGGACAGTTTGTGGTGCAACGTGACGTTGTGGATGGAGCGAGACATGATGTCCCAGATGTCCTCAATCGGATTCAGGACTGGGGAACGGGCGGGCCTGTCCATAACTTCAATGCCTTCATCTTGCAGGAACTGCTGACACACTCCAGCCACATGAGGTCTGGCATTGTCTTGCATTAGGAGTAACCCAGGGCCAACCGCACCAGCATATGGTCTCACAAGGGGTCTGAGGATCTCATCTCGGTACCTATTGGCTGTCAGACTACCTCTGGCGAGCACATGGACGGCTGTGCAGCCCTCCAAAGAAATGCCACCCCACACCATTACTGACCCACTGCAAACCGGTCATGCTGAAGTATGTTGCAGGCAGCAGATCGCTCTCCACGGCGTTTCCAGACTCTGTCACATCTGTCACATGTGCTCAATGTGAACCTGCTTTCATCTGTGAAGAGCACAGGGCGCCAGTGGCGAATTTGCCAATCCTGGTGTTCTGTGTCAAATGAAAAGCGTCCTGCACGGTGTTGGGCTGTGAGCACAACCCCCATCTGTGGACGTTGGGCACTCAGACCATCCTCATGGAGGAGGATGGAGCACTGCCAGAGCACTGCAAAATCACCTCCAGCAGGCCACAAATGTGCATGTGTCTGCACAAACGGTAAGAAACCGACTCCATGAGGATGATCTGAGTGCCCGACGTCCACAGATAGGGGTTGTGCTCACAGCCCAACACCGTGCAGGACGCTTAGCATTTGCCACAGAACACCAGGATTGGCAAATTCGCCACTGGGGCCCTGTGCTCTTCACAGATGAAAGCAGGTTCACACTGAGCACATGTGACAGACGTGACAGAGTCTGGAGACACAATGGAGAGCGATCTGCTGCCTGCAGCATCCTTCAGCATGACCGGTTTGGCAGTGGGTCAGTAATAATATGGGATGGCATTTCTTTGGAGGGCCGCACAGCCGTCCATGTGCACGCCAGAGGTAGACTGACTGCCATTAGTTACCGAGATGAGATCCTCAGACCCCTTGTGAGACCATATGCTGGTGCGGTTGGCCCTGGGTTCCTCCTAATGCAGGACAATGCCAGACCTCATGTGGCTGGAGTGTCAGCAGTTCCTGCAAGATGAAGACACTGAAGCTATGCACTGACCTGCCCGTTCCCCAGACCTGAATCCGATTGAGCACATCTGGGACATCATGTCTCGCTCCATCCACCAACTTCACGTTGCACCACAGACTGTCCAGGAGTTGGCGGATTCTTTAGTCCAGGTCTAGGAGGAGATCCCTCAGGAGACCATCCGCCTATTCATCAGGAGCACGCCCAGGCATTGTAGGTAGGTCATACAGGCACAGGGAGGTCATACAGGCACATGGAGGCCACACACACTACTAAGCATCATTTTGACTTGTTTTAAGGACATTACATTCCACTTTAATTTGTGGGTGACTCCAAATCCAGGCCTCCATTGGTTAATAAATTTGATTTCCATTGAGGATTTTTATGTGATTTTGTTGTCAGCACATTCAACTTTGTACAGAACAAAGTATTCAATGAGAATATTTCATTCATTCAGATCTAGGATGTGTTATTTGAGTGTTCCCTTTATTTTTTTGAGCAGTGTGTATATATATATATATATATATATATATATATATATATATATATATATATATATATATATACATATACATACATACAGTACAGGCCAAAAGTTTGGACACACTTTCCCATTCAACAATTTTTCTGTATTTTCATGACTGTGAAAATTGTAGAATCACGCTGAAGATATCAAAACTATGAATTAACACGTGGAATTATACATTACACTTTACAAAAAAGTGTGAAACAACTGAAAATATGTCTTATATTCTAGGTTCTTCAAAGGTAGCCACGTTTTGCTTTGATTACTGCTTTGCATGCAGAAAAGGTGAACAGATGGACTCTACATGCCTGGTTCCCACCGTGAAGCATGGAGGAGGTGGTGTGATGGTGTGGGGGTGCTTTGCTGGTGACACTGTTGGGGATTTATTCAAAATTGAAGGCATACTGAACCAGCATGGCTACCACAGCATCTTGCAGCAGCATGCTATTCCATCCGGTTTGCGTTTAGTTGGACCATCATTTACTTTTCAACAGGGCAATGACCCCAAACACACCTCCAGGCTGTGTAAGGGCTATTTGACCAAGAAGGAGAGTGTTGGGGTGCTATTCCAGATGACCTGGCCTCCACAGTCACCAGACCTGAACCCAATCGAGATTGTTTGGGGTGAGCTGGACCGCTCACCGCTTCAATTTTGAATAAATCCCCAACAGTTTCACCAGCAAAGCACCCCCACACCATCACACCACCTCCTCCGTGCTTCACGGTGGGAACTAGGCATGTAGAGTCCATCCGTTCACCTTTTCTGCGTGGAAAGCAGTAATCAAAGCAAAAGGTGGCTACTTTGAAGAACCTAGAATATAAGACATATTTTCAGTTGTTTCACACTTTTTGTAAAGTGTAATGTATAATTCCACATATGTTAATTCATAGTTTTGATGCCTTCAGTGTGATTCTACAATTTTCATAGTCATGAAAATACAGAAGAATCTTTGAATGAGAAGGTGTGTCCAAACTTTTGGTCTGTACTATATATATACACAGCTGCTTTAATGCACGTAAAGGCATAATTTCTTGACTCCAGTTCCACCCAATTATTAATTTTTGATCTCTCTAGAGTCAACTGATAATGTCGTTTGGTACTGTTTATGTAAACATACCTTAGATTTGGCAGAATAAATTTTTATTGTGCATCTTCACTTAAAGATGTTTTTTTTTAATTGGTAGTAAAAGCTGAAACACCCTTCAGAATGGTGTGGGTACATTTACTAAGACCTCCACCGATTGCTAAAAAGACTTAGGAGGCAGAAGCGCTGCGTTCAGGAGGCAGAAGTGCTGCGCTGTGGAGGCAGAAGTTCTGAGCTGAGGAGGCAGAAGCCATGCGCTGTGGAGGCAGAAGTTCTGAGCTGAGTAGACAGAAGTACTGCGCTCAGGAGGCAGAAGCTTTGAAGCGCTGCTCTCAGGAGGCAGAAGTGCTGCACTCTGGAGGCAGAAGCACTCTGCTCTTAGTTGAGCGCATGCACAGAGCGGTGTACAGGCTCAGAGACAGGGTCGGACTGTCCCATCGGAGAACCTGACACCTGCTGGCATATTGGCCAGCAGCTGCCTGGGGCCCCCACTGCTCCAGGGGCCCCCAGCCAGTAGTGTTTCGCTAATAGCGGCACACCTAGCTGCTATGGGGCCCCTGAGTCAAGGGGGACCCTCCTGGTGCCAGGAGCAGCAGCTGGAGACAAGCGTCTGTCTCCGCTGCTAAAGAGAAATGAATATTCATTCTTCATCATGCCCCCATGGGCATGGAGAGGAGTGAATACCATTTTCTTTAATAGCGGGCAGCGTTAGCCACAAGCTGCGGCTGACACTGTCCGCTTGTGCTGCTGAATCAGGGCCACGAAGGTGGGCCCCTAAAGGGGGGCGAACCCTAATTGCGATACCTGCAGCTTGGGATCGGAGCGGAGCTGCAGTGATCCAACGCTGTCCTCCTTCCTGCTTGCTTGCCCGGCACCTCCTGTCTTACACAGCATGGCTGGATGATGTCTTTATTCAGTGTGGCTTTTTCAGAGAGGAAGCTGCTGGGATGTTCTGCGGGCACGGTGCGGATAGGTGAATGTGTGTTTGTCTGCCTGCGTGTGTGTGTATGTGGTGCGGTACTTTGTGTATGTGTATGTGAGAGAGTGGTGCGGTGCTGTCTGTGTGTGTTGCTGTCTGTGTGTGGTGCTTTATGTGTGATGGTGGTGGGGGGAGGCAATGATGATGGTAATGATGGCGGTGGGGGAGGCAGTGATGTGGTGAGGAGGCAATGATGGTGGTGAGGGAGGCAATGATGATGGTGGTGGGGAGGCAATGATGTCCTCCATGTACATGGGCTGTAGGGTGATTCCTTCCTGTACAGACCAGCCTGTTGGCACACACAGGAGGTCTCCTCTCACTGCTCCTGGGTGCTTTCACAGGGAGTGAAAATAACACAAATAACACAAGGGGACAGCACAACTATCTTGCAGCAATATCTAGACTCTGAATTATTTAAAAAGAAAAGAATTTCAAATAAAACCATAATTAGAAAATTAATATTTACTTGTGGATCTAACCCTTTAATGAGAAGTGCTGGTATTACACCTTGTATTGGTTTTATCCTGCTAATCAAAACAGTGCAAATCCTAGCAGGAATCATTTCATTATAGTAATGTCAATTATACAGCTGAATTATTAATTTCACTAATTATAGAATGCAGAATGTCAGTCCCGCTGCTCTGTGGCGTACACATACAATACATCAGAAAAGTCTGACCATGGCAGCAATCTATAGCGGTAACCAGCTGAAAAATCCCAATTGCAGCTAACTGCTTTGCAGCACTGAAGTTGGAAGAAATGTGGGTTTTAAAGAGGAAAAGAATAGTTTACTTATGTTATAATAAATTAAATACCTGTAAATCATTAACAAAAGAAATTTTCTATACTGTATATTGTATATAGAGCAATTTCACAGAAGAAACTGTTGTGGTGTTTAAAGAGTAACTTTAGTATATCATAACTACTGTACTGCTAGTAACACATTCAATTTTTTCCCCCTAAATTAACAGAACAAGTGAATACAAGATATTTTGTAATACCCTCTACTAGGAATAATGACTCCTCCATCAGTCACCTTTTCTCTCCCTGATCATTCAGTCGTAAAACTGCTCAAATCTGTCTACAAATCTACCTGCAATGCTGGATCATATTATACCATATAGTAGTGTTCAACATAATAGCATTGTGTTGAAAAGCACGAGTTAATCACAAAAACTTTATACTAGTCTTTATTTCCATGCATTGGGAACATTGTACACTGTTTCCTAATTCAAAACATGAAGAGAAGTGTATAGAATTTTAACTACTTTACAGAAAATAACAAAAAAATGAACATTGGGCTGTTCTACAAAAATAGCAGTGTCTGCATTTGTCTTTACAAACTCACAATATGTACGGTATTTTCCTGGCTTATAAGCTGACTGGGCATATAAGACGACCCCCAACTTTTCCATCTAAAATATAGAATTTGGGATAAACTCGCCGTATAAGTCGGGGGTCTTTTTATACTCCGGGTGTTGTCTTATACGGCGTGTGTGAAGCTCTGTGGTCGCCGCATATGGTGCGGGGAGTTGTCCAGATGACGGGTGCCTCACCGGGAAGGAGTAAGTGAATCCAGCCCACCCTTGTATCCTATTACCTCCTTCTTTCACCCGTGTGGCCCGCCCTTCTCTACCTCTCAAGTCTCCGGAGGATGAACATGAAGCCGCTCCTTCTCTTTCACCCTTTCGGCCCACCCTTCTCTGCCTTTCAAATCTCGCAGGGATGGAAGTGAATCCGCTCCTTCCTTCACGTCTTCCTCCTTTCAAATCTGCGAGGATAACTCGCACACCAGTGCGCTCACTCATCCGCGAGATTGAAGGCAAGAAGGTGGCCAGAGAAGGCGGCCGGGTGAAAGGCGGCTCACTTCACTCTGTTTTAGGGCTGAAGGGCGCACCTGAAAGAAGCGCTTCACTTCATCCTCGTTCTGAGAGGCAGAGAAGGCGGCCAGGTGAAGAGAGAGCGGCTTCCTTCACGTCCCTCCTTTAATCTTGGAGGAGGAAGGCTGGCGACGGCTGAAAGAGAAGAAGCGGCTTCACTTCCATCCTCCGGATTTCATGAAGGGCCAGAGAAGGGCGGGCCGCACGGGTGAAAGAGAAGGAGCGGCTTCACTTTCATCCTCTGGTTTCTTGAGAGGCTGAGAAGGGCGGGCCGCACAGCTGAAAGAGAAGAAGCGGCTTCACTTCCATCCTCCGGTTTCATGAGAGGCAGAGAAGGGCGGGCCGCACGGGTGAAAGAGAAGGAGCGGCTTCACTTCCATCCTCCGGATTCTTGAGAGGCAGAGAAGGGCGGGCCGCACGGGTGAAAGAGAAGGAGCGGCTTCACTTCCATCCTCCGGATTCTTGAGAGGCAGAGAAGGGCGGGCCGCACGGGTGAAAGAGAAGGAGCGGCTTCACTTCCATCCTCCGGATTCTTGAGAGGCAGAGAAGGGCGGGCCGCCCGGGTGAAAGAGAAGGAGCGGCTTCACTTCCATCCTCCGGATTCTTGAGAGGCAGAGGAGGGCGGGCCGCACGGGTGAAAGAGAAGGAGCGGCTTCACTTCCATCCACCGGATTCTTGAGAGGCAAAGAAGAGCGGGCCACACGGGTGAAAGAGAAGAAGCGGCTTCACTTCCATCCTCCGGTTTCATAAGAGGAGAGAAGGGCGGGCCGCACGGGTGAAAGAGAAGGAGCTGCTTCACTTCCATCCTCCGGATTCTTGAGAGGCAAAGAAGGGCGGGCCACACGGGTGAAAGAGAAGAAGCGGCTTCACTTCCATCCTCCGGTTTCATAAGAGGCAGAGAAGGGCGGGCCGCACGGGTGAAAGAGAAGAAGCGGCTTCACTTCCATCCTCCGGTTTCATAAGAGGCAGAGAAGGGCGGGCCCACGGGTGAAAGAGAAGGAGCGGCTTCACTTCCATCCTCCGGATTCTTGAGAGGCAGAGAAGGGCGGGCCGCACGGGTGAAAGAAGGAGCGGCTTCACTTCCATCCTTTGGAGACTTGAGAAGTAGAGAAGGGAGGGCCGCACGGGTGAAAGAAGGAGGTAATAAGATACAAGGGCGGGCTTGATTCACTTACTCCTTCCCGGTGAGGCACCTCGTCATCTGAACAACTCCCCGCACCATATACGGCGACCACAGAGCTCGGCACACGCCGTATAAGACGATACCCGGCGTATAAGACGACCCCCGACTTTTGAGAAGATTTTCAGGGGTTAAAAAGTCGTCTTATACCCCGGAAAATACAGTACTTTTTTGTGTGGCTCTAGCATTCCTGGGAATCACTAACCTAATACTTAGTTGCATACCCACAGTTTTTAGATTTGATTCACATTTATGTTGCATAGAGTCAACCGACTTCTGGCACCTGTCAACTGTTATTCCAGAATGCTTGGACTACATCCCACAATTTTTTGTTTTTTGTTGGCTTTGCCTTAGAAACGGCATTTGTTATGTCACCCCACAAGTGTTCGATCGGATTGAGGTCCATGGATTGAGCTGGCCACTCCAGAACCCCAACTTTGTTGGACTGGAACCAAGATTTTGCTCGTTTACTGGTGTGTTTAGGGTCGTTGTCTTGTTGAAACACCATTTCAAGGGAATATCCTCTTCAGCGTAAGGCAACATGACCTCTTCAACTATTTTAATATATGCAAAATGGTCCATGATCCCCGGTATACAGTAAATAGGTCCTGCACCATAGTAAGAGAAACATGCCCATATCATGAAGCTTGCACCACCATGCCTCACTGGCTTCATTCAGAGTGTACTGTGGCTTGAATGCAGAGTTTTGGGGTCATCTGACGAACTCTCTGCGGCACTTGGACCCAAAAAGAACAATTTTACCTTCATCAGTCCACAAAATGTTTCTCCATTTCTCTTTAGACCAGTTGATGTGTTCTCTAGCAAATTGTATTCTCTTCAGTATATGTCTTTTATTTAACAACAGGACTTTGTGGAGACTTCTTGCTAAGAGATTAGCGTTACACAGGCGTCTTCTAACTGTCTCAGTCCTCACAGGTAACTTGAAATGGTCTTTGATCATCCTGGAGCTGATCATTGGCCGATCCTTTGCCATTCTGGCTATTCTTCCATCCATTCGATTGGTAGTCTTCGTTTTCTTCCACCTCTCTCTGGTTTGGCTTTCCATTGTAAAGCACTGGAGATCATTTGAGCTGAACAGCTGATCATTGTCTGCACTTCTTTATAAGTTTCACTCTCTCCAATCAACTTTTTAATCAAAGTACGCTGTTCTTATGAACAATGTCTCGAACGACCCACATTTCTCAGGCTTTCAAGGAGAAATGCATGTACAACCTGTCCTGGCTTCAAGCTTAAATAAGGGCCACCTGATTCATACCTGTTTCTCCACAGAATGATTGACCTCACTTATTGAACTCCATATTGATATTATTTTGAACACCCCCCCCCTTTCAATTAATTATTCTAATACACAGACTCAAAAACATGCAGATCATGAATGCGGAGTCTGGTGGTTTCTTAGAATCTTCTGCACCAACTGGTAAATTGTTTGACTTGTGGTAATATTATTTATACCAAAAACAGTGATTAAAGGGAGTCTGTCACCCCATTTTTGGAGTATGAGATGCGGCCACCGCCCTCAGGGGCTTATCTACAGCATTCTGTAATGCTGTAGATAAGCTCCCGATGTCACCTGAAAGAGAAGAAAAACGAGTTATATTATACTCGCCCAGGGGCGGTCCGCCGTCCGGTCCAATGGGCGTCGCGGTCCGGTTCGGCCCTGTTGAGGGCAGAGCAGGGTACTGCAGTGCGCAGGCGCCGGACCTCTCTGACCTTTCCGGCTCCTGCGCACTGCAGTACTCTGCTCTGCCCTCACCAGGGCAGATCAGAGCGCCTGTGCAGGAGCCGCGACGGGATGCAAAGAAGAGGATGGCTTCTCCAGGAGATGGGAGGCGCCGAAACGGACCGCGACGCCCATCGGAACGCCCCTTGGTGAGTATAATATAACTCGTTTTTCTTCTCTTTCAGGCGACATCGTGGGCTTATCTACAGCATTACAGAATGCTGTAGATAAGCCCCTGATTGCGGTGGCCGCATCTCATACTCCAAAATGGGGTGACAGATTCCCTTTAATCTGGTTACTCATATTGGACTGCTATTATCTTGAACACTACTGTATTTTAGAAGTCTTTATATAAAGGAGCTGAGGATTTAGGGGAAAGAGGCAGAGCTCACAAAAGAATCTACTGCAGACTGTATTGACTAGAAACGGTAGAGGGGAAAATGCTAAATTATGCAGTTCATAAGTCATATAATCATCAAATAGGATATGCAACATCTTTAAAGGGAATCTGTCACCCCATTTTTGCACTATAAGCTGCGGCCACCGCTATCAGGGGCTTATCTACAGCATTCTGGAATGCTGTAGATAAGCCCCCGATGTAACCTGAAAGTGAAGAAAAACGAGTGGATTAAACTCACCCAGGGGCGTTCCGCCGTCCGGTCGGGTCCGGAGGGATTCGCGGTCCGGTTCGGCGCCTCCCATCTTGTAGCGAAGCCGGCCTCTTCTTTCCGTCACGTGCCCTCACCAGGGCAGAGCAGTGCGCCTGCACAGGAGCCGCGACGGGACGGAAAGAAGAGGCCGGCCCGACCGGACGGCGGAACGCCCCTGGATGAGTATAATCTAACTCGTTTTTCTTCACTTTCAGGTGACAGATTCCCTTTAAGGGGAACCCATCAGTCAATTCATTCTGCTCAAACCAAGGGCAGCATGAATCAGAGCCCGGCTGTATAACTCCAGCCAAATTATATATATATATATATATATATATATATATATGGTGCTGCTAGGTTTTTTAAATGCTGAAGCGTTCCAGAGAAAATATTCATGTGATTGACAGGTCTCTCCTTCGTATGAACATAGGGAGAGACCTGTCAATCACCTCTAGCATCGCTGGGAAGAATCAGCCAGGGAAGCCTCAAAGTAAACGTTCTCTGAAACACCAAAACGATTTAGAGAAAAATATACCTGACTGCAATCATGTAGCCATTATCTGATTCTTGCTTCCCGCTGTTTGGACAGAATGAATTTTGATGTTTCCAAATGCAAGTTGAGAATGGGATTTGAAAATCTGTAACAATTTTTTCTAGCATATTCCTCCTTTTTTCCCCGGAAATGTAGTAAAATAAAATTACAGAAATATGATGTGTGTGAACAGAGACATGGAATACAAATATGGAAATAATAATGTGATAGCAAGTAGCTTCATTTTAAGACTTTTTCGCACATGCCATATCACCAGCATTGTGCATTATTCTGTTGGATGCCATATTATAGAGGTAATCTCCCCAAGAGCACTGAGAGTCTTTGCAGGGAGAATAACTGCAATACAGTCCTGGCATTTTACATGGTTCTATATACAGATCTGCTGGACTGTGTGCCGCGATACACTCTCTGTGATCTGTAATCCGTTCTCTGTGATCTGCGATACGCTCTCTGTGATCAGCGATACGTTCTCTGTGATACGCGATACGTTCTCTGTGATCAGCGATACACTCTCTGTGATCTGTGATCCGTTCTCTGTGATCTGTGATACGCTCTCTGTGATCCGCGATACGCTCTCTGAGATCAGCGATACGTTCTCCGTGATCCGCGATACATTCTCTGTGATCAGCGATACACTCTCTGTGATCTGTGATCCGTTCTCTGTGATCCGCGATACACTCTCTGTGATCAGCGATTTGCTCTCTGTGATCAGCGATACGTTCTCTGTGATCAGCGATACACTCTCTGTGATCTGTGATCCGTTCTCTGTGATCCGCGATACGCTCTCTGTGATCAGCGATATGTTCTCTGTGATCAGCGATACATTCTCCGTGATCCGCGATACGTTCTCTGTGATCAGCGATACATTCTCTGTGATCTGCGATACGTTCTCTGTGATCAGCGATATGTTCTCTGCGATCAGTGATATGCTCTTTGTGATCAGCGATACATTCTCCGTGATCCGCGATACGTTCTCTGTGATCAGCGATACATTCTCTGTGATCTGCGATACGTTCTCTGTGATCAGCGATATGTTCTCTGCGATCAGTGATATGCTCTTTGTGATCAGCTATACGTTCTCTGTGATCAGCGATACGTTCTCTGTGATCAGCAATACATTCTCTGTGATCAGCGATATGCTCTCTGTGATCCCCGATGCGCTCTCTGTGATCAGCGATATGTTCTCTGTGATCAGCGATATGTTCTCTGTGATCAGCGATATGTTCTCTGTGATCAGCGATACGTTCTCTGTGATCAGCGATACGTTCTCTGTGATCAGCGATACGTTCTCTATGATCAGCGATATGCTCTCTGTGATCCTCGATGCGCTCTCTGTGATCCGCGATTTGTTCTCTGTGATCAGCTATACGTTCTCTGTGATCAGCGATACGTTCTCTGTGATTAGCTATATGCTCTCTGTGATCAGCCATACATTCTCTGTGATCAGCTATACGCTCTTGCATTCTCTGTGTGCCATTATACGCTCTCTGTGTGTCTCTATACGCTCTCTTTGCTGCTATACACTCTCTGATTGCCGCTTTATACACTCTCTTTGCTGCTATATACGCTCTCTTTTCTGCTATATGTGCTCTCTTTGCTGCTGTATCCTCTGTGCCGCTATACGCTCGGTATGTGCCTCTATACGCTCTCTGTGAGCCGCTATCTGCTCTCTGTGTGCCGCTATCCACTCTCTGTGTTCCACTATCCGCTCTCTTTGTGCCGCTATAATCTGTGAGCCGCTATCCGCTCTCTGTGAGCCGCTATCCACTCTCTGTGTGCCACTATCCGAACTCTATGTGCCGTTATATGCTCTCTATGTGCTGCTATCTGCTCTCTGTGAGACACTATACGCTCTCTTTGTGCCGCTGTACTCTGTGTGCCGCTATACTCTCACTGTGTGCCGCTGTCTGCTCTCTGCTGCTATCCGCTCTCTGTGTGCTGCTATCCGCTCTCTGTGAGCCACTATACTCTCTCTGTGTGCCGCTATACACTCTCTGTGGGCCGTTATAAGCTCTCTGTGTGCCGCTATACGCTCTCTGTGTGCTGCTATCCGCTCTCTGTGTGCCGTTATACGCTCTGTGTGCTGCTATCCGCTCTCTGCGCCGTTTATACGCGCTCTGTGTGCTGCTATCCGCTCTCTGTGAGCCACTATACGCTCTCTGTGTGCCGCTATACACTCTGTGTGCCGTTTTAAGCTCCCTATGTGCCACTATACGCTCTCTGTGTGCCGCTATATGCGCAGTGTGTGCTGCTATCCGCTCTCTGTGTGCCGTTATAAGCTCTCTGTGTGCCGGTATAACGCTTTCTGTGTGCCGCTATATGCTCGGTGTGTGCTGCTATCCGCTCTGTGTGCCGTTATACGCTCTCTGTGTGCCATTATTCGCTCGCTTTGTGCCACTATGCGCTCTCTGGGTGCCGCTGTATGCTCGGTGTGTGCTGCTATCCGCTCTCTGTGTGCCGTTATATGCTCTGTGTGCCGTTATACGCTCTCTGTGTGCCGTTATACGCTCTCTGTGTGCTGCTATATGCTCTCTGCTCTGTGTGCTGCTATATGCTCTCTGTGAGCCACTATACACTCTCTGTGTGCCGTTATAACGCGCTCTTTGTGCCTCTATGCACTCTCTGTGTGTCGCTATATGCTCGGTGTGTGCTGCTATCCGCACTCTGTGTGCTGCTATCCGCTCTCTGTGTGCCCTTTATATGCTCTGTGTGCCGTTATACGCTCTCTGTGTGCCGTTATACGCTCTCTGTGTGCTGTTATACGCTCTCTGTGTGCTGCTATATGCTCTCTGCTCTGTGTGCTGCTATATGCTCTCTGTGAGCCACTATACACTCTCTGTGTGCCGTTATACGCGCTCCTTGTGCCACTATGCGCTCTCTGTGTGTCGCTATATGCTCTGTGTGTGCTGCTATCCGCTCTCTGTGTCGTTATACGCTCTCTTTGTGCCACTATGCGCTCTCTGTGTGCCGCTATATGCTCGGTGTGTGCTGCTATCCGCTCTCTGTGTGCCGTTATACGCTCTCTGTGTGTCGTTATACGCTCTCTTTGTGCCACGATGCACTCTCTTTGTGCTGCTATACTCTCTGTGTGCCGCTATATGCTCGGTGTGTGCTGCTATCCTCTCTCTGTGTGTCGTTATACTCTCTGTGTGCCGTTATACGCTCTCTGTGTGTTGTTATACGCTCTCTTTGTGCCACTATACGCTGTCTCTGTGCCGCTATATGCTTGGTGTGTGCTGCTATCCGCTCTCTGTGTGCCGTTATACGCTCTCTGTGTGCCGTTATACGCTCTCTGTGTGTCGTTATACGCTCTCTTTGTGCCACTATGCGCTCTCTGTGTGCTGCTATACTCTCTGTGTGCCGCTATATGCTCGGTGTGTGCTGCTATCCGCTCTCTGTGTGTCGTTATACGCTCTCTTTGTGCCACTATGCGCTCTCTGTGTGCTGCTATACTCTCTGTGTGCCGCTATTTGCTCGGTGTGTGCTGCTATCCGCTCTCTGTGTGCCGTTATATGCTCTCTGTGTGCTGTTACACGCTCTCTGTGTGCCACTATGCGCTCTCTGTGTGCTGCTATACTCTCTGTGTGCCGCTATATACTCGGTGTGTGCTGCTATCCGCTCACTGTGTGCCGCTATCCGCTCTCTGTGAGCCACTATACTGTCTCTGTGTGCCTTTATACGCTCTCTGTGTGCCTCTATGCGCTCTCTTGTTCCGCTACATGCTCGGTGTGTGCTGCTATACCCTCTTTGCGTTCATGTTTGTTTCAAGCTAAGTTACTTTGACTAATTAAGGAAAACTGCAATAATACGTAATTCCCAATCTTCTGTAACTTTCCCAATGCTTACACGTGAAAGTACTGTTCTCATAATGTGTCGCTGCCACAGACCTCCATACATAGAATACAGAGAATAGAAATCCACCAACAACATGTAGGTGAATAGTCAAATTGCTAATAACTCTGAGAAAAGGCCGTCTTCCTGAGCTTGAGTGGTCTGTACTAGATCAGTTTTCATATCAGCTCCGGTTTAATAAGCTGTTTTATCTTTTCAGGTGCTCAGAGCTCATATTTTGCCCCTGACAAATGTGGCATTTAATAAATCCGGATCCAGGTAAGGAGATGAGATGCAGTTATGTAAGAGTGCTAACAGGGGTGTTGACGTCTTCAGCCATCAGCAATGCACTGCTCCTCAGCCTCTCTGCGTACCGGTTGCCGTTGTTGGTGCGCTGGTTGAACTGAGCGCTCTCTCATTAGCTAGCAGTGCCAGTTCTGACTACAGCAATGGTGACGCACAGGAGGACTGAAGCTGGCCGGATCCAGCAGCACAACAAGCTGTAAAACATAGAGCCTGCTCCTTACCTGGTTAACCGACCACTCTGAGACCGCCGGGCGGCCGGTAGCCTAGGTAATCAGCTATAAACTATAAAATTAAATATCCATCTGTTCTTGAAACGGATAAATTGCAAAGTTGTTTGTTTTTACAAGTACTTTGCTATTTTACCCATGTAATAACTTGCGACAGCCACTTTAAAGGAGTGGTTGTCCTCTACTAGAACATCCCCTTTTCATTCCCTATGTTTGGCCTCTTGAAAATAAACCCACCTGTACTCACCGTTCCATTAGTGTAGGCACTTGCATTCCTGGGGCTCACATGATTTTGTTATGACATTTGAGCCCGGCGCCCAATCAGTGCTGGCGTGACTCTACCCCGCCTACGGACATATATGTAATCAAGAGGAAGAGAGACCTGCGGCTAGCCGATCACTCCCTCATGATTAGTTATACGTTCGAAGGTGGTGTCAGTGATGCCAGCGCTGATTTGGCACAGGGCTCAAATGTCATAACAACCGTACGTGAGCCTGGGGAACGAGAGTGCCGACACCGCTGGAACGGGGCTGGCACCAGAGGTGAGTACAGGTGTTTTTATTTTCACTCGGCCAACCCTGGGGAATGAGAAGGGGTTGTCCCAGTAGTGGGCAACCCCTTTTAGTGTTTTACATTGACTGATATTTGTGTAAAATGATGTCCAGTTTGCCTTTTTTCTCTCTTTTTTCTCTTTTTTTTGTGTTATTCCAACACACACAAAGGAAATAAGCATGTGTATAACAAAATGTGTAATTGCAATAATTTTCTGGGAGAAATACTTAATTTTCTGGAACAATTTCAAGGGTGCCAATACAGTAGCTTTGGCCATGACTATAAATAAAACGTGGATTTCTCTAGAATAAAACGTCTGACTGCAGATATCAAAGTATAATTTTATTTCACTTTCTAAGACCTGAATGCCCACATCGCCGGCTTAGGAGGGTCGATCCTACTGATAGATTGCCTATTAGGTGGGTGTTATCAGATAGATCTCACTGGTGGAGTGTACTTCTTCCCCCTGTATGATGCTGCTCAAATCATAGGAAAGGAGAACCTGCCCGCACTATAGCTTAGAACAGGTTTCTCAGTGTGTGAGATGTATAATGTCAGACAGCCCTGATCTCCTGCTCTAACCTTCTGTATGAGTTAGTGTTGGGTGAGGGGCAGCTGAGTTTAGCTGTATCCCGTTACAATTCCTTCTATCAGTTCTCCTCCTTTCGTTGTATGGTCACCTCTACTGCTGTACTACCCCTCTCCCCAGACTGTCTGTCCAGAGATGGGTTGTTGTCTGCCTATGATTGGTCAGCATGCAATGGAAAGAAGTACACACCCTAATGAAAACTATCTGATGACACCCACTTGGACTTAATGGGAACCTGTCATCACGATTTAGTATATTAAAATAAAAGTATGGCAAAAAATGGCGCTGTTATTCTGATTTAAAAGATATCTGTATGGAAAAATCTGCATCCTAGTTGTTGTTTACTTTAGAAGTTTTGGTACACTATACTTTTTGTGCATTGGGCGGGACTGTGGGTAGAGTTTTCATCAGATTGACATCTGATGGTCTTCCGCAAAATGGCGGCGCATGCACAGAATGGAGATCTCAGCTCGTCACTGAATTTTCGCCACTGCCGCCATTTTGCTGAAGAAAGCAGGGAGATGAATGTATGCCAGTGTTCCCAACTCCAGTCCTCAAGACCCATCAACAGGTCATGTTTTCAGGATTTCCTTTGTATTGACCTGTTGGTGGGCCTTGAAGACTGGAGTTGGGGAACCCTGATGTATGCAAGCGCCGCCCGAGACAAGGGGCGGCACTAGTGCAAACTTTAAAGAATGAGGCACTTACAAACACAGAGGGGCCGCAGCAGAGCCAAAAACCCTGCCCATAGTCCTGCCTCACAGTCCCACCCCAGTGCATGAAAAGGATATTGCGCCAAAACTTCCAATGTGAATTAAACAAGAATCTGTATCTGGATTTCTTCCCTACAGGTATTTATGAAATCAGTATAACAGCACCATTATGACCATACCTTTATTTTAACATATTAAATCGTGATGACATGTTCCCTTTAATAGAAATTAACAAATCAGGGACAAAAATAAATGTTTTATTCTGCTCGGCATCCACTATTACATCATGTGAATGTTACCTAATTGCTCTTACTAAAATTGTTCAAGTGCGCCCTGATGTCCTCATTTCCGTGCCTGTCTCACCATCAAAGCAGATCCCACCTCCATGTTGGCTGTGACATGGGCTACAACTTCTGCCCCTTCTCTGTGTTGACGATGCTGTGCCTGTCTGTCTACTATTGTTCAGTAGTAATGATGAGCGAATGAGCTCGGATAAGGTGTTATCTCAGCATGCTCGGGTGCTAACCGAATGACTTCATCATGCCCTAATAATATGTTCGAGTCCTCGCATCTGCATGTCTCATGGCTGTTCGACATCCACAACACATGCAGGTATTGCCTAACAAACAGGCTATCCCTGCATGTGTTGCAGCTGTCGAATAGCGGTGAGACATGCAGGCGCAGGTTCTCCAACATATTTTTCGAGCACGCCGAAGTCACTTGGTTAGCACCCGAGCATGCGGAGATAACACCTTATCTGAGCACGTTCGCTCATCACTATTCAGTAGCTTAACCCACGTCCTCCATCACTGAATGGCTCAGCTATTGAAATGAGCCACCTACTTAGACAGATTGTCATTGGATAACTTCTACATTAATTGGATCCACTGACAAAAATCTAATAGCAATCTATCCTGTTGGGTCATGTAGATATGAATATAGTTAGCCTGGAAATCTGTACAAATTAGTAAAATAAGGTGACCCAGTCATGTAAAAAATCACTATTTATCTGCATAGATCAAGTTAATCTATCTTTAAATAGCATTTAAATCCTGTTCTTGTCCCTTACTGGAGCAGCTGCTCCTAGGGTGAAAATTAACTGATATCCTCCCTGTGGCCGGTCGCTTTCAGTCATCAGGGCAGTGCACGGAGCGGATTCAGTCACCGTAGCTGTAATCACCCCCTGACACATTGACCGCTCTGTCAGCAAACTGGGTGTGTAGAGCAGGCTGTCAATCAAAGTGCAAGAAATTAAAAAGAATTGATGTCCTGTTCACTTCTCCAACATTTCAATTGGAGATCCTAGAAAAACCTTTTACGATAGACGGCCTGTGATCTGGGTGTGGTACATGGAGCTTCCAGGTCAAATTGCCATAAAAAAAAATCCAAACAGGATATTCTTCAGCATCACCAAAAAAGGAGTTTAAACTTAGCTTTCAATAGCATAGCATAAAATCAAAATATACCCAATATGCTCATAGTTAAAAAGAATCAATTTTCTTACTCGTTTTGGGTTTTTTAATCCAAAACGCGTTTCACATGAGTCTGTAGCAGCTGCTCCACTAAGACGACTAGACGGATTTAAACACTATTAATCTGCAGATTAACCCCTTATCTGCAAGTAAATGTCATTTTTTTCTATAACTGGTTCCCTGTAAGTGTTTTACTCAATGTCATGTATATTTCAGCTGCAGATGAAGGAAGGGAGACACACTAGACATTACTAGTGGGTAGGCGGAGCCCAGATGAGATAGACACCTCAGATTAAAAAGAGTGTTGACCGGCCCCTCCAGCTCGGGCTGCTCCTACTCAGCTCTCCAGTTTTCGATATGAGGTCAGAGAAGATAGTCGCTGCTGGAAGCAGCTCCTCAGAAGATTTTATTATTTTTTATCGGACAAGAGACTTGGATCACCAAATGGGGTCTAGAGGTCTCAGGGGTCTCAGCGCTGCTGGACCCCAACCTCTCCCTTGGCGGATCTGTATTACCCTATATGGTGGTCCCTGCAGAACCCTGCCGGCCCGGGGGGATGAGGATGGCTTCCCTGGCGGGGGCGCAAACCGCGCTACAGGGGTCACTGCGATCCCCGCCCTGGGGGGAAGCATGGGCAAGCGCCAGAAACCCCTGGGGGTCCCTGTGGCGCTTTCGGCTGGTGAGTACCCCACATTTAATATGTGTTTGAGTGTTTTCAGCGACTGCTGCGGCAGACGCTGTTACAGTATACATGCGGTGACTGTGTGTTTTTTGTCCGCAGGTGGATGCCTGCAGGACATAGGAACGGGGGAGAGAGGAGCTGCGCGCCTTTTTTATTTGAATTTCGCGCCGCTCTGAGCGCGCGCTTTACGGCAGTCTCCTTTTCCGGCTTCCCTCATGAAGCACATGGAGGCACAGCGCGGCGGCCATTAGCCGAGTAATGCTGACAGGCTGAAAGCTCCCTCGGACATCGCTCTCCTCCCCTCTCGGCAGCGCTGCACCGCGACCAGCTGGGTGAGTCGCTTCTACCCGTCTAGGGCAGAAGCTTAACCCCTTCACCCCCACAGCGCGGGCGCCTTTCTGAGGCACAAATGGGTGGCAGACTGCGCTGCCTGTACTGTTATCTCAAAGCTCGCACACCTTTTCAATATAAGAGGTTGTGGGGACTCTGCGACAGTAATACTGCCACTATATGCTAACGACGACGCATACTATGCGATCGTTTGTGTGATCATTTTTAATGTCGCTAGTAGCTGCCAATCTGGGCGATCTCATTAACAACGCATAGGCGGTTAGCGATCCCTTAATGACTTTGGCGGTCATTGCGATTTACAAACAGCGCAATTTTTTAGCGATCTTGTGAACGTTTTTCTTGTTAAGTGTGGCATAGCTGTCCTATAGCTGCTGCCTTATAAGAGGCACTTGGGGCTCGCACACCCTTTTCATTATTAAGGTTGTGGGGAGTCTGCGACTTTAACCCCTTCTTAGGCGGTTAACTCTTAATGGGGGACAGCTGGGGTAGCTCTCTCCTTAAGAGCTTTAACCCTTCAGCGTTTCGTTTTTTCTTTAAGAAACCACACTTTCTAGTTACTGACAGGTTTAACCTGCCATATACTGTGCAACCGTCTCCCAGATCCGCTACAGGATCAGTATCGCGTATCTGACGCGCAGACCTGGACGGCGTCAAGCGCAGCGGTCGGAGGTTTCCAGTCGCAGAATGGAGGCCCTCGCTAGTTTCTATTGATGGCCTGTCTGATTTTCTATTATTGAGTGTCAGCTAGATCCTCTCATGTCAGGAAGCGACACAAGCCGGTGCCTTCCTTCCCGCATAACGAAAATGTCCGATTCGGACAAGGAGGATCGGCAGGGACACTCTGCCTCCCTTTTGGCTGTAAAGAGGTTTTTATTGGAGGCGTTACAGTTACCGAAGGAGGTATCTGGACGTCCTGGTAAGTCGGCCCGGATGTTTTCAATCACGATCAAGCTTTACCATCACTGGATGAGCTTAATGGGGCAGTGGAGAAGGAGCGCCTGTGTCCAGAAAATTGAGACACCGTATCCATGTTCTACGGAGTTGATGATAATTGGATCCTTCTCCTGAAGTGGATGTCCCTTTATCCCAGCTTAGCAAAATCCTCCTTGTTAAGGGGAAGGCGAGTCTGCAGGACCGCTGGACAAAAAACGTAGATGGCAGAAAAATCCATCTGCGAGGCCGTGGATCATGGATTCGGTATTAAGAATCCATGTGTGCTTGTAAAGTTTCCCTGAGCCGGTTGGACCGTCTACGGACGGCGTGGCAGGGTGGATCTCCTCTATAGAGGTAGATGGGCTTTTCCAGTTTTTGGAGGATACTAAACTGCTATCCAGAGCGCAATCCTTGGCAGTCACAGTCAGAAGAGCACTGTACCTTAGACAGTGGACGCAGTTTCCAAACAGGGTTTGCTAGCTTGCAAGGTGGTCAGCTATTTGGACCTGACCTCACGGAGCTGATTGCCAAGGTAAAGGCAAAAGAAACAGCTTTACCGCAGTGCAGAGCTGTGACCTCTGCGTTTAGCAGGACTAGTGCCGGTAGTTGTCGGCGGTCCTTTCGTTCCAGGGGATGATTCAGTCAGCCCTCTGGGGTTCGGGTCGTCTCTCTCTTTTTAAAAAAAAAAAAAAAGGGGGTATTCTCAGAAATTCCGCATACCCTGGAAACAGAACTTCCGTTAAGACAAGCGGGAAGCTGGCAAAAAGCCCGCTAAGGCGGACTGACGCCTGGGTCTCACTCGAGCGCTCTCGAGTGGGGGGTCGTCTATTCCTATTCAAACCGACTTGGGCTTCCCGCATGTCGGACGCCTGGGTGACACGGGTTGTGTTGACAGGCTACTTCATAGAGTCTCTTTTTCGACCCCCAGACAGTTTTTTTGTCAACCTCGCGTTCTGTCAGAGCCCGAGCTTTTTGCCGCTCTGCTGTGGAGGTAGATTCCCTTCTGCAGAAAGGTGTGGTGGTACCGGTTCCGCCGGAGGGCCGGGGAAGAGGGTTTTATTCTAACCTCTTTGTGGTCCCCAAAAAAGAGGACAAATTTCGGCCCATTCTGGATCTCAAAAGATTGAATCGGCATGTCCACGCCAGGAAATTCCGCATGGAGTCGCTTCGCTCCGTTTTGGCGGCCCTGTCGCAGAACGCTTTTTTGGTGTCAATCGACATTCGCGACGCTTATTTGCACTTCCCAATCGGAAGGGCCCACCAACGCTTCCTTCGTTTTGCCATAGGTCAGGGCCATTACCAGTTTGTGGCTCTGCCATTCGGGTTGGCCTCAGCGCCCAGAGTTTTTACAAAAATTCTGGCGCTTTTCATGGCGATTCTTCGAAGGCAGGGGGTTACGATTCTTCCCTACCTGGACGACCTTCTGATTGTGGCATCTTCGAAAGAGGAGGCGGTAACTGCTCGCAATCTATCCCTTCAGCTCCTGGAGGATTTCGGGTGGTTGGTCAATTGGGAGAAGTCGTCTCTGGAACGGTCGCAGTCAATCCTGTTTTTGGGGATGCATTTCGACACGGTGCGAGCAGTGGTGTCCCTGCCTCCAGACAAGCAAGCATGTCTACTTTGACATGCACGGGTTATGAAGTCTTCGACAGCAATGTCCCTGCGAAGCTGTATGCGTCTTCTGGGGTTGATGGTGGCGTCCATGGAAGCACTTCCGTTTGCCCGGTTTCATTCCAGGGCTCTCCAAAGGTTCATTCTGAGCCATTGGGATCGATCGCAGGTTTTCACTGGATTGCAGTGTCATCATCCCCCACAGGGTACGAGAGTCCCTAGGATGGTGGATACGTCCGAAAGAGTTATCCCTGGGAAAGTCCTTCCTCCCTCCGAAGTGGTCGGTCATAACCACCGATGCCAGCCTGACGGGCTGGGGGGGGTGTCTGGAACGATCTTTGGAATCAGGGAGTATGGTCGTCGGAAGAGTCTGTCTTGCCGATCAACATCCTGGAATTGAGGGCGATTTTTTCTTTGCCTCCAACACTGGACGGTCCCTTTAAGCGGTCTGCCAGTCCGAGTGCAGACGGACAATGCGACGGCGGTCGCATATATCAACCACCAAGGCGGGACTGGGAGTTCCAAGCTCATGGTGGAGGTATCTCTTATCCTAGTATGGGCAGAGACCAGAGTGCCAGCTATCTCTGCGATCCACATTCCAGGAGTTCAGAATACCACGGCGGACTTTCTCAGTCGCGAGAAGATGGATCCCGGAGAATGGAGTCTTCATCCGGAAATTTTTGCACTGCTGTGCTCCCGTTGGGGAACTCCCCAAGTGGATCTGATGGCATCCAGGTTCATTGCCAAGTTACCGACTTTCATGTCCAGGTACAAGGATCCGAAGGCTGTGGCGGTGGTTGCTCTAGTGGCTCCGTGGGACCAATTCGAGCTAATCTATGTTTTCCACCGATTCCCTTACTCCTCCTGGTGTTACGTCGGATCAGACTAGAGAGAATCCCGGCTAGGTTGATAGCCCCAGATTGGCCAAGGAGGACGTGGTTGTCGACACTGGGGTCGCTCCTGGCAGCGCCACCATTTCTACTTCCTTTCCGCTCTGACCTGTTAACCCAAGGGCCCGTTCGTCATCCGAACCTGATGTCTCTGCGTTTGACGGCGTGGTTCTTGAGACCGAAATATTGATCCGTCAGGGTTTTTCAGCCGAAGTCATTGCCACTTTGCGAGCTGCCAGAGGTCCGGCTACTACTAGGATTTACCACTTGGGAAGCCTTCTTTTCGTGGTGTTCGGGTTCTTCAAGGAACCCGAGGATTTTTTCCATTCCCAATTTGTTGGTTTTCCTGCAATTCGGGTTGGACAAGGGGTTGGCAGTGAGCACCCTGAGGGGTCAGGTTTCTGCTCTGTCCTTGCTGTTTCGAAAGGCTATCGCCTCACGTAGGGACGTACGTTCCTTTTTTCGCGGCGTAACCCGCCAGTTTCCGCCGCGGAAGGCGCCTGTGTCTCCTTGGCGCCTCAATCTTGTTTTGGAGGCTCTTCAACACGGGCCTTTTTGAGCCTATGGACTCTGTTAGTCTTTCTTTGCTCTCTTGGAAGGTTGCCTTCCTAGTGGCGGTCACCTCTTTGAGAAGGATTTCTGAGTTGGCGGCTCTTTTCTACTTGCCTCCTTTTCTGGAGTTTCACCCGGATCGTGTAGTGCTTTGCACACGGGGCGACTTTCTACCTAAGGTGGTGTCGCAATTTCATCTTAACCAGGATATTGTGTTGCCCTCTCTTTGTCCGGGGCCGAGTAATGCGAAGGAACGGGCCTTGCACACATTGGATTTGGTGCGGGCTTTGAAGTTCTAATTGTCTGTTACCCAAAGTTTTCGGGAGTCGGACTCCCTGTTTGTGATTCCAGCAGGTCGTCGACGTGGTCAACGGGCTTCCAAGGATTCTATAGCTCGTTGGATCCGGTCGGCCATTTTGGAGGCTTACCGACTTAAAGGCGAACCTTGCCCGATTAAGGTTCGAGCTCATTCCACGAGAGCTGTGGGCTTTCCATCAAGGGGCCTCGGCAGCTTAGCTTTGCTGGGCAGCGACCTGGCGCTCCGTCCACACCTTTACAAGATTTTATAAGGTGGACGTTAGTGCTTCCGCTGATGCAGCCTTAGGACGTAGGGTCCTGCAGGCGGCTGTAGTTTAAAGTTCTAGTTAACTTGTATTTGGCGCCTGTTGCGCATTTATCAAGGTTGTTGGGATTCTGCCTCTTTTGGTTTTTTCCCACCCTTAATTTTTGGACTGCTTTGGGATGTCCCACTAGTAATGTCTAGTGTGTCTCCCTTCCTTCATCTGCAGCTGAAAGACGGATTTTGGTAAGAACTTACCTGTAAAATCCTTTTCAGCGAAGAAGGAAGGGAGACACACATCCCTTCCATGGCAGAAGTGTGTTGTTGTTTTTCAGATGCGGCGTGACCCTTCTCTGATAGCGATTATCTGGGCTGAGGTCGACGCGCTAAGGCTCTGTTCCAGCATCGCCAGCTCATCGCAGTGGTCAGGTCCAGTGAGTAGTACCTGGAACTGTGTGGTTTTTGCCTACATGCATGCATAACCTGTATTTTTTGTGTTTTATTCTCTGAAGTCCTTCAGAAGGGGTTATGTTGCTCCGCTGGTGATATTGCTCTTCCTTAAGCTTGGTACAACTGGAGAGCTGAGTAGGAGGAGCCCGAGCTGGAGTCAACACTCTTTTTAATCTGAGGTGTCTATCTCATCTGGGCTCCGCCTACCCACTAGTAATGTCTAGTGTGTCTCCCTTCCTTCTTCGCTGAAAAGGATTTTACAGGTAAGTTCTTACCAAAATCCGTCTTTTTCCTGTAATGCTGCATCACCTCCCTACATGACATTTGAGCAGTTTCCATATTGGATAAAAGCTATGGCTGCAGAGCTTGGGTCGTGGCGTTTTAGCCACAGAACAACGGAGTATTGGACATGGAGTTGTCCCCCATTACTACCCTATGCACGTGCTGATCAGTGGGTGAACGACAGGCATTTTATTTTCTGCCTTCTTACAAAATGCCTAATGTGTGGCTACATAAATTGCTTGTCTAGTGCGATGAATCTGTGAGACACAGCGGGGAAGGTGATTTATGTCTAACAGCCGAGAGGCACACGGGGTGACATGAGAAGACTCCCTCAGGCGAGGACTGCGCACTAAATAAATTGCAGAACATCTATCCATTCTTCTGTGTGAACATCGGCCTAGTAGTTACATGAACTATGGTTTGTCATCACCATATTTCAAGTCACAACCCACACACTAATGAAGAAGATAGAAAAGTCTTAGGTCGCGTGTCACAGTTGATCATTTGACTATAGAACGAGCGTGGTGCGACCCTTACATTTTATGTTTTTTCACATTTATTTTTCATTATTTTTGGCTACGACTGCACAAAGTCTTTATCTGTTTGCAGTAAAATTGCTGCATTATCCTTACTAAACCAAACAACCACAGCCAACACACCTGTCACTATAAGTGTACAGTCATGGCCAAAAGTTTTGAGAATGACACAAATATTAATTTTTACAAAGTCTACTGCTTCACTTTTTCTAATGGCAATTTGCATATACTCCAGAATGTTATAAAGAGTGATCAGCTTAACAGCAATTACTTGCAAAGTCAATATTTGGCTAGAAAATGAACTTTATCCCCCAAAATACATTTCAACATCATTGCAGCCCTGCCTTAAAAGGACCAGCTAACCTCTTTTCAGTGATTGCTCCATTAACACAGGTGTGGGTGTTGATGAGGACATGGCTGGAGATCAATCTGTCATGATTAAGTAAGAATGACACCACTGGACACTTTAAAAGGAGGCTGGTGCTTGGCATCATTGTTTCTCTTCTGTTAACCATGGTTATCTCTAAAGAAACACGTGCAGTCATCATTGCAATGCACAAAAATGGCCTAACAGGGAAGAGTATCGCAGCTAGAAAGATTGCACCTCAGTCAACAATCTATCGCATCATCAAGAACTTCAAGGAGAGAGGTTCCATTGTTGCCAAAAAGGCTCCAGGGCACCCAAGAAAGACCAGCAAGCGCCAGGACCGTCTCTTAAAAGTGTTTCAGCTGCGGGGCCGGGCTACCAGCAGTGCAGAGCTTGCTCAGGAATGGCAGCAGGCAGGTGTGAGTGCATCTGCACGCACTGTGAGGCAGAGACTCTTGGAGCAAGGCCTGGTCTCAAGGAGGGCAGCAAAGAAGCCACTTCTCTCCAGAAAAAAACTTCATGGACAGACTGATATTCTGCAAAAGGTACAGGCAGTGGACTGCTGAGGACTGGGGTAAAGTTATTTTCTCTGATGAATCCCCTTTTCGATTGTTTGGAACATCAGGAAAACGCCTCATTCGGAGAAGACAAGGTGAGCGCTACCACCAGTCTTGTCTCATGCCAACTGTTAAGCGTCCTGAAACCATTCATGTGTGGGGTTGCTTCTCAACCAAGGGAATCGGCTCTCTCACAGTCTTGCCTAAAAACACAGCCATGAATAAAGAATGGTACCAGAATGTCCTCCAAGAGCAACTTCTCCCAACCCTCCAAGAGCAGTTTGGCGATCAACAATGCCTTTTCCAGCATGATGGAGCACCTTGCCATAAATCAAAGGTGATAACTAAATGGCTCAGGGAACAAAACATAGAGATTTTGGGTCCATGGCCTGGAAACTCCCCAGATCTTAATCCCATTGAGAACTTGTGGTCAATCATCAAGAGACGAATGGACAAACAAAAACCTAAAAATTCTGACAAAATGAAAGCATTGATTGTGCAAGAATGGACTGCTATCAGTCAGGATTTGGTCCAGAAGTTGATTGAGAGCATGCCAGGGAGAATTGCAGAGGTCCTGAAGAAGAAGGGTCAACACTGCAAATATTGACTTGCTGCATTAACTCATTCTAACTGTCAATATAAGCTTTTGTTACTCATATGTTTGCAATTATTATATTTCTGTCTGTGATAAAAAACATCTGTCAAACACACATAAAAACCAGAGGGCAGCAGATCATGTGAAAATATAATATTTGTGTCATTCTCAAAACTTTTGGCCATGACTGTAATGTCTAAGTGCACATATCCAATGTGGCCATTAACAGACAAATATAACCTAGAATGAAAATTCGTAGAAACGCTGCAATAAGTAGAGTAACAAAAAAGTATCAAAAAAGCGTAAAAGCCTTCTTACCACACAAGGTATACCCAGTCAGGATGTTCCCTAATTCTAATATCTCGCCTCACTGTGCCAGAAGGCCTCAAAATAGATGTTGGGAGAGAAGGAGCTGTGCCTGACTGTGCTTCATACGTGCGTGTGGAAAGCTGAGGGAATCTGTCAGTAGGATCCACCCTCCTAAGCTGTCTATATGGGCATGTAGGTCATAGAAAGCTGAATAAAATGATACCTTGATATCTGCGATCTGATGTTTTATTGCAGAGACATCTGTTTTTCTTACTATGTAAATGAGCTCTTAAGATCTATGGGTGGGACATAGATCCCACCAAGAGTCTGTCCTGGTATTATTTTAAATGAAAGGGAAGGCATGTAGTCCAGGAGAGTGGACTATCAGTCATTACATGTCTCACACTGGCGACACCCCAGTGACAGCACAGCATTTAATCTTAATTATCCAAAAGTCTATTTTCAGTAGGCCAGGAGAAATAGGCTTTTGTCTGAATGTTGACTATTGAATTTATGTGTTTTTCTTTGTTTGGTGAAAAAACACAGACTATTGCTTGTATGCGCCTGCCTGTTGACTTTTGAGCTGCTGTTTGCTGCAGCTCATATTCTGCTATCTTTGAGGGACAGGGACATAGGGTAATTGAACAATCGATTTTTGTTAATATGTTGATTGACCATTGTGTGAGTCCATGTGGCTTGTTGACCTGCAGAGCAGTGAGGGACCAAAGGTGTGGATTGATTAAATACTCAAACAATGAGAAGTGAGCTGTAGCCACTTTTCCCCAATCCTGTGGAAAAATGCTCGAATAAGAGCTGTGAACTATAAAAGGGGGACGTGCCTCTGTATCAAGAGACTTTTTACACAACCACAGCCAGGTACACTCTACAGGACAGCTGCCAGCACACCATGGCTCCATCAAGAGGGACACAGATTTGACATTCTACAGGATGCCAGCTTAAGGATCACGACACTAGCTGGAAGAATACAAATCTGCTCCATTAACTATCACTGAACCTATGGATACATTTGAGGAAACCAGGCTGGGACCCTCCGGTCACCTGATCCCCAAGGATATGTTTGGAGAAGCCATCTTGGGACCCTCCGGTCACCTGGCTCCATGGAGACATTCAGGGAACCCAGGTTGGGGCCATTCGGTTACCTGGTCTCATGCCTCAGAGGAGTGTCAGCTTCCTAAGCTTGTCGTTACCTCCTCTCTGTGGGTTCCCGCCAAAAGCGGGGTGCCACTGGTGGGGGTAGTTGGCCTTGGAAGCCTCGAATACACAGCTGCTCTAATCCCGGTGAGCCAGCTGAAGGGTGAGACTGTGTAATTTACACCATTTTGTGTATTTTCTGGGACTGTTCTATATGTTATTGTCCGTTGGTGTGTCAATAAAGTATTTCCACTCTGTTTTACACTCACCCTGTGTTTTCTGAGTAGTATTCTGCCCACTGGAAAGGAGAGCAGGCGTTCAGTTGGATAAGCTCTGGTCCATGCGGTCTCGGGCCAGTGGACGAGATCACCCACTGACCCTTGAATCTCCACAGCCCCCTACCTTCAAAATAAGCTCTGAAAGCAGATTCTCAGGGAGATCTAATTCCGAACCATAGATCTGAACAGCTCATTTACATATTAAGAAAAATGTGGATTTCCATGGAATAAGATATCGGATCCCAGATATCAAGGTGTCATTTTATTCAGCTTCCTATGACCTTATAGACGGCTTAGAAGGGTTGATCCTGCCGACAGATTCTCTACTGTATAAGTTGCAGAGAACAAGGAGGCGGCCACATCCTCAAATGTGCTGCGTACAATAAACTGAAGCAAAACCAAAAAAAAGGCCAGTACACCTCTTTGTGAAAGTGTAATATGTAGGTGAAAATATACTGTGGGTGGCTTTCATGCTTTTTTGGTAAAAAAAGTACCTTCAGATTTTTATGTTTTACTATTTATTTTCTTTTTGCAATGTGTCTACACTTGCTTTTATTCTAGACTATATTTGTCTATTAATGGCCTCAGTGTGAATATGCAAAAAGTATTAGTGAATCGCAGATAACATTACTTTTTGCTTTATTAAAAAAATGTAACTTAATCAATTTTTTTTATTTATGTAGTTTTATTACCGGCAGTTATGACCGCACATGTAAAGTCTGGGACACAGCCTCAGGAGAGGAGCTACATACCTTGGAAGGACATCGAAATGTGGTCTATGCCATCCAGTTTAATAACCCCTATGGGTAAGAGAAGAGACCAATTCAGTGGAAAAAGTTACAATAACATATATAATGCAACTCAACTTTTTTCTCAGTTTTTGCTGATACAAATTTTTTAACCTTAAGTAATTTTAAACATCTTTACAATTTTGTATACCAATGTTTAACGCTCCAAAGGAGAAGTCTGGTGTAAACCTTTTCTGCTTTTCGTCTGTATACAAACTTATTTATCCCCATGGTTGCAGAATTCAAATATGTCCTTAACTTCTTGCTACAAGATGTATTCTATAGTTTACCAAAAAATATTGGTAAATTGTAGGTATTTGATTGCAAGATCTGGTTACAAAGGTTTCTTTGTTACGTGTCACCATGGAGACACATGAACCTGTATGGAAGCTGTAGACACAAAACTGTGGTAGAATAATTTTATTTAAGGCTATTATTTCCTTTTTATTTTGTTACTTTATTTTATTTGGCCCTGCAATTTCTTCCGCTTAGCCCAATAGTTGCTTATATTCGTTAAGTGTAGCATATGACCACTCTTCACTTGTATCCATGCACCTGTATAGTAGTTGGGGTATTAGCCATTTTTCAGTCTACTAAAGGCTGGGTCTCACATAGCGATACACCAGCGATCCCAACAACGATCAGGATCGCTGGTGTATCGCTACATTATCGCTGCTGAGCTGCCAAACAGGCAGCTCAGGCAGCGATCAGTACAAGCGACACTGCGGGTAACATCGCTTAGTTACCTGCAGTGTACATTGGATACCAGCGCCCTGATGCAGGGAGCTGGTAACCAAGGTACACATCGGGTTTCCAGGCGCTGCGCGGGGCCTGGAAACCCGCTGTGTACCTTGGTTACCAGCTCCCTGCTTCAGGGAGCTGGTAACCAAGGTACACAGCGGGTTTCTAGGCACAGCCCCGCGCCTGGTAACCCGCTGTGTACCTTGGTTACCAGCGGATCGCTGGTCTCCCGCCTGTCACACGCAGCGATGCGTGCCTGTCAGCGGGAGACCAGCGATCAAAAAAATGTCCAGGACATTCAGCGACGATCAGCGATACCCGGCAGGGGGGCTGATCGTCGCTGAATGTCACACACAGCGATATCGCTGGGGAGATCGCTGCTGCGTCACAAAACTAGTGACTCAGCAGCGATCTCGCTAGCGATATCGCTATGTGAGACGGGGGCTTAAACCGCAAACCTGGGACTTGGATATGAGAGATTAAAGGATTAAGTAAACATGGAAAAGTCAAATCTCAAATTTCTCAACAGAGATAAAATAGCCACTGGATCTTTCGATAAGACCTGCAAGTTATGGAGTGCAGACACTGGGAAATGTTATCACACCTTCAAGGGACACACTGCAGAAATAGTAAGTACCCCCCTAAATGTACTTTCCCACAACATGCACAAATGCTTCTAAATGTCGGCCGTCATGCAGATATGCAGTGTCAGCCATTGCCCACAAAAAAAGGTTAAAGGGGTTGTCCACTACTTGAACAACCCCTTCTCAATCCCTTTATTTCCCTCCCCAAGTAAAATAATAACATGTACTCTCACCTCCGGTGCTGGCGCCATTCCATCATTGGCTCTCCTGGGGATCGCGTAACATCCCTGCTGACAATCAGCGCTGGCACCACTCTTCAGAAAAATCTAGACACCTAGAGGAAGTAAGAGAACAGCCGCAGCTCTAACTTCCTCCAGATGTCAATTACGTTCTTAGGAGAGAATCCCCGAGAGAGCCAGTGCTGACACCGCTGGAAGTGCGCCAGCACCGGAGAGGAGTATAGGTGTTATTATTTTACAGGGGGAAAACAAAGGGAATCAGAAGGGGTTGTCCAAGCAGTGCCATTACTGCAATAGTGCCAGCCTAAACGCACTCCCAAATAAAGCGGCTGTTTCTTCGTTGCCTCTGTCCTCTCTCCCACCATGCTCCCTTTGGGACAGATAAACACTGCTTTATGTAGCACTGATCATTTCTATATATAACACATTTTTTGTTATCAATATAATTAACATGACATGAAATTAATGAGTCAATATAATCTTTTCCTATTTAAAGGCATTCACCTGAGGCTTTTTTAAGAAGGCCTTTGCGCCATAGTATAGATCTGTCAGTATAGTAAAATGAATCGTGAAGCAGGCCTTCCTTTTTTGCCGAGCTGCCTGTCGGGGTCCCCTGAGCCAGATGTATGTTACACACAATTAAGTCCTATTGCCTTTCTGCTTCTTTTCACATATATTTTTCGGTATTGATTTTAATATACCTAGGTATAAATTCCCAAATACGGTACTCAGACCTACTGAACATTTGCTAAGTTTTGTTTTTAATTAATATATCAGTCCAACTTAAAGGGAACCTATTGGCACATTTTTACTTATGAAGTAGTAGTAGCAGCTCAGTGGCTCAGTGGTTAGCACTGCAGCTTTGCAGCGCTTGGGGTCCTAGGTTCAAATCCACCAAGGACAACATCTGCAAGTTTGTATGTTCTCCCCGTGTTTGTGTGGTGTTCTCCGGTTTCCTCCCACACTCCGACGACATACTGATAGGGAATCTAGATTGTGATCCCCAATGGGGACAGCGATGATGACATCTGTAAAGCGCTGTGGAATTAATGGTGCTATATTAGCAAAGCATAATAAATAAAAATAATAGTAGTAATAAATAAAATAGTAGAGATGCGTAGGTGCTTGTACCCCTATACCTTTTTTGTAGAGATGCAGTGTGCCACTGATGAGAGATCTATTGTAGAAGAGAAGTACAAATCAGGCTGGAAGTCCCCTTGGAAGAAACTGTCCAGTCATATATCTGTATATGCAGTTATACTGTTGCTGAAATGGGAATACCCTTTAAGCAGGAGAGGACAGGTCATCCATAGAGAGAAAAACACTTAAAGAGGATATCAGGGACTTTAAAAAAAAAAAAAAGGTTAACATAGGCCACTACCTGTTTGTTGTACCCGGTGCCAGTCAATGATCGCTCCTGCCAAAGATTCAGCTGCTCTATGTCAACACAGCAGCAGTTTCTCTTCCTGTTGACAGGGCGGGACTACTGTTGTCATGCTGATTGCAGCCGACTTCCCCCAATTAGGCAGCAGAGAGACGACAGTCAATCAGCATGACACCAGTTGTCCTGCCCTGTCAACAGGAAGAGAAACCGCTGCTCTGTTGACAAGGAGTAGCTGAATATCTAGCAGGATCGGTCAATGACGGGCTTCCCCTTCATGTACTCACAATTACCACCTAATGCATGTTAATGGTCACACATATATGAAGTGTTCCCCTCTAGGTATCATGACCGAGTGGGACAATAACATGATATCAGGCTGCGCTGCTGTAATGAACCAATGGGACCAAGATGAGTTGAACGGTTTTTATCTCCACAACGCGCTTTTAGGCTGGACTAGCTCCTTTTTCAATTTAAAAAAACAATTGCATAGCAAGTGTTCAAGGGCAGGGGGTTTATAAAGAATTCTTCATTACAGGAGCGCAGCCGGCTATCGTGTTATCCTTTTTATTGGTGAACTATCCTGGAGGAGATCATCCCCAGCCACGAGTTTTGCCTGCCCACAACCTTCTCAGGTGAGCATGTTCCCTTTACTTTCCTTGCATCCAAAAGGATATCACCCGATGGTCTTGGATGCTTCTGTTCCCCTACAGTTTTTCTACTACTCTAGGTATCATCACATTCTTATTACACATTTTAATGCTTTTTTTTATTATTAAATATCAAAAAGTTATTATCAGGCATATGACAGCTCTTTCATTTTCTCTTTTGTTTTCATTGTGTAAAATTTGTCACAGTCTATTGTGCTTTAGGCAACGAAATGCTCTAACAGAAAGCAAACCTAAAATCAAATATTTAATATATTTTTTTTTCTTTTCATAGTGTATCAAATCTTTTATCTGTTTTATAGAATGTTCTCTCTGAGAATCCATGACACAGATATCTTTCTGCCAGGCTATTGTCCATTTAAGTCAACCAGCCGATGTTACCCAACTAATCCATGAATCATAGACGAGTCTGATTGGGAACTAGGGCTGGACACATTCATGTATTTTATGTCTGTTACAAATGAATCAGATAACCCACCAGAAGAAATTACAAATCACATTAGAAGAATGGCTTTATAAATCACATCTACAATAGACAGAGATTACATTTTCAGACCTAGTGTTAGCGCTTTTACATTTTGGATCAACTTAGGCCGGGTTCAGTTCACTGCACAAAAATGCAGCAGCAAGAGGTCAGATCTCATAGGACAATTCACATAAGTGGACACCACCAGAGATATGATAGACAAAGGAAGGGAAGGGGGAAAGGAAATGTGAATTAAAATTAACCTTTATTTAGTATATTAATATAAAAATTTAATTTGATAACCATACACCCACTAGGGGTGTATACTGGATCTTAGTACGTGATTGGTTATGTTATAAACACCACTAGATCCCAATCAGATTTGGACTCAGAGAAAATGAATAAATGAAAGAATCTTAACAGTGTCCCCAAATTTATAGGTTGGACCCTGATCCCACAAAGGAGACACTAATTAAATTATATAACAGGACATGATAGTGCAGTACAATCTCGATATTAATCCATGTGGATCAATATTGCATATCTATCATTAAATATAGGGCTTGTTGTATTTCATACCCCTCTGGTATATCAGAATTAATTTGTTGTGCCTTTACCCTGATATACACAGTTCAGAGACACCCTAATGGCGTACTAGAAGTCACTGTGTCCTCATAGTGAGGTTACTAGCATTAAAACACCCCAATGGTGTATAAGAATTCAGTTGATCTCACTAGAGATTATTATAGATGAATGTCCTCAGTGGTTGATACCTTTTAATGGCTAACTGAAAAGATGGTAACAAATTGCAAGCTTTCGAGACTACTCAGGTCTCTTCATCATGCAAAGACTAATACAAAATCTGAAGAATCACATATTTATCCACAACACAGCACAGAAAAAATGCAATAGTTGAGACAAGTGACGTGAAGCAGAACTGTCATTATGGGAGAGGGATGAACAGTTGTGGCAATAAATATTGGACTAGTTCATAGATAAGGAGTGTGAAAGTTTTATTGCCCTCTGATTGGGGTCTGGTAATGTTTTGTGATGTTCTCACAGGGTCTTTGAAGCAAATTCCTTAATTGATGTGATAGGTAATAAATCCATGTGATAGGTTCATTCCAGCATTGAGAGTGTCAAAGGTCACCTTCAATTTGTATTCGCAAACTCTCCTCTGTCTCTGAGATGTGAAATCACCTTTCAGTACAAGTAATTTCATGTCCAACATGCTATGACCGGGGATGCAGAAGTGTTTGGCCACAGGTAGATCCATTCTTTTTTCTCTTATTGTGTGGCGATGGGAATTCATCCTAGTTCTCAGTTTTTGCCCTGTCTCCCCCTTATCTATGAACTAGTCCAATATTTATTGCCACAACTGTTCATCCCTCTCCCATAATGACAGTTCTGCTTCACGTCACTTGTCTCTACTATTGCATTTTTTCTGTGCTGTGTTGTGGATAAATATGTGATTCTTCAGATTTTGTATTAGTCTTTGCCTGATGAAGAGACCTGAGTAGTCTGGAAAGCTTGCAATTTGTTACCATCTTTTCAGTTAGCCATTAAAAGGTATCAACCACTGAGGACTCTCAACTCTAAATATTTTTCTATCTACTGGCTAACACGGTACAAAGATATACATCTTTACTGTATAGATGAATGAACATTTATGAATCAATATTTCATGTCTAATACTCGTCATCAGGCATAGGGCTTGTGATATTTCATACCCCTATGGTATATCAGATTAATAAAACGTGCCTTAACTGTGATGTACACAGTCCAGAGACACCCCATTGGTATATTAGAAGTCATTGTGTCCTCATGGTGAGGTACATGGAATTATAACGCCCCAATGGTGTATTAGAATTCAGTTGATCTCACTATGAGACTATTTGTAAATGAAAGGACACCCTGATGGTGTATTAAATAGAGGGAATCATATGTATTCCACAGCCCCACATTAGGGTTATCTTCACAGGCACTGATACTTAAAATGTAGATATATTGTAATTAGACATGAGATTCTAATGGGTAATAGACAACAGTCTCATAAGAGCCAGCAGGCTGTGTATGATTGTGCCGCACTAGATAGAGCATCGCAATGTTATGCCGCCAATCGCTAGATCAGACGCTTTGGAGAATCACTCGAGGATTCGCCAATCCTGTGTGTCGTCACTCTAGACCGCGGTGACCACCGGCATGTCAGCTCCATCACTGCGAGTGATTGTGCGACCTGATACAGGAGCGGTAAGGTAATATCACATCCGCCGCTGATATGCATGTGCCGTCAAGGCAGAGAGACAGCGTTCTGAGCAAGCCGACATGCATCTCTCCCGCCGGGTGAGTTAGACCCCTGCGTGTCATATAGTTAGAGACTATGCCGGGCTCGAGAGCTGGTTTTTGAGTGAGCTATAGTAACATGCCTGTACTCTGAGACTGGATACTGTCAGGGGAATCTCTGATGTGCGTTTCGCCGGGGCAACCGGCTTTTTCTAAGCTAGAGATCCCATTTTGAGACATAGTTTAGCGCTTTTATATTTTGGATCAACTTAGGCTGGGTTCAGTTCACTGCACAAAAGAGCAGTGGATCAGAAAAGCGGTCACTGATGAAACTGATGCCGGACAGAGCATAAAGTGACTCCCATATGCCTCATTGTGGCCCCCTTGGTGGTTCGAATCCCATTTTTCAGGACTTCAGATGGAAGCTCCATTAGAGCAACAGACATGTCAAAAACACAATATGAACATAGCCCTAGTGTTCCAATAAACAGTGCTGGCAACTCGTCACTAACAGCATTTGCAAAGCATCCATTATAAACAGTAGTGTTCCTCGTAATCTATACTGCCATAGATTCCATCATAAAGCATGCTGGTGCAGCGTCCCTCATAGGTCAATGTCAGCATAGCATCCTTATAAGTGGAGAGTCCCTCATGGGTGGTTAATCCCTCACAAGTGGAGTGTCCCTTGTGGGCTCTGCTGACGGAAGCATCCCTTGTGGGTGGTAATGGTAGAATATCTTTTGTAGGTGGAGCATCTTTCGTAGGAGCGTCTTTCGTAGGTGTCCCTCATTGGTAGCACATCCCTCGTGGGTGGTATTGGCAGAGCATCCTTTTGTAGGTGGAGCATCCTTTGTGGGTAGCCAGCATTGTGTCCCTTGTAGGTGGAGTGTCGCTCATTGGTGGCGCATCTCTCGTGGGCTGTGCTGGTGCAGCATCCCTTTTGGGAGGTACTGGCAGAGCATCCTTTGTAAGTGGAGAGTCCATTGTCAGCAGTGATAGCGTTGCATCCCTTGTAGGTGGCGTTTTCCTCATAGGTGGTGCATCCCTCGTGGGTGGTACTGGCAGAGTATCCTTTGTAAGTGGAGAGTCCCTCGTCAGCAGTGATAGCATTGCGTCCCTTATAGGTGGCGTTTCCCTCATTGGTGGTGCATCCCTCGTGGGTGGTACTGGCAGAGCATCCTTTGTAAGTGGAGAGTCCATCGTCAGCAGTGATAGCGTTGCATCCCTTGTAGGTGGCGTTTTCCTCATTGGTGGTGCATCCCTCGTGGGTGGTACTGACAGCATCCTTTAAGGTAGATTATCCCCTGTGGGCAGTGCAACCCTCATGGGCGGAGCGTGCCTCTTGAGCTGCACCAACAGAATGGACTGTCATCACTCACTTCTATTGGCTGCCACATTTCCAGAGCATACTTGCAGGGTTTTCAGTAAGTCCTTTTCCCCGGCTGTGACTTATTGGTCATTATGAGGACCCAGTGACTGTGTTTTGTCCAGCCTTGCTTTAATGACTGCTTTATATTGTATCTGTTCAGGATATCTGATGATGTAAAACCTTCCCTTGTTCCAGGTTTGTCTTGCATTTAACCCTCAAAGTACCCTGGTAGCAACTGGAAGCATGGATACTACAGCAAAACTGTGGGACGTGAAAAGCGGAGAAGAGGCACTCACCCTAAGTGTAAGTTCAGACCGAGTTGACGGCCATATTTTCTGCCACATAATGGACTCATATACTGCACTATAGAACAGACGGACATGGAGTACAAGTAGGAGTTGTTATTTCCAGACACCAGGACAGTTTTCAGTATATACAACTTCCATTACAGCAGCATAAAAACAACATCTTTACTTCTGTTCTCCCCTCAAGTGTTATTTAGGTGAAGGTTTCCAGCTGAACACCCACTTGCCTCTTATCTGACGGCAGAGATGAACGTCTGAAATACTTTTCTTTTACATCGCCTTCTTTTGTGTCGAGTACTCATTCCATAAGAGCAATTAAACTTAGTGCTCGTGTGGTTCTTTATGGAAACTGTAACTTGGCAACACAGGCTGGGATGGCAGATTTGTGACCTTAGCTCTGGAGCAGGCGCTGTGCTCAGGGGTGATACATTTACATTGCTTCCACTGAACGTATACATGGTTGTGTGGGGCGATCACAGTGTATCCTCCAGCAATTTGGGTTGAATGTGCTTCACATAAAATATTGGGAAATTGTAGAAATAAAAGTTTATGGCATATTCCCATCTGAAACATTTACTATTTTGTCCACAAAGTATGTGCCATAAAGGCCTGGTAGGTTAGGGCACACGAGATAATATCTGCACCTGTTCCCAACACTTGTTTGCCAATGCAAAGTGGTCACACCGCTACATCGGCTTCACTGCAAGGATTCGACATTTCATAATCAGATTTTCTGTAAATCTCATAGATGTTTATGGGAAGAGATTTATGTCCTATGAATAAATTATAGTGAATTTCTAATGCAAAGCTGCTAGTAGTAGGTCAGGGGATCAGGGACCAGAGCCCTGCGAACTTCCTCTTATCTGCCGGGATCCCGGATGCCCCTTCTGAATAGTATACCGGGTGTGATGCCATCGTTCTACTGGGATGCACGCATGACGACGCACCAGGGATACCGGCAGGTAGGAGGAGGTTCGCAGGGCTTTGATAAGGAATGGATGCCTGCTCACCCTGTGGATGCTATTGTGAAATTCTCGGCACGTAGAAAGCCGTTCCTGCCTGGTGTGGTTCAGTGAAGATTCAAGGAAGCTTGAGTCATTTTCTAATTAAAATGGTAAACTTTATTCCAATATCTTTAAAATTGCGACTCATGGTCATTCATCAATAAGGACCTAGTTATAGCCAGAAACGCGTTGAAAAAAGAATGAATCTATTTGGAAATGGAAATTCTGGAGAATGTCGCAGTTTTAAAGATGTTAGAATGAAGTTTACCATTTCAATTGGAAAACGGCTGGAGCTCCCTTTTCCTTGAATCTTCACAGGGCTTTGGCCTGGTGGCTGCAGACTACGGACGTCCTACTAATCTTTTTGCTATGACGTGGTTCTTAAAGGCGTTGTCCGGTCTTAAGCTACAAGTGTAAATCCTCAAATCGTAGACACTGCAAGGATTCTCCGGTGCTGAAAGCGGGCGTTCATGTATGCTATATACATGCTCCATGTCACATTCCTACTAGACTATTTCCCACCTCGCTCAGCACACTAGTATTGGGCGAGGCCGCTCACGTCTAGTCAGAATGTGGCACTGGAGAATCCTCGTAGGGTGTGCGATGTGAGGATTCACAAGTCTGCAGTCACACAGAGTGTCTGCAGACTTGTAGCTTAAGCCCGGACAACCCCTTTAAGACCATATTTTTCCTGTGTTGAGGACAATACAACCCTTTCTCAGCTATTGGTGTAAAACAGAGGCATGAAATATTGATCAAGACAATCCATTCTATCTCCAAACATTGACTTCAGTAGTAGGGTGACATTTGGGAAGGTGCAGACTGCTGAAGTCCTCTCCACCTCCATTTGTAGCCCCAGAACAAAACATCTACGTACAGAATAATGTTTTGGATAGATAGTGACGAGAGCCGAGCTTGTTAACGCTGCCCTATTGTTACTAATCCAGAACACAGGTTTTGTCTATACCTGTGCACATAACATACTGTGCACATGCGAATAAATAGAGCAAGGGCGATCTCCAAATCATCATTAAGAACGAGCATTGCTGTTCTAATGCGTTCACACTGACGGCCAGCTCCATGTTTATCAGGATATCCTGAGCTCAGACCTCTAGGGAGTAACCACAATGCAATAGGTCCACTCAGAGCATTTTATATGTGTACTGCAGGAATACCTTGTGACGGAGCTGCGTGCATTGCTTAGGATTAATATATCAGTTTTTTGCACAGCTCATTTAATATTTGGTTTTCTTCATTTTTTTTCTCTCCAGGGACACTCAGCAGAAATAATTTCTTTATCATTTAACACAACCGGCGACCGTCTGATCACAGGCTCCTTTGATCATACAGTGTCTGTATGGGACATTCCTTCCGGCAGGTACAATGCTATGTGGGCAGAATCTCGATTACACATTGGGCAATGACTGCTTGTAGAAATGGATATAGGAAAGATGTGTATCTTCGTACCGTGTTAGCCAGTAGATAGAAAAATATTTAGACTTGAGAGTCCTCAGTGGTTGATACCTTTTAATGGCTAACTGAAATGATGGTAACAAATTGCAAGCTTTCGAGACTACTCAGGTCTCTTCATCAGGCAAAGACTAATACAACATCTGAAGAATCACATATTTATACACAAGAGGACACAGGAATAATGCAATAGGTAAGACAAGTGACGTGAAGCAGAACTGTCATTATGGCAGAGGGATGAACATAAATATTGGAACAGTTCATAGATAAGGAGTGAGAGTTTTATTACCTTCTGATTGGAGTCTGCTATTGTGTTTTGATGCCCCTAGAAGGTCAGAGAAGCAGATTCCTTAATTGATGTACACAGACATGAATCCGTGTGATATATTCATTCCAGCACTAAGAGTGTCAAAGGTCATCATAAGTTTATATTCCCAAACCTTTCTATCTTTCTCAGATTTGAAGTTAGATTTTAATACAAGTAATTCCATATCCATCATGCTATGACCGGGCATACAAAAGTGTTTTGCCACAGGTAAATCCATTCTTTTTTCTCTTATTCTGTGGCGATGAGAAATGGGAGACACTTCTGTGAAATAGCCAGCATTGCAGGAGCTGTGGATGTAACATTCATTGGATATCATTGTATTATGGGTCCTGAAAAGCTTTTGATACTGAAGATTCTTTACATGGAAGTTGTCATTAGGTTTTTGCCACGTAATCAGAGAGAAGCATAATGTAGACAAACTTGGAGATGAAAGTGGATATAAAACCTGCTCTGCCACACATCCAATATACCATAGGAGATCAGTATGGATGCGCTTTTGGTTGTCAACGCATTTCGAGGTGATCATACCTTTTCATCAGGACAAACCACAATGATAGCTGATGATGTGCAATGATAGGAATCATTGTGGCTTGTCCTGAAGAAGAGTTATGATCACTTTGAAAAGCATTGACAAATAAAATAGCATCCATACTTCATCTGGTGTTCTATCGTATATTGGATCCTCGGCAGCGCAGGTTTTATATCCATTTTCTTTTCCAAGTTTGCTTACTACGTGGTGGCTGTGCAGCAGACATCTTTGCTTAAAAGAGCAAATCCCATTTTACTCTTTCCTCTGTTATTCGGATAAGACCCTATTATGCTTATTGTCATTCTTGTTTTTATCTAAACATTTAGCATATTGTAGAGACAGAGACTCTTATTCCAGTGATCTGTCACTTCTAGGCTGCTTTCTGCAGTTTTAATAAAATTAGTGTTTTATCAACAGATTATCACTAGAGGACTTGTAAACCTGCTACCATATTGTCCTTCATATTCATGAGCTCTGTGTAACCCTGCCCCACCACTGATTGGCAGCTTTCTGGTGTGCTGATTTTATAAAGTGCACTGAAGGCGGGCTAATTTTATAAAATGCACTGAAGGTGGGCTGATTTTATAAAGTGCACTAAAGGTGGGCTGTGTTATGTTTCGGTAGCTGAGGAGAAATTGCAAAAATAGCTAAAGAAGCAATACACCAGAGAGGCTGGAAACTATTGGATTGCAGGACCCTAAAATAACCGCAACACTAGAAGCAGCCGTGGAGCATACCTACGGTTATCCTAGACGCCTCGTCACAGCCGGAGAGATAGCTACACCTAAAGGCAGAAAGATGAATGCTATCTGCCCCGTAGCAGAATCCCCAAAGAAATAGGAAGCCCCCAAACATGTAATGGCGGTTAGACCAGAAGAAAATACGAACACAGACAGAAAATAGAATGAGCAAATGCTGGAGCCCAATCTGTCTATATAGAAAAGTATAGGAAAGAATTCTGACTGCAACCCAAAAAAACCCTGACAAAAATACCAACACTTCTGATTAACAAAAACCTGAGATCACACAATCTCTACCACCTAAATCAGATCTCTGGTGTAACACACAGCAATTCAGCAAATAAAAAGTGACATAGGAACAGAGCAAAAGTGTAAACACAAACTGAGCACAATTGCAGCGCCAGGCCCCAAAAGGGGACCAGGCTGAAGTCTACTGCTAAGCAGCAAACCAGCAAGGGAAATCCAACCAGATGGAAAAAAACAGCAAATCACTTATCTGAATGAGAGCAGGAATGCAAGCTGAGCTCCAAGCGAGATCTGGAAGAACAATTGATTACCGGCAAGGCTGAAGGGAGTTCAGGTCAATTATATCAGACCATTCAGAGCCAGCTGAAGGCCATTCAGCAATTGGTTCATTACCCTCAGCAACCACCGGAGGGAGCCCCAGCTCAGAAGTCGCCTCCAGAGTATTCACAACAGTACCCCCCCCTTGAGGAGGGGTCACCAAACCCTCACCTGCGCAACCAGGCCGATCAGGATGAGCTCGATGATAGGCATGGATCAGTCTCCCAGCATGGATGTCCGTAACCAAACACCCAAGAATTGTCCTCCTGACCATAACTCTCCACTTAACCACATACTGGAGTTTCCGTCTAGCAAAACGAGAATCCAATATTTTCTCAACCACATACTCCAAATTGCCCTCAACCAAAACAGGGTCGGGAGGCGCAGCCATAGGAACCACTGGCTCGACAAACCTCTTCAATAAGGACTTGTGGAACACGTTATGGATCTTAAATGTCCCTGGAAGAAGCAAACGGAAGGAAACCGGATTAATAATTTCCATGATCTTATAAGGTCCAATGAACCTTGGCTTAAATTTTGGAGATGCAACCTTCATAGGGATATTTCTTGAGGACAACCAAACCAAGTCCCCCACTTTAAAACGAGGACCATCAGTCCTATGCCGGTTGGCAAACCGCTGGGCCTTCTCTTGAGAGAGAGACAACCTCTCCACTACCTGGTCCCAAATCTGCTGCATACGCTCCACAATAGAGTCAACCCCCGGACAGACAGAAGCCTCCGCCTGTCCTGAAGAAAATCGAGGGTGAAACCCAGAATTGCAGAAAAATGGAGACATCAAGGTGGCAGAGCTAGCCCTATTATTAAGAGCAAACTCAGCCAAAGGCAAAAAAGAGACCCAGTCATCTTGATCAGCAGACACAAAACATCTCAAATAAGTCTCCAAGGTCTGGTTTGTTCTCTCGGTTTGTCCATTGGTCTGAGGGTGAAATGCAGAGGAGAAAGATAACTGAACACACCAAGTTTAGAACAAAATGTCCTCCAAAATCTGGAAACAAACTGGACTCCTCTGTCAGACACAATGTTCTCCGGAATGCCATGTAACCAAACCACGTGCTGAAAGAACAAAGGCACCAATTCGGAGGAGGAAGGCAACTTAGGTAATGGCACAAGATGTATCATCTTGGAAAACCTATCTCAGATTACCCAGATAACGGTCATTCTCTGAGAGACAGGGAGGTCGGAAATAAAATCCATAGAAATATGGGTCCATGGCCTCTTGGGTACAGGTAATGGCATTAACAAACAACTAGAACGAGAGCAAGACTTGGAACGAGAGCAAGTCCCACAGGACTGCACAAAGTCCCTGACGTCACGAGACAAAGTAGGCCACCAAAAGGACCGACTCACCAAGTCTCTGGTACCAAAAATCCCGGGATGACCAGCCAACGCGGAACAATGAATCCCAGACATCACACTCTTCTTCCACTGGTCTGGGACAAACAATTTCCCAACATGGCAGCGTTCAGGTTTATCCTCCTGACACCCCTCCAGAGCCAGTCTCAAATTGGGCGAGATGGCGGAAAGAACTACACCCTCTTTCAAAATAACAGCAGGATCAGATAACTCAGGAGAATTCACAAAGTAACTCTTCGAGAGGGCATCCGCCTTAACATTCTTAGTGCCCGGAAGAAAAGAAACCACAAAATTAAAACGTGTGAAAAACAAGGCCCACCTGGCCTGTCTAGGATTAAGTCGCTTGGCTGATTCGAGATAAACCAAGTTCTTATGGTCCGTGAGGACCACCACCTGATGTTTGGCTCCTTCCAGCCAATGTCTCCACTCTTCAAAGGCCCACTTCATGGCCAATAACTCCGATTACCCACGTCATAATCACGTTCAGTTGGAGAAAATTTTTGAGAGAAAAAGGCACAAGGGTTACTCTTAGAGGTCTCTGGATCCCTTTGGGACAAAACGGCACCTGCCCCAATCTCAGAGGCATCAACCTCCACCTGAAACGGCAGGGAAACATCAGGCTGCTGTAGAACAGGAGCAGAAATGAATCTCTGCTTAATTTCCTGACACGCAGAAACTGCCTCAGGAGGCCAATTCACCACATCGGAACCCTTTTTGGTCAAATCAGTCAATGGTTTAACAATACCGGAGAAATTACCAATAAATTTACGATAAAAATTGGCAAAACCCAAAAATCTCTGAAGAGCCTTCAATGAAGTAGGTTGAACCCAATCACAGATGGCCTGAACCTTGACCGGGTCCATTTCAATAACAGACGGAGACAAAATGAATCCCAGAAATGAGACCTTCTGTACGCCAAAAAGACACTTTGATCCCTTCACATACAGTGCATTCTCTCTCAAAATCTGGCCCCCGAAGAAGCTGAATTAGCGAAACGTGCGTCGGGGCACGTTCCTGGCACGGCACAATTTTCTCCCAACATGGGTAAGCACTTCGACACTTTTTTCAATATGCACCCTGTAGGACATTTGTAGGAGGCATTGACCTTATACTTATCATAACCAACTTCTGCCTATATGGTCTTGCATATGGTTTGAGGATATTAGTGGTATATTTTGGTACCTTACTTGCGATCAGTATAGACATCGCACTGATTTAACAATTGTAAACCCTACTTTCTGTGGGGATTCACTTTTTCTAGAAGAAATCGGCTGATTTTTCTAAATCCATCTTTATATCCCAATACTACTGCTACTATTATTCCTCTTCATTTATTTTGAGGAGGTATTTTTGGTGAAGTGCGCATTTATTGTTCTTTGTATACGTGCTCCAGGATGTATTTCTTGCTCCGTCACTACCTCACTTGCATTTAATTGATTATTGTGAACAAATGTTTTTATATAGCTTTAAATAAAAATCAATTTTTAGATTGAAATTCTTATCTTCTTGATTTAATATGGGCTGAATGCTCCGATTCTTTCGCAAGGTATGGTTATCCTAGACGCCTCGTCACAGCCGGAGAGATAGCTACACCTAAAGGCAGAAAGATGAATGCTATTTGCCCCGTAGCAGAATCCCCAAAGAAATAGGAAGCCCCCAAACATGTAATGGCGGTTAGACCAGAAGAAAATACGAACACAGACAGAAAATAGAATGAGCAAATGCTGGAGCCCAATCTGTCTATATAGAAAAGTATAGGAAAGAATTCTGACTGCAACCCAAAAAAACCCTGACAAAAATACCAACACTTCTGATTAACAAAAAAAACCTGAGATCACACAATCTCTACCACCTAAATCAGATCTCTGGTGTAACACACACAGCAATTCAGCAAATAAAAAGTGACATAGGAACAGAGCAAAAGTGTAAACACAAACTGAGCACAATTGCAGCGCCAGGCCCCAAAAGGGGACCAGGCTGAAGTCTACTGCTAAGCAGCAAACCAGCAAGGGAAATCCAACCAGATGGAAAAAAACAGCAAATCACTTATCTGAATGAGAGCAGGAATGCAAGCTGAGCTCCAAGCGAGATCTGGAAGAACAATTGATTACCGGCAAGGCTGAAGGGAGTTCAGGTCAATTATATCAGACCATTCAGAGCCAGCTGAAGGCCATTCAGCAATTGGTTCATTACCCTCAGCAACCACCGGAGGGAGCCCCAGCTCAGAAGTCGCCTCCAGAGTATTCACAACAGGGCTGATTTTATAAAGTGCACTGAAGGTGGGCTGATTGTATCAAGTGCACTGAAGGCATGCTGATTTTATCAAGTGCACTGAGGATGGGATGATTTCATCATGGATACTGAAGGCAAGCTGATTTCATCAAGTGCACCAAGTGCAGGCTGTTTTCATCAAGTGCACCTATGGTGTTCTGATTTTATCTAATACACTGGGGGTGGGCTGATTTTATCTAGTACACTGGGGGCGGGCTGATTTTATCTTGTACACTGGGGGTGGCTGATTTTAGATAGTACACTGAGGGCTGGCTGATTTTATCTAGTACACTGAGGGCTGGCTGATTTTATCCAGTACACTGAGGGTGGGATGATTTTATCTTGTACACTGGGGGTGGGCTGATTTTTATCTAGTACACTGGGATGGGCTGATTTTATCTAGTACACTGAGGGTGGGCTGATTTTATCTTGTACACTGGGGCGGGCTGATTTTATCTAGTACACTGGGGGCGGGCTGATTTTATCTAGTACACTGGGAGTGGGCTGATTTATCTAGTACACTGGGAGCGGGCTGATTTTATCTAGTACACTGGGAGTGGGCTGATTTTATCTAGTATACTGGGGTGGGCTGATTTTATCTTGTACACTGGGGGTGGGCTGATTTTATCTAGTACACTGAGGGCGGGCTGATTTTATCTTGTACACTGGGGGTGGGCTGATTTTATCTAGTACACTGAGGGCGGGCTGATTTTATTTGTACACTGGGGGTGGGCTGATTTTATCTAGTACACTGAGGGCGGGGCTGATTTTATCTGTACACTGGGGGGGCTGATTTTTCTAGTACACTGAGAGTGGGCTGATTTTATCTAGTACACTGGGGTGGGCTGATTTTATCTAGTACACTGGGGGTGGGCTGATTTTATCTAGTACACTGGGGGGGCTGATTTTATCTAGTACATGGGGGTGGGCTGATTTTATCTAGTACACGTGAGCGGGCTGATTTTATCTAGTACACTGGGGGTGGGCTGATTTTATCTAGTACACTGGGGGTGGGCTGATTTTATCTAGTACACTGGGAGTGGGCTGATTTTATCTAGTACACTGGGAGCGGTCTGATTTTATCTAGTACATGAGGGCGGGCTGATTTTATCTTGTACACGGGGGGGGCTGATTTTATCTAGTACACTGAGGGGGGCTGATTTTATCTTGTACACTGGGGGTGGGCTGATTTTTTCTAGTACACTGAGGTGGGCTGATTTTATCTAGTACACTGGGGGTGGGCTGATTTTATCTAGTACACTGGGGGTGGGCTGATTTTATCTAGTACACTGGGGGGGCTGATTTTATCTAGTACACTGGGGGTGGGCTGATTTTATCTAGTACATGGGGGTGGGCTGATTTTATCTAGTACACTGGAGCGGGCTGATTTTATCTAGTACACTGGGGTGGGCTGATTTTATCTAGTACACTGGGGGTGGCTGATTTTATCTAGTACACTGGGAGTGGGCTGATTTTATCTAGTACACTGGGAGCGGTCTGATTTTATCTAGTACACTGAGGGCGGGCTGATTTTATCTTGTACACTGGGGGTGGGCTGATTTTATCTAGTACACTGAGGGCGGGCTGATTTTATCTAGTACACTGAGGGCGGCCTGATTTTATCTAGTACATTGAGGTCGGGCTGATTTGATGCCTCTTCTGCACCACTTCATCTTCTAAAGCACAGAAGAGGAATCAGTCCAGCATGTGAGAATAACCATTTGCAGCCATGAGGATATTCTTGAACTTATTTTTACCTCACTATCCAGCAATATAATTAGTTTTGTGTCAGGGTCTTGTTAACTTAATGTGTTTGTCTAGTCACAAGATATTGAGGAAGTATCCTCAGAATAGGTCATCAGTATCAGATAGGTGGGGGGCCCGATGCTTCCACTAGTCAACTAATATAAGCTCCGTTGATGTCCAGATGTAAGCATGTTGAGTAGAGTAGCACTGCGCAGCTCAATTTAAAGTGTAGCGGCCGCTTCTGGATGCTGCAGAGCTTATAACTTCAAGAGCTTATAACTGCTGATCAGCCAGTGTCTGGTATCAGGTCCCGAAATGTCTGATATTGATATCCTAACATGAGGTTTAGTCCTCAGTATCTTGTGACAGGACAATCCCTTTAAGGGCTCAAATTCGCATTTATATAATCACTCCGATGTTGCTCCTGAAAAGTAGGACGAGTGTCATACGAGTACAATGCGATTTTTCTCACTTAGCAGCGTATGACATGCATATACAATCCATATGCAATGTGTTTTTAACATCATCTTTTACAAACTGTAATTCTCTATGTAATTTAAAGCTAGTTTGCAAACTAATAAGCATTGTTATATACAGATATAGCTAGATCCAAAGATAGAATAGATACCTAGATATATAATATATAGAGAATAAACACCATATTTTTTTGATTATAATACACACTTTTTTCCCCAAAATTTGGGAGAAAAATGGGGTTGCGTCTTTTAATCCAAATGTAGCTTACTGGTGGCTGCAGTGGAGCAGGGTCCCAGGAGGCAGGATCGCTGCTGCAGTAAGCTGGCGGTAGCAGAGACAGAAGTGGGTCTATGCTGTGGTCCCCGGCTGGGAGGAAGGGAGTTTCGGCGGTGCCAGACTGTGGCGGGTCCCGGGCTTTCAGAAAATGTCCGGAGTCCCTGTACTTCCATTCTTCTCACTCATGTGAACTTTGGGAGAATCACCTCCACAGGTGGCTCATGCGTAGATTGAGATCTTGGCTCCCAAAATCTCATTTCCTGAGATCTCAATCTGCACATCTGCCACCTCTGGTGGCCATTTTTCCGAAGTTCACCACAGTGAAAAGGATGGAAAATGAGGGGACTCCTGACATTTTGTAAAACCCAGGCCGTAGCCTCGCACCGCCTTGCACCTTCTCCCCGCCTGGGGCCTGCAGCATCACCCCATTTGTGCCACCGCCACCAGGTTCCTGCAACAGCGACCCTGCCTCCTGGGACCCTGCTGCACTGCAGTCGCCAGCATCGGTAAACTACCGTGAAAGTGGACTAGAAGACGCACCATCAATTTAATAAAAAGATTTTTTCCTATTTTCCTCCCCAAAATTTGTATGTTTTATGGTCAGGTGCGTCTTATAGTCCGCAAAATACGGTGGCTAGATATGGGATGGAATATATAGATAGTTAGAATATATAGATATCCTGTAAACGTATAATTTCACAAGCCCCCTAAGTATAATAAACTTGCACCCGTGTCTTTCATGTAGCATTAAAAGGATATTTAGCCTTATTTAACCAAATAAATAAAAAAAAATGTCATGGGGTCCCTCCCTAATTTTGATAACCAGCCAAGGTAAAGCAGACAGCTGCAGGCTTTTATTATCAGGCTGGGAATTGGACCCTGCCCAGCCTAAAAATACAAACATGCAGCCACCCCAGAATTGGCGCATCACATGATATGCTTCAATACTAGCACTTTGCCTGGCTCGTCCCAAATGTCCTGGTGCTGTGACAATAGGGGTAATGGCAGTTGGGGTTGATGACAGCAGTGATTTGACAAAAATCATATCTGTTATCAACCAATGTGATTAGTAACAGAGAGGTGTCTGTCAGACACCCCTTTTATTGACCCGGTAATCAAAAATAAAATCACACGCACGAGAAAAACACTTTATTTGAATAAACAGTCTTCCACACTATCCCTGCTTTACCAATTTATTTAAAAAAAAAAAAAGCCATTCAGGTCTACCATAGTCCACAAATGGATACCTGAAAGAGATAAAAAGCGAGAAAAATAAACAATACATTCTCTCTCATTCACCAGTTTATTCCCAAAAATGTTGCTATGCAGATCCAATGTAGTCCAGGGTTCTTTGAATCCTGTGGCGGCGACTATGAATAGCAGGAACGGTACTGCTATTCACATCCTCCGGATACTGATGTCACCGCTAATCAAAGTTGGCTTCGCTGCGTTGCTCACCGACTCTGATGAGTGGTGTAGTTACTGATGTTAGTGTGCTCTGAGCCGCCGTCAGCAACTCTGATTAGCCATGATATCAGTACCCGGCACCTGTGAATAGCAGTATCCTTCCTGCTATTCACAGTCACCGGAACCAGATTCAAAGAACCTTGGACTACGTCAGTTATGCATCACAACATTTTTGGGAATAAATTGGTAAAAAAGGGAGGAGGGAATGTTTATTTTTCTCGCTTTTTATGTCTATTTATGTCTTTGAGGTATCCATTTGTGGACCATGGCAGATTCGGTGGACTACAGTGGATTCAGTGGACTACGGTGGACTTGCACTTTTTTTTTTTTTTTTAAACAAATTGGTGAACCAGGGAATGAGGTGGTGGTTTTTGTTCAATTAAACTTTTTTTCCTCTTGTGTGTGTCTTTTTATTTTTAAATACTGGGTTAGTATTGGAGGTGTCTGATAAACACCTCTCCATTACTAACCCCAAGGGTTGATGGCAGCTGTGATTTTTGACAAACCATCATTTGACATGTCATCAACCCAAACTACCATTGCCTTAATTGACACCGCACCCGGGCAATTGGGATGAGCCGAGCAAATCTCCAGAATTCAAGCATCTCATGTGATGCATCAATTCTGGTGCCGCTGCAGGCTGGTATTTTTAAGCTGGGAAGGACCCAATACCCAGAGACCTTCCAGCCTGAAAATAATAAGCCGCAGCTGTCGGCTTTACTTTGGCTGGTTATCAAAAATAAGGGGGACCCTGCATCATTTTTTTTGTTATTTATTTATTTATTTATTTAATAGTTTAAATAAAGCTAAACACTCTTTAGTGACACATGAAAGGCACTACAGGGTGCTAGTTTATTATATGTGGGGGGCTTGTGACATTAAATATCTACAGGACATGTATCCTATCTATTTTATATATCTATTCTATTTGTTTATCTACTCTATTCTGATGTTTCTGGCTGTGAATTTACTGTACTTGGCTGATGAAATGTCAGGTTGAGATGTGTGTATTTTACATCAGTATTTGTAAGCCAAAACCAGGAGTTGGACAATCAGAGGAAAAGTAAAACAGAAACACATCACCACTTCTGTATTTATCACCCACTAATGGATTTGGCTTACAAATACTGCTGTAAAGTACTGACAAATACTGATCATGTGAACGTGGCCTTAGTCCCAGTCTTTTAACTACCTTGATATACATTTTTATGTTGTACGTCAGACTATATGTTTGTTTCTTGTGCTCAGGAAAGTTCACCCCCTCATCGGACATCGTGGTGAGATCAGTAGCGCTCAGTTCAATTGGGACTGTTCTCTAGTAGCCACAGCCTCAATGGATAAGACCTGCAGGGTAAGGGGATTTATTATTCTGCACTTATACAGCCACATACATAATGTTAAAAAATCCAAATACTGCAGATTATGGAGCTTTTCGTACACTATATCCACAGGTTAGACACCTAATAGATAATTGCTATCGACATTGATTTGCGGCTTGTAATATTTCCAGTCCAGTGTTACACAGCTGCTTTTTTGTCATTGTTGCTTTGCTGTCATGGCTTTAGATCTTTAAGCACCTGTCCCAGCAACGTACCTTATAAATAAGTAAAATGCAATATCCTATAACTGATGTGTTTACTGGTATGAGAGCACATCAAGAATCAACAATGTTCTATGCATGTATCAGAGGATATACCAGGACGTACCCATATGGATTTACCACGATATATGGTATCCAAAGATACAACGTTGCACATGAAGTATGGTATGAACTATAGGATGCCAACTCCTGTCCATGGGGGGTGTCTGGTGTTGAAAAACACCATAAAAAAACTTTTTAGCAAAAACAAATCATGAAAAACAGTCTTACCAAGTCTGATCAAATTACCAAATGCACTAGCAGGATGCAGCAGGCTCCCATAGATAAAGACTGGAAAAGCACAGGTGCTTACCACTGATAAGAGCAGCCACCCTATCACAAAAATAGTGATGATGAAGGTGTTAACTGCTTAGTGGGAAAAAAGCACACAAATGTAAGTTGCTTAAGACATAAATGTCATGCACAGTGTCTGGATAACAGCCTATTTCAGCAGCAGATTGGAAGGAAGGGAGACACACTAGTCATTACTAGTGGGTAGGCGGAGCCCACATAGGATAGAAACACCTCAGATTAAAAAAGTGTTGACCGGCCCCTCCAGCTAGGGCTCCTCCTACTCCAGCTCTCCAGTCTAAAATTTGAGGTCACAGAGGATAGTCGCTGCTGAAGCAGCTCCTCAGAAGATTTGTTATTTTTATCGGACAGAGACTTAGACCCCCGTGTCTTGAGGTCTCAGGGGTCTCAGCGCTGCTGGACCCCCACCTCTCCCTTGGCAGATCTGTATTACCCTTTAAGGAGGTCCCTGCAGAACCCTGCCGGCCCCGGGGGATGAGGTTGCTTCCCTGGCGGGGATGCAAACCGCTCTTCTGGGGTCACTGCGTTCCCCGCCCTGGGGGGAAGCTATGGGCACAGCGCCACAAATCCCTGGGGGTCCCTGTGGCGCTCAGCTGGGTGAGTACTCAACATTTTAATGTTTTGAGTGCTTCAGCGACTGCTGCGGCAGCCGCTGTTACATGTGACATGTTGGTGACTAGTGTCTTTTGTCCGCAGGTGGATGCCTGCAGGACATGGAAAGCGGAGGAGTCGCGCGCCCTTTTTTTTGAATTTTCGCGGCGCTCTGAGCGCGCGCTTTACTACTGTCTCCTCTTCCGGCTTCTCTCTCAGAAGCACAGCGCGGCGGCCATTACTGGATCAGGGAACTGAAGGCTTCCTTCCTCACTCTCCTCCCCTCCCGACAATCGAAGACGCTACACCGCGGCCAGCTGGGTGAGTCGCTTCTGCCTGTCAGGGCAGAAGCTTAACCCCCTCACCCCCACAGCGCAGGACACTGAACGCTACCACTAACGACGATAACGACGCATACTAATGCGATCGTTTTTGTGATCGTTTTAACCCCTTCCCGACCTTTGACACAGCGTATGCGTCATGAAAGTCGGTGCCAATCCGACCTATGACGCATACCCTGTGTCACGAAAGGATCGCGTTCCTGTGGGCCGGGAGACCGGGGTCACTCAAAGGTCACCCGACCCGCAGTTACAGGACCCTTTGTGCTTCACCACAGGGGGGTTGGCTTAACCCCCCCGTGGCCACGATCGCTCTGATTGGCTGTTAAAAGTGAAACAGCCAATCAGAGCAATGTGTAATATTTCACCAATTTAATTGGTGAAATATTACAATCCAGCCATGGCCGATGCTGCAATAGCATCTGGACACCGAGCCCTGACCCCCCCCACACGTAGTCACGGCGGCGATCGGCCGCCGCCACCAAAAGATGGCGGTGATCGGTCACCGCCGTCACTATCTGCTCCCCTCCTCCTTTGCTCCGCTGCCCCCACCTTCCGATTCCCCCCCCCTAACCTTCCAACGCCCCTACTCACCTCTCCCGGTCCACCGATGTCCCTGGATCGGTCCCGGCGTCCGCCCGGGCCTCTTCATGGGCGCCGCCATCTTGGAAAATGGCAGGCGCCATGCGAGTGCGCCCGCCGGCCGGCGCATGCGCAGTGCGCCCCCCAGTGTTCAAAAATTTATTTTGATCACTGTGACAAACTGTCACAGTGATCAAAATAAAAAAAAAGTAAATGAACCCCCCCCTGTCATAGGTAGGGACAAATAAAAAAAATAAAGAATTTTTTTTTTTCCTAGCGGATTTTGCTGCTGATCCGCAGCTGACTTTGCTGCGGATCCGCGGCGGATATTGCTGCTGATCCGCGGCGGATTTTCCTGCGGTCCGCGGCGGATTTTGCTGCGGATCCGCGGCGGATTTTGCTGCGGATCCGCGGCGGATTTTGCTGCGGATCCGCGGCGGATTTTGCTGCTGATCCGCGGCGGATTTTGCTGCTGATCCGCGGGGGATTTTGCTGCGGATCCGCGGCTGATTTTGCTGCGGATTCGCGGCGGATTTTGCTGCTGATCGCGGGGATTGCTGCGGATCGCGCGTTTTGCTGCGGATCCGCGGCTGATTTTACTGCGGATCCGCGGGGGATTTTGCTGCGGATCCGCTGCTGATTTTGCTGCAGATCCGCTGCTGATTTTGCTGCGGATCCGCGGCTGATTTTGCTGCGGATCCGCGGCTGATTTTGCTGCGGATCCGCGGCGGATATTGCTGCTGATCCGCGGACAATATTGCTGCTGATCCGCGGCGGATTTTGCTGCTGATCCGCGGCGGATTTTGCTGCTGATCCGCGGCGGATTTTGCTGCTGATCCGCGGCGGATTTTGCTGCTGATCCGCGGCTGATTTTGCTGCGGATCCGCGGCTGATTTTGCTGCTTATCCGAGGCTGATTTTGCTGGGGATCCTCGCGGATTTTGCTGGGGATCCTCGCGACGTGCCGTCATTCAGTGACGGAGCCTCGGACACGGGCTGCAGCGTCTGGGCTCCGTCACCGCTAGCACAGATGAATCATCTGCTGATTCATCTGCGCTAGCGGGTATAGCATAACGCGATCGCGTTATGCTATACCGTTACCAGCCTGTCAACACTACGTGTTGAACGGGCTGGTAAAACGCAATATGAACCCAGCCTTAGGGTTAAGGTTAGAATTAGGGTTAGGGCTGGAATTTGGGTTAGGGTTGGAATTAGGGTTAGGGTTGGAATTAGGGTTAGGCTTGTGGTTAGGTTTATGGTTAGAGTTGGGATTAGGGTTAGGGGTGTGTTGGGGTTAGGGTTATGGTTAGGGTTTGTTTATTAGGGTTAGGGTTGGGGTTAGGGGTGTGTTGGGGTTAGGGTTGGAGTTAGAATTGAGGGATTTCCACTATTTAGGCACATCAGGGGGTCTCCATACGCGACATGGTGCCACCATTGATTCCTGCAAATTTTGCGTTCAAAAAGTCAAACAGTGCTCCCTTTATTCCAAGCCCCGACGTATGCCCAAACAGTGGTTTATCCCCACATATGGGGTATCAGCGTACTCGGGAAAAATTGCACAACAACTTTGGGGGTTCTAATTTCTCCTGTTAACATTGGGAAAAAAAATTGGGGACTAAAAAATTATTTTTGTGGAAAAAAAATGATTTTATATTTTCACGGCTCTGCGTTATAAACTTCTGTGAAGGACTTGGAGATTCAAAGTGCTTATCACACATCTATAGGAGTTCTTTAGGGGATCTAGTTTCCAAAATGGGGTCACTTGTGGGGAGTTTCTACTGTTTAGGCACATCAGGGACTCTGCAAGCGTAACATGACGCCCGAAGACCATTAAATCAAGTGGGCATTTCAAAACGTCACTACTTCCCATCCGAGCCCCGACGTGTGCCCATACAGTAGTTTTCTCCCACATACGGGATATCAGCATACTCAGGACAAATTGGACAACAACTTTGGGGTCTAATTTCTCATGTTACCCTTGGGAAAATAAAAAAATTGGGGACTAAAAGATCCTGATTGTGGAAAAAATATGATTTTTTATTTTCATGCCCAGGCGTTATAAACTTCTGTGTAGCCTTTGGGGGTTCAAAGTGCTCACCACACATCTAGATAACTTCTTTGTGGGGTCTAGTTTCCAAAATGGGGTCACTTGGGGGGGTTTCTACTGTTTAGGCACATTATGGGCTCTGCAAACGTAACAAGATGCCCGCAGACCATTCCATCAAGTCGGCATTTCAAAGCGTCACTACATCCCTTCCGAGCCCTGACGTGTGCCCAAACAGTGGTTCCCCCCCACATATGGGGTACTAGCGTACTCAGGAAAAACTGGACAACAACTTTTGGGGTCCAATTTCTCCTGTAACCATTGTGAAAATAAAAAATAGTGGGCTAAAAAAATCATTTTTTGAGAAAAAAAAATGATGTTTTATTTTCACGGCTCTGCGTTATAAACTTCTGTGAAGCACCTGGGGGTTCAAAGTGCTCACTATGCATCTAGATAAGTTCCTTAGGGGGTCTAGTTTCCAAAATGGGGTCACTTGTGGGGGAGCTCCAATGTTTAGGCACACAGGAACTCTCCAAATGCGACATGGCAACCGCTAAATATTCCAGCATATTTTCCATTCAAAAAGTCAAATGGCGCTCCTTCCCTTCTGAGCCCTGCCGTGCGCCCAAACAGTGGTTTATGACCACATATGAGGTATCTGTGTACTCAGGAGAAATTGCCCAACAAATTTTAGGATCCAATTTATACTGTTGCCCATGTGAAAATGAAAAAAACTGAGGCTAAAAGAATTTTTTTGTGAAAAAAAAGTACTTCCTTTTTTTTAAGGATCAATTTGTGAAGCACCTGGGGTTCAAAGTGCTCACTATGCATCTAGATAAGTTCCTTAGGGGGTCTAGTTTCCAAAATGGGGTCACTTGTGGGGGAGCTCCAATGTTTAGGCACACAGGGACTCTCCAAATGCGACATGGCAACCGCTAAATATTCCAGCATATTTTCCATTCAAAAAGTCAAATGGCGCTCCTTCCCTTCTGAGCCCTGCCGTGCGCCCAAACAGTGGTTTATGACCACATATGAGGTATCTGTGTACTCAGGAGAAATTGCCCAACAAATTTTAGCATCCAATTTATACTGTTGCCCATGTGAAAATGAAAAAAACTGAGGCTAAAAGAATTTTTTTGTGAAAAAAAAGTACTTCCTTTTTTTAAGGATCAATTTGTGAAGCACCTGGGGGTTCAAAGTGCTCACTATGCATCTAGATAAGTTCCTTAGGGGGTCTAGTTTCCAAAATGGGGTCACTTGTGGGGGAGCTCCAATGTTTAGGCACACAGGGACTCTCCAAATGCGACATGGCAACCGCTAAATATTCCAGCATATTTTCCATTCAAAAAGTCAAATGGCGCTCCTTCCCTTCTGAGCCCTGCCGTGCGCCCATACAGTGGTTTGTGACCACATATGAGGTATCTGTGTACTCAGGAGAAATTGCCCAACAAATTTTAGGATCCAATTTATACTGTTGCCCATGTGAAAATGAAAAAACTGAGGCTAAAAGAAATTTTTTGTGAAAAAAAAGTACTTTCTTTTTTTTAAGGATCAATTTGTGAAGCACATGGGGGTTCAAAGTGCTCACTATGTATCTAGATAAGTTCCTTAGGGGGTCTAGTTTCCAAAATGGGGTCACTTGTGGGGGAGCTCCAATGTTTAGGCACACAGGGACTCTCCAAATGCGACATGGCAACCGCTAAATATTCCAGCATATTTTCCATTCAAAAAGTCAAATGGCGCTCCTTCCCTTCTGAGCCCTGCCGTGCGCCCAAACAGTGGTTTATGACCACATATGAGGTATCTGTGTACTCAGGAGAAATTGCCCAACAAATTTTAGGATCCAATTTATACTGTTGCCCATGTAAAATGAAAAAAACTGAGGCTAAAAGAATTTTTTTGTGAAAAAAAAGTACTTTCTTTTTTTTAAGGATCAATTTGTGAAGCACCTGGGGGTTCAAAGTGCTCACTATGCATATAGATAAGTTCCTTAGGGGGTCTAGTTTCCAAAATGGGGTCACTTGTGGGGGAGCTCCAATGTTTAGGCACACAGGGACTCTCCAAATGCGACATGGCAACCGCTAAATATTCCAGCATATTTTCCGTCCAAAAAGTCAAATGGCGCTCCTTCCCTTCTGAGCCCTGCCGTGCGCCCATACAGTGGTTTATGACCACATATGAGGTATCTGTGTACTCAGGAGAAATTGCCCAACAAATTTTAGGATCCAATTTATACTGTTGCCCATGTGAAAATGAAAAAAACTGAGGCTAAAAGAAATTTTTTGTGAAAAAAAAGTACTTTCTTTTTTTTAAGGATCAATTTGTGAAGCACCTGGGGTTCAAAGTGCTCACTATGCATCTAGATAAGTTCCTTAGGGGGTCTAGTTTCCAAAATGGGGTCACTTGTGGGGGAGCTCCAATGTTTAGGAACACAGGGACTCTCCAAATGCGACATGGCAACCGCTAAATATTCCAGCATATTTTCCATTCAAAAAGTCAAATGGCGCTCCTTCCCTTCTGAGCCCTGCCGTGCGCCCAAACAATGGTTTATGACCACATATGAGGTATCTGTGTACTCAGGAGAAATTGCTCAACAAATTTTAGGATCCAATTTATACTGTTGCCCATGTAAAAATGAAAAAATTGATGCTAAAAGAAAATTTTTGTTGGAAAAATTAAAATGTCCATTTTTTCCTTCCATGTTGCTTTAGTTCCTGTGAAGCACCTGAAGGGTTAATAATCTTCTTGAATGTAGTTTTGAGTAGCTTGAGGGGTGCAGTTTTTATAATGTCACTTTTGGGTATTTTCTGCCATATAGACCCCTCAAAGTGACTTCAAATGTGAGGTGGTCCCTAAAAAAAATCGTTTTGTAAATTTTGCTGTAAAAATGAGAAATCGCTGGTCAACTTTTAACCCTTATAACTTCCTAACAAAAAAAAATGTTGTTCCCAAAATTGTGCTGATGTAAAGTAGACATGTGGGAAATGTTATTTATTAACTATTTTGTGCCACATAACTCTCTGGTTTAACAGAATAAAAATTAAAAATTTAAAAATTACAAAATTTTCAAAATTTTTGCCAAATTTCCATTTTTTTCACAAATAAACGCAAAAAATATCGACCTAAATTTACCACTAACATGAAGCCCAATATGTCACGAAAAAACATTCTCAGAATCGCTAGGATCCGTTGAAGCGCTCCTGAGTTATTACCTCATGAAGGGACACTGGTCAGAATTGCAAAAAATGGCAAGGTCTTTAAGGTCAAAATAGGCTGGGTCATGAAGGGGTTAATGTCGCTAGTAGCTGCCACAGTGGGCGATCTCATTGACGACGCATAAGTGGTTAGCGATCCCCTTAGCGACTTTGGCGGTCATTGCGATGTACAAATCAGCGCAATATTTTAGCGTTCTTGTTTAGTGTGGCATACCTTTGAGAGCACTGTCCTGCAGCTGTTACCTCATAAGAGGCACCTGGGGCTCGCACACGCTTTTCATTAAACAAGGGTTGTGGGGAGTCTGCGACATTAACCCCTTCTTTGGCGGTTAACCCTTTATTGGGGGACAGCTGGGGTAGCTCTCTCCTTAAGAGCTTTAACCCTTCAGCGTTCGTTTCTTCTTTAAGAAACCACACTGTCCTAGTTACTGACAGGTTTAACCTGCCATATACTGTGTGAGGACATGTCAGATCAGGGTCCAGGAGGTGCGGACCATCTCCCAGATCCGCTACAGGATCAGTTTCGCGTATCTGACACGCAGACCTCGACGGCGTCAGGCGCAGCTGTCAGAGGTTTCAGTGATGTCAAAATGGAGGCCCTCGCTCGTTCTATTGATGGCCTGTCTGACCTTCTAGGTTATTGGGTGTCAGCTAGATCCTCTCAGAGGAAGCGACACAGGCTGGTGCCTTCATTCCCGCGCAGCGACTCGGAGATCTCGGGCATGGAGGGTTTCCCTTTCAAGCTCAGATGTGGAGGTGTCCGATTCGGATAAGGAGGATCGGCAGGGACTCTCTGCTTCTCTTTTGGGCCGTACAGAGGCTTTTATTGGAGCCATGAGGGAGGCGTTACAGTTACCGGAGGAGGTAACTAGACGTTCTAGTAAGTCGGCCCGGATGTTTTCAGGAGTCGCATAGGTCGCGATCAGCATTACCATCTCTGGATGAGCTTAATCGGGCAGTCGAGAAGGAACGCCCATGTCCAGATAAGTGTTTTCAGCTGTATCCGTGTACGACGGAATTGATTGATAATTGGATTCCTTCTCCTGAAGTGGATGTCCCTTTATCCCAGCTTAGCAAGTCCTCATTACTTCCTGTTAAAAGGGAAGGCGAGTTTGCAGGATCCGCTGGACAGAAAACAGAGACTTGGACCCCCATGGTCTTGAGGTCTCAGGGGTCTCAGCGCTGCTGGACCCCCACCTCTCCCTTGGCGGATCTGTATTACCCTTTAAGGAGGTCCCTGCAGAACCCTGCCGGCCCCGGGGGATGAGGGTTGCTTCCCTGGCGGGGACGCAAACCACGCTTCTGGGGTCACTGCGTTCCCCGCCCTGGGGGGGAAGCTATGGGCACAGTGCCACAAATCCCTGGGGGTCCCTGTGGCGCTCAGCTGGGTGAGTACTCAACATTTTAATATGTTTAGAGTGCGTCAGCGACTGCTGCGGCAGCCGCTGTTACATGTAACATGTTGGTGACTAGTGTCTTTTGTCCGCAGGTGGATGCCTGCAGGACATGGAGAGCGGAGGAGTCGCGCGCCCTTTAACAGGGCGCAATCCTCGGCAATCACAGTCAGGAGAGCACTGTGGCTTAGACAGTGGACCGGAGACGCGGTTTCCAAGCAAGGTTTGCTATCCTTAGCTTACAAGGGTGGTCAGCTATTTGGATCTGACCTCACGGAGCTGATTGCCAAGGCAAAGGCAAAAGAAACGGCTTTACCGCAGCGAAGAGCTGTGACTTCTGCGTCTGGCAGGCATAGTGCCGGTAGTAGTCGGCGGTCCTTTCGGTCCAGGGGACGGTTCGGTCAGCCCTCTTGGGGATCGGGTCGTCCCTCTTTTTTCGGGAAAAAAGAACGCTCAAAAATCCCGCACTCCCTGGAAACAGAGCTTCCGCCAAGACAAGCGGGAAGCTGACAAAAAGCCCGCTAAGGCGGACTGACGCCAGGGTCTCACTCGAGGGCTCTCGAGTGGGAGGTCACCTGCTCCAATTCAAACCGACTTGGGCTTCCCGCGTGTCGGACGCCTGGGTGACGCGGGTTGTGTCGGCAGGCTACTTCATAGAGTTTCTTTCTCGACTCCCAGACAGTTTTTGCCACTCTCGCATTCCGCCAGAGCCCGACCTATTTGCCGCTCTACTGCGGGAGGTCGATTCCCTTCTGCAGAAGGGTGTTGTGGTACCGGTTCCGCCGGAGGACCGGGGAAGAGGGTTTTATTCCAACCTCTTTGTGGTCCCCAAAAAGGAGGACAAATTTCGCCCCATTCTGGATCTCAAAAGATTGAATTGGCATGTCCGCACCCGGAAATTCCGCATGGAGTCACTTCGCTCCGTTGTGGCGGCCCTGTCGCATAACGATTTTTTTTGGTGTCAATCGACATTCGGGACGCTTATTTGCATGTTCCCGTCGGAAGGGCCCACCAACGCTTCCTTCGTTTTGCCATAGGCCAGGACCATTACCAGTTTGTGGCCCTGCCATTCGGGTTGGCCTCAGCACCCAGAGTTTTTACGAAAATTCTGGCACCTCTCATGGCGATTCTGCGAAGACAGGGGGTTACGATTCTTCCCTATCTGGACGACCTTTTGATTGTGGCGTCCTCAAAGGAGGAGGCGGTGACGGCTCGCAATCTATCCCTCCAGCTCCTGGAGGACTTCGGGTGGCTGGTCAATTGGGAGAAGTCGTCTCTGGAACCGTCGCAGTCAATCCTGTTTTTGGGAATGCATTTTGACATGGTACGAGCAGTGGTGTCTCTGCCTCCAGACAAGCAAGCGAGTCTTCTTTGACATGTAATGAAGTCTTCGACAGCAATGTCCCTTCGAAGGTGTATGCGCCTTCTGGGTTTGATGGTGGCGTCGATGGAGGCTATTCCGTTTGCCCAATTTCATTCCAGGGCTCTCCAAATGCTCATTTTGAACCGTTGGGATCGATCGCAGTTTTCACTGGATTGCAGTGTCATCATCTCCCACAGGGTGCGAGAGTCTCTAGGATGGTGGTTACGTCCGGAAGTGTTATCCCTGGGGAAGTCCTTCCTCCCTCCGAGGTGGTCGATCATAACCACCGATGCCAGCCTGACGGGCTGGGGGGGTGTCTGGAACGATCTCTGGATTCAGGGAGTATGGTCGTTGGAAGAGTCTGTCCTGCCGATCAACATCCTGGAATTGAGGGCAATTTTCCTTTGCCTCCAACACTGGACGGTCCTTTTAAGCGGTCTACCAGTCCGAGTGCAGACAGACAACGCGGCGGCGGTCGCGTATATCAACCATCAAGGTGGGACGAGGAGCTTCAGGCTCATGATGGAGGTGTCTCGAATCCTGGTATGGGCCGAGGCCAGGGTGCCAGCCATCTCTGCGATTCACATTCCAGGAGTTCAGAATATCACAGTGGACTTCCTCAGTCGCGAAAAGATGGATCCCGGAGAATGGAGTCTTCATCCGGAGATTTTTGCACTGCTGTGCTCCCGTTGGGGGACTCCCCAAGTGGATTTGATGGCATCCAGGTTCAATGCCAAGTTACCGACGTTCATGTCCAGGTACAAGGACCCGAAGGCTGTGGCGGTGGATGCTCTGGTGGCTCCTTGGATCCAATTCGAGCTAATCTATGTGTTTCCGCCGATATCCTTACTTCCTCTGGTGTTGCGTCGGATCAGACTGGAGAGAGTCCCGGCTATGTTGATAGCCCCAGATTGGCCAAGGAGGACGTGGTTCTCAACGCTGGTGTCGCTCCTGGCAGCGCCTCCACTTCCACTCCCTCTTCGCCCGGACCTGTTAACCCAAGGGCCCGTTCGTCACCTGGACCTGAAGTCTCTGCGTTTGACGGCGTGGCTCTTGAGACTGAAATATTGACCCGTCAAGGTTTTTCAGCCGAAGTCATTGCCACTCTGCGAGCTGCCAGAGGTCTGGCTACTACTAGGATTTATCACAAGACTTGGGAAGCCTTCTTTTCGTGGTGTTCGGGTTCTTCAAGGAACCCGAGGATTTTTTCCATCCCCAATTTGTTGGCCTTTCTGCAGTACAGGCTGGACAAGGGTTTGGCAGTTAGCACTCTGAAGGGTCAGGTGTCATGTATAGTGTACAGTTCCTATAAGCGTCTTGTGCTTGGGTGCGAGGAAAACACAGGAGACATAGGTTGAAATTGAAATGACTTGTATTACTTCATACAAGCATGCTGAAAAGTTCACACAGTTTGCAGGAACAGCGACAGGAGACACAGCAGGCCAGAGTAACTTCAAGCACTACAATAAATCTCCAAAGCAGGTTCAGGATCTCTTCTCTGTACCATAATTCCTCTGCAAACATGGATTCACCAAACAGCAGGTTTCCAGAGTCCAAAAGTGTTCCAAGGTTCCTCAGTAGGGAATAGCTAGAGTACAAGTCCAAGGCTTCCAGGAGTCAGGTCACAGACTGACTGAGGCTTGATTCAGGAGCACTGATTGTTCAGCTGAGGCTGCTTAAGAAGCAAGAGGGAAGAATCAGGGCAGGAACATGAAAACTGGAAACTCCATATTAACTGAGGGCAAGAGCTGCAGAAAGACAGAAAGCAAAATGGCCGACGGAAAACTGAGTTTCAAGGAACATGTCAACAGAGACAAAGAACCTTACATTACTCCCCCCTTAGGACAACCTCCGGATGACCTCAGACCAGGCTTGTCAGGGTACCTCTGATGAAACTGGCGGAGCAGGCGAGGAGCATTTACATTATTGACTGGTTCCCATGAGTTGTCCTCCACTGGGTAGCCCTGCCATTTAATCAAATATTGCAACTGATTTCTGTACAACCTGGAATCTAGAATCCTTTCCACCATAAATTCTTCCTGACCATCGACCAGCACTGGGTCAGGGCAAGGAGAAGAACGTCCAGGAAACGTATTGGGTGTTACAGCCTTTAGTAGGGATACATGAAAGACAGGGTGGATTCTCATAGTTCTGGGCAGTTGAAGACGACAAGCAACAGCACTTATAATCTTATTGATCTTATAAGGTCCAATGTACTTATGTCCCAATTTAGACGATGGAATCTTTAATTTAAGATTTCTGGTTGACAGCCAGACCAAATCTCCTACCTTGAAAGCTGGTGCAGGTTTACGAAATTTATCTGCTGCTTTCTTGTACCTTTCCTGAGCCAATTCTAGATTTTCCTTTAGAAGATCCATATTCTTTTGTAAAGAAGTGATTCTTTCAGCCACTGCCGGCAAGGGCGTATCTATGGGAAATCGAGGAAGAATGTTAGGATGATAACCTAGATTGGAGTAAAAAGGAGACTGCTTAGTGGAGGCGCTCTGAGAGTTGTTATAAGAGAACTCAGCCAGTGGAAGTAGATCCACCCAATCATCCTGTAGGTGGCAGATAAAACAGCGGAGATACTGCTCCAGGGTCTGATTGGTTCGTTCTGTCTGTCCATTAGTCTGGGGATGAAAAGCAGAAGAAAGGTTTACTTTAATGTCCAATGCTGCACAGAAATTTTGCCAAAACCTTGAAGTGAATTGCACCCCCGATCCGAAATGACCTCATCCGGTACTCCATGTAAGTGAAACACATTCTTAATCATCAAGTCTGATGTCTGTTTTGCAGTGGGTAAGCCGACACAAAGGGATAAAATGAGCTGCCTTTGTTAGACGGTCAACCACCACTAGAATGGTGTTCTTCCCTTGAGAGGTTGGTAACTCCACAATGAAGTCCATAGAAATGGATCCCCACGGGCGGGACGGGGTGGGAAGAGCTTGCAACAGACCAGTTGGTGAGGAGCGAGGTGTTTTGCATCTTGCACAGACTTCACATGAAGTGACATAGTTTAAGACATCTTTCCTGTAAGTGGGCCACCAAAAGAACCGAGAAAGAAATTCTTGTGTCTTTAGAATTCCCCTATGCCCGGCTATCTTGGAATCGTGGATGAGTTGCAATACTCTCAATCTGACTGTTTCAGGTATATACAGACGTTGTCCCTGAATCCACACACCATTCTTAAAGACAAGACTTACGTCCCTTGGGGGTTGAGCCAACAAAGAATCCGTATGGTATGCTTCCTTGATGTCCTTAAGTAGGTCTTGATTATGAATCACTCCCAGGAATCTAGAGTCAGGAAGAATAGTCTTAGGAGGAGTAAGTGGACGTGTCTCTGCTGAATGAATCCTAGAGAGTGCATCAGCCTTTCCATTGCGCGATCCTAGTCTATAAGAAATGACAAAATTAAATTGGTTTAGGAAAAGATTCCAGCGAGCCTGGCGAGGAGTCAGGCACTTAGCCGACCTGATAAATTCAAGGTTACGATGGTCTGTCAGGACAACTATTTGCTGTGCAGCTCCCTGAAGAAGGTGTCTCCATTCCTTGAAGGCGGCAATAATGGCCAACAATTCTCTATTGCCCACATCGTAGTTCCTCTCAGCCGAAGACAACTGCTGGGAAAAGAAGGCACAGGGATGCAAGACATTCTTCTCACCTGTTCTCTGAGAGAGTATAGCTCCAACGGCACAGTCTGAAGCATCCACCTCTATTATGAAGGCAAGCTCGGGGTTGGGATGTACTAAGATAGGTGCGGTGGTAAATTTATCCTTTAAACAGGAAAATGCTTCCTGAGCTTGCGGGGTCCAGGAGAACCTAGACTGTTTCCGGGTAAGTTGGGTGATAGGTGACACTACCTCAGAAAAATTCTTAATGAAACGTCTATAGAAGTTGGCAAACCCGATGAAACGCTGCACCTCCTTCACATTTCTAGGAATTGGCCAATCCTTGATGGCTTGGGTCTTGCTTCCATCCATACTAATCCCTTGCGTAGATAGTACATACCCCAGAAATTGAATTTCGGTCCTATGGAATTCACATTTTTCAAGCTTGATGTAGAGATGGTTTTGTCTTAGGCGTTCTAAGACCATTCTCACATGTCCATGATGTTCCTCTGTGGAGTTAGAAAAAATTAGAATATCATCCAGATAAATCACCACAAATGTATCTAGGAGATCCCTGAAGATATCATTCACGAAGTGTTGGAAAGTGGCTGGGGCGGTACTCAGACCAAAAGGCATAACTAGATATTCAAAGTGTCCATAGCGTGACCTGAAAGCAGTCTTCCATTCATCCCCAGGTCTAATACGGACCAAGTTATAGGCCCCACGGAGATCCAGTTTAGAGAAAATTTTGGCATGCCGCACTCTCTCCAACAACTCAGGGATTAAAGGCAATGGATAACGGTTTCTAATAGTAACCTTATTGAGTTCCCTATAGTCTATGCAGGGTCTCAGAGATCCATCTTTCTTCTTCACAAAGAAGATGGGTGCACCTGCGGGAGATGAAGAGGGGCGTATGAAGCCCTTGGCTAAATTTTCGTCTATATAATCCTTCAAAGCTTTTAGCTCGGGCCCCGCTAGGGGGTAGATCTTACCAAAAGGTATCTCGGCTCCGGGCAATAATTCAATTGGACAATCATATGGACGGTGAGGAGGAAGCTGATCAGCGTTCTTCTTGTCACATAAATCCACATAGTCCTGGTATACAGCTGGTAGTTCAGGGACTGACATGGTTCCTTTAGGAACAGAGCAAGCTGAAACTCCTTGACTCATCTGTTTCTCCGGAAAGTGTAATTCCTTGGTCTCCCAGTTAATCGTAGGATTCTGCGCCTGCAGCCATGGTAGCCCTAGAATGATGGGAAAGTGGAGAGAAGAGATAAGCAAAAAAGACATTTTCTCCTGATGATCTTTACCCATAAGGACCCTCAAAGGCTCTGTTTCTTGATCCACTGGTCCAGAAGTCAGTAGAGAGCCATCCACAGTCTCCATCTGTACTGGAGTAGCCTTCTTCACTGAACGTATCCCCTGTTTCAGAGCAAAGGAGATATCCATAAAATTTCCACTTGCTCCTGAGTCGATCATAGCAGAGCTAGACACGCAGACTGAGTCAACCCAGAGTTTGATGGAAAGGAAGCAATGAGAATTGTTTCTTTTACAACTCAGCTGGGACACCGCTGAGGAAACTTGAAAAATTGCAGCGTTTATAACGTCATCGTCCCCAGAACTAACAGAGTTTAAGTCCGAGAAATCAAGATCTCTTGCAGCAGATCTCTCTGGAGCCTGAGGCTCGGACATGACAGAGCTCCTCTCGCAACACTCACAGTGAATGACTGCTGCAGTAGTCTTACGAGAACGGCTGGGGCAGTTTAAATGAAGTGCCCTGACTTACCACAGTAGAAACATAGATTTTCCTTTATACGATGTTCTTTGCGTGCATCACTAACCCGTCTTTGTAAAGAGTCCACCTTCATGGGTTCAGGTTCTGGTTCCCTTGTGATCCTACTCAAAGGTTCCTTAGCTGAGGAGGGAGGTAGTAAAAGGTTAGTGCGATTATTTTCGAACCATCTCTCTTGTCTGCGTTCAGTCAGACGAGCATCAATACGGATACAATAGTTAATAAAGTCACCTAACGCAGTGGGAGGGTCGGCACGAGCAAGTTCATCCTTAATCAGTGGAGACAACCCTTTCCGAAAAATAGATTTTTTAGCGGAAGTGTCCCAAGTGGTATCAAGAGCCCATCTCCTGAAATCCAGGGCATATTCGGCTACTGAACGCTTACCTTGGCGCAAAGTTAACATGGCTGCTTCAGCTGTTGCACCTCGATTGGGGTCATCAAACACCTGCCCCATGGCTGAAATAAAAGCATCAAGGTGATTCAAACAATCATCCTCAGTCTCAATCAGAGGGTTTGCCCACATCAAAGCCTTATTGGTAAGCAACATGATTATAGTAAGCACTTTGGATCGTTCAGTGGGAAATTGTGAAGCATGTGCAGAGAAAAATAAATTGCATTGATTAATAAATCCCCTGAATTTCTCACGTTCACCGCCAAAACGAAAAGGAGGTAATTTGGGGATCCCAGAACTTGGGGTTATGGCAGGAGCCTGGGCTCGTTCCTCTAGAGCCTCAATCCTGGCTCGCAATTCCTGGGTAGTCTGTCCAAACACTTGCAAATTATGATTAGTGAGGTCCTGTAGGCTTGCAAAACGGGTTTTTAAAGTCTGTACATCTGAAAGGATTGTATCAGTCACTCCGCAAAGTTCCTTTATGCGGGCCTCCATCTTCCAGATCTTTTAAGGCAGAGGTGCTGGAAGGAGAAGAGGAAAGGAAAAAAAAAAAAAACAATAGTGTTTACCTGTGGTAACACTCCAGAGTAAAATTTTAAGGGAATGCGCTCACCTGGAATGGTTGTGAGAAGTCACAACCACTGTCATCACATAAGGTATTAAACGGACATCTGATATCCACAGTCACAGCAGACACGGCTTTCCCAGACCCAGCAGACACTAAACATTGGCTCCTGAATCTTGTCATGTATAGTGTACAGTTCCTATAGCGTCTTGTGCTTGGGTGCGAGGAAAACACAGGAGACATAGGTTGAAATGAAATGACTTGTATTACTTCATACAAGCATGCTGAAAAGTTCACACAGTTTGCAGGAACAGCGACAGGAGACACAGCAGGCCAGAGTAACTTCAAGCACTACAATAAATCTTCAAAGCAGGTTCAGGATCTCTTCTCTGTACCATAATTCCTCTGCAAACATGGATTCACCAAACAGCAGGTTTCCAGAGTCCAAAAGTGTTCCAAGGTTCCTCAGTAGGGAATAGCTAGAGTACAAGTCCAAGGCTTCCAGGAGTCAGGTCACAGACTGACTGAGGCTTGATTCAGGAGCACTGATTGTTCAGCTGAGGCTGCTTAAGAAGCAAGAGGGAAGAATCAGGGCGGGAACATGAAAACTGGAAACTCCATATTAACTGAGGGCAAGAGCTGCAGAAAGACAGAAAGCAAAATGGCCGATGGAAAACTGAGTTTCAAGGAACATGTCAACAGAGACAAAGAACCTTACATCAGGTTTCTGCTCTGTCCTTGCTGTTTCGGAAGGCTATCGCCTCGCGTAGGGACGTACGTTCCTTTTTTCGCGGGGTAACCCGTCAGTTTCCGCCGCGGAAGGCGCCTGTGTCTCCTTGGCGGCTCAATCTTGTTTTGGAGGCTCTTCAACATGGGCTTTTTGAGCCTATGGACTCTGTTAACCTTTCTTTGTTTTCTTGGAAGGTTGCCTTCCTAGTGGCGGTCACCTCTTTGAGAAGGGTTTCTGAGTTGGCGGCTCTTTCTTGCTCGCCTCCTTTCCTGGAGTTTCACCCGGATCGCGTAGTGCTTCGCACACGGGGCGACTTTCTACCTAAGGTGGTGTCACAATTTCATGTTAACCAGGATATTGTGTTGCCCTCGCTCTGTCCGGTGCCGAGGAATGCGAAGGAACGGGCCTTGCACACATTGGATTTGGTGCGGGCTTTGAAGCTCTATTTGTCTATTACTCAAAATTTTTGGAAGTCGGACTCTCTGTTTGTGATTCCAGCAGGTCGTCAGCGTGGTCAACGAGCTTCCATGGACTCTATAGCTCGTTGGATTCGGTCGGCCATTTTAGAGGCTTACCGACTTAAGGGCGAACCTTGCCCGGTTAAGATTCGAGCTCACTCCACGAGGGCTGTGGGTTCATCGTGAGCCTTTCACCAAGGGGCCTCGGCAGCTCAGCTCTGCCGGGTGGCGACCTGGCGCTTCGTCCACGTTTACAAAATTTTATAAGGTGGACGTTAGTGCTTCCGCTGATGCGGCCTTAGGACGAAGAGTCCTGCAGGCGGCTGTAGTTTAGAGTTCTCGTTAACTTGTGTTTAGCGCTAGTTGCGCATTTACCTAGGTTGTTGGGATCTGCCTTTTTTGTTTTTTTTTCCCACCCTTAATTTTTGGACTGATTTGGGACGTCCCACTAGTAATGACTAGTGTGTCTCCCTTCCTTCCAATCTGCTGCTGAAAGACGATTTTGGTAAGACCTTACCTGTAAAATCCTTTTCAGCGAAGGAAGGAAGGGAGACACAGCTCCCTCCCATGGCAGAAGTGTGTTGTTGTGTTTTCAGATGCGGCGTGACCCTTCTCTGATAGCGATTATCTGGGCTGAGGTCGGCGCGCTAAGGCTCTGTTCCAGCATTGCCAGCTCATCGCAGTGGTCAGGTTCAGTGAGTAGTACCTGGGACTGTGTGTTTTTTTCTGTTATATGCATAACCTGTCTCCTTGTTTTTCTCTCTGAAGTCCTTCAGAAGGGGTTATGTTGCTCCGCTGGTGATATTTGCTCTTCCTTAGCTTGTGTACGACTGGAGAGCTGGAGTAGGAGGAGCCCTAGCTGGAGGGGCCGGTCAACACTTTTTTAATCTGAGGTGTTTTCTATTCTATGTGGGCTCCGCCTACCCACTAGTAATGACTAGTGTGTCTCCCTTCCTTCCTTCGCTGAAAAGGATTTTACAGGTAAGGTCTTACCAAAATCCGTCTTTTAAACGCCTATGATAGAAGGCGGGCTGGTCAGCACTGAATGTGCACAACACAGTAAACCAAGCCAAACAAAAAGGAGCCTGGGTGCACCCTGCAGAAAATGATAAAAAGTGCAAAAAATGATGCATATGATAAACTGAGATCAGCCCATATCCCTTGGTGGTAGTCAGGATCCTTCTAGGACTGATTACAGGGTTCAGGGTCTGATAGGAGACAGGGTTAGGTTGGAGACTTGGACCTCTGAACCATTATCCAGTACTTCCAAGGTGAGGGATTATTAGGACCCCAGTTTAGGGTCAGGTTAGATCCGGTCCACCTCTTTCCTGTTTCAGCTCATCAAGTCCTCAAGATTAACCCTGATTTTCCGCAGATATCGTGTCAGGTAAATCTATTCTATACTTACATGCTGATGTTGCTATACTAGTTGTTGTATAGAGTGTTGTTCCTGTATTAATAGTTTACTGACATTGTATACATATCATTAGACAGCGTGACATTTCACTGGCCATAAAAATTATCTCCAGTTACCATGGATCCAGTAGCCCAGCTGGCTCTGCAGTTGCAGGATTATCCATGGAGCTGACGGACATTAAGTCCAAAGTTTTGTCTCCCCTGGAGCAAACCAGAGTTGAACCTAAAGTAGCTCTCCCGGACAGGTTCACTGGTGGGCGAGACAAATTTTCACCTTCCGGGAGCATGTAAAATTGTATTTTCGGCTTCGGCCTCGATCATCAGGGAGTGATGAGCAGAGAGTGGGAATTGTTATCTCACTTCTGCAAGGGGACCCTCAATCCTGGCATTTTCCCTTCCTCCGGATCCCCGGCTCTACTGTCTGTAGATCAATTTTTTACTGCCCTGGGATTGGATATATGATGACCCAGATCGGGTCTCTCTTGCTGAGACAAAATTACGTAAGATACAGCAGGGAGATCGTCCTGCAGAGGAATTTGCTTCTGAGTTTCTTAGATGGGCCACAGATACTCAGTGGAATGACCCAGCTCTTAGGAGCCAGTTTTGTCATGGCTTTCTGATAAATTAAAAGACGTTTTGGCTCAGTATGAGTCTCCTCATTCACTGGAGGCTGCTATGGCCTTAGCTATCCGTACTGATAGACGGCTTCGGGAGAGGGGTGAGGTAACCCCACTCCCTGTTTCTCCACCTACCACTAAAGTCCCTTATGTTGAGGTTCCCCTTGTCTGTTCGGATGAGCCTATGCAGTTGGGAGGGACATCATTTCGTAGAGGGGATTGGCGGTACGCCGCAGGACTAGAAGATGTTTTTTCTGCGGGAAAGAGGGACATTTTGTTGGAGAATGTCCATCCCGTGCCTTGTTGAGCCAAAAGTCGCCGGAAAACTGTTAATCCCAGGTTGTGTGGTGGACGACAACCTGGGAGTATGTATTTCATCCGCCAGTTCTTCTCAGTTCCTTGTACCAGTGGAGTGGTGGTTGGTACGAGAGTGGAGAGATTGTCTGTTCTTCTTGATAGTGGTTCCGGGGCTAATCTGGTTGACGCTCAGTTTGCTCAGGCTCAAGGTATGCATCTGAGTGTATTGGTCAAACCGATCCCTATATTCTCCATTAACGCCAGGCCTCTCGGCCAAGGTAGCTTTGTTCATGAGGTTCATAACATTGACCTTCGGGTAGGGGCAATACATAGGGAACAATTATCTTGTTATGTGTTGGAGGGTCTACCTACTCCCATTGTGTTGGGACTTCCTTGGTTGGTTAAACATAACCCTGTGATTAATTGGCAGTCCAGAGAAATAAGCCAATGGGGTGAGTTTTGCAAAAGCAACTGCATGAACACAGTCATCAGTGCAGTCGTGCCTAGTACATTGCCTCCTTTTTTGGAGGATTTTGGGGATGTTTTCTCTGAGGAGGGTGTCAGGAGTTGCCTCCTCATCGCGTGTATGACTGCTCTATTAATCTCCTTCCTGATGCTAAGTTGCCTAAAGCTAGGTTGTATAATCTTTCTGGTCCTGAGAGGCAGGCTATGAAAGATTATATTTCTGAAAGTCTGGCCAAAGGGCATATTAGACCTTCATCTTCCCCAGTAGCCGCGGGGTTCTTCTTTGTGAAGAAGAAAGATGGAGGCCTACGCCCTTGCTTGGATTTCCTCGAACTTAATCGGATTACTGTTCGAGATCCGTATCCACTCCCTCTTATTCCTGATCTCTTCAATCAAATTGTTGGCGCCAAATGGTTCTCTAAATTGGATCTCAGGGGGGCGTATAATCTGATTAGGATAAAAGAGGGGGATGAGTGGAAAACGGCGTTTAACACGCCGGAGGACATTATGAGAACCTTGTCATGCCTTTTGGTCTGACTACTGCACCAGCAGTATTCCAACATTTTGTTAATGACATTTTTCGTCACCTTGTGGGGCTGTTTGTGGTTGTATATTTGGACGACATTTTAATTTACTCGCCAGATCTTGTGTCTTATCAGGAGCATGTGAGACAGGTGTTGCAGATCTTGCGAGACAATAAACTATACGCCAAACTGGAGAAGTGTGTATTTGCCGTACAGGAACTTCAGTTTTTGGGTTTTTTGGTGTCAGCCTCCGGTTTCCGTATGGACCCTGAAAAGGTGAGAGCAGTGCTTGAATGGGATCAGCCAGGGGATCTTAAGGCTCTGCAGCGTTTTTTGGGGTTTGCTAACTACTACCGGAAATTTATTTGTAATTTCTCATCTGTCGTCAAACCTCTCACTGACATGACAAGAAAAGGGACGGATTTTTCTAAATGGTCGGACAAAGCTTGCCAAGCCTTTTCCTCTTTGAAGAAATGTTTTGCTTCGGCACCCGTTCTCATCCAACCAGATGCATCTCAGCCGTTCATTGTGGAGGTGGATGCGTCTGACGTAGGGGTGGGTGCTATATTGTCCCAGGGTCCGTCCCCTGGTAAATGGCATCCGTGCGCTTTCTTTTCTAAGAAATTGTCGTCCGCCGAAAGGAATTATGATATCGGCAATAGGGAACTTTTGGCCATTAAGTTAGCTTTTGAAGAATGGCGTCACTTTTTGGAGGGGGCAGTCCACCCGGTTACCGTTATTACTGATCACAAGAACCTGTTGTATTTGGAATCCGCTAAGCGTCTGAATTCCAGACAAGCTCGATGGTCGTTGTTTTTTACCAGGTTTAATTTTGTCGTCACTTATCGCCCGGGGTCTAAGAATGTAAAGGCTGATGCCTTGTCTCGCAGTTTCCCAGGGGCCGGGAAAACGGATGACCCGAGTCCTATCCTTCAGGAGGGGGTGGTAGTGTCGGCTGTATTTTCTGAGCTTGAGGAGGAGGTGTTAGAGGCTCAGGGGGACGCCCCTGCAGGACCTCCAGGGAGACTGTTTGTCCCAAATCTGTTGAGACAAAAGGTTATTGAGGCACATCATAATTCTGCTCTAGCAGGACATCCAGGGAGTAAGGCTACTTTAGATCTCCTTTCTCGCCGGTTTTGGTGGCCTAATGCTAATAAAGATGTTATAACTTTTGTCGCGTCATATGGGGTTTGTGCTCGCTCTAAAACTCCTCATACCCGTCCGTCTGGGACCCTTTTACCCTTGAAACTTCCGGAGCGTCCATGGACTCATTTATCTATGGACTTCATTACGGACCTTCCTCCGTCGTCAGGGAATACTGTCATACTGGTGGTTGTTGACAGGTTCAGTAAGATGGCACATTTCGTTGCTCTCCTGCACTCCCTAATGCTAAAACTCTGGCGCAGGTGTTCATTAGGGAGATCGTTAGACTTCATGGGTTGCCTTCTGATGTGGTGTCAGATAGGGGGTCTCAGTTTGTGTCCAAATTTTGGAGGGCATTTTGTTTACGTCGGGGGATGCAATTGTCATTTTCCTCGGCTTTTCATCCGCAGACCAATGGTCAGACAGAGCGTCTGAATCAGAGCTTAGAGACATATCTCCGGTGTTTTGTTTCAGAGAACCAAGAGGACTGGTCTTCTTTCTTGCCTCTGGCAGAGTTCGCTGTTAACAACAGGCGGAGCGAGTCCACTGGTAAGTCCCCGTTTTTTGGGGCATATGGTTTCCATCCCCAGTTTTGTACTTTCAATGGGGGGGGGCCTTCTGGGGTTCCTGAGGAGGAGCGTTTCTCGTCGTCACTTGCTTCTGTGTGGAGCGGTGTATTGAATAATCTGAGTGCGATGGGGAACCGTTACAAACGTATGGCTGATAGGAGGAGAGTTTCTGGTCCAGATCTGAATGTGAACGATCTGGTATGGTTGTCTACCAGGAATATAAAACTTAAGGTGCCCTCCTGGAAACTGGGTCCCAGATTCATCGGGCCGTACAGGATCAGTTCCATAATTAATCCTGTGGCATTTCGTCTGGACCTCCCTCCTACGTTTAAAATTCATAATGTGTTCCACAAGTCATTACTTAAAAGGTATATGGCACCAGTCATACCGTCACCTCTACCTCCTCCTCCTGTGTTGGTCAATGGTAACTTGGAATTTCAAGTATCAAAGATCATTGACTCACGTCTGAATCGCCGGTCCCTTCAGTACTTGGTGCATTGGAAGGGGTATGGTCCAGAGGAGAGGACGTGGGTCCCTGCGTCTGATGTTAACGCAGATCGTTTGGTTCGGACCTTCCACAGAACTCACCCGGGCAGGCCTGGCCCTGAGGGTCCGGAGGCCCCTCGTAGAAGGGGGGGTACTGTCATGTGTGCATTGCCACGAAGATCGTCGCGGTTGCACATTTTGACTTCTCACAGCTGATCTGCTGTTTCTTTGTGTTTGGCAGCTAGGGAGTTAATTCTGTCCGTGCTCGGTGCTGGGACTGGGTGCAGTTTCTCCCGGCTGCAATTGATTATTTGTTGATTGGTTTCCTTTAAATTCCTGGTTGTCTGCTTGGGGAGTTGCCAGTGAAACCTTCATGCAGACCACAGATAGGAATGAATCTGTATAGACTTTAGTTGTGAGCTCCTTAGTTGTTCTAAGCTCAACTTGGTTAGAGTTTATTTCCCAGACCATTTATGTTCCTTTGGTGTTTGAGTGTGTATGCAAGCGAGTGTTATCCTGTCTGTCTTATATGTCTAATCTGTGTATTTAGCTGAGATCAGCCCATATCCCTTTGGTGGTAGTCAGGATCCTTTTTAGGACTGATTACAGGGTTCAGGGTCTGATAGGAGACAGGGTTAGGTTGGAGACTTGGACCTCTGAACCATTATCAGTACCTCCAAGGTGAGGGATTAGTTAGGACCCCAGTTTAGGGTCAGGTTAGATCCCGGTCCACCTCTTTCCTGTTTCAGCTCATCAAGTCCTCAAGATTAACCCTGAGTTCCGCAGATATCGTGTCAGGTAAATCTATTCTATACTTACATGCTGATGTTGCTATACTAGTTGTTGTATAGAGTGTTGTTCCTGTATTAATAGTTTACTGACATTGTATACATATCATTAGACAGCGTGACACACCCTCGATTTTCTTCAGGACAGACGGAGGCTTCTGTCTGTCCAGGTGTTGACTCTGTTGTGGAGCGTATGCAACAGATTTGGGACCAGGTAGTGGAGAGGTTGTCCCTCTCTCAGGAGAAGGCCCAGCGGTTTGCTAACCGGCATAGGACTGATGGTCCTCGGTTTAAAGTGGGGGACTTGGTCTGGTTGTCCTCAAAGAATATTCCTATGAGAGTAGCATCTCCTAAATTTAAGCCTAGGTTCATTGGACCTTATAAGATCATTGAGATTCTTAATCCTGTTTCTTTTCGTTTGCTTCTTCCATGGACATTTAAGATCCATAACGTGTTCCACAAGTCCTTGTTGAAGAGGTTTGTTGAGCCAGTGGTTCCTGCTGCTGTGCCTCCTGACCCTGTTTTTGTTGAGGGCAATCTGGAGTATGTGGTTGAGAAAATATTAGATTCTCGTTTTTCTAGACGGAAACTCCAGTATTTGGTTAAGTGGAGAGGTTATGGTCAGGAAGACAATTCTTGGGTGTTTGCTTCGGACATCCATGCTAGGAGACTCATCCGTGCGTATCATAGAACTCATCCTGACCGACCTGGTTGCTCAAATGAGGGTTCGGTGACCCCTCCTCAAGGGGGGGGTACTGTTGTGAATGGGTTTGAGATGAGTTCTGAGCAGAGACTCCCTCTGGTGGTTACAAGCGGTACTGGTCTGTTCAGTGAAGATTGTGAGGACTGGGAATCAGGTGTTACTGACTGGTCTTATATAAGGGAGTCACCTTCCCATCAGGGTTGCCGGTGATCAATTGTTCTGGTCTGAATCCTTCATTCCTGTTTCCCTTGTAGCCTGCTGTGTCGTGTCTGCATCTCCTGCTAACAGATAAGACATTTTCTTCTTTTTGTTTTTGTACTATATTTTTGCATTTTGTCCTGCACTTCTGTGGGGCCTTCTGGGTCCCCTCCGGGGGCTTTTGCCCTCTCAGTTTAGTTCAGCCACTGATGTTTGTACTATTGCTTTTTTTACCTGCACTCCTCAGCTACTGAAACATAACAGTCCGGGTTCAGTATCTTTACTTTCACCTGTAAAGCCGCCTTCCATATGTGCATTTTTCATCTTCTCTCGAACTGTAGGGTTTTTTCACCTTGCAGCCCATGTCTGTTTATGGGATTTTGTAGAGCGCCGTGATTCATTTTTAGGATCACTATGCATTGTACTTTGTTTATCGCAGTTGAACTTGTAGACTGTGATTTCCCCAAGCGCTGGTGATTAAATATGGATGTGTGTAGAAGTGATACTGGCACCCGTCCAGTCTGCACAGCTTTGTAGGATGCGATCTGGCCCGGACTGTAACAGACCCACTGCTCTCACATCACCGTTATCAATAATTCACACAGACCGCCGGCTCCCCCTGCTGATTAGTATCCGGCGCACATGTCAGACGGCGCTTGTATTGCTAGTAAATGTGCAGGAGCGAGCGTCGCCCCTAGGACAAGCAGGCAGCCATGGAGCCTCCGCAGAGATGGAGCATGAAAGCTGGCTCTGACTGCTCGTTTCCTGAAGCCGGTCTGTCCTCGCTGTTTGCTGGTTTATTATGTCAAGTGTGGAATCTGCTTACTTTTATACAGCAGTAAGTAAAATATTAGGAAATACCCTGGAAAGACGTTATTCCACTTATGACTCCTGCGCTGCGAGGCCAATGTAAATTCACTGAGCAGCATAACTAAATGTTCGATGGCCTGTATGGACACAAGTATTGGGACACCTCCATATGACACCTGCAGGGGCTTTTATGAAGTCCCATTGTATATCCCTAAACATTAATATGGAGTCGGCACCTTCTTCATAGCTGTTCTAATGTTAAGACTTTCTAAAAGATTTTGGAGGTGACTGGGTGAGCTTTCGCCCATCCATCCAGAAGAGCGTTTGTGAGGTCAGACACTGATGGTGAACCAGAGGCCGGACACTTTCTATTCTAGTTCATTCCAGAAGGGAATGATTGAGTTGAGGTCTGTGCTCCGTGTGGATGGTTATGTTCTTCCATACCGACTCCATCAACCATGCCTGTACGGACCTTACATTTGGGGAACAGTAAATGTCCTTCCCCAGGTGTTCTCAAAAAGTTTGAAGTATACAATTGTCCAAAATGTCTTTTTATGCTAAAGCATTAAGATTTCCCTTCCCTGGAACTAAGAGGCCTAGACCAACCTCTGAGCAACCCCATAGTATTGTAACTTTTCCATTAAACTTTACAGGTGGCACAATGTAGTCAGGCCGGTAACATACTCCTGCATTTACCAAACCCTGATTCGTCCATCAGACTGACAGAACACGTCTCCACTGCTTCAGAGTCCAGTGGCGGCTGCTTTACACCACTTCCTCCGATGCTTGGCCTTGTGCTTGGTGACATAAGGCTTGCATGCAGCTGCATGGCAATAGAAACCCATTCTACAAAGCTCCCCACTTGGCTTTATGCTAATGTTTATGCCAGATCAGAGTGTTGGGGACTTTTACATATTGCATCTTTCACTTTAATGAGAGCACTCTCATGACTTTTCCATGACTTTTTTTCTACCTATTAGACACCTATACAATGGCTCTTTGTTCTTATTTGTTCCAGATTTGCTTCAATGCTCAGGGCACCCGTATTTTAACGGCCTGCTCTGATAAGACCGCCCGACTCTGGGACCCGCACACAGGGCAGTGTGTTCAGGTGCTGGAGGGACACTCAGATGAGATTTTCTCCTGTGCTTTCAACTACGAGGGAAACACCATTATTACAGGTAGGATTGCCTACAAACCCAGGACATATATTTCTACATAATGAACCATGTTTCTTTTCTCGCTTACCTTATACTTACACTGCAGGGATAATTTTACCATTAATTAAAAAAAGGAGATCATTAGTAAAATGATATTGGATTGGGATCACTTATATTCCGAAATGAACGAGATTACAGAAACAGTCGAGCAGGTTTAACCGTAACTAACATACTAGTAGGAGAACCTTCTAGGTGTTCTTTGGGAAATAATGATAGATTTACTTCAAAGAGTCAGTATTTGTAAATCTTTACATACTTTTTACATATAAAGTGAGGCGTCATCAATAATCCTGTTCATATGTAAATTCCCACAGAAAAGCCGGCAGATACTTTAGATGTTGTGCACTGTTAATTTCTTGTGCACATTAGAGGAGAAATTTCAAAGCGCAAAGTACATCAGAGTGCAGGCAAGGCATTGGAGGGTCTTGCAGTATTTATCTCTGCCATTGATGTCCTTTTTTAAAAAAAAAAAAAACAAGGTTACCCAACGACAGCCTTTTTTTGTAACCTATGTTCGGTTACTTGGGAGTGGGGGATCTAAACGCTGTGACCCCTACTGTTACCAAGAACAAGCGGACAACAATCCACACAAGATGAGCGTGTGCTGACTCTCTTCAAAGAGATTAAGGCTGGGGCTACCTTATGGCTTTGGTCACTATACAGATCGCGAGATGACAGATCGCTGTATGCTGTGTAACGTGTCTCCACTATCTGTGGACGGGGAGTACTCACTTGGCTGGTCATGGAGGAAAATGCTGGGACACTAGGGGGTTAAAGAAAGTCCGCGCGGGTTTATTTGCTCCATAAACCCCTAACCCACAACAAAAGGTTCAGGCCTTTAGAGCAGGCAAAACAACACAAATGTCCTTAGCCGGGTTCTGCTCCCCCAGGCCTGTGGGCACACAGGCTGGGCAATGTCCAGCACGCAGGCTCGGTCTGGAGCCCCACACACAGGAAGGCTTCTCCTTCCCTACACACAGACCATGTGCCAAACAACAGCCCCCATTTTGGGTGTTCAGACACACCCCCTGTGGTGGCGTATGTAGGTGACTGAACCCACCCATCTCTCCAAGTCACCTGGAAGCCTTCCCAATGTAAAGTAAACCTCAGCAGTAGATCTGCTGAGCCAAAACAAGCCCAAGCTTCCATCACAGGGCCACGCACCTCTGTGATACATACCTCCCATTAACCACATGGGCAGTCGTCATACCACAGCTGGTTAACACCATGACATAATGCAAGTGACACAAGCGAGTAGGATTGCATCCAAGCCTGCAAGGTATTGTGGCCGTGTGTAAGGGTTAGTAGGTCCCAGGGAATCCTTAGCCTTCACCCATAAACCCATATAGAGGTAGTGGAACTTACGGTCCCCTGGGTTATATCTGCATGGAGGCTGATGGACAGAGCTGCCAGGAGAGGGCCGTACAGGCCGGTAAAAACTAAGAGAGGGCAAAGTCTAAGGCAGAATAGTCAGGCACAATATTGAACACAACAATCTGCGGTCAGAAACTATACAACACGCAGGATTAAGAAAGCAGAGACACAGGATGACCGACAGGTGAGACAAGTAGCAGCTATACTAAATTTAATTCTGAAACATGTTTGCGTTGCCCAGTGGCACCCGAAAGGAAAATACAGCGCCACCTGGCAACAGAACCAGAGGCAGTAGGAGCGTGTTCAGACATGGAAATGATACTGCAACAAGCAAGTTTCAAAAACTACAACTTGACATTTTGCAGCATACGGTGGTCTTTGTCTGTGTTAGGCCGGCGTCAGACACAACTACAAAAAATCGGACCGTTTTAGTCGGTCGATTATCGGAACAAAATGAAAACATCACACATCCGCCTGGCATCCGATTTTCCTTCAAAGATGCGATTTAGTCGCACGTGTGTGTACCTTGTAACATCCGATTTTCATCCGACTTGCGAGAATTTCTCGCAGGCTTGCAAAACTGACATATAATGGATCCAAAAGAATAGTATTTAAATCACAAAAGAAAGAATAGATATATGCACATAGAACACTATATATATATATATATATATATATACATGTCATTGTGACATATATATATATACATATATTTATAGTTCTTACACTTCTACATACTGTAATAGCCGCTAATTCAATTGCCGGCTTTTGTGAAATCACAGAAGCCGACATAAAATGATACATTGTTTAGACACAGTTAACTATGTAATTTCCTGTATTTTGATATATGGTTTGAACTTACAATTACAGAAGTGTATGTGTGCCAAATTTCAGACATGTAGGGGTTAATTAAAGGTGTAAATTCGTTGAAAAAAAATGCGTGGGCTCACGCTGTATTTTCTCCACCAGACAGACAAAGCAAGCGAGTGGGGGCAGATAATAATAGCCTAGGGAGGGTACATTTTTTTGTGCCCCCCCTGGCTAATAACATCGGCCCCCAGACACCCCAGAAAGGGCAAATCTCTAATTAGATTTGCCCTTTCTGGCACTTTGCCCGTCTATTCCCATTGCCCTGTAGCGGTGGCGAATGGGTTAATAAGGGGTTAAAATGACCTTGCAATTGAAAGGTCACTTTAAGCCAGGTTAATAATTGAGAGCTGTCAATTAGACAACTATCAATTATTAATCCTATTGTATGAAAGAAAAATCAAACACACACACTTTAATAAAAAAGAAGTTTAATGAAATAATCACACAGTTTTTGACCATATTTTATTTTCCTGCTAAAACCATTTCCTGTAATAAAAATAAAATAAAAAAGCAAAATTATTCTTACCAATCCGATGTACAGTCAGGTCCCACGGTGTAATCCATCAGAAAGGGTTAACAGGTTAGAGCTCGCAGAGAGCTATAATGCTGTCTGCTGAGCTCTTACCCCCTGAATGAATAACTTACTCTCCCAGCGAAAGGAGAGGAATAGATTCATGAATGAAGCTTAATTGATTTATTGCCACTTTCACTTGAGTGACCTGACCTAAGGTGAAAGTGGGATACAATCAATTAAGCTTCATTCATTAATCACATCCTCTCCTGTCGGCAGGAGATAAGCTCATTCATTCAGGAGCTATCAGCTGAGCACGCAGCATTAGTTGCGCTGCCTAGCTGATTGCTAGTTAACCCTTTGTGAAGGATTACATCGTGGGACGTGACAGATCGCCAGATAGGTAAGAATAATGTTGTTTTATTATTTTATATTTATTTTAGGAGATCAAGGGCGTCGCACGGATTAAGAGTAAAATAAAAGATGGTCAAAAAAATGTGTTTTTATTTCATTAAAATTATTTATTCTTAAAGTGTGTGTGTTTTTTTTATTTACTTCAATAGGATTAATAATTGATAGTTGTCTAATTGACAGCTCTCAATTATTAACCTGGCTTAAAGTGACCTTTCAATTGCAAGGTCATTTTAACCCCTTATTAACCCATTCGCCACCGCTACAGGGCAATGGGAATAGACGGGCAAAGTGCCAGAAAGGGCAAATCTAATTAGAGATTTGCCCTTTCTGGGGTGTCTGGGGGCAGATGTTATTAGCCAGGGGGGGCACAAAAAAATGTACCCTCCCTAGGCTATTATTATCTGCCCCCACTCGCTTGCTTTGTCTGTCTGGTGGAGAAAATACAGCGTGAGCCCACGCATTTTTTTTCAACGAATTTACACCTTTAATTAACCCCTACATGTCTGAAATTTGGCACACATATACTTATGTAATTGTAAGTTCAAACCATATATCAAAATACAGGAAATGACATGGTTAACTGTGTCTAAACAATGTATCATTTCATGTCGGCTTCTGTGAGTTCACAAAAGCCGGCAATTGAATTAGCGCCTATTACAGTATGTAGAAGTCTAGGAACTATAAATATATATATATATATATATATATATATATATATATATGTCACAATTACATGTATATATATATATATGTGTTCTATGTGTATATATCTATTCTTTCTATTCTTTATTAAAGCTGTCAGTGTGATTTTACAGTATAGCCGGGGATGAATTGCCGGCTTTTCTAAAGGACACCAATGCGATTTAATCGCAAGTCACACGTGTGGTCCGTTTGTAATCCGATTTTTCATCGCTCCCATAGACTTGCATTGGCGATAGTCGACCCACAATCGGTGATAATCGCAGCATGCTGCGATTGCACACGGACGTTTAAAACGGACCACAAAAAATCTGATACTGGGAGCTGCTCCATAGATTAACATAGGGCAGACTGCAATGCAATATTTCATCATTTTGCAGTCGTCCGATTCTGTCGCCAGTGTGACGCCGGCCTTACTGCCAAGGTCGTGTGGTGCCCCCCGCGCATCAGAATCTGGCTGTTTCCGATGTTCCCATTAATATAAGGGTACTTTCACGTTGCGTTCAAGCACCCGTTCTGTGGTCCCATCAGGGCTTACATATGAACCCCTCGCAAAACGGGATTCGTACGAATATGCCGACGGGGCCATAGACTGTAATGATGTCGGCAAAGTGAACGTGCGATTTGTCGTGCATCATTTTGAAGCATATATGCCTACTGGAGGCGTACACTCAGATGCAGGCTACTACATCTGGGTATCCACCTCCGGTAGGCGTACACGCTCAAAAATGATGCACATCAGCGCCCGTTCGCTCTGCCGGCACAACTGTAGTCTATGGCGCTGTCGGCGCATACGTCCAAATCCCATTTTGCTGGAGGTTCAGACTTAATACATTGTGAAAGCACGCCAAGCAGTCAGCTCGTTCACTCTACATGGACACTGATGCTATATAGCTGCACTTTTGTACTCTGGATATAGGATCTAGGTGTAAATTATCGTTACAGTCTTCGCCAGTTACCATTTAAAATGACTTAAGCTTTGTCTTGTAGGAAGCAAAGACAACACCTGCAGAATATGGCGCTAACTCATCAGTCACTCCATGTTGGATTATATAATGGAGTAGACAAACGTGATGGACACAAGAAACGTTACGATAACCCACTGGCAGTCACAACCGCTGACCTCTCCGTCAACTGTATCACACTCACATTCACAAAGTGTTCCAATGATTAGCTTCTGTTTGTAGAATATACATCCCAGTCTTACTTAAAGGATAACTACACTTTTTTTTATTATTTAATTATTCTACAGGCATTGCAAAGTTATGAAGTTTGGTAATATATTTCATCATCTTATTTTTCTTCCTTCTCTGCCAAACGCTATGCTGCAGGTCTGTTTCAGTGCCCAGATGGTGCTCCTTTAGAAGCTGCTTTGAGCTGCTGCTCAGCAAAGATCTGTACACTATAATCAAATCAAGAGTAGAAGATTGTCCCCACCTGAGCCTCTCTTTTTTCCATCCATGTACTCGGACAGGAGACTTATGTTATAACTTGATGCTTAAAGGATAATTAAATTTAAAAAAAAGTTTTCTAACTTTATTAAATAAGTTTTTAGTTGCTTATGTTTTTTTATATCGACTTTGTGATTTTTACATAGTTACCTGTTTTATTTATTAGTAATAATAAACAATTTTAAAGAAAACATTAGTATTTGATTTTGTAAGCTACAGAATTCATCAGAAGTGATTTACAAAAATGGAAAATGTAGCTGGAAAAATATCCTGTAGGATATATTGAGATCACCCCGTGCATTAACCCCGTCCTGTGATATTTTTGTGCAGAATTGAAGCTCAGGAGTACTGCACAGTGACCTCATGGTGTGCATTCACTGTATTGTGATGACTGTCTAGCTGTTATGCTCCAATGTGTGCGCTATTCCAGCAGTAAAATCACTGTGCCGGCTAATTTTATTCTGTGAATATTTGTGTACAGTGACATCAGGCTGTTCATCACTGTACTGTGGTATGCCTGAGTGGCGCTCTGTCCCAACAGTATAGTAGCTGGAAATAATCAATCATAGTGGCTGTGTAACAAGAGGGAAGGCCCCAGGGAGTCGTGCTCAAGCCATGATGTGTAAAACCACCCACAGCATCTCTGATGCATAAGGGGGCTTTCACATCGCGTTCTGTGTCCACGTCGGGCCATGCGTCCAAGATCCCCCACAAAACGTGGTTCAGACGTATGCGCTACCGGGGAGTCTACACCCACAGGAGGCACACACTCAGTTGCAGTCTACTATGTCTGAGTGTCTGCCTCCTGTAGACGTACACTCCCGAAAATGGTGCCCGTCAGAGCGCACGTTCGCTCTGCTGTCACCATTACAGTCTGTGGCCCCGCCTGCGCATATGTTCGGACCCCATTTTGTGGAGTATTTTGGACGCATGTCCCGAGGGGACACAGAACGCAATGTGAAAGCACCCTAAGAAGATAGTAGCACTACAATGGCAGTGTAGAGGTGTGGTGGAATATCAAAATGTGGTAACTGAGCTGTTTTAGGCTGCTTTCACACATCAGTTTTTTGACGTCAGGCGTGATCCGGCGTGTTTTTAAAAAAACGCATCCGGTACTGGATGCGTTTTTTTGGCATTGACTTTCATTAGCGCCGGATCGCGCCTGATGTCGTTGCGTTGCATCCGTTTTTGTCCGGATCCGGCGGAAATGTACATTCCGGCAGCCGGACAAAACGGTCACTGCAACGTTTTTTTTTTTCCGGAGCCGCCGGATAGTGCCTGAAGTGGCGCATCAGGCGGCCGGAAATAATAGAAGTCTATGGAACCGGACCAGTCTTTTGTGCAATCCGTCAATAGACTGATCCGGATTCTGGAAATCAAGGTCTCTCTCTCCCTCTCCCTCTCTCTCTCTCCTCTGTCCGGACATGCATACCTGCATTTTCCACATAGAAAATTTATGTTTCCGGGTTGAAAAGGTCAGGTCGGATCTGGCAACAAAACTGATCAGTTGCATCAGTTTTTTTAAAATCAGCGCCGGATCCATCTTATCAGGCATACGACGGATTATGCCTGACACAAAAAGACTGATGTGTGAAAGTAGCCTTACTGCACTAATGTACTTAGCTTACTGCACTTAGCTTGTACAACATGTATACTGGGATACAATGTCTATGAATAGTAAACATGAATATGATAAGCTTCACAATTATGATATTAGAGAAATATACTTTCTCCGTTTATGAGCCACTTTCTCTTCTCCACTTGCCTCCTGAACTGACCATTCACTATGAAAAACGGATACAAAACTAAAAGGCCACTCTAAAATGTGCAGTTTTACAGTATTGGGAAGCCGGAGGGGTCAGAAAACCAGTGAGTATGCAAACCGATTGTTGAAGCAACTGGCCGGGTAGCTGGTCTCAGACAATCTTGGAGGTGAAGATGTTGGATGTTGACGTCCTGGGCTGGTGTGGTTACACATGGTCTTCAGTTGTGAGGCCGGATGGATATACTGCCAGATTCTGTAAAATGCCTTTGGAGATGGCTTATTATAGAGAAATTAACATTCAGTTCACGGGCAACAGCTCTGGTGGACATTTCTGCAGTCAGCATGCCAATTGCACGCTCCCTCAAAACTTGCGACATCTGTGGCATTGTGCTGTGTGATAAAACTACACATTTTAGAGTGGCCTTTTCTTGTGGCCAGCCTAAAGCCCACCGGTGCAATAACCATGTGTCTAATCATCATCTGGATATACCACACCTGTCAGGAGGATGGATGATCTCGGCAAAGGAGAAGAGCTCGCTAACACAGATTTAGACAAATTTGTGAACAATATTTGAGAGGAAAAGGCCTTTTATGTGCATAGAAAAAGTCTTAGATCTTAGAGCTCAGCTCATGAAAAATGGGAACAAAAAATAAGTGTTCTCTTTATATATTTGTTCAGTGTAGATAGTGTTTTATCTCACCCCATTGCTGAACTCACAGCTACACTGTTTAGTACTGCTGTATAACATCTTCCATACTCCTTCTGAAGGTGTTTTCCATAGACACAGAAGAGCAAGAAACCTTCATGTCTGAGAGACATCAAATCAGCTAGTCTGCACCCACATGCTCAGAGACAACAGAATCTGAGAAAGTGCCTGCAGAGAGAAAAACTGGTGAAAATGCAGGATACAAGTCATAGGGTCTGTTTCCACGTGGCGTATTTGGTCTGGATTTGTTGCGGATTGAAAGCTGCGTACAGCCGCAGCGTTCAACCCGCAGCGTCCAGATGTTACAGCATAGTGGGGGATTTTATGAAATCCCATCTCCACTATGCGTGCAGGGCCGCATCCAGCAGCCCTGCGTATCTGGACATGCAGCGCGTCTTTCCAGACCGCAGCATGCCTATTTATCTTGCAGAGATGCTCCATCTTCACAAGATAAATAACACAGTCTATGGATAGGATGCGGTGATTACACATGTGTTCAATGATCACATGCGGTATCACCGCACGTACAACAGGGGGCAGCGCTTTGGGCGGTGCGGTCATGTGCGACATCCAAAGCGCTGACATTATGCCACATGGAAACATAGCCATATAGTCTCCAGAAATAGTGCTAAGCATGTACACACAGGACAACTTATTATGAAAAGTTACCCGAAATAACAAGTACGCTTTGTAGGACTATTCAATTGCTGACCAAAAACACATCTTACTCCATTCATTGCTTGCTGAGATTTTTACACAAGTGGTAACTGTGTAATGTTGCAATGTGTAAAAGCACAATGCAACACGTGAAAAAAGCAAAACACAGCATTGCTTGAAGTCATACAGTGTGCACCCACATTAAGACCCAGTCATTTTGAGATTGCTTTTTCGTGACACATTATACTTTACGATAATGGTAAATTTAGGTGGATATGTTTTACGTTTATAAAAATATCAGGAATTATTAACCTGGCTTAAAGTGACCTTTCAATTACAAGGTGGCTTTAACCCCTTATTAATCCATTCGCCACCGCTACAGGGCAATGGGAATAGACGGGCAAAGTGCCAGAAAGGGCTAATCTAATTAGAGATTTGCCTTTTCTGGGGTGTCTGGGGGCAGATGTTAGTAGCCAGGGGGGCACAAAAAAAATGTACCCTCCCTAGGCTATTATTATCTGCCCCCACTCGCTTGCTTTGTCTGTCTGGTGGAGAAAATACAGCGGGAGCCCACACATTTTTTTTCAACGAATTTACACCTTTAATTAACCCCTACATGTCTGAAATTTTGCACACATACACTTATGTAATTGTAAGTTAAAACCATATATCAAAATACATGAAATGACATGGTTAACTGTGTGTAAACAATGTATCATTTCATGTCGGCTTCTGTGATTTCACAAAAGCCGGTAATTGAATTAGCGGCTATTACAGTATGTAGAAGTGTATGAACTATAAATAAATATATATATATATATATATATATATATTTATATATAATGTGTCACAATGACATGTATATATATTATATATATAATATATGTATTCTATGTGTATATATGTAGTGTTTTGTGAGCTGTCAGTATGACTTTACAGTAGCCGGGTATGAATTGCCAGCTTTTCAAAGGAGACTGGTGCGTATAAATCGGACAGCACTCGCATGGTGCGAGTGCTGTGCGATGATTTCTCGCACCCATTGACTTGCATTAGTGATTATCATGCCAAAATCGCATCATATCGCAGCTTGCTGTGATTTTTTTCTCACACCAATTTCGGCTGAGAAAAAAATCGCAAATGAGAAGACACCTATTGAATAACATTGGTCAGATTTGAATCCGATTTTTTTTCAGCTGAATATCATCCGTTTTCAGCGCAAGTGAGTATGAGCCCTTACTGCGTATCTCGGACGAGTCTTGCCAATGCAAGTCAATGGGTGCGAGAAAAAAATCGCACAGCACTCGCACCATGCGAGTGCTGTCCGATTTTTACGCACCAGTGTCCTTTGAAAAGCTGGAAATTCATGTCCGGATTTTGTAAAATCACACTGACAGCTCACAAAACACTAGCTATATACGCATAGAATACATATACAGTATATTAAATGTACAGTGTGGGCCATTTATATGGATACACCTAAATAAAATGGGAATGGTTGGTGATATCAACTTCCTGTTTGTGGCACATTAGTATATGGGAGGAGGAAAACTTTTCAAGATGAGTGGTGACCATGGCAGCCATTTTGACGTCGGCCATTATGGATCCAACTTTATTTTTTCCAATGAGAAGATCATGTGACACATCAAACTTATTGAGAATTTCACAAGAAAAACAATGGTGTGCTTGGTTTTAATGTAACTTAATTCTTTCATGAGTTATTTACAAGTTTATGACCACTGTAGAGTGGCAAAGGGTTGTGTTATAGACGGGAGGTATCTGGCTCAGAGATGCCTTGTATCTGTTATGTAGCCCAGTACACATTAGCCCTGGGTAGTGGCATCACTATAGCAGTGTATGTGGTTAAAGGACCTGTGATGATGTCACTACCACATGACCAGTCATGTGTTCTGTGTTAGCTGGATGTCTGATATATAAATGAGCCTACTGCTGACCACAGGTGTGAGTGGCTGGAGGTGTGGAGACCTCCAGTGTGGGAGTTCTGAGGAGACCTCCAGTGTGTGTGCTGAAGAGAGTACTCAGTTAGAGTACCAGGACTTTTATCTGTTTTTGTTACTTTGTGCCGAAGAAGGCTGTTTTGTTTTCTGTTTGACAGCAAGTTTATGAAGTCTTAATAAACTTGCTTAAAGAACCAGGAAGAGTCGCCCTCCTGCTTACCTCCGGTCGCACACCAGCGAGACCACATCCCTACAATTGGTGGAGACGTGCGAGCAGCGGTCCCAGCAGAGAAGTGGGTGCTGCATGTCGTGGGTAAAGGTCATAGCAACCCAGCCAGCATTGCAGGAGAAAATGGAGGACCTGCTGAAGCACTTGGTCCAGGCGCAGGCACAGCAGCAAGAGACCAACAGGTTGTTGGTGCAGCAAATACAACAAAGCCAGCAGGAACAACGGCAGCAGTTGCAGCTTCTGACAACCGCCATCCAGGGCAGGACGAACGCCCAACCCCAGGTCGGGACGATGACAACCACATCAGGAAGGCGGTAAGATGCACCATACAGAAAATGACCCCCGGGGATGATGTTGAAGCCTTCCTGACGGTATTTGAGAGGGAAAGACTGGCCCCATACCTAACAGGGGAACCCCAAAAGGCATACTTTGATTTAACTGTGCAGGACGCTCAGGAGTATCCTAAATTAAAGGTGGAGATCCTTGCACGGTTGGGGGTGACAATGACTGTCAGGGCACAGAGAGTGCACCGCTGGGAGTATCACCGGGACAAACCACCGCGTTCCCAAATGTTTGACCTGCTGCACCTCGTCCAGAAATGGCTACAGCCAGAGTCCGCTACGCCGGCACAGATGGTGGAAAGAGTCCTAATGGATTGGTTTGTGCACTCCCTGCCCAGGCCCCTGCAGACTTGGGTTGCCCAGGGTGATCCCCGGAGTGCCGATGAACTGGTCGAGAGGTACCAGGGGATGGAAGGTACCTTGGGGAAGCAGCCCATTCCATACTGGGGGTCCCAGCAGGCGGCGGAGTCCCAAAAAGGGGTGGCGCGTCCAAGGTCAAAAGGGGCGGGGGAGGTGGTGCCCAAGGTCCCTACGGGTGATGTTATCTGTTGGAGGTGTCACAGGCCAGGACATATAGCTGCACGGTGTCCCCAGACTACCAAGCAGATGGACTGCAGCATGGGACGCCGTATCTCATTCTATGCCGATCCAGTCTGCAGTGTGGATTCTATCCTGAACGAGGGGCCCCAAGCATGTCCCGTGAGGGTGAACGGTCGAGTAGTAACGGCGCTACTGGACTCCGGGAGTCTTGTGACCCTGGTGAGGGCGAATCTGCCTTTCAAACTACTCCCGGGAAAAAAGGTTGGCGTGCGATGCATACACGGCGATGCAAAGGACTACCCTATGGCCAGAGTGGACATTGAGACTGCGCTGGGCACTGAGTCCCATGAAGTCGGGGTGGTTCGGGACTTGTTGCACCCTATAATTATAGGCCGGGATTTTTGTTTATTCTGGGATCTGTGGGGAAAGTCTGCTGAGGTCACTAGCCAGAATAGGGAACCAGTAAGCCCTAATCAGGTAGCACCATACCCAGAGGAAGACAGGTTTCCTTTTTGTGTCCTGGTAGGAGATGAGGAAGAAGTGTCTCCTGTATCTGATATTCCAGAGTTAGGGGTGGCCAGTGAGAATTTTGGGACTACCCAACACAGGGACCCAACTCTGAAGGAAGCCTTCAACAATGTCACTGTCATTGATGGGGTTGCAGAGGAACCGGGGGCCGACACCAGATTTCCATACTTTATGCTGAGTGGGGAGCTGTTGTATCTGGTCACAAAAATAAGGGAGGAGTTGGTGGAGCAGTTGCTAGTACCCGGGTCCTACAGACGGAAGGTGTTGGATATGGCCCATTCACACATCTTGGGGGGACACCTAGGGGTAGACAAAACACAGGAACGGATTATTCAAAGATTCTATTGGCCTGGATGTCACCGGGAGATAGTAAACTATTGTAGGTCCTGCCCTATATGTCAGTTAACTGCCCCTACCTCTCATTTCCGGAACCCCTGGTGCCACTGCCCATTATTGAAGTGCCATTTGAGAGAATTGCCATGGACTTGGTCGGTCCCCTAGTTAAATCAGCCGGGGCCATCAGTATATATTAGTCATCCTGGACTATGCCACACGCTATCCGGAGGCAATTCCCCTGAGAAATTCTTCAGCGAAGAGCATAGCCCGCGAGTTGGTACATGTGTTTTCCCGGACAGGCTTGCCGAAGGAGATCCTGACCGACCAAGGGACACCGTTCATGAGTAAAGTAATGAAGGAGTTGTGCAGGGTCCTGCAAATCTCTCAGTTGAGGACCTCGGTGTACCATCCTCAGTCAGATGGCCTTGTGGAGAGATTCAACAAGACCCTAAAGAGCATGCTAAGAAAAGCCATAGAGAAGGATGGTAGAGACTGGGACTGTCTCTTACCCTACCTGATGTTTTCCATCCGTGAAGTTCCTCAGGCCTCCACGGGGTTCTCACCGTTTGAGCTTCTGTATGGCCGACATCCGCGAGGTCTCCTGGATATCGCCAAGGAAACCTGGGAAGTCGAAGTGACGCCCCACCGAAGCGTTATTGAGCATGTGGCCCTGATGCAACAGAGGGTTGCGAAGGTGATGCCAATCGTGAAGGAACACCTCCTCCAGGTACAAGAAGCCCAGGCCAGGGTTTACAACCGATCAGCCAGAGTGAGACAGTTCAATCCGGGAGACCGAGTGCTCGTGCTAGTTCCGACGGTGGAAAGCAAGTTCTTGGCCAAATGGCAAGGGCCGTACGAGGTGATGGAGAAGCTTGGTGAAGTAAACTATAGGATTCACCAACCCGGAAGACGGAAACCAAACCAGGTGTACCATGTCAACCTCCTCAAGCCATGGCATGATAGAGAGTCAGCTGTAACTCCGTGCTTGCTGGGCCACTCAGAAGGTGACATTGAAGGGGTTACGATAGCAGAGACCCTATCAAAGGAACAGAAACAGCAATGCCGGGAGTTGCTCCAGAGGAACAGGGACCTGTTTTCAGAGTTGCCTTGGCGCACGAAGGTCATAGAGCATGAAGTTCTGACAGAGCCACATGTGCGGGTGAATGTGAAGCCCTATCGAATCCCTGAGGCCCGTCGAGAAGTAATCTCCAAGGAGGTGGAGCATATGTTGAAACTCGGAGTCATTGAGGAATCCAAGAGCGGTTGGGCGAGTCCTATCGTCTTGGTCCCGAAACCTGATGGGGAATGGAGATTCTGCAATGATTATAGGAAGCTGAATGAGGTCTCCAAGTGTGACGCATATCCCATGCCACGCGTTGATGAGCTCATCGAAAGACTTGGACCCGCCAGGTACATAACCACTTTGGATCTGACTAAAGGATACTGGCAGATTCCCATGGCCCAGGAAGCCAAGGAGAAAACAGCGTTTTCAACACCAGATGGATGCTTCCAGTATGTCCGGATGCCGTTTGGCCTGCAGGGAGCGCCAGCGACTTTTCAGAGAGCCATGGATAGGATTCTGGCACCTCATAAGCAATACGCCGCTGCGTACCTGGATGATATCGTTATTTTCAGCCCGGACTGGGAGAGTCATCTGGGAAAGGTCCAAGCAGTGTTTGATGCTCTAAGAGAAGCAGGGTTTACAATAAACCCGAAGAAGTGTGCCTTGGGAAAGGAAGAGGCCAAGTACCTTGGATATGTAGTAGGTCGTGGTGGAATAAAACCCCAAATCAATAAAATCGAGGCGATTCAAACATGGCCAAGACCGTTGTCCAAGAAACAAGTGAAAGCCTTCCTGGGGATTGTCGGGTACTACAGGAGGTTCATCCCAAACTTCGCCACGAGGGCTGCCCCTCTGACTGATCTGCTGAAAGGGACCAAATCAGTGATGGTAAAATGGTCTGAAGAAGCAGAGTTGGCCTTCCAAGAAATGAAAGGGGCCCTGTGTAAACAACCGGTCCTGATAGCCCCAGACTTTAAAAAGGAGTTTGTTTTTCAAACAGATGCCTCAGATGTTGGATTGGGAGCAGTTCTGTCACAGGAGATACATGGGAAGGAGCATCCAGTCCTTTACCTGAGCAGGAAGCTATCTTCGTGTGAGAAGAATTACTCTGTCGTGGAGAAGGAGTGCTTGGCCATAAAATGGCAGTGGACACCTTACGGTACTATCTAGTGGGACGAAAGTTTAGATTGATATCTGACCATGCCCCACTCAGATGGATGAGGGAAACCAGGGTAGAAATGCAAGGGTCACCCGCTGGTTCTTAGCCCTGCAGAACTTTAGTTTCCAGGTAGAACACAGGGCCGGGAAGCTACACGGTAATGCTGATGCCCTCTCAAGAATCCCGTGTCTAGTGGGAGAAAGTGCCAAGCCCCACGGCTTTAGGCAGAGGGGGGAGGTATGTAGAGTGGCAAAGGGTTGTGTTATAGACGGGAGGTATCTGGCTCAGAGATGCCTTGTATCTGTTATGTAGCCCAGTACACATTAGCCCTGGGTAGTGGCATCACTATAGCAGTGTATGTGGTTAAAGGACCTGTGATGATGTCACTACCACATGACCAGTCATGTGTTCTGTGTTGCTGGATGTCTGATATATAAATGAGCCTACTGTTGACCACAGGTGTGAGTGGCTGGAGGTGTGGAGACCTCCAGTGTGGGAGTTCTGAGGAGACCTCCAGTGTGTGTGCTGAAGAGAGTACTCAGTTAGAGTACCAGGACTTTTATCTGTTTTTGTTACTTTGTGCCGAAGAAGGCTGTTTTGTTTTCTGTTTGACAGCAAGTTTATGAAGTCTTAATAAACTTGCTTAAAGAACCAGGAAGAGTCGCCCTCCTGCTTACCTCCGGTCGCACACCAGCGAGACCACATCCCTACACCACTTATAAAATGTGTTCAAAGTGCTGCCCATTGTGTTGGATTGTCAATGCAATCCTCTTCTTCCACTCTTGACACACTGATACCAACACTGCAGAAGAAATGCTAGCACAGGCTTCCAGTATCCGTTGTTTCAGATGCTGCACATCTCGTATCTTCACAGCATAGACAGTTGCCTTCAGATGACCCCAAAGATAAAAGTCTAATGGGGTCAGATCGGGAGACCTTGGTGGCCATTCAACTGGCCCATGATGACCAATCCACTTTCCAGGAAACTGTTCATGTGGGAATGCTTGGACCTGACACCCATAATGTGGTGGTGCACCATCTTCCTGGAAAAACTAAGGGAACGTGCCATCTTCAGTGCATAAAGAGGGCTGCTGCTATCAGTGTGTCAAGAGTGGGAGAAGAGAGTTGTATTTTAAATAACTCATGAAATAATAAAGTTACGTTAAAACCAAACACACCATTTGTTTTTCTTGTGAAATTCTCAATAAGTTTGATGTGTCATATGACCCTCTTCCCATTGGAAAAAATAAAGTTGGATCCAAAATGGCTGACTTCAAAATGGCTGCTATGGTCATCACCCATCTTGAAAAGTTTTCCCCTTCCCATATACTAATATGCCACAAACAGGAAGTTGATTTCACCAACCATTCCCATTTTATTTAGGTGTATCCATATAAATGGCCCACCCTGTATTATTTATATATATATATATATATATATATATATATATATATATATATATATATATATATTATATACAGTACAGACCAAAAGTTTGGACACACCTTCTCATTTAAAGATTTTTCTGTATTTCATGACCATGAAAATTGTACATTCACACTGAAGGCATCAAAACTATGAATTAACACGTGGAAAAAAGTGTGTAACAACTGAAAATATGTCTTATATTCTAGGTTCTTCAAAGTAGCCACCTTTTGCTTTGATGACTGCTTTGCACACTCTTGGCATTCTCTTGATGAGCTTCAAGAGGTAGTCGCCGGAAATGGTCTTCTAACAATCTTGAAGGAGTTCCCAGAGATGCTTAGCACTTGTTGGCCGTTTTACCTTCACTCTGCAGGTCCAGCTCACCCCAAAGTATCTCAATTGGGTTCAGGTCTGGTGACTGTGGAGGCCAGGTCATCTGGCGTAGCACCCTATCACTCTCCTTCTTGGTCAAATAGCCCTTACACAGCCTGGAGGTGTGTTTGGGGTCATTGTCCTGTTGAAAAATAAATGATGGTCTAACTAAACGCAAACTGGATGGAATAGCATGCCGCTGCAAGATGCTGTGGTAGCCATTCTGGTTCAGTATGCCTTCAATTTTGAATAAATCCCCAACAGTGTCACCAGCAAAGCACCCCCACACCATCACTCCTCCTCCTCCATGCTTCACGGTGGGAACCAGGCATGTAGAGTCCATCCGTTCACCTTTTCTGCGTCGCACAAAGACACGGTGGTTGGAACCAAAGATCTCAAATTTGGACTCATCAGACCAAAGCACAGATTTCCACTGGTCTAATGTCCATTCCTTGTGTTCTTTAGCTCAAACAAGTCTCTTCTGCTTGTTGCCTGTCCTTAGCAGTGGTTTCCTAGCAGCTATTTTACCATAAAGGCCTGCTACACAAAGTCTCCTCTTAACAGTTGTTGTAGAGATGTGTCTGCTGCTAGAACTCTGTGTGGCATTGACCTGGTCTCTAATCTGAGCTGCTGTAAACCTGCGATTTCTGAGGCTGGTGACTCGGATAAACTTATCCTCAGAAGCAGAGGTGACTCTTGTTCTTCCTTTCCTGGGGCGGTCCTCATGTGAGCCAGTTTCTTTGTAGTGCTTGATGGTTTTTGCAACTGCACTTGGGGACACTTTCAAAGTTTTCCCAATTTTTCGGACTGACTCACCTTCATTTCTCAAAGTAATGATGGCCACTCGTTTTTCTTTACTTAGCTGCTTTTTTCTTGCCATAATACAAATTCTAACAGTCTATTCAGTAGGACTATCAGCTGTGTATCCACCAGACTTCTGCACAACACAACTGATGGTCCCAACCCCATTTATAAGGCCAGAAATCCCACTTATTAAACCTGACAGGGCACACCTGTGAAATGAAAACCATTTCCGGTGACTACCTCTTGAAGCTCATCAAGAGAATGCCAAGAGTGTGCAAAGCAGTCTTCAAAGCAAAAGGTGGCTACTTTGAAGAACCTAGAATATAAGACATAATTTCAGTTGTTATACATTTTTTTGTTAAGTATATAATTCCACATGTGTTAATTCATAGTTTTGATGCCTTCAGTGTGAATCTACAATTTTCATAGTCATGAAAATACAGAAAAATCTTTAAATGAGAAGGTGTGTCCAAACTTTTGGTCTGTACTGTATATATGTGTGTGGGTGCTGACAAAAGAAGATAAAAGTGTATATATAATTATCCTTGCAGAAAGATATTTGTAAAGCTCAGAGATGAATGCAGTTTCCCAATGGCGGCATTTTTTGTGCTTTCTGTGTGCTGTAGTGATGGGTGGACTGCATCTGCAGGTCTGCATGGCGGGTTTTATACTTCACCCTTTATCTTTTAGCTAATATTCTAATTACATGGAGAGCGTTCTGGACGGCAGTGATATGGTTAATATACGGGCTGATTTCACAATAAATGCCACGCACCACTGCTCACACTTCCACTCATTAGTAAATGATGGCATTTATTCATGCAAACAGTTTGACAACACAAGTAATCTAAATTGTGATAGACCAGTCAGCTGGAACATTCGTTGAGGCTCGCCAGGTCTCGTCCTTTGTGGAGGTCTTTCCATACCATTAACATTCATATTTGCCTTCCAGCACAATGGGAGGAACGTCTTAGGAACAACCGGACACAACTTGTGGCTTTTCAGCCGTTTAACAGTATACATCCCAGGAGGCACAGTATGGTTGGTAGTAGCCTTACATCAGTGCAGTCTTTATCTTCAAAAGCAAGTGTCATGGATGCATTCCAGAAAAGCAGGAATAGTGAATACCCCATGGAAACATTAAAGCATTTGCAGGAGAGATATATACATTTACTATTTAGTGACACTGTTTTTGATTAAAAAAAAAAAGCATAAAAGTCATCCCACCATGGCAAGGTAACCCTGTTCGGGATGGTCGTACACTGTGTAATATATAATATTTATATGGTATATAATATATATGGTATACATGCAGCGCATAAGTAAAAAAACAATAATTACAGCAAGGTTTATGATCATTTTGTTTCTTGTAGGCTTTGTCTGTTTAATGGCCAATATGAACATGCGTTTATGGGCTGCATGTATACCAACTTAAACCCAACCACCATTGATGGAGGTGGGACATACAAATTGGTGCACTGAGCCTCTTAGCCACACCAAGTGTGCACTGAGCACTTTAATTAGTATATTTGATTAAACTTCAGTTTATGCAGAACTAAGACAGGTGAGATTTTTTTTTTAAGCGTTTATATCCTCTTAAAGGCTATGTGCTTACTTCATAATGTCAGTTTGGGCTGACAGACTCGCTTTCAAAACTGAATTGAATATTCATAATCTCTCAAGACTTTGGAAGCTTAGCTGTAATGCAATTCATAATGACTTGTATATCCCGTGCTGATATACGATGTAGTGCTTACTGAGTGCTGCTTTATCCCAGCAGGGCTTGGAAGGGAAGGAGCGCCATTTGACTCTTTGAATCTAAAATTTGCAGGAATAATTAGCGGACGCCATGTCACATTTGAGGAGCCACCGATGTGCCTAACCAGTGGAAACCCCCCAGAAGAGACACCATTTTGGAAACTAGACCCCTCAGAGAACTTGTCTGGATGTGTGGTGAGCACCTTGAACTCCCAGGTGCTTCACAGAAGTTTATAGCGTTGAGCCGTAAAAGTAAAAAATCTAATTTTTCCCACAAAAATTATATTTAACTCCAAATTTTGCATTTTCACAAGGGTAACAGGAGAAAATGGACCCCAAAATTTCTTGTGAAGTTTCTCCTGAGTTCACTGATACCGCATATGTGATCAAAAACTACTTCTGAGGCGCAGTGCAAAGCTCAGAAGGGAAGTAGCGCCATATTACAGTGAAGATTTTGCTGCACTGGATAGAGAGTGCCATGTTACATTGGCAGAGCCCCTGAGGTGCCAGAACAGTAGAACACCCCCTTAAGTGACCCCATTTTGCAAGCTACACCTAATGAATTCATCTGGGGATGCAGTGATCATACTGACACCACAGGTGTGTTAAAGAATTTTATACCATTGGGCAGTGAAGAAAAAATAATTTACATTTTTACCACCAAGATTGTGTGTTAGCCCCAAATTTTACGTTTTCGTACTGGGAAATTGGTAAAAAATGGCATCAAAATGTGTCCCACAATATCTGCTACAATGTAGAAATACCAGGTAAAAAAAAAGGGGGAGAAGCCAGCGCCGCACATGGTCAGCATATAATACATAAAGTGCATATGCACATATTGGATTCTAACTGTGTTAAAAATGAGACATTTGGCAAATAATTGATCAATTCTTTGAGCCACCCCGCCACGACAAGGCATTCTCATATGGGGCACCATGGGAGTGATACAGCAATGCTTCAGGTACTTTTGTTTTTGATTTTTTGCAGTCTTGCTTTTATACATTCAGGATGCCGTAATGGCACAGCGAATATAAAAAACGTAGAGTAGGACTGCCCCATATGAGAATGCCTTGTCGTGGCGGGGTGGCTCAAAGAATTGATCAATTATTTGCCAAATGTCTCATTTTTAATACAGATTAGAATCCAATATGTGCATATGCACTTTATATATTGCATGCTGACCATGTGCGGCGCTGGCTTCTCCCCTTTTTTTACTTAATGTAGAAATACCCCATATGTGGCTGTACAGGACTGCTTAGCCACACGGAGAGACTCGAGAGGGACGGAGCGCGATTTGCCTCCTGGAGCGCAGATTTTTCTAGAAGAGTTTGCTGACTCCATTTCAGCCATGGCATCCTTGGCTGTGTATTTACACGTTGTTTGGATTTGATTGTCTTTGCATTGTAAAAAAATTATAATGATGACAGAATTTTGCTTTATTTCCATACAGAAGAAGCGTAAAACTACCTGACGCAGACTCACTGTATTCTTACCAAACATCAGCATGGATGAAAAGGGAAAAAAAATCCAAAAATGTATGTCCTTTATGAAATGATAATCAGTACATTGTCACAATATTCCATTATGTTTACAGTCACCAAATGATCCTTCATTTGCTTCAAATACTCCTTGGCATTCTGGTTGCTAGTTTTTGAAGATTTGTAGAAATTTCCACCCATGGCTTTTGTGGTTTTAGGGGTGGGCCAGTAGTAGTACACTTTTTAACTTTACCTTGAGCTTCATCTTGCATAATTGTCATAAGCTTGAGGTCTCGTAATTGTCCTGCCCAGTCTAAGAATGGCATGCCAGACTACTTCATCAGTTATGGATTATTTTGCTGCTCCATGATGAGATTTGCCCTGATCATATTGGATGACTTGGCCCAAGGCTTTTAGATTCGATATTCCTTGTACAGAATGTAAATAATCCAAGCAACATAACAGCTGAATGTACCCTGTGGTGCCATGTAACCTAATATCTTGTGTATAGATGGAAGAAACATTTTTTGCTAAGTCAGTGTCATGATCCAGGCCGGGTTTTTGTCTTGTCTCTCCTTTCCCGGTCTGGTCATGTCAGGCGTTAATTTTCCCTGCCTCATTCCTGTGTCAGGTCTGCTATATCTCTGTGCTGCAACCTGTGTGCAGTGTCAGTTATATTGCTTGCCTTCGGCATGTTTAGCTGGCTCTTGTTAGTTCCTGATCTGTCCTGCTGCATTCATCTGACCCTGCCCGTGTTGCTGACCTTTGGACCATGTTCAGACTACCCGTTTGTTATTTCCCTTTTGCTTATCCGCTGTCTCTCTGGCATTCTGACTCTGGCATGTGACCTGACTCCCGACTTTGGATTTCCCCTTGGATATCCAGTTCATTCTCCACTCTGCTGCCCTCTAGTGGAGTTTGTGGTACTCTGCAGTAACCCTCAGTATTACAGCGTGACAGTCAACGTGTTTATCCAGCCAATGTATTAATAGCTACTATACTAAAAAGGGGGAATAAAAGAAGTGGGCAAAAGATGCTGTGTCACATGAAATTCACTATGTAAAATGGGTGCTCCCATCATATAACTCTATGGCTAATCCTGTGGATATGTATATTAGATGCAGGTCCGCCAATGGCACCCTGTCACGATCACTGTCATTAGAGAGTTGATCGGAGATCACATTCATTCATTTGTATTGGAATTCTGACCACTTTGCAACTAATTGCAATTCCCATTGGTCGGACCTCATGTATTATGCATTAATGGCATATGGTTATGTACAAAATGGGAATACATTTTTAAAGGGGCTATCCAGGACTATTTTCAGTATTTTCTTTTTACTATGGTCTTAAGAACTAAAAGGCAGGTAGTTGATAACTGAATGCCTATTGTGCCAGGTGCCAATCTCTGCTGGCACAAAGCAGTAATAGACCGCTGTTGCCGGCGATTCAGCAGATTCAGATGACTTCACGTCGACAGAGCAGCAGCTTCTCTTCCACTCTGCTCTGTTGCCCCTCTGTTGTGTGACTACCGATGTCATGCTGATTAACAGCCAGCTCCCTGCTGCCTATCGGAAAGGAGCCAGCTGTCAATCAACATGACGTTGGCACTCACGCTCTGTTGACAGAGCAGCCCTAAAGAAGAAGGGCTGCTCCGATGACGAAGCTGAATCGCCGACAGGAGCAGTTGATCAGTTGGTGACCACTCTGAGCCTACGCTCGGTAAAACAGACAGGTAGTTGCCAATGTTAGCAACTAGCTGCTGTTAGTTTTTAAGCCCATAGTAAAAAACAAATATAATAGACCTGAACAACCCTTTAAAACAATTTTGAAATAGTGAAAAGAGCTACTACTCACCTCCACTGTGTGAGGTTGAGATCGGTGTTTGGTTTCAGAAGTCACATACGCTAGTAGTCAGGACGTCACCATTGCAGATAAGTACCAGAGCATCTCCGAGAGACGTCGCTGGTGCAGTTCTTTTTACTACTGTAACTAGCGCTGAAGAAACTTATTCCCAGAAAACCCAATTAATTATTTTATCATTTGTCTCTTTCAAACAGTTGCCATTTTTGAATGAAGACTGGGCTTTTGCTGAAATGTGCTGCTGCAATTGCACTGATCATTAGTGTCCCCCAATGGGAAATCTCCAAACTTTCTGCATCATGAAAATCTTAGCCAGTTAAAAAGACACATTTGTGTTCCTAAGAAACGCCGTGCTCCAGTGCATGCACCGTACAGTATGTAATATGTCCAACGCAGTGCAGGCATCCGGAGTGTAAAGTCAGACGCACATATTAGTTACACAACATTTATTTAGTACTTTAGCATCATCAACAGCACTCCGAAGGGAGTCAGCAAAACTATGAAGATTCAGATCCAGTTTTCTGTGAAAATGACACAAATAATAATAATAATAATAGTAATTAATAATAACCTTTAGCTGCCAGATCAGAGTTCAGATGTTTGACAAATGTGGATCAGGAGTATACAGTATTATGTGACCAGGTTTGTAGATCTTTGGCCTTTCCATCTTTTCAGTTTGCTGAACGAAAAATGGGTTCTTTACATTATACAAACAGGTTTATACAAGGCGTTCAATACTTTTATGTACATCCACATATTTAGACATAGGGGGGAATTCATTGTTAGAGAAATGTTTGTTATTTTTGCTTCTGCCTGCCATTCTATTATTTTATCTAAACTTATCAAATTATCACACAAAGTCCCCGATTCATCAAGACCGGCATGAAGAGCGATAGTCTTGATAGACGGGGGGTGTTGAGTCAGAGGCTCCTGATTCATTAAGAGGTGCATGCTTCTTAATGAATCTCCCGTGTTGTACAAGTGTCTGTGCAGCTCTGTGCCACTCGCCACAAATCTTACTCCAGTCAAAGGTGATCTGTGGTGTCACGTCGTCCGTTCTGCCCCATCCCACCCATTTTGGTAGAGCTGGGCAAAACTGAAAACACCAAAAGATGCAATAGTTTTGTACAACCTGCCATTGCGGAAACATTTTGCGACTTTTCAAAGCGATTTACTTCAAAATTCCGGCATAATCCCTTTTGGTATTTTAAATAGATATACCACTTTTTTTCTACAGCTGTTTTTCCACTTTTTATGTCAAGCCCCTACTGCATGGACAACTGTGAAGCGAGCTAAGGCTAAGTTCACATTTGTACAGTGCATTCCGCTGGACATATGCACCTGAATTGCAAAAAACTGTATCCAGACTTATATGGCACTTAACCATAGACTCAAATGATAGTCAAATTAATCTCCTTTTGACTCCATTTCATCAGGCCTGAAGGGAATCTGTCACCCCAATTTTGCCATATCAACTAAAGATATGGCTAAATAGTGCGTCCCATAACAAAGCATTTACCTTATATCATGATACCCCCGTTTTCATATCAAAATACCTTAGTAAAGTTCGTATTTGGTGCTGTCAATCAGGGCGGTCAGGTCAGGAGGGAGGCGTTTTCTATGTCCTCCCCCCCGCTCCTCGTCATCACTTGCGTAGGGCCGTCTGTGAATCCCACAGACGGCGTTCGGCTTCCCGCAATTGCACATTTCAAATTCGGCCCCGCGCATGCGCAGTGTGCTTTACCCAACAGTGGGCAAAGCATAAAATCATTACAGCGCATGCGCTACTCTTTCCTTGCCCCGGAAGTCGTCCAAGGCAAGCAGTCATTTCCAGGCCAAGGAAAGAGTAGTGCATGCGCTGTAATGATTTTATGCTTTGCCCACTGTTGGGCAAAGTACACTGCGCATGCGCGGGGCTGAATTTGAAATGCGCAATTGTGGGAAGCCGAACGCCGTCTGTGGGATTCACAGATGGCCCTACGCAAGCGATGCCGAGGAGCGGGGGGGGACATAGAAAACGCTGCCCTCCTGACCTGACCGCCCTGATTGACAGCGCCAAATGCGAACTTTACTAAGGTATTTTGATATGAAAACGGGGGTATCATGATATAAGGTAAATACCGATAGCTTTGTTATGGGACGCACTACTCAGCCATATTTTTAGTTGATATGGCAAAATTGGGGTGACAGATTTCCTTTAAGTATAGCATTTTTGTTTTTTTGACAAATAATAAGACGTCTGTAATTACGGTTATTTGGTCCTCCCAAAAAAACATATTAAAGACGTGAAGTTTACCTTTTTTCTCCATTATTCTCAGTGGGAGACGTATTGAATTGTATAGCAGTTTGCAATATTCATCATAGCAGTTTCCTTCAGATTCTATATGTAGATGGACTTATACACCGAAATTCTAACAGACATACGGTAGTTTGTCGTATGACAGATGCTTGATTAGATTTTTGACGTGAATGTCCAATGCATACGTCTGCAGATGTACAAATGTGAACCTGGGCTGAAGATCTGGAGGTTAATTAATGGTTGTTCCTTCTTTGTATGTTTGTTTCTGATAAGTCAGCGATTATAGCCTTCAGGCATCTACAGATGTTGATGGAGCACTAGCATTCATGGCCACTACACAATGTACCATTATGTGCCACTTCACGTGTTTCGTGGCCTCTTCGGTTATCAGAGCTGATATGGATAATCTATCCCAAGGCAAGGGTCACACCACCAGATTTGATCAGAGTGTGAGCAAAGTGTGATCTGATTTTCTCGGATGCAGAAAAGATATAAAAAAAAAGTCTCTTCATCCGGTCAGTCTATGAAAATCGCAGCGCACTTGGATCTCATCCAAGTGCAGTCTGATCTTTTCTAATGACTTACTGACTTGCATGGCTGATCTTAATATTGGATGCAAATCGAGCATGCTGCCATCTTTTCTTCAGAGAGACTGTGTCCAAGGAAAAATCGGACATCTACTCGGCCCCATAAAATAAATTGGATCACACTTGGACCAATGTTTTGTCTGGTCGCACTCAGACCAAACATACAGTCGTCTGCACGAGCTTTAAAGAGGAGTCATCATTTAAAGTTCTTTTTAACCCCTTTAAAATAGTTGTCTGCTGATTATAGGATGTCCTGCTGATAAGACCTACGGCTTTAAGGTTCACGCACACTTGCGTATATATCAGACCAGTGCAATCCGATAAAAAGTCTGATTGCACTGACACCAATGTTATTCAATGAGGTTGTGCAGATCTGTATTTTTTCTCAGCTGTATTCAGCATGCTCCGATTTCACTCCGAAATTTGACAGTGCAAGAAAAAAAATCGCATCAGCGGCATCTGATTGTTACGGATACATTACAATTCTGTAGCGTAGGAAATTGTAAATGGTCCCGTAAATGATCAATAGCTGCTGAGTAAAAAAAAAATGGTTTGCACGTGGATCACAAGTGAGAAATAAATCGTCCCACACTCCTGGATGAGAATGGAACTGATTTGCAAATATGAGTTAACCCTTTAGCTGTAATCTGTATGAGAAACGAAAAGCAAACAGTAAGAGTATGTGCACACAACATCTTTTTCAGGTGGATTCCGCCTGGAACCCCCCTGAAAAAGCATTGCAAAACTGCGCAAAAATGAACATAGTGCGCCTCAATGAAAAAACAACGTTACTGTGACCTGTTCAATGTTTTGTACTTCTTTTAACTGATTCAGTGTTTGGAAACCATAATGCAGTTAAAAGAAGTAAATGACCATCGGCTGGTCGGCTTCCACTAGAAAGCAGCTTGATTCTTGTAGTTCAAATAACAGAAACAAGATGCCGGCCACAAAAATGACAGCAAAGGCGCTTCAGGATAAAAACCGCCAGCTTTTTCCTCAAACGGCTTTACCTAGGAAAACCTCAGTATGTGCACTGGTGTCTCATAAACACATCATGTGCACATACCCTAATGAAGCATTACATAGTTCTCATGTAAATAAATGGATTGTCCATGTAATATGTTGATGAATGGTCCTCCAAATTGAGAGCTGTTCTGTGTACTCAGTATCTACGCAGGGTAACGAGTGCAGGTCCAGAACCAATAGGATATTTAGAAACATTTTCTTTGTATATTTGAAACCCATAAACCGCCTGGAACCACCAAAATATTTTTAGTTTATGAAACTTCCTTATCTGTGCCAATCTGAGTAGGAAAAAAACATATGGTTATGACAAGTTTCCATATGAAGCACCATATGCAACTATGACATAGAACCGCTGGAGCAGAGTGGGAATGTTATCTGATGGGCTTCATTATATCTAGAATGGAACACTACGAATGTCACACCATGCCGTATACAGAGTACAGAAAGAAACATTTACTAGCACACTTACATTTCATTATTTGGATGGAGATGTGCTTTAAACTGTTGTGCTTTGTAACTAGGAGTTATAGGTTGCAAAATTAAAGGGAATCTGTCACCCCATTTTTGTGATATCGGGTAAAGATATCACTCAATTGTGCGTCCCATAATTAATCTTGGTACCTATCATGGCCCCTGACACCCCAGCTTTGATGTAAAAATACCTTTGTAAACTTCGTTTCTCTGTATGCAAATAGACGCAGTCCGGTCCGATGGGCGGGGCTTATTCTCATCCCCCCGTCTTGCCCTACGCACTTGTTTTCTTCTTCATAGTGCGTTCACGGACGGTTTCCGTGCTTGCGCTTTGAAAAGGGCCCTCGCGCATGCGCCAGTATTTTGCCTCACTTTCTATGCCCCGGAAGTCATCCACTGGCGCATGCGCAGTACTGATTTTATGCTTTGCCCACTGTTGGGCAAAGCATACTGCGCACGCGCGAGGGCCCTTTTAAAGTGCATGTGCGGAAACAGTACAGCGTTTGTGATATTCACAGATGAAGATACGTCCAGCAAGCCGAGGAGGGGGGGTGGAGAAGGAGAACAAGCCTCGCCAAGCGGACCTGAACGTGTCTATTTGCATACATAGAAACGAAGTTTACAAAGGTATGTTGACATCAAAGCTGGGGTGTCAGGGGCTATGATAGTTATCAATAGATTACTTATGGGACGCACAATTCAGTGATATCTTTACCTGATATCACAAAAATGGGGTGACAGATTCCCTTTAAAGGGTTTGTCTCATCTTCTATGTTCGGGAGTGCATGCTCCTCTGCTTCCTAGTTGCCAGCGTGTGCTGCGCTCCTGAAGATTGACAGTTCGGACCAGTGTCAGACACGTGGCTGGGCCGAGCTGTGTTCTCTCCCATACTGGTAGCAGAGGCAACGTTGCCTCTGCAGCATGGGAAAAGAAAAGGGGGACTGAGGATCTGGCCAGCCTCAGAACGGCACTTGCATCCTCTAAACCTAGCTACCTAACCTGTATTTCGGGAGCCATAAGTGGGTTGTGGGCCCAAGAAGTTTGGTTCATGACTGAGAGCTTGGTGCATTATCACCAGGTCTAGGAGCTTGAGGCTTGCTATAATAATGTGGTGAGTGTGCTTGGTACAGGAATACTGAATGAGGGTAAAGTGGGAACAGCTTTGGCTGTCATCATACCGGTACTGGTGGGCTCTGAGAGTGACTACTGGGAAGGGGGGCGTTGGATGTGGTTCAAGACTTTCTCACAAAGAGGAATGTGGCTCTCCGGGTAAGAAAGGTTGGGGATCGCTGCTCTAAAGAATAGTCTGCAAGTGGCAGCGCTTCTTGGCTAGGTAACCGGCCACTCTGAGACGGCAAAATGGTTGATAATCTAGGCAACGAGTTGTATGCAATAGAATTAAATTTCCTCAGTCCTGGAGAACAGGATAATTAGAGGTAGATTACAAAGATGCTTGTTTTTGGTTATGTTCCCATGATGAGTTTTTGATGCTGAGCAAAAAATGTAGCGTCTTACAGTTCCAGCCAAGTGGATGGGATTTATAGAAATCTCATACCCAATATTATTTTTTTCATGCAATGTAATCTGATCTGTGGTGCTTGTCTGAAATCCGCAACATGTGAATTTGTCTTGTGGGTACACTGAGTTTTATGTGTGGATTTTTCCCATAGACTTGTATGTTGTGAACGTGTTGGAGACAACTTCGGAACTGAGGCTCCCTCTGGTGGTTGCTGAGGGTATTGAACCTATGTTGAACAGCAAAAGTCCACCACCTGCAATTGATGAATGGTTATCAGGTGGGACGGACTGGCCTGATATAAGTGAGCTGACCTCCCATGATCCTCGCTGGTGATCAATTGTACTTCCTGGTCTTGATTGGAATTCAGCTTGCTTTCTGCTGTCTCCTGCTATCATTCAGATAAGTTACTTTCTGTTTTTTTTTCTGTGGTTTGATTTTCCTTTTTTTTGCTGCCTTGCTTTTTGAGTTCAGCCGGGTCCCCTTTGGGGGCTTGTGCTGGTCTCTATTCTCTTTTTATATTTGTTCTTTTGCTCAGTTCTTGTGATTTTTTACTGCTGGGTAGCTGCGTATTCACACCAGAGATCTGATATAGGTGGTCGAGACCGTGTGGTCTCAGCATTTTTGGATTCAGAAGTGTTGGAGCTTTTCCTAGGGTTTTTCTGGGTTGCAGACAGTATTCTCTTCTGTGCTGTCCTATCTAGACAGTTTTTGGGCCCCAGCGTTTGCTCATTATATTTTCTGTCTGTGTTCGTGTTTACATCTTGTCATTATATGTTTGGGGGCTTCCTATTCTTTTGGGGCTCTACTCCGGGGCAGTTAGCTTTCCTCTTTCCATCTTCAGGGGTAGCTAACCTCTCCGGCTGTGACGAGGCGTCTAGGGCACCGTAGGAACGTCCCATGGCTGCTTCTAGTTGTGCGGCTAGTTTAGGGGTCTGCAACCTATTAGTTCCCAACCTCTCTGGTGTTTGGCTGCCTTTGCGGTGTTTTGCTCCTGCCTCCTCAGCTACCAAAACATAACACTTGTATCAGATTCAGAAAATCCACAGGAAAAAAACCACACAACTTTTAGTGCTTTCCGTTGCAGATGCGCACTAAAAATGAAATGTCATCAATACTTGACTGTATCAATAAAGTTTTGTCAAAGCCAAATACCAGGAGAAACACCAAAAAGAGACACAAATCCCAACATCACAACATGAAAAAGAAGCAATAAACCTAATTTAACTGCAACATCAAAACTCACCAAATACTCATCGTGGGAACGTAGCCTTACATGCATTTTGCCATTCTACCCATTAATAAAGATGAGACAGTCCCTTTAATCCCACTGGGTTATTGCCCAATATGGGTTCCCTCAATGTGAATATTGTACCTGAAGGCAATACAGTATATACTGTAAATTCATTTCTCTTTCTTTTGTCTAAAATTTCCTGCTCGTTTAGAAGAAGAAAATATGGCTTATTAAGAAGAAGGCAAAACGGTACAAGATGACCGAACAATATATATATATATATATATATATATATATATATATATATGTATTTTAAGTGAAGATAATATATACTGTAGATCTCTGATATCACGTCTGAAGATGGGTTATACTGATACAATTATTAGCAACACTGTTTATAAAGTTTACAATTCCAATTACAGGAAAGAGCTAATGATAAATTGTTCTATGTATCACTGGTGAAGTGTCACATCTGCCGCCTCGGTCGCTCTGTGTGCGGTGGACTGCTGGCGAGTATCGGTTACACGTGGCAGTATATCTACAGGGACGTCCTCATCATTTTATGACACAGCAGTACTACACGTGACGTTCACGTTATCAATCACTCAAACGATTCCCAATATTCAACGCTTGTTTTCAACGACACAACACAAAACCTCACATATCTAGAAGTAGTGTCTGGAGTGAAGTTTTTTTTCTGTACCACAGGATATTTTTGTCTACGAAAACCATCATAATCCTACACAAAACCTTAGTGTGAGAAAAAATATTGTGCACATGTCTATATGCCCTTGATTAATTGCGTTATTATCTTAGCTCAGCTTTAATGTTTTTCAGTTATCCATAAAACATTAAACAGGATCGGGGTCACCGCTGACTTGTCTCTTTTAGGAAACAAATGTTTCACCAATAAAATATCAATTTTGGATCAAATTTACTTTTCTTTTTGCTTTGTTTACTATATTGTGCTGCTCATTTGTTGATTCTTCTGAAAATGTATGAATAAATCGACAACTCTTTTACTATTTGGGCCCCTGCCTACTCTGAAACTGCTAGCGCTGACTGGACAGTGTAAGGCTAGAGTCAGACGGCCGTATAACTTGGACAGGTATCTCAATGCAATGCTCGGACTGGCCGTCGGCTATCCGGACTCAAACCTGAGAGCATGTATTTCTATGCAGCTGTCATGCTCGGGGCAGGAGAGCCGACGACCCGTCCGAGCACTGCATTGTGATCCTCTTTCAAGTTATATGGCCGTCTGATTCTTCCCTCAGACTATATAAGGACACATCTATTTGACAAGCGGGAATGGTAACACCCAGTTCTCAATTTGTTCTTAAATATTCAGGTAGATCAATAGAGGAACTGGATAAAGCAGTCTGGTTGGGGTTCATAGGTGTGTTTAGAAGGCAGTGATAGGAGTCTTCAGAAGGCCAACTACGTACAACCCGCACTCAACATATGACTCATTATGGTGCAGGTAGGGTTTAAATCTGTCTCTACACTTAGAATTTGGAGCTTTGCATCAGAAAAACAAAGCTCTGACTTCTATGATGAGATGATCAAAAACTAATCACAATTTTTAAAGAAATTTAGATTTAAGGGAAAAATTGGTGTTGAGGAGTGAATTTAATTGTCAGCAGGATTTCACACCCCAAACTATCCATGCATGCATGCACCTCTTTCAAAGAGAAGTCCAAGAATACATTTTAATTAGTGATTAAATTGATATGTGAATGAATCTGAAGATCTATTTGTAGATCTGAAGCCTCCGTTACTCCAGCTCTGTTCCCTCATCCTGCTTGAGACAACTCCTTTGCCTGATGTCACACAGCTTAGAGGATGTCGGTCAACCAGTAAGGGAATAGAGCTGGAGTGACAAAGGCTTCAGATCTACCATAGTTCTTGAGCCTCATTTACATATCACTTCAAACGCTGATTTCTCAGGAACGGAGGAACGGAATGGTCATGTAAAGGTGTTGCCGGACTTGTCTTTGAAAGTGCTAAATGCACATATAAATATTTTGGACAGTGAAGTCCTGCTGAGAGATTTAAGAAGATACATTACTAACACCTGCTTTTATGGACACATCGATCTGATCTGGTACACAACTTTTGCAATAATGTAAAATACAATGTTGTTTTATGGAGGAAATGATTATGTTTTGTGCTATAACGTAAGTTACCACATTTGCCACATCCATCCACAATAGTGTGCTTTCTCAGTTTCGGGACTGTACCAATATATACTACATAACTCGTTCAAAGTTCATGTACTATAGACCTTACAAAATACTCACATAGTCCAACTAAACTCTGCAGTAAACATGTTCCACCTGATATATATACATATACATACATAATTATATATGTATACTAGAAAAATATTAAGCATGGCCGACATGCCTAAAAAACTATCTATTACATTCTAAATTTACAATCTGTCAATCTGCTTCCATTACTGGTATAAAATAAAATGGAGTCTGTTTGCGTTGTCACATAGGCTGGTGGGTTCAGACCGTAGTGAACCTCTTGGCTGTCCTTGAAGTCGCTGTGAAGGCTCCTATCCCAATTCTAGGAGCCAGTCAAAAAAGCTTGGTGTAGCCTCTCTCCTTTGCTCCCGCACCTTGCAGTGAAGAATGAGGGCTCTGAATATATCCCCAACTTTCCAGGACTTTGCTTGGACGAGCTGTGTGACCTCTAGGAACTTAATAGAAAAACAAGAGTAAATGAAATAATTGTATATTCAAGTTAGTGAAAATTCAGCACTTGATGTTCAGTGTGAATAAAAACAAAAACGTTTATTGAAACATCCAAATTAAGAGCATAGACACATTAGATGCCATGAATAAGAACCGCACACAATTGACGGTTTGAAACGTGTAGGTTTTTGCTACCATCGCCAAGATGTCCTGTTTTTTAATTTTTCTACCCATGGATCTAGCTAAGCATTTGAGAGGTGAGCTGAAAGCATGCATTATTTTCTATATATGAATACTTGGATCTGTGCATTATTGGGATGTTCACAATATCAGATGTGAAAAAGATCTTTTCATATAAAATAAACATTGATAAAAGGTATTTTTTTATGAAAACATTTTCTTACTGACAAAATGCTGAACGTGTGTCCCATTATTTGTAAACCGGAACCAGGAGTGGGTGATAAATACAGGAGTGGTGACGTGTTTCTATTATACTTTTCCTCTGTTCCACTCCTGGTTTTGGCTTACAGATACTGAGGTAAAATACTGACCAAATACTGACCAAATACTGAACGTGTGAACATGGCCTTCTTATGAAACTTTGCCCACCCAATGAGCCAAAGAGAATAATTGCTCACTAAAAGCAACCTTCACTTTATCAAACCCATCTCATCTATGAACTGTACTGCATGAGTCTCCATTCTGCTGGGTCATATGCAGGTGAATTGTGCACAAATATTAACAATTGCGGTACCTCATTATTTCTGCAGGACGCTCTTCGACCTCATAATGGCTCTCCATGCATGTGCTGTGACAGTGACACAGCCGTGACACATGCAGCTGCGGCGCCGATCAGCTGATCCAGGAAGCCGAGTTCCCAATGTAGATTATTCGGCAAGCGCTATAGCTTGCCGAATAAGTGGGGAACTGAAGATTTTCGCTCAACTCTACCACAGAAAACAGCTAATCGTGGGAGGTCTCAATATACGATATAAAACGGAAAAACACTTTTGGACGCATTGAAGCCATCTAAAAATTTGTTGCAATGGTGCACATAGCTTATACATTTATTTTCTTGTTAGCCAAGTATACAATATTTTTTTATAAAAATGTCTAACCTCCTGGATTTACAGCTCTGTACATTGCATCCAAAATATAATTTTAAAAGTAAAGTTTTAGTAGCTTGTTTTCTGGACTCTTCCCAACAAACAATGTTTTCAGCTCCTTTCTCCCTTGTTGCTGGTCTGCCCATCCCTTGTGATAAAAGAAGAGGCAGCGATCTGACAATACCTTATGAATCCTGCTTTCCTGAGATTTTCGGAAGTAGACTGCCGGAATTCCTAGCTCTGAAGCTGCGATCCACTGCAAAGTAATGCGCAGTTCATAATCAGCGCAGTCTGAATCCAGGTCAATGTTTAAGACAGAAACTTCATGCTGACAGCTGATGGTACCGACCGATAACCCAGAGGTACATTCTGAAAAGAGATGCAATTAGTGCCAGCTCCAGGAGTGGTATAATTGGCATTATGCTAGAGGAGAAGGTGTTATGCTTGAGAAGGAAGAATGTCTATTTCTAACAGCTGAATGGAGCCATTTTTGCACTTGCACATTGCTTATCATGGGTGTAAGACGCTGAAAAAGTTGACATGCTCCAGATTTAAAAAAAAGATTAAATTCAGTCATAAAAAAAAATGTGTGCATGAGGTTTCTGAAATTTCATAACTTTAGCTGGTACTGGAAAAATCAGCTTTTAAATTGTATAAAATATGCAGTTAAAAACTCTGTATGTGAACATAGCCTTTCAGCTACTACATGACCGACAAGAAGCATTTGGCCACGTTACTACATTCAGTATTTGGTCAGTGTTTTACCTCAGTATTTGTAAGACAAAACCAGGAGTGGAACAGAGGAAAAGTAGAATAGAAGCACGTCACCACTCCTATATCTATCACCCACTCTTGGTTTTGGCTTACAGATACTGAGGTAAAAAATGTATCAAATAATCAATGTGTGCACGTGGCCTTAGTTTGGAGATGTTGATTGACTTCTAAGGCCACGCGCACACATTTAGTATTTGGTGAGTTTTTTACCTCAGTATTTGTAAGCCAAAACCAGGAGAGGGTGATAAATCCAGAAGTGGACATGGGCAGCACGGTGGCTCAGTGGTTAGGGTCCTGGGTTCAAATCCCACCATGGACAACATCTGCAAGGAGTTTGTATGTTCTCCCCGTGTTTGTGTGGGTTTCCTACGGGTTCTCCGGTTTCCTCCCACATTCCAAAGACATACTGATAAGAAATTTAGATTGTGAGCCCCATCGGGGACAGTGATGATAATGTGTGCAAACTGTAAAGGGCTGCGGAACATGTTAGCGCTATATAAAAATAAAGATTATATTATTATTATAAGTGGTGACGAGTTTCTATTATACTTTTCCTCTGATTGTTCCACTCTTGGTTTTGGCTTACAGATACTGAGGTAAAAAACTCACTAAATATTCAACATGTGGACATGGCCTAAGGCTATTTTCCCATGAAGAGTTGTTGGTGAGTTTTTTACGCTGCATATTTTCAAAAAAATGCAAGTAACCTATTTTACTGAATGGATGCAGAGATGGTGCAGAAAGTCTGCAACATCAAAAACTAACCTAAGGCCGGCGTCACACTAGCGAGTTTGATGCGAGTTAGTCGCACGACTTTCTCGCATCAACACCCGGCACGGCCGTCCACTCTCGGACCCGAGTGTGTGGCTGCATGTATTTCTATGCAGCCGCACACTCAACTCCGAGAGCGGGCGGCCGTGCCGGGTGTTGATGCGAGAAAGTCGTGCGACTAACTCGCATCAAACTCGCTAGTGTGACGCCGGCCTAAAGCTCATCGTGGGAACGTAGCCTAAAGGGTAACTGCTTTCAAGCAACTATTCTTAAAAATGTGTCCTGTGGAATTAGACTACTATCTCAGTAATGTAAAAATCTATCTTCACTGAAAACAGATTTTACCTATGAATTGAGAATTTGTAAATGAAAGATCAGCTCAGAAGGCGAAAGAAGCAAATTTGTCGATAAGGTACAATACAAAGTTTTTTTTTATTTTCATGTATATTATTGATTTATGAAGAAAAAATAAAATAAAACCACTGTTACTCTTAGGTGTGAAGGCCCCCATGGCTGCCATCTTGGCACTACCACAATACCAGTCACAAACTGGGCTTCATAGGAGACTATCACGGTGATATTGAACTATATGGAACAAGCTATCGCAAGTTCCCCTAAGGGGACTTAAAAATAAAATAAAAAGGAGAGATTATTAAATAAATATATATATACACACACAGTTTAATAATAAATAAAAATTGGCTGCATTTGTAAAACTCTGACTTATCAAAATATGGAATTATTTAACCTTTACAATAAACCCTGTAATGCAAAAAAAAAAATCAAAAACACCAGGATTCCTGTATTTTTCAATCACATCACCTTCCCCCAAAAATACAATGAAAAGTCATTTACTCCAAAATGGTATCAATAAAAATGTCAGCTGACCACACAAAAACATGCCCTTCCGTCAACGAAAAAATGAAAATGTTACAGGCACATACCAATTTTTTCTTGGAAATTTCGGAATAGAAAACAAACTTTACAAGTTTAGTATCATAATTTTACTGTTCTGAAGAATATTAGTTTCAGGGTCATTTTTATCGCACAATGAATGCCATAAAAACAAACCCCCCCCCCCAAAAAAAAAACAATAAAGGATTTTTTTTTAACCATTTCACAGTACTTGTCATTTTCTTTCCTATTTTCTATTACATTGTATAGTAAAATGAATGGTGTCATTCAAAACTACAACTTTTCTTGCAAAAAACACAGTTCTAACCTGGCTATGCTGAAAAAAAAACAGGTAATGGTTCTCGGAAGATAGAGAGGAAAAAAATGAATGGAAAAAAAAGGAAAACCACCCAGTCATTAAGAGGTTACTTAACTGAACACTGAATCTGAACCTTTCAATATTATAATGTGACAATGTATATTTAAATAACAAATCCCGAGCCCCATGAATTTATTGATGCTCCCGGTGTGCAAACTGGTTTCCAATTGTTTTTTGCATACAGTAACTCAACTCACCATCTGGATTTTCCTCCAAATCTTTAGCCACTGTCTTTTCTGGTTTTCTTGTAAAAAAAAAAAAAAAAGATAAACAAAGTTGTTTAAGCAATGCAAAACCTGGGGGATAAGATTAGGAGGGGCTGCTCCAGAAAAATGGTCTGCTTTGTATTCTAAAAACAAGATGTGTAAACAGAAAAGAGTAGGAATCTAAAATATGTTCCTTTATATGTCATCTAAAAAGATACAGCCTGGTCAACCGCCACACTAGTACCACTACAACCACAACACACACAGATGTGTAATGAACCATCAACACCTCACCACTACAAAAATATATTAAAAACCAAAATAGCTACCCCTGCTATAATACATTCCACATTCCCCTGCTATAACACATAGGGGGTGCAATTGATGGAATACTCTGTCACTATTCTCAAACTGATAGCACATGTAGATGACTTAGCCGCAGAGGGTTGTCACCCTAAAACCTAAAATAACCTGCGCAGTGGTGCCCCAGAGGGAGTCTTTTCTACACCATGGGAATTTACGCCCTTGGATGTGGGTATCTGTACCCTCTCTGGCAACATTGATGAGAAATTCATTTAAAATTACAATGGAAGCCTCTGCATACTTTGGGTGAGACCGTTTCATTTATTCATTATAGAGCGTCCATATTGTACACAATCCCGTTGGCCCTCATATATACACATACTTTACCAATCAAGTGGATAATGTTGGTGTCATGAAGTGACTGTCCTGGGTGTGACGCGACCCGACGGTTGGTCGGTCACCAGTCGGCAAAACAAACAAAGGAACACCAGGGAAACTTTAACAATGATGGGTCCTGTGATAGGGAACGAGGGAAATTGACACCTCCTGCACTCACCTAAGTCTGTGCCCTGATCTTCCTATCGTCCCTATAAGGGTTCTTTCACACCGTCACCGAGCAAGATACCTTAAACCCTCACAAGCCCTGGGCTAATCCCTAGGTAGAGAGCAGGCCGGTGAGAGCACTAGTCACACCACTGCAATAATAATACAAAAGGAAAGAAAAGACAGAAACCACAGGGAATGGGGAACAACACTTAGCTTTCTCTGCTGCAATGCACCGCACAGCAGAGTAAGGCCGGGGTCACACTGGCGACAAAAACGGACGAGTGCAATGCGATGAAATATCGCATTGCACTCGGACCAATGTTAATCTATGGAGCAGCTCCCAGCATCCGATTTTTTTTCAGCCGTTTTCTTCGGACCGAGACAATTGCAGCATGCTGCGATTGTCACCAATTATCGGTCGAAAATCGCCAATGCAAGTCTATGGGTGCGATGAAAAATCAGATTACAAACAGACCACACGTGTGACTTGAAATAAAATCGCACCGGTGTCCTTTAGAAAAGCCGGCAATTCATCCCCGGCTATACTGTAAATCACACTGACAGCTTTAATAAAGAATAGAAAGAATACATATACACACATAGAATACATATATATATATATATATATACATGTCATTGTGACACATATATAAATATATATATTTATAGTTCATACACTTCTACATAGTACAATAGCCGCTAATTCTATTGCCAGCTTCTGTGAAATTACAGAACCTGACATGAAATGACACATGGTTTACATACAGTTAACCATGTCATTTCATGTAGTTTGATATATGGTTTTCACTAACAATTACATGAGTGTATGTATGCAAAATTTCATACATGTAGGGGTTAATTAAATGTGTAAATTCGTTGTAAAAAAATGCGTGGGCTCCCGCGGTATTTTCTCCACCAGACAGGGAAAGCCAGTGAGTGGCGGCAGATAATAGTCTAGGGAGGGTGCATTTTTTTGTGCCCCCCGGCTATTAACATCTGCCCCCAGCCACCCCAGAAAAGGCACATCTATGATGAGATGCGCCTTTTCTGTTACTCAGCCCGTCTATTCCCATTGCCCTGTAGCGGTGGCTAATGGGTTAATAATGGGTTAAGGCCACCTTGCTATTGAAAGGTGACTTTAAGCCAGGTTAATAATTGAGAGTTGTCAATTAGACAACTCTCAATTATTAATCCTATTGTATGAAATGAAAAAAAACCCACATATTAAATAAAAATCATTTTAATGAAATAAATACACAGTTTTTTACCATATTTTATTGTACTGGTAATCCGTGCGAAGCCCTTGTTCTCCTGTAATAAAAAAAACAACATTATTCTTACCTCTCCGGGGCTCAGTCACGTCCCACGATGCAATCCATCTGAAAGGGTTAACATGTTTACAGCGAGGACCGGAGCTAATGCTGCAGCCTGGCTGTAAACCCCCGAATGAATGAGCTCCTCTCCCCGGCTGACAGGAGAGGAAGTGATTAACTGGGAAGCTTAATTGATTGTTTCCCAGGCTAATCAGTCCACTTCAGGTTATCCGGGGACTCCCTTTGATGTCACTGATGCTGTGCAGAGTGTAGTGATGATTTTGACTCCATAAGTGCTTGGGAAACAAGCAGAAGTGGATGTTGCTGAATGAAAACTGCAAACAGCTGTTGTATGCTATGCTTCTAGAGACATTAGTCGGGCTCTCATAGCTACAGAAATGCCAAACATGTGGACGCTAAATGTGGATTAAGCACACTGGGACTCAGAAGTGAGGAGGGAATTTGGATTTGGAAGCGCCGAATTTGCTGAATTTCTTTTGGTGGATGAGGAGCCATAGTGCTTTTCCAGAGCCTTTATACTACCAGTAACGTGGAACCCCCCTATATTTTCGTTAACAAATGACAGACGTGAGTGGGGACTTGCTTTTTTTGTGGATTGAGTTAAAGCTTTTATTGGTAACATTTTACATAACTTTTGGGATCACATTTATCTGGTGCTCTATGCTGACCATTTACTTTGGTGTTTCCATCTAAATCTCACAGTGATGTGAAAAATATTTAGAATTGAGAGTCCTCAGTGGTTGATACCTTTTAATGGCTAACTGAAAAGATGGTAACAAGTTGCAAGCTTTCGAGATTACTCAGGTCTCTTCATCAGGTAAAGACTAATACAACATCTGAAGAATAACATATTTATACATAACAGGACACAGGAATAGTGCAAAGAATATCAAGGAATCACCTGCTACATTACAAAGCTAAAGAAGAAAATAACCGGGTGCCTCTAGTGGTCACCTACAATCCAAATCTGGAGATGCTAAGAGGAGCTGCACGGAAATTACAACCTTTACTACAAAAAGATGCCCGATTACAATCCATATTTCCAGACCCCCCACTACTGTGTTTTAGGCAGCCCCCAAATCTAAGAAGCATCATTGTCAGAAGCTCCCTGTCCTCCCCAACAGCTGCAGGAACCTTTCCTTGCAACAAGAAAAAATGTAAAACCTGCCCATTTATAATGACCACGGACAAGATAAAGATCCCCAACTCCCATCAGGACTACAAGATCCCAGGTACTTTCAGCTGCATTTCATCTAATGTGGTGTACCTAATTATATGTACTAAATGTCCAACTGGGGGTCTGTATGTGGGGGAGACCGGGCTAAAACTGAGAACTAGGATGAATTCTCTACGCCACACAAGAAGAGAAAAGAGAATGGATCTACCTGTGGCCAAACATTTTTGTATCCCCGGTCATAGCATGATGGACATGAAATTACTTGTATTGAAGGGTAATTTCACATCTCAGAGACACAGGAGAGTTTGTGAACACAAACTGATGATGACCTTTGACGCTCTCAATGCTGGAATGAACCTATCACATGGATTTATGACTTTTTACATCAATTAAGGAATTTGCTCCCAGGACCCTGTGGGAACATCACAAAACATTACCAGACCCCAATCAGAGGGCAATAAAACTTTCACACTCCTTATCTATGAACTGGTCCAATATATATTGCCACAATTATTCATCCCTCTCCCATATGGATAGTTCTGCTTTACGTCACTTCTCTTATCCATTGCACTATTCCTGTGTCCTGTTTTGTATAAATATGTGATTCTTCAGATGTTGTATTAGTCTTTGCCTGATGAAGAGACCTGAATAGTCTCGAAAGCTTGCAACTTGTTACCATCTTTTCAGTTAGCCATTAAAAGGTATCAACCACTGAGGACTTATAACACGGTACAAAGATATACATCTTTCCTGTATCACAGTGATGTGTGTTGTGAATGGGTTTGAGATGAGTTCTGAGCAGAGCCTCCCTCTGGTGGTTACAAGCGGTACTAGTGAGGATTGTGAAGACTGGGAATCAGGTGTTACTGATTGGTCTTATTTAAGGGAATCATTTTCCCATCAGGGTTGCCGGTGATCAATTGTTCTGGTCTGAATCCTTCTTTCCAGTTTCCCTTGTAGCCTGCTGTGTCGTGTCTGCATCTCCTGCTATCAGATAAGACAATTTCTTATTTTGTGTTTTTGCTATATTTTTGCTTTTGGTCCTGCACTTCTGTGGGGGCCTTCGGGGTCCCCTCCGGGGGCTTTTGCCCTCTCAGTTTAGTTCAGCCACTGTGTTTTGTACTTTTGCTTTTTCCAGTTTTTTCAGTGGCTGCTGTTTTTGTTACACCAGAGAACTAATTTAGGTGGTAGAGGTCGTGTGATCTCAGGTGATTTTGAAATTAGTAGAGTTGGTGTTTTTCAGGGTTTTCTGGGATTGCAGTAAGTACCCTTCCTGTCCTTTTCTATTTAGATAGTTTGGGCCCCAGCGTTTGCTCATACTATTTTCTTTCTGTGTCAGTATTTCCTCTTGTCTAACCGCCATTACATGTTTGGGGGCTTTCTATTATCTTTGGGGTTCTGCTCCGGGGCAGATAGCTTTCCTGTTTCTGTCTTTGGGTGTGGTTGGTTTCTCGGGCTGTGACGAGGCGTCTAGGGCCAGCGTGGGAACGCTCCACGGCTGCCTCTGGTTGCGGTGGTTAGTCAGGGTACTGCAATCTCATAGATTCCAACTGCTCTGGTGTATTTCCTTTTTTGCCTGCACTCCTCAGCTACCGTAACATAACAGTATCACCGGCCATAAAAATTGTATGGTACTCACAGAAGGGAAAAAATATTTTGAAGGAAGAAAAGTTGTCAGAGATATTTTTCTGTTTGTTGCATTTTTTTTTTTTTTCCCTCTGTATCTCTGGGTGCTGGGGAGGATCTTTTCTCCCAATGGAGTTTGCACAGTTGTCTGGCCGTGTGGATCAGCTTGCCACTGAGGTTCAGAGTATTGCTGCATATCTTGCTAGGTTGCCTGTTGTGGAACCTAGGATCCCCATGCCAGATTTGTTTTTAGGGGATCGAGCTAAGTTTCAGAATTTCAAAAATAATTGTAAATTGTTTTTTGCCTTAAAATCTAAGTCCTCAGGAAACGCAGCGCAGCAGGTTCAAATTATCATCTCTCTCCTGCGCGGCGATCCTCAGGATTGGGCTTTTTCCCTGATACCTGGGGATCCTGTTTTGAGTGATGTTGATGCATTTTTTCAGGCTTTGGGGTTATTGTACGATGAGCCTAATGTCACTGATCAAGCTGAAAAAGCCTTGTTGGCATTAAATCAGGGGCTTGATGACGCTGAGTTATACTGTCAGAGATTCCGTAGGTGGGCAGTCCTGACCAAATGGAATGACGACGCTTTGGCGGCCCTTTTCCGGAAGGGTCTGTCGGATAATGTAAAGGATGTTATGGTGGGATTCCCTGTCCCCTCTGGTCTCAATGATTCTATGTCATTGGCGATTCAAATTGACAGACGTTTGCGTGAGCGGAGAAGTATGCGTGGAGTGGTGTTGCCTTGTGAGCCAGCTGCTGAGCCCATGCAGTGTGATGGAGTGGTGTCTGGGGCACAGCGTCATGAGTTTCGAAAGCGCAATGGGTTATGTTTCTACTGTGGTGATGCCTCTCATGCTATTTCAGTCTGCCCTAAGCGGGGAAGACATTTTGCACGCTCAGTTGTCTTGGGTAGTGTTCAGACTAAGTTTTTATTAACTGTCACTCTGATATGCTCTCTGTCCTCATTTTCTGCTCAGGCTTTCGTTGATTCTGGAGCAGCTATTAACCTGATGGATTATGATTTTGCTAAGCGTTGTGGGTTTTCCTTGATACCCCTACAGAAGTCTATTCCTTTACTGGGGATCGATTCTACCCCTTTGGCTGAGAATAAACCCCAGTTTTCTACTCAGGTGATAATGAGGGTTGAACCTGATCACCAGGAGTGCTGCAAATTTTTGGTTCTATATAATCTGCATGACATTATAGTGCTGGGTTTCCCTTGGTTACAGTCTCATAATCCTGTTTTGGATTGGAAATCTGTGTCTGTAACCAGTTGGGGCTGCCAATGTGTTAGTGCCAACACTCCTGTTTTTTCTGCCTCCCCCCAGGCTGAGGATGTTCCTGACTTTTTGTTTGATTTTTCTGATGTGTTTAGCGAAAGTAAATCTGCATCCTTACCTCCCCATAGGAGCTATGACTGCGCTATTGAATTAGTGCCGGGTAGTAAATTCCCTAAGGGTCGCCTTTTTAACTTGTCTGTACCTGAACATGACGCTATGCGGTCTTATATCAAGGAATCATTGGAGAAGGGTCATATCAGACCATCCTCTTCACCCTTAGGTGCCGGTTTTTTCTTTGTGGCCAAAAAAGATGGTTCATTAAGGCCGTGTATTGATTATCGTCTCTTGAACAATATTACTGTGAAATATCAATACCCGTTACCCTTGATTTCTGACCTGTTTTCCAGGGTGAAAAACGCTACTTATTTTACTAAGCTTGACCTCAGGGGGGCGTATAACCTTATTCGCATTAAGCACGGGGATGAATGGAAGACGGCATTTAACACCCCTGAAGGGCATTTTGAGTACCTTGTGATGCCCTTTGGGCTCACTAATGCTCCTTCCGTCTTCCAGTCCTTCATGAATGACATTTTCAGGGATTTTGTGGACAAGTTTCTGATTGTTTATTTGGATGATATCTTGATTTTTTCTAATGACTGGGACTCTCATGTGAAACATGTTCGAACTGTATTCCAGATTTTGAGAGAGAATGCTCTGTATGTGAAGGGATCAAAGTGTCTTTTTGGCGTACAGAAGATCTCATTTCTGGGATTCATTTTGTCCCCATCTGTTATTGAAATGGACCCGGTCAAGGTTCAGGCCATCTGTGATTGGGTCCAACCTACTTCATTAAAGGCTCTTCAGAGATTTTTGGGTTTTGCCAATTTTTATCGTAAATTTATTGGTAATTTCTCTGTTATTGTTAAACCATTAACTGATTTGACCAGAAAGGGTTCTGATGTGGTGAATTGGCCTCCTGAGGCAGTCTCTGCGTTTCAGGAACTTAAGCAGAGATTCACTTCTGCTCCTGTTCTACGGCAGCCTGATGTTTCTCTGCCATTTCAGGTGGAGGTTGATGCCTCTGAAATTGGGGCAGGTGCCGTTTTGTCCCAAAAAGATCCAGAGACCTCTAAAAGTAACCCTTGTGCCTTTTTCTCTCGAAAATTTTCTCCTACTGAACGTAATTATGACGTGGGTAATCGGGAGTTATTGGCCATGAAGTGGGCTTTTGAAGAGTGGAGACATTGGCTGGAGGGAGCCAAACATCAGGTGGTGGTCCTTACGGACCATAAGAATCTGGTCTATCTGGAATCTGCCAAGCGACTCAATCCTAGACAGGCCAGGTGGGCCTTGTTTTTCACACGTTTTAATTTTGTGGTTTCCTTTCTTCCTGGCACTAAGAATGTTAAGGCGGATGCCCTCTCGAGGAGTTTCCTTGCGGACTCTCCTGAGCTATCTGATCCCTCTGTTATTTTGAAGGAGGGTGTAGTTCTTTCCGCCATCTCGCCCAATTTGAGACTTGCTCTGGAGGGGTGTCAGGAGGATAGGCCCGAGCGCTGCCCTGTTGGAAAATTGTTTGTCCCGGACCAATGGAAAAAGAGTGTGATGTCTGAGATTCATTGTTCCGCATTGGCTGGGCATCCCGGAATTTTTGGTACCAGAGACTTGGTTAGTCGGTCCTTTTGGTGGCCTACCTTGTCTCGCGATGTCAGGGAATTTGTGCAGTCCTGCGGGACTTGCTCTCGCTCCAAGCCTTGCTCTCGCTCTAGTGGTTTGTTGATGCCATTGCCTGTGCCCAAGAGACCATGGACCCATATCTCTATGGATTTCATTTCCGATCTTCCTGTTTCTCAGAGAATGACCACCATCTGGGTAATTTGTGATAGGTTTTCCAAAATGATACATCTTGTGCCATTACCTAAGTTGCCTTCCTCCTCTGAATTGGTGCCGTTGTTCCTTCAGCACGTGGTTCGTTTACACGGCATTCCTGAGAACATTGTGTCTGACAGAGGAGTCCAGTTTGTTTCCAGATTTTGGAGGACTTTTTGTTCTAAACTGGGTGTTCAATTGTCTTTCTCCTCGGCATTTCATCCTCAGACCAATGGTCAAACTGAGAGAACAAACCAGACATTGGAGACTTATCTAAGATGCTTTGTGTCTGCTGATCAGGATGACTGGGTCTCTTTTTTGCCTTTGGCTGAGTTTGCTCTTAATAATAGGGCTAGCTCTGCCACTTTGATGTCTCCGTTTTTCTGTAATTCTGGGTTTCACCCTCGATTTTCTTCAGGACAGACGGAGGCTTCTGTCTGTCCAGGTGTTGACTCTGTTGTTGAGCGTATGCAGCAGATTTGGGACCAGGTAGTGGAGAGGTTGTCCTTCTCTCAGGAGAAGGCCCAGCGGTTTGCTAACCGGCATAGGACTGATGGTCCTCGGTTTAAAGTGGGGACTTGGTCTGGTTGTCCTCAAAGAATATTCCTATGAGAGTAGCATCTCCTAAATTTAAGCCTAGGTTCATTGGACCTTATAAGATCATGGAGATTATTAATCCTGTTTCTTTTCGTTTGCTTCTTCCAGGGACATTTAAGATCCATAACGTGTTCCACAAGTCCTTGTTGAAGAGGTTTGTTGAGCCAGTGGTTCCTGCTGCTGTGCCTCCTGACCCTGTTTTGGTTGAGGGCAATCTGGAGTATGTGGTTGAGAAAATATTGGATTCTCGTTTTTCTAGACGAAGACTCCAGTATTTGGTTAAATGGAGAGGTTATGGTCAGGAAGATAATTCTTGGGTGTTTGCTTCGGACATCCATGCTAGGAGACTTATCCGTGCGTATCATAGAACTCATCCTGACCGACCTGGTTGCTCAAATGAGGGTTCGGTGACCCCTCCTCAAGGGGGGGGTACTGTTGTGAATGGGTTTGAGATGAGTTCTGAGCAGAGCCTCCTCTGGTGGTTACAAGCGGTACTAGTGAGGATTGTGAAGACTGGGAATCAGGTGTTACTGATTGGTCTTATTTAAGGGAATCATTTTCCCATCAGGGTTGCCGGTGATCAATTGTTCTGGTCTGAATCCTTCTTTCCAGTTTCCCTTGTAGCCTGCTGTGTCGTGTCTGCATCTCCTGCTATCAGATAAGACAATTTCTTATTTTGTGTTTTTGCTATATTTTTGCTTTTGGTCCTGCACTTCTGTGGGGGCCTTCGGGGTCCCCTCCGGGGGCTTTTGCCCTCTCAGTTTAGTTCAGCCACTGTGTTTTGTACTTTTGCTTTTTCCAGTTTTTTCAGTGGCTGCTGTTTTTGTTACACCAGAGAACTAATTTAGGTGGTAGAGGTCGTGTGATCTCAGGTGATTTTGAAATTAGTAGAGTTGGTGTTTTTCAGGGTTTTCTGGGATTGCAGTAAGTACCCTTCCTGTCCTTTTCTATTTAGATAGTTTGGGCCCCAGCGTTTGCTCATACTATTTTCTTTCTGTGTCAGTATTTCCTCTTGTCTAACCGCCATTACATGTTTGGGGGCTTTCTATTATCTTTGGGGTTCTGCTCCGGGGCAGATAGCTTTCCTGTTTCTGTCTTTGGGTGTGGTTGGTTTCTCGGGCTGTGACGAGGCGTCTAGGGCCAGCGTGGGAACGCTCCACGGCTGCCTCTGGTTGCGGTGGTTAGTCAGGGTACTGCAATCTCATAGATTCCAACTGCTCTGGTGTATTTCCTTTTTTGCCTGCACTCCTCAGCTACCGTAACATAACAGATGTGATTCAGATGAAACCCCCGAGGGATCCATTCACTATAATGAGGTAGCAGGGCAGCAGAGTTACTCTGTACTCCGTCTGGCCTCTGTTTAGCGGTGTCCTTGTTTTCAGAGGTGCACAAAACTGGCGGACTGTGCTTTTATGTATGACTAATAAGATGGACACTGCCAGATCAAAGGTCAGACGGCGTCCACAGTGCCTCCATCTGCCTCATGATAGGGAATTTTCCACCGGGGGTTCCATCTGAATATAAGAACGCTAACCAGCTCACCGGTTTGTAGAAGCACGGATCCTCCGCTTGATCAAACGTGAAGATACATGAGAAAATGAAGGAAAAAGGGATCCAGCTTCAATAAAATCTTCATCTTTATTGATTCATAAAAACATGAATAATGGCATGCTCCTGGACAAGCTCAGGACAAGGCTACGCGTTTCGATCACAGGGATCTTTATCACAGCTGACATATTCAGACAAAGGCACATATTTAAGACAAAGGAAGACCAATCACGATCAGAGAAAATGTCATGTGATTTTTGACAAGTCCTTTAACAATTTGCACATAACGAATAAAGAAACAAAAACAATATTTGCACAAATAAAATCAATGCAAAGAAATAAAATTAATAATGGAACATCAATTCGTTTCTTTTGTTGAGACCAAATGGATGTCTGGTATGTAGATTAAAGATCCAGAAAGCTTCACGTGTGAGGAGTCGCTGACGTGCATCTCCACCTCGGGCAGACAGGTTAACACTTTCAATACCTGTGACTTGGAAGGAAGAAACATTGCGAGCATGCTGAAAAATAAAATGTTTA
>JARQOD010000005.1:81652661-81899748 GCA_033576555.1 Oophaga sylvatica
TCATGTGCAGGCCCGTCTGAAGTTTGCCAATGAACACCTGGATGATTCTGTGAGTGATTGGGAGTAGGAGCTGTGGTCATATGAGACAAAAGTTGAGCTCTTTGGCATTAACTCAACTTGCCGTGTTTGGAGGAAGAGAAATGCTGCCTATAACCCAAAGAACACCGTCCCCACTGTCAAGCATGGAGGTGGAAACATTATGTTTTGGGGGTGTTTCTCTGCTAAGGGCACAGGACTACTTCACCGCATCAATGGGAGAATGGATGGAACCATGTACTGTAAAATCCTGAGTGACAACCTCCTTCCCTCCGCCAGGACATTAACAATGGGTCATGGATTGGTCTTCCAGCAAGACAATGACCCAAAACATACAGCCAAGGCAACAAAGAAGCACATTGAGGTCATGGAGTGGCCGAGCCAGTCACCAGATCTTAATCCCATAGAAAACTTATGGAGGGAGTTGAAGATCCGAGTTGCCAAGCGACAGCCTCAAAATCTTAATGATTTAGAGATGATCTGCAAAGAGGAGTGGAGCAAAACTCCTCCTGACATGTGCGCAAACCTCATCATCAACTACAAAAAATGTCTGACTGCTGTCCTGGCCAACAAGTGTTTTGTCACCAAGTATTGCCAGAGGGATCAAATACTTACAGTACAGATCAAAAGTTTGGACACACCTTCTCATTTAAAGATGTTTCTGTATTTTCATAACTATGAAAATTGTAAATTCACACCGAAGGCATCAAAACTATGAATTAACACATGTGTAATTATATACTTAACAAAAAAGTGTGAAACAACTGAAAATATGTCTTATGTTCTAGGTTCTTCAAAGTAGCCACCTTTTGCTTTGATTACTGCTTTGCACACTCTTGGCATTCTCTTGATGAGCTTCAAGAGGTAGTCACCGGAAGTGAAAACCATTTCCGGTGACTACCTCTTGAAGCTCATCAAGAGAAGAGCATTTGAAACGTGCGATGGGGTGGGTGATACAGCGTTCCTCTACCTAATCACTAAGGTAATATTATGGCAGCATTTTGTCTTTAACAAAGATGTTTTCACTTTTCTTGATTTCATTGTAGCACTAGCTAGCACCTTAAACAGTGGTTGCTTCACAATCTTATTGTAGCAATGATGATTTGAGATTTCCTTGAGGGGTGACTATTGGCACTTATTTACTACTAACTACAGTGACAAGTTAGCAGTAGCCTATACATTGTCTCCCCAATTGTAATCTTTTCATGCACTGTGAGCACTTTATATCATCATTTTTCATGATTTGAGAGTTCATTTTGCTGTCATTTATCCTTGCATGAGGTGTACAGATAAGTAGAAATAGAAAATTTAGAACATAATACATAATTGAAAAATATTTGTCAATTTTATTAGGTATTTTTTTCTCTATGATATTTCTGCAGGGATTATGTTTTCCTTCATTATACACATGTTTTGATTGATATTCGTGTAGTCGAACTTGCTGTGTCATTCCTGGATAAGAGGCATCCCTTTTATAAATTGTTTTATACATGTTTCTAAATAAAAATTTGTTTTTTATACACTCCTGTGCCTTTCTGGTATTTATAGAAGGTTTTGTGTTGACATTATGTGATATTTGCAACAACTATGAAATAACAATGTGATTTTAGGTATTTTTTTTTATATTTTCACTGGGTCACTTTACTACATTTTAGCTTTTTTTTAGTATTTTTTTCTCTCATTACATATTTTTCACCAATAGATTTGAATTTTGACCACATAATGTGGGATTTGCCTGTTTTCTAGTATATTACTAGAGTCTCAGTCTCTCTCTTTATCTAGAATTTTGCTGATTTTAATTGTTTTTATATAATGTTACGTCAATAATCATTTTTCTAGCACTTCTAATCTACACGTAAGTGAAACTGCACCTGGTGGATCATTGCTAAATTGAAAGTTTCTAGGAAGTGTCACCCATTGATTTGGAGTTATTTAATGATAAGGAGGTGTTTTTGGTTATCAATCATAATCTTGAAAGATGCAGATTTTCTTCAGTACCACCACCTGCGGAAAGTGTCTTCTAATAACTGGCAGTATATTTGGAAGCTGATTTTAAGTTCATTTTAAATCTAGAAAGATCCCACTAGCTTGTATTTAAAGCATAACCATGGTATTACATTTTTTTTTAATAAATCAATAGCACACATGAAAATAAAGCAAGTTTCTAATTTGCTTCTTTTTCTGTCAAAATTGATCAGTTATTATCAAAATTCTCAATTCTGAGGTAAAATCTGTATTCAGTGAGGACAGACTTTCCTATTACGGAGACAAAAGATGGCAGTTGCTATGGATACAATTCTATGTAGATGGGAGGAGCTAGAAGCAGAGCTCCTCCCTCCTCATATCTCTTCTCTCTGCATAGAATCTTATCAGTAGAAACCTCCATCTCCTATCTCAGTAATGGGAAAGTCTGTCTTCACTGAATACAGATTTTACCTCATAAATGATGACTGATCAATTTTGGCAGAGAAAGAAGCACATTTTTCTGATAAGATATATTACAAAGGTCCTTATTTTCATGTGTTCTATTGATATATGAAATAAAAATTAAAACCACGGTTACACTTTAACCCCTTCAACCTTCAGGATGTAATGTAGCTTGTTATGATGGGTGAACCCCTGGATGTTTGGGTCTGGCAGATTCAGCTGAACAGTTTAAAAAAAAGTAGCATGACAGCGCAGCAAACGCTGCCTCTGATCTGCGGTAAGATCATTACCATCGGCTGGTCAGATGACAGAGTGAGCCCGCAGCTGTGACTGGAGGTAAAAGGTTTATCTCCCGTCACAGGCATCAGCTCTGAGCACTGATCACCTTGTACTTCTGGGCCCTCCAGGGAGGTTGCAGTTCTGGAATATGACAACACTGGAGGATAATGGCTTCCTGGTCGCTTCATGTTTGATTCTTCTCAAATTTTTTTCTCAACACTTTTTTGACGACCCTGTTGACTATTTGCAACAACAACTTTTTTATTGGTTCTGTGACAACAAAACCAATATCTTAGCAATTTCAGGAGTGCTGCATACCTTGGTAAGACTTGTAGCAATTTCTGACTATTCGCTGCCGGTTAAATCTCTTTCTTGGCACATTTTGCATGAGAAAAACAAGCGGCCTACTAATTCTGCATAAAGCGTTTTGGGTTCTTAGGTCTCACCCTCATCATTACATAAATACACATCACCTGATCTGCTTCATCCAATAAGCATTCAAGGTTCTACAGTTTGGAGTTGGAAAATCTGCATAAAAGTAATGAAATGGTCAAAATACTCATTGCCTAATAATTGGGCACAGTGTAACATTTTTCTAGCTGACAGGTTCCCTTTAACAGTTTGAAGTGGAGTTTCCCCGAATAGATCAATTGCATACAATGGCATATTATGCTAATATTTGTACAGTGGGGAAGAAAAGTATTTAGTCAGCCACCAATTGTGCAAGTTCTCCCACTTAAAAAGATGAGAGAGGCCTGTAATTGACATCATAGGTAGACCACAACTATGAGAGTCAAAATGAGAAAACTAATCCAGAAACCAAATAGTTCTACTTTGGTTTCATCAGACCATATGGGGCAGTTGTAGAAATGCAGGGGACAAGGAACCTGGGCCCCTGAACTGCCCCTAAAGCTAAGGGAGGACCTGTCTTTCCTTAACTTGGAGGTACACTTAATGGTAGCGAGGTCCAAGTCCCCGACCTGTCCCTGTCTCCTGTTTAGCCCTGAGCTAAACCCACCAACCCCCTCCCCCGGAGGTGAGACAGGGAATAATGTGAATTACAGCACACACAACCAAAAGGAAAGACAGACACTTAAGGGTTAATCAACTAAACAATAAACACTTAGCTTTCTCTGCTGTTAAGCTCCGCACAGCATGGTAAGGCCCCAGATGAGGGAAACAACTGAAGTACCACTGCTCTCAGCAGCTCCTGGCTCCAGCAAGGTTGGTCTCCATAGGAAGCAATATTACCAACACCAGCTGACAACTCAGGGACCTTATAAAGGAAGTGGGAGTGGTCCCACCTACTCCTGACAAGTAATCAGACATGCAATTCCACCAGCGGCCACCGGGGCAAAGACAGGGATTAACCCCCGCTGGCCAGACAGGAACAAGGTTTCAACATGCAATGTGGATCATGACAATATGACATTCTCCCAATCCTCTTCTGGATAATCCAAATGCTCTCTAGCAAACTTCAGACAGGCCCGGATATGTACTGGCTTAAAGGGAACCAGTCACCCCCCAGGGCCTATTAAAGTAAAAGAGCCACCTTCAGCAGCACTATGGCTGCATTCTGTGAAGGTGGCTCTTATGTTTCTTATCACTAGGAACGCTGAAATAATGAGTTTTGTAAATTTCCCGCCATACCTCTATTGAGTCAGGGAGGTATGTTTTCTACCCCTGACTCTACGGCCTCACAGCCATCCATCATCCCCCTCATGTCTCCGGCCCCCGCCTCCTCTCTTTCTTGTGACGTCACCGGCGCCTGGTCCGTGTGTAATCCGATGTTTTCTCGTCCCCATAGACTTGCATTGGCGAGTCTCGGGCGTAATATGGTGTAAATCGCAGCATGCTGCGATTTCACTCGCACGTATAAAACGGACGAGAAAAAATCGGATGATGGGAGCTGCTCCATAGATTAACATTGGTCCGAGTGCAATGCAATTTTTTCTCGCATTGCACTCATCCGTATTTCTTGCCAGTGTGACTCCGGCCTAATGTGTAGGGTATATTTATGGGTATTTCTTAAGATCTGCTTCACTATCTTTAACCATCAGTGACCATAACATTCGGAAATGATTGTTTAATAGTTCAATTTACTAAACAGAATTCCCACTGCAACCATTGCATTCATGTATAGCAGTCATCCAGCCATGCTACCTCCAATGTACTTGGATTAGAAGGTTTGATGGGTGGCTGATCTGTTGCCATATGTTACACTGTCCCAATTACACTTCACTCGTACAAATTTATATTACATTACAATTATATTCACAGATGAAAATGCTAAATAAGGTCTAATTGTGTGGCTGAGCTCAGTTCCACTGTATAATAAGGCACACACCTAGTAATGTAAAGCTTTACATTTACTGTACCTACCATGAAGAGCCAACACTGCACATCCGAGAAGTAGGCACTGCTACATACAAATCCGCAAGTGATAGATAGTGACTTGACAGAGGATGATATAGAAGGATTCAGAAATATCTTAACTCCTCCACGACCAGAGGTATTTTCATTTTTGTGTTTTCATTTTTTGCTCCTCTTCTTCCCAGAGCCGTAACTTTTTTATTTTACTGTCAATATGACCAAGTGAGGTCTTGGTTTTTGCGGGACAAGTTGTACTTTTGAACGACTCCATTGGTTTTAACATTTCATGTACTTAAAAACGGGAAAAAAATTCCAAGTGCAGTGAAATTGCAAAAAAGTGCAATTCTGCTGTTATTTTTTTTACCATGTTCACTAAATGCTAAAACTGACTTGCCGTTATGATTCTCCAGGTCATTACGAGTTCATAGACACCAAACATGTCTATGATCTTTTTTATTTAACTGGTGAAAAAATCAAAAGTTTGGTAAAAAAAAAAAAAAGCGCCATTTTCTGAGACCTGCAGTGTTTCCATTTTTCGTGATCTGGGGTTGGGTGAGGGCTTATTTTTTGCGTGCCGAGTTGATGTTTTTATTGATACCATTTAGGTGTAGATACGATCATTTGATTGCCTGTTATTGCATTTCATTGCAATGTAGCGGTGACCAAAAAAATATAATTCTGACGTTGTTAGGGTCTGCGGAACGCACCAAATAAATATAAATAGTGGGTTAATTCGCAGCCCGGGGTCCACCGTGCAGGCAGAGCCTTCTGCTAGTAAGATGGCGGTAAAGGCGAACTCTGTTACTTCACAGAGTCGCAAACATAGATGCTGTGGCACTATATGGCTGTATAAGCGAACTCTGTTACACCACAGAGTCGCTGAGGTAAAGCCGCCGAGATAGCGACTGTGTCATGTTAACACCACAGGGCTACACAGATAACTGCTGTGCGAATAGCAGTCCGTGGTCATGCAGTCAGCAACACAAACAAACAACTCCTCACCGGAAAAGCCGGTATTCTAGGGGCTTATTTCAGCCAAGCCCTGAACATGTGCACTCAAATCTCCTCACCGGAGGTGCCGGTATTCTAGGGGCTTATTTCAGCCAAGCCCTAACCACATGCGTGCATGATCACACTGGCGCAAAGCACATACTGCCAGAAAAGGACCAATGAGAAATTGTTCCAGAACACATGTAATTTCAGGACCTTCCTGGCGGACCAATAGGAGCTACTGCAGTACCTGAGCATGTGACCCTGATCTCCAATGAGAGATCTCGCTCTGGGCATGCTCAGAAGGGGAAACGCAGGACTTAGTCCTAAAGACGTCTGCTCGCCGCTGACTAGTACTGGCTACAATAGCAGAACCTGGAGAGGCAGCAGCAAGTCTCTGCACAGTATTAGACCAGGCGAGACACTGGGACTGATGTCTTTGCTGAGCAGGCTCCACTGCCGCTGGAGATGGATGGGAGACTGCAGCAGGGCTGGTTCAAGACTCCCCTTGTGCAGCAGCGGGAACTCGAACCCTCACAGACATTTTGAATTTTTTTCTCATTACGCGATTTAGCGATCAGTTACTTATTTTTTTATATTGATAGATCGAACGATTCTGAACGTGGCAATACCAAATATGTATATATTTGATTTTTTTTTTTTTTTTATTTTGAATGGTGCGAAAGGGGAGTGATTTCAACTTTTATATTTTTTTAATTTTTATAATATTTTTTAAAACTTTTTTTTAACTTTTTGCATGCTTTCAACAGTCTCCATGGGAGACGATAAGCTGCAATTGTCTGATCGCCTCTGCTACACACAGGCGATGATCAGAACTGCTCACTTGCTATGACAATCATAATGACCCGTGATCAGGCCACCGATGGGCGGGATTAGTGACATGCTTCCGGTAAACGCGAGTTAAATGCCGCTGTCAGAAATTGACAGCGACATTTAACTAGTTAACAGCTGCGTGTGGATCGAGATTCCACCCACGGCTGTTGCGGGCACATGTCAGCTGTATACATCAGCTCTCATGTTCTCGGAAAGATGGGGGCTCAGCGCAGGAGCCTGCACCAAACAGGAGGAGTCCGTACTATTACTCCCGATGTCGGAAAGAGGTTAAAATAATTGCCCAGGATTACAAAAACAGTGCCTGTCTTGTCCATGGATCCATCTTGTATTGCATTTCAGCACTATTTAAATGACTGGGACTGAAATGTCGAGTTTCCTTTGAGATGTGTGAGTAAAAAACAGGCTGCACTCGTATGGTCTGTGTGTGTCGACCCGCCACCACAATTGTGGGTTACCAGGGCAATGGGGTACTCAGAGCCGAGCCCGTAGAAGTCTATGGGGATTGTCACAGGTAGCGGTGGCTCGGTCTGTGGCCCGGGCGGTCTGGCGTATGTTGTTGGGGGATATTTACAGGGATAACTATATACAGTTCGTGACGCCACCTGTAGTATTCTGGTAATGGGTACCAGCGCTGCTGTAGATCTCTGAGGGGATGGTGAGGCAGCTAGATGACGGGTCCCCTACAGGTGGGACTCTTCCCTCAAAGTCTGTTAGGATGGTGAAGTCGGGTGCCGGTAAATAACACAGTCTCACACAGTCAATGTCTTTCCATACCTTTACTTGCTGAATGTCAAGGCAGGTCCCGGGGAGGCTGATCCAAAGGGAGTGTATTTTGAGACGGCAGCTGGACAAGTTAGGGGCCTCCTTTAACTCCAATGAACGAGTACAACCAGCCTGAAGCGTAGTTCCCTCTATGATTCCAGCTAATCTTAGCTGTAACTGCCCAGTCAGCTTAGTGTTAGGGGCCTTCCTGTGAAGGAGCTGAATACTTATGTTTGTCCTGCAGAACGCCAAAGTCTTCACTCCCCCTGACCCCAGCTACGTACCGACTATAAGGGGCTTGTCTGCCGCGACCTAGGGTCCGGTAGATTCCTGGTTTTCCTGCCTCTGTGCCTGAAACAACAGCGACTCTTCGGTCCCCAGTGACCGGTAAACAGGGTGCTGGACTTATGCAATCCTGTAGCACCAATTCTATAATCCACTTGCCTTTCGCCTTGTCCACGCTGGTAACATAAACATTCTCACTAGCCAGGGGTCGAGCAGTCACTTCCAATCTTTCTCCTTCCAATGAAGCCAGCCACAGATGCTCAGTTGTCACAGGCAGGAGCACGTCTCTGTACCTGATACTGTCCTTAGACAGGAACGCTGAAGTCTTTCTGTGCTGATACTCCTTCCTTTCTTCAATGTGTGCTGAGAGATAATCCAGCTCTGACCAGACTAAGGTATGTTTCAAAACCTATACCGGACTCCACTATTCGAACTGGTTATGAAGCAGGCTAGACTCCTCTCTCCTCTTTCCACAGAAGTCTAAGCTCTACCTCTACGCGTCTTCTCTGTCCAGAGACAGGAACTAGACTCATTTCAAAATCACCCTACACCCACTACTTTGACCACTCCCTAGAGTATACTTCACTACCCCAAGGGTGTGTCCAGTGTGTGTAGAATGAATGCATATTGAGCATTAAGCCGCCGTCTCGCCATACACTCCCCAGGGTACTGCGTGTGCCCAACACCAGGGCTACACATTCCCCCATGGTAAATGACAGCACTCCCGGGCTGTGAAATACAAAAGACAGAAAAATTTTGTTTATGCAATAACATTGGAACAATAACATCTTCCCATCCGGGAGGTAAGAATACCTTAAACGTTACAAACTTTAATACAAAAATACAAATAGTATCAAATGTCATTCAATAAATAAATTTACAAGATACTTGTGAAGGACCCGCACCAAACCTTCAACGTGGGTCCTGGGTGGGCTGCAGGACATCCAAGTGCAGACCTCACTCAGTGCCACACCACACGGGTTTTGTTTTTCAGAGGTAGATATGTATGGCTTATGTAAAACCAAGATAGGGCACTGAGTGCAACTATATACAAGAATGTTCTGGGTAAGCATAGTCCTTTACCTCAAAAAGTCCATTTATAAAAGAAGACATAATAAATCACATTATCAAAAGTGCAAACTTTTTATCTATCAATTATCAATTATCATCTATCAATTTCCAATTACCCAGCCGGGCATTCTATAATTAGGAATATATATATATACATTATATATAAACTTGTGCAAAAACTTTATAAACATTTTTCAAACTTTGACTGATGGTAGATCCTTTATGGACCTTACCAATTCTTTCTATATATTTATTCATCAAATAGTACGCTTTCCACCCCGGGGGCTGGAACAACGCAATGGGCCCTAGATCCTAAGACCAGCAAATCATGTGCTGCGATCAGGGTTTGGGTTGCGACATCTCTGGTTTGAACCTCTAGGGGCGCAACCGGTACACTTTCTTCACACGACACCGATTGCGTCTCAATTACAGTCAATGATATAGACCGCGTCAGGGTTTGCGATCTAGACTGGGTCGCATTTGGCGATATGGAAGTGGCTTTTACTTGCGATAGACCTTGGGTCGCATGTTGCGATGACTTTGACGGGGGCGATACTGGGGCACGGCCGGATGCTGCTGAAGCTGGAAACGGGGACGCTGCGGTAATGGTAACGATACCTGCGTCTGGGACGGGGTCGCAGACGATGGCGACGTTCAGGGCATACCACCCCTTCATTCCCCAATGCCGCGTATAGGTGACTATGTCGCCGTTTACTAAGTCCCTCCCGGGATGGCCTTGTGGCAGGTGAGATTCCACGTCACGCCTGCTGACGAAGACCGCTGGGTAGAGGCCCGGTTCACGAATAAAGCCCCAGCCCTTTCGGAGCTGGAACTCAGTCACACACCCCTGCCGCCGCGGTTCCCGTAAGGTACCTTTGTCGCGACGGACAGTCTCCTTATCAGCAATCAGCTCGGCAAACTGTCGCTGGCGGTTCTTCTTGATTTCCCGCGCTTCCTCCTGCTGGCGCCTCTTTGTCTCCTCACGACTCCGCCATTCTTGCTCCCACTGGGCGGTGTAGGCGACGTCATCCAGGCGCGCCATTTCGTCCCAGTCCACATCTGGTAGTGACGGACAGGACCCCTCCGGTGTCCCTGCCGGGGACCGATAATCTGCTGCGGCCTCTTGGCCGGGCGGCCGTTCCGGGATTGGCTGTACCTCCTCAACCTCCTCCGCATCCACCGCTTCACCAGTGGGATCGGGAACGGTAATTTCGGGGGCAGCCTCCGGTTGCTCCTTCGCCTTGGGCAGCAGACTTTTCGGTACTTTGTATCGTGGGGGTTCGTTGAGGGGAGGGGACGCCGTGTTCGTCATCCGCCATTTCTGCAGATTACAGCGGCGCCTCTCAATCTCCTCCAGTCCAGGTTGGAACAACTGCTTTAGGCGTGAGTTCTCCTCCCGAACCTCTAACAACGCCTGTTGCAGGTGCAGTATCACATAGGCCTCGGATGCCGATGGCAGCTTGGCGGGGGCACGGGGCCTGCCTTCCTCCGCTGCTCCGCTCGGCTCCACACGTCCGGCCTCCATCATGTTCCAGAACAAACTCCTTTCTTTTTTTAGACATCCGGTCTCTTCCGTGGAGGTGGGGTTTGCGTCTCCTCCTCCTCGCAGGGAAGGTGAAGAGGAGGCGGACCTCCTTTGCTGTAGGGCAGGACCGCATGTTATAATAGCACTTTGAGAGGACAGGCATTTTCTTCGCGCCACAGGGGGGTAGACGCCCACGAAGGTACGCCCACCTTCTTCTCCAGCGCCTGAGGGCGCGAATATGGCGACAAAAATGGCGATTTTGGCGCCAAAAGTGCAAACAGTCCTTTTTACAAAAACAAGTCCTTAGGCACGCAGGGCTCGCAATTTCGCGAGTTTGGTATCCTGTTCGTGACGCCAAGTATTTGTTGTGTCGACCCGCCACCACAATTGTGGGTTACCAGGGCAATGGGGTACTCAGAGCCGAGCCCGTAGAAGTCTATGGGATTGTCACAGGTAGCGGTGGCTCGGTCTGTGGCCCGGGCGGTCTGGCGTATGTTGTTGGGGGATATTTACAGGGGATAACTATATACAGTTCGTGACGCCACCTGTAGTATTCTGGTAATGGGTACCAGCGCTGCTGTAGATCTCTGAGGGGATGGTGAGGCAGCTAGATGACGGGTCCCCTACAGGTGGGACTCTTCCCTCAAAGTCTGTTAGGATGGTGAAGTCGGGTGCCGGTAAATAACACAGTCTCACACAGTCAATGTCTTTCCATACCTTTACTTGCTGAATGTCAAGGCAGGTCCCGGGGAGGCTGATCCAAAGGGAGTGTATTTTGAGACGGCAGCTGGACAAGTTTAGGGGCCTCCTTTAACTCCAATGAACGAGTACAACCAGCCTGAAGCGTAGTTCCCTCTATGATTCCAGCTAATCTTAGCTGTAACTGCCCAGTCAGCTTAGTGTTAGGGGCCTTCCTGTGAAGGAGCTGAATACTTATGTTTGTCCTGCAGAACGCCAAAGTCTTCACTCCCCCTGACCCCAGCTACGTACCGACTATAAGGGGCTTGTCTGCCGCGACCTAGGGTCCGGTAGATTCCTGGTTTTCCTGCCTCTGTGCCTGAAACAACAGCGACTCTTCGGTCCCCAGTGACCGGTAAACAGGGTGCTGGACTTATGCAATCCTGTAGCACCAATTCTATAATCCACTTGCCTTTCGCCTTGTCCACGCTGGTAACATAAACATTCTCACTAGCCAGGGGTCGAGCAGTCACTTCCAATCTTTCTCCTTCCAATGAAGCCAGCCACAGATGCTCAGTTGTCACAGGCAGGAGCACGTCTCTGTACCTGATACTGTCCTTAGACAGGAACGCTGAAGTCTTTCTGTGCTGATACTCCTTCCTTTCTTCAATGTGTGCTGAGAGATAATCCAGCTCTGACCAGACTAAGGTATGTTTCAAAACCTATACCGGACTCCACTATTCGAACTGGTTATGAAGCAGGCTAGACTCCTCTCTCCTCTTTCCACAGAAGTCTAAGCTCTACCTCTACGCGTCTTCTCTGTCCAGAGACAGGAACTAGACTCATTTCAAAATCACCCTACACCCACTACTTTGACCACTCCCTAGAGTATACTTCACTACCCCAAGGGTGTGTCCAGTGTGTGTAGAATGAATGCATATTGAGCATTAAGCCGCCGTCTCGCCATACACTCCCCAGGGTACTGCGTGTGCCCAACACCAGGGCTACACATGTGTGCCGTGAGATTTTTTTCTCGTAACTATTGACTTGCATTGGCGAGTGTGATCAGATTCTAGCATCTAATCGCAGCATGCTGCGATTTCTTTTCTGCAGTCTGGTTGGAGTTGAGGAAAAAAACCTCAAAGATGAGCATCGACTCATTTAATAACATGGGTCAGAGTACAATGTGATGTTTTCTCCCATTGCCCTGCTCCATATTATATAACAGTATGAGTGAGGCCTAATACTCACCAGGGTAGAAAGAAATGGTGTATGGGTGTGGATTGGGGTGTGGCCAGTGGAGTGACCAAAATTTCTGCAGTGCGCTATACGCACCACATGATTTATCCCTCTTTGTGTTCTTCAGAAGTTGGGAGGTGTGTAAAGGGACCTAGAGCATTCAGTGTTTTTCTTTTTAAAGGCTCATGCAGACGTTCGTGCAAATCGATCTGAGAGTGGACCACTAATAGGCCGCTGGTCTACTGACTCGAGCATGACAGCTTCATGTTTTTCTATGAGGCTGTCACCCTCGGATGGGGAGAGCCGGAGACAGTCCATGCACTGCAGTCTGAGATCAGACCAATTTGCGTGTACGTCTACATGAGCCCTAAACATAATTGTTTTTGTGGAACAACCCCTTTAATAGTACGCATCCAAATCTAGAACAGCCTTTTGTAGAATTGGTTGTAAATATAACAGTGTGACTGCTTTATATTTCATTCTCACTTCAAAGTGTTCTGTGATAAAAATAAAATATATCTTCAAATGAAAAATATATACTGTGTAAAATGATACAAAATGATATATAATAAGGTTTAGACACAATTGGTGTAAAATATATTACAGCTTTGAAATAGCAATTTTTGAATATAATAAATGCTGCCATGCCGTGAAGGAATTGCTATTCAGGTCCTATGAGGCTGCGACAAGCTGTAATTTTCAGAAAGGTCAGTGGATGAAGGTGCTGTTACTGTACTTAAAGATGAAAAGATCTTATAAGCACATGATCAAAATCTGCAACACTAAAAGGCAAGTGATATTAATTAAGTTTTTTATCCTGGCATCCACTAATCTGGAAAGTGTGATATTCCAGCATTTACATCTGTCCCAGCATTACAAATGAATCTGAAAAGTCAAAAGACATGGGTTACAGCTCGGTAATGTTTTTTAACACATTACCATGGCAAATGCAACGGTACAACCACAAGATGTGAACAGAACAAGCCTGGAGACAGAAAACCGTTACAAAAGAAACAAATCAGACTGCAAAACATATAAATAGTTACATAGTTCATGCAAACTGTCTCTTCAGACAGGAAGAGGACTTGAACTCTAGTGCCACCTATAGGAAGTAGCAATCCTAAAAGTCCCTTTAAAGGACCCTTTAATGAGTCTTGTCACATGACTTAGGATATAAGCCTTTTATTCTAAGTCACATGACTTTTATCCTAAGTCATGTGACAAGGCTCATTAAAGGATTGACATTGACTTTTAGGATTGCTACTTCCAATAGGTGGCACTAGAGTTCTAGTCCTCTTCCTCTCTGAAGAGATAATTTGCATATTTCCCAGAGGAGCATTGCGGCTTTAAGTCTCCTCATCTCGGCATGCTTAGCATATCACTCTCTGCAAGGAGAAACGTCACCCCTTGGATATAGTTCATGCATGTATTTTTGGCTCTCTTCAAGGGAACACTGTTTCATTACAAATAATATTAGCGAACTTTATTACAATAATCCATGTACCATTAATGTTCAATATGCAATTTCACTCAAAAACACAGTAAAAGCAATATATTGCTTCGCCTTCAACAAGTTGAAACTACTTTTGGTGCACATACCAAGACGATATCCAGGAACTGTCCCCAGTTTCCTACTATGTAACTTGCCATCCATTATTTTTAAAGGAGCAATTCCATGTCTACTTCAATCTGCCAGTACTGTGAGTGCTGGAACTCTCACTACCTTACCAGCATGCAATGCTCCTGCTATTGTCCAATGCGTAAAGTGAAAGCCCACCTCTGTGTTATGCTTGTATGCAGTTTTATAGAACAGGAGCAGACAGACAAATAAAGACTCTCCCCCACTCCTTGTAATCCATCTCAATGTCTCTGCTTAAGATGGCTTGAGCAAGCTAGACAGACGAGAGACACTAAGTGGTGGTACACTGGAGTAATTTTCAGGCTAAAAATGTAATTTTGGGTATATTAAATACTTTGGCATTTTGCTAGTCATTGCAATGGTCATCAGATTAAATATTTATTGAAGCAATAGACTCCAATATCATTAAAGACACATAAAATATAGTGACATCTGTGTCAATACTTTCATATTTGCTTTAATACACATTCAAAATTCATACTTTAATTCAAGAAGATATACATACAAAAAAAGGCTGCACTCAAGCATACTAAAGCATGACAATATGGAATACATGAAATTTAGAATAGCAATATGGCTTTGGAATATAAAGAAAAATTTGAGACGCTTAGTATAAACATTTGGCCAAACATTTTAAAGCCCACCAACCATCGTCAAGGTGGTCTCAATACTGGTGAGTCCCTGACCTAATGTGAACATACCTCTATTAGGCTGATATCTGAATTTCTGGGTGAATATGCACCTCTGTCAGCAATGCCTGCATTTATGGGTAAAGTAGGGACCTGGTGTAATTAAAATCACCACCTGGTGGGGGCGGAGTGCTCGGTCAGCAAGCTAACATTCAAACAGACAAAAAAACCTGACTGGCACATCCAGACTAATGTGAACTAGGTGCAAACCAAGGAAGCTACCCCCATGTAAAACATACAAAAAAAGGCTGCACTCAAGCATACTAAAGCATGACAATATGGAATACATGAAATTTAGAATAGCAATATGGCTTTGGAATATAAAGAAAAATTTGAGACGCTTAGTATAAACATTTGGCCAAACATTTTAAAGCCCACCAACCATCGTCAAGGTGGTCTCAATACTGGTGAGTCCCTGACCTAATGTGAACATACCTCTATTAGGCTGATATCTGAATTTCTGGGTGAATATGCACCTCTGTCAGCAATGCCTGCATTTATGGGTAAAGTAGGGACCTGGTGTAATTAAAATCACCACCTGGTGGGGGCGGAGTGCTCGGTCAGCAAGCTAACATTCAACAGACAAAAAAAACCTGACTGGCACATCCAGACTAATGTGAACTAGGTGCAAACCAAGGGAAGCTACCCCCATGTAAAACATACAAAAAAAGGCTGCACTCAAGCATACTAAAGCATGACAATATGGAATACATGAAATTTAGAATAGCAATATGGCTTTGGAATATAAAGAAAAATTTGAGACGCTTAGTATAAACATTTGGCCAAACATTTTAAAGCCCACCAACCATCGTCAAGGTGGTCTCAATACTGGTGAGTCCCTGACCTAATGTGAACATACCTCTATTAGGCTAATATCTGAATTTCTGGGTGAATATGCACCTCTGTCAGCAATGCCTGCATTTATGGGTAAAGTAGGGACCTGGTGTAATTAAAATCACCACCTGGTGGGGCGGAGTGCTCGGTCAGCAAGCTAACATTCAATAGACAAAAAAACCTGACTGGCACATCCAGACTAATGTGAACTAGGTGCAAACCAAGGGAAGCTACCCCCATGTAAAACATACAAAAAAAGGCTGCACTCAAGCATACTAAAGCATGACAATATGGAATACATGAAATTTAGAATAGCAATATGGCTTTGGAATATAAAGAAAAATTTGAGACGCTTAGTATAAACATTTGGCCAAAGATTTTAAAGCCCACCAACCATCATCAAGGTGGTCTCAATACTGGTGAGTCCCTGACCTAATGTGAACATACCTCTATTAGGCTGATATCTGAATTTCTGGGTGAATATGCACCTCTGTCAGCAATGCCTGCATTTATGGGTAAAGTAGGGACCTGGTGTAATTAAAATCACCACCTGGTGGGGGCGGAGTGCTCGGTCAGCAAGCTAACATTCAATAGACAAAAAAACCTGACTGGCACATCCAGACTAATGTGAACTAGGTGCAAACCAAGGGAAGCTACCCCCATGTAAAACATACAAAAAAAGGCTGCACTCAAGCATACTAAAGCATGACAATATGGAATACATGAAATTTAGAATAGCAATATGGCTTTGGAATATAAAGAAAAATTTGAGACGCTTAGTATAAACATTTGGCCAAACATTTTAAAGCCCACCAACCATCGTCAATGCTGACAGAGGTGCATATTCACCCAGAAATTCAGATATCAGCCTAATAGAGGTATGTTCACATTAGGTCAGGGACTCACCAGTATTGAGACCACCTTGACGATGGTTGGTGGGCTTTAAAATGTTTGGCCAAATGTTTATACTAAGCGTCTCAAATTTTTCTTTATATTCCAAAGCCATATTGCTATTCTAAATTTCATGTATTCCATATTGTCATGCTTTAGTATGCTTGAGTGCAGCCTTTTTTTGTATGTTTTACATGGGGGTAGCTTCCCTTGGTTTGCACCTAGTTCACATTAGTCTGGATGTGCCAGTCAGGTTTTTTTGTCTATTGAATGTTAGCTTGCTGACCGAGCACTCCGCCCCCACCAGGTGGTGATTTTAATTACACCAGGTCCCTACTTTACCCATAAATGCAGGCATTGCTGACAGAGGTGCATATTCACCCAGAAATTCAGATATCAGCCTAATAGAGGTATGTTCACATTAGGTCAGGGACTCACCAGTATTGAGACCACCTTGACGATGGTTGGTGGGCTTTAAAATGTTTGGCCAAATGTTTATACTAAGCGTCTCAAATTTTTCTTTATATTCCAAAGCCATATTGCTATTCTAAATTTCATGTATTCCATATTGTCATGCTTTAGTATGCTTGAGTGCAGCCTTTTTTTGTATGTTTTACATGGGGGTAGCTTCCCTTGGTTTGCACCTAGTTCACATTAGTCTGGATGTGCCAGTCAGGTTTTTTTGTCTATTGAATGTTAGCTTGCTGACCGAGCACTCCGCCCCCACCAGGTGGTGATTTTAATTACACCAGGTCCCTACTTTACCCATAAATGCAGGCATTGCTGACAGAGGTGCATATTCACCCAGAAATTCAGATATCAGCCTAATAGAGGTATGTTCACATTAGGTCAGGGACTCACCAGTATTGAGACCACCTTGACGATGGTTGGTGGGCTTTAAAATGTTTGGCCAAATGTTTATACTAAGCGTCTCAAACTTTTCTTTATATTCCAAAGCCATATTGCTATTCTAAATTTCATGTATTCCATATTGTCATGCTTTAGTATGCTTGAGTGCAGCCTTTTTTTGTATGTTTTACATGGGGGTAGCTTCCCTTGGTTTGCACCTAGTTCACATTAGTCTGGATGTGCCAGTCAGGTTTTTTTGTCTATTGAATGTTAGCTTGCTGACCGAGCACTCCGCCCCCACCAGGTGGTGATTTTAATTACACCAGGTCCCTACTTTACCCATAAATGCAGGCATTGCTGACAGAGGTGCATATTCACCCAGAAATTCAGATATTAGCCTAATAGAGGTATGTTCACATTAGGTCAGGGACTCACCAGTATTGAGACCACCTTGACGATGGTTGGTGGGCTTTAAAATGTTTGGCCAAATGTTTATACTAAGCGTCTCAAATTTTTCTTTATATTCCAAAGCCATATTGCTATTCTAAATTTCATGTATTCCATATTGTCATGCTTTAGTATGCTTGAGTGCAGCCTTTTTTTGTATGTTTTACATGGGGGTAGCTTCCCTTGGTTTGCACCTAGTTCACATTAGTCTGGATGTGCCAGTCAGGTTTTTTTGTCTATTGAATGTTAGCTTGCTGACCGAGCACTCCGCCCCCACCAGGTGGTGATTTTAATTACACCAGGTCCCTACTTTACCCATAAATGCAGGCATTGCTGACAGAGGTGCATATTCACCCAGAAATTCAGATATCAGCCTAATAGAGGTATGTTCACATTAGGTCAGGGACTCACCAGTATTGAGACCACCTTGACGATGGTTGGTGGGCTTTAAAATGTTTGGCCAAATGTTTATACTAAGCGTCTCAATTTTTTCTTTATATTCCAAAGCCATATTGCTATTCTAAATTTCATGTATTCCATATTGTCATGCTTTAGTATGCTTGAGTGCAGCCTTTTTTTGTATGTTTTACATGGGGGTAGCTTCCCTTGGTTTGCACTTAATTCAAGAAGAGCCAGGAAACCTGTGAGTAGTCTGCTCTTGCTAGTGGTGGCCACCAGTGAGTGACCAAAAACCCTATCCAGCCATATTTCATCAACCCTGAGAATATGTCATCTTGTCTCATCTAGATTTAGGATTCTTCTCTTCTCTGCCAATCACCAGCTTAGAAGATTAAAATGACAGCATTTCTAGCTAAAAATTCATTTTACAATTGCCGTAGTTTATTTTCATATTTGAGAACAGATGAGCGTAATCTCAGTTGAACCCATTTGGTGTCTGACCTTTTTGCAAATCAAATAACAAACAATATTTTATAGAAATCAATGGTAATTTAGCATTTATCCATAACACAACCCACCTGTAAATAAAGTAGATGTACAAATGTAAGAGAGATGACTTTCTATCCTGTGTATTTTCCACAAATGTCTTAGATGAGAATACACATTTATTTAAAATTTACACACTATTAAGTAGCATGTACCATGGCAGGTTTTATTTTTTTACCCATTAAGGTCCTCACGTGGTGGTGGAGTAGGTTTTTCCTTGGAGCCTACACAGCTAAGAACAAGCAGTGGGTGAATTTAGCCTTCAAGATGGCATCTTTTGAAGATAGTGGGCAGTGGAAGAGCATTCACCTTATTTATGTTTTATTTTCTATGTTATTTATACTGTGTGCTTGGATGGTTCTCCAATTGATATTGTTTGATACCGACGTGCTCAGCAACCATGATGATGGGAATGTGTGGTCCAGGGCAACTGGAAGTTGTGAGTGACATATGTAGTGGTGTGAGAGCAATAACACCATGATGTCCTCACTAGCTGAGCCTGTGCTTATAAAAAGAGTGGTTTACAGTAAAAGTCCAGTTGGCGCTGGTGTATGCAATTGGTGATGAGCTATCTCCTGTATGACAAGGGCCCTCGGCTGCTGGAGCAATCAAAAAGACCCACCTTAGTTGAACAAGAGTCTGCTGGTAAGAATACTCTTGGTCGGAGAGGACATTCTCCCTGCTGCTAAAGTGTTACCGGTTGTAGAGATGCTCTTCTCCTAGAAGTAGGGTCACAGATGTGCTGCTCACAGGCAATGGAGACTGGCCTAGGGCTAAGGAATAATCCCTTGCCTATATCCCCTAAGTCAAGTGAGAGGGAGCATGACTAAGCGCAGCCATTGCTAACTGTGACATCTCATTCTGAACCTGTTTGAGTTGTGTGATTGTTGTACCTACAAGCTTATTGCCTCTCTGTGTGATGAACAGTATGCCACCATCTTTAGCCACATTGAAATAAAGTGGGCTGAGGTTATGTGACTTTCCGTTTGGACTGATTGCACCCCTTTAATAGTGACCCTAGTCTTTCAGGTGGCATTTAAAATTTTGACCCTACAGTAGTAACATCTTAATTGTATGGCCAGTATAATGCCTATAGACCCTTTATGTCCCAAACACAATGTGAAAGCTCCCTACCATGCAAGTTGAGCTAAATGTGTCTAAATAAGGCCACGTGCACACCTTCAGTATTAGGTCAGTATTTTACATCAGTATTTGTAAGCCAAAACCAGAAGTGGGTCAAAATGTAGAAGTTCCGCACATGTTTCTATTATACTTTTCTTTTGATTGTTCCTCTTCCGATGTTTGCTTACAAATACTGATGTAAAATACTGACCAAATACTGAAAGTGTGAACGTGGCCTAATGGTCACAAGGTTTACAGCTATTGGCTTTCTTAATTGTCCGACTGTTAGTTATTATGTGTGGCAGTTCAACTCGCTCAGCGGTATACAGAGGTAGAAAACAGGAACACTGTCTCTTTAAATCTTCGGTTGGTTTATTATGTGGCAGCATAAACCAACAAGAAGGGAAAAGTAAAACACAGCCCTTCAGGCAAAAACAGGAAAACAACAAAGAAAACAAAAAATGCTGTACACAGTCCATATATTTGCGGTGAGCACCACAGGTTCAGTCTTTCCTCCTCAGGACACAAACCACTGGAGAATCCTGTCTCCAGTCGTGCGGAACCAAGACGGCCTCTGGAGCCCAGCTATTTAAGCCCAGACCAAACCCTGGGGTAGAGATAAGGTGGACATCCTCCCACCTGCTCTATGGATGTCCACATAAAAGCCATCCCATTATATAAATTAGCTTAACCCCTCATGGCACTGGAGGATAAAACTCAGGGTTTTATATCACTGACGTAGTGACACATATCTCCCCTCCAGCACTTTACCAGTGACTTTTTCACACATGTTAGTACCAGCTTACACCACTGGGGTCCATTCCACATTGGGTTAGTATGTTCCTCATTGAATTTGTGTAGTTTAGTCTCTCATAATAATTACTTTACTCAGCCTCCATTGCTGGCAGCTCAGAACACAACATCATTACTGCTGTATTATTGTACTTCTACTGCAAATGACAGAGTATATTACATACTTAATGGACAAACACATACTCCATTAAAACTGCATTATCAGACCATTAACTATCAAAATTATCAGGCAGAAAATATGCAAGGTATGGACAAAAAAAAAATTAAAAATTCCCCGTTAGCGGCAAAAGAGCATTGTCAAAGTTAGTTTTGTGCAGGCGGGTTATAAATGGTAAAGTAATTAAACTGTCATTCAGCTGAGATCTCCAAATGGTGAGATTTTAATGTGCTTACAGTCAATGGCAATATTTAATGGAGCTTCAGTTTACGGAAAATAATTCCTAAAATTCCGCAGGAGCAGGTCAACCAGCCCTCGTTATCAGAGTAGTGGCTCTATGTACTATATAGGTAATTGAGTAATGGATCTGACTTCCTATGTTGTTGCATTGCCGCCTATGACTTCCTGCAACTGCGACACAGAAATATTTCCAATTGAGTTGGATTTTCTGTTGCAAAACGCAAGCGGCACACTTGCCACTGAACTATTTTATAGCAAAATCAGAGCTTTGAAATTGTTGAGCGACAAAAAGTCACAGATATTTTTGTTGTGTGACTTTTCTGAGAATTGCTGTCGAACGACAAATGTCACTGTGTAGCCTTAGCCTAAACTTAGTTTTGCAGCATATGTGCCATTGTGGACACTGCCTTTTTAAGGGGGAATTCATCATTCCATTTGTGCCACATTTCTGGTGTAGTGGTGCAAAAAGTTTTGTGACTTTTGCTGGTTTTGTAAGGGGGTGGCAGGTCCCCTCAGTTGCGCCCTCTTCTCCTTCCGTGTCACCCTCATGCCTCTTATGTGTAAACTGCCTTAATTGTACTGTGTATCCATGTATTGCTCCTATTGTAATCTATTGTATTGTGTATGTTTTCCTTTAATACTGTGCACAGTTAGGGACAGAAATAGTTAATGTTAGGGAGCTGGACTAGCAGCCAGGAGGAAAGAGGAAGCTGCTGCTTCCGCGGAACTGCCTGATACTCTGGCCAGGGCAGAAGTGATTTATAGACGGGGCACTGCCAGACCCACCCCCCCCCGGATGTGAGAGGTCTGTTGCACTGGACCTAGGATTGAACAGTAAGGCTAAGGACTGCAATACGGGCCCCAGGACTCCGGAAGGGCCCTCGCTGAAGGGTTTTAAGTACCCAGATCCCAGCGTGTGGAATTTCTCTAATCTTTGGCTGCTACAGCCGCTGTGAGTGCGGTTGGAGAGTGTGACAGGGAGAGAGCAGGAAAACCAGTGTTGTACTAATGCCTTTCTACTTTACCACTATTCATTAAAGAATTATTTTCCCTGTTGGACAACAGTTGCCTTTGTGGACTCTGTATCGCCTGGTGGACTGCGGTGACCAGAAAAAATGGTAACTCGTGGGGAAAAACTGCATCAAACCAGTATTGCATTACAAGGGGTCGGGGGGTATTAGCTGACTGTATACTCGGTGGACTCTGCCTGTGAACTGTCCCTTTAAATAACTCGGCCACAACTACCCCCCCCCCCCCCCGTCTCCTTGTTACAGTTTCTTCACAAAAGTGGGTGGATCTTAGCAGGAAGGGTCAGGGCCATTTGCAATCTGAAGAAATCATTATAGTTTACATTAGAAAGTGGCATAAATGTAATTATAGCACAAATCTACTTCAGCTTTTAGTATGCGCCTTCTAATGAACTTGGGGCATCTGACTCCAGAGGCTTTTCTTGAAGACTTGAGTGGGAAATGCCAGTTGTGATGAATCAGCTCCATAGTCTAGGTTCACGTTTGTGGATTTAGCTTCTAAACTGAAATCTGTAGCGTTTCATCATCTAAAATGCAGGCAAGTTTCTCCATTAGTTCATGCACATTTGTTTGTTGAATGATGCCCAAAATAATTGAAAGTAGCAATGTTAGGCCAGCGGTTTAACCTACAGATTTAGGATCCCCATTGAAATGAATGGATAAAACCCACACTCAAAAAGGTTCATTTCTGCAACAGAGATTATCACGCTGTGGATTTAAAAAATGTACAAAAGCAAATTTTCACATGGATGATATACTCATTCACTTTGCTCATATTGTTAAATGATTTTTATGTGGTAAAATCCTATACCAAATACACAGCATGGGAACATAGCCTCAGGGTAGGTGAACACGTTCAGTAATTGGCAGCGCTTTGGACGCAGCACATGTACGCTGCCAGCTATTGAACGCAAGTGAATCCGCATGTGTTCATTGAACCGTGAGGATTCACCGCGTCCAATACATTGTACGGGTGAAATTTATCGTGTCTCCGCAAGATAAATTGACATGCTGCAGTCTGGAAAGATGCGTCGCATGTCTGTCTCCACGTGCGAGCTACGGGCATCTGCGCACGCAGAGTGGACATGGGATTTCTTGAAATCCCATCCACGATGCTGTAACATCTGGACGCTGCAGGTTGGATGCTGCGTAAGTACGCAGCGTCTAACCCACAGCGTTTACTGACCGCGTGCACCTACCCTAAGGGTGCGACATGTGACAATTTCAGTCTGTGAATTCATCTTAAAGTGAATCTGACAGCTGACACATGCTGCTTGATCCATAGGCAGCATATATCAGGTAATAATAATAATAATAATAATAATAATCTTTATTTACAGTATACAGTGGTGCATTTACAATGATGGTCCAGCCATCTTGAGGGAGTGAGGGATGGATGGAGATAGTGAATGGGCTACACACGCACACTTACACATAGAATGACTTTGATTAGTGAACGTGATAGGCTGCTCTGAACAAATGTGTTTTGAGGGAGCGCCTGAAACCATACAAAGTGTGGATAGTCCTAATTTCTTGGGGTAGAGCATTCCAGAGGATTGGCGCAGCGCGGGAGAAGTCTTGGAGTCGGGAGTGGGAGGTACGGATTAGTGCAGAGGTTAGTCGAAAGTCATTTGCAGAGCGCAGCAGTCGGTTAGGCCGATGGACAGAAATGAGGGAGGAGATGTAGGGGGTGCTGCACTGTGGAGAGCTTTGTGGATGAGAACAAGTACTTTGAATTGTATCCTATAATGAATGGGCAGCCAATGTAAGGACTGGCGAAGAGCGGACGCGTCCGAGTACCGATTAGCCAGATGGATGACCCTGGCTGCTGCATTAAGGATGGACTGGAGAGGGGATAGTCGAGTAATGGGGAGGCCAAGTAATAGAGCGTTGCAGTAGTCCAGGCGGGAGTGGATCAATGCTACAGTGAGGGTTTTTGTTGCTTCCATGGTGAGAAAAGGGCGGATTCTGGAGATGTTCTTTAGGTGTAGGCGGCAAGAGATTGAAATTCAGATAGTCTCTCGCATGAACACCCTGCACTTGCATCGCCACTCGGACCGGAGCGTGCGGCTGCATGCAGGGCCGGCGTCAGCACCCGGCACACCCGGGCAAGTGCCGGGGCCCTGGCGAGACGGGGGGGCCCACTCACGCTCACTCAGAGTCATGGCAGCAGACAGACACGCTTCCAGACGGTCAGGATTGGTCTAGTAGAGGCGAGCTCCGCCCCCTGTCTCTTCTCACTGGTGGCAGCCAGGGAGGAAGTGAGGAGGCTGAGATAGGAAGAGGTGAGCTGCAGAGGACGGAGGAAGCAAGTTTGTATGCAGGCTGTCTGCAGGCAGCGTTGAAAATGGTCCTGACTCCAGGCTGGCACTGTCTGCACTCCTGTCTCCTGCACAGATTCCCAGCCCTCACTGACGCTGAGGTTCCTGAGTCCTGCGGCAGTGATAGTGAGTGAGTACAGACATGTGGTTCCAAAGAGCTGATTAATGCATTCCTCCTGGCTCCTGTGTTATTCCAGGGGAAAGGTTACGTACACTACACAGTATACTAGCTGCTGGGGGTGGTCACAAGTAGAATTTACAGCACTTCTCAGATTTCATCCTGCAACAGACCAGACCGACAGCTTGTGACCACCCCAGCAGCTATTATACTGTGTAGTATTAGCTAGTATGACCACTATGTTGTAATTGTATCGCAGTCTACCACAGGTATTTCTATGTTACATGCACTTTTTCATGGATTCCTTATGTACTCCACCTTGATCATTTCACTTAGTATCTATGTTTTCAGGCAGTATTAGTGAGTATTAATGATCAATTTTGTGGGTCACATTTAAAGGCACCATTAGCGCTTATATATAAACCAATGTAGTTTGTTTGCACCCATTTCAGCTGCATGCCTTTTCTAGTCTGGTTTTTGGAGGTACTATATATATACATTGATTGGATTTTATTATAATTGCTTGTGAATAAAGAAGGATTTGAATTAATTTATACACTCTTTGTGCCATCAATTTGTTTTGTTTGGCTTAAGTGAATACTATACACACCTGGTATCTTCTGATACAGTACCTTTTTTCTTCTTTTTGTATTCTGGTCAAATCCATACTGAGTGAACATCTGTGTGTGACTCCGGAAATATATACGGAGATTTACAATTACCCCTACATTGTATACAGCTGTACGCTTCTGATACAGTACCGTTTTTCTTCTTTTTATATTCTGGTCTAATCCATACTATACCTATATATTTCTCTGCTGTATCCGTGCATCATGAATCGTGGTTGGTATGTGTTAAAGGGGGGCCCACTGAGACTTTCGCCCGGGGCCCTCAAAAACCTGGAGCCGGCCCTGGCTGCATGTATTTCTATGCAGCCGCACGCCCCGGTCCGAGTGCTGCGTGTTCATGCGAGAGACTCGTTTCTCGCATGTGTGACCCTGGCCTAACGAGGTGTTCTGGTCTGTGTAAATGAACAATGATGGTACAGATCGATCACTAATTTGATCTGTCTGTCCCCTTACACTACCACATTATTGGCAGCACATCCCCTGTTTACACCAATAACAATCCCGTTTTGCCAGAAAACATGAGACAAACAAGTGTGGAAAACAAAAGTAGGTTCCAACAACATTGAGTAACTGGTTGGTCGGCCAATTTCTATCTACTACGGTATCACAATATAATTTGTTATTGTACATCATATCTACCTAGTGTAAAATCCTTAGAACTGACATCATGGAGAATCCTTGAATTACACTTTTCGCTAGATACAGTCAGTAGATAATCGCTTTAGTTTCCATCCTGCGCAGTGGAGACGAACTCTCCACAAAAGACACAAACGTTATGTTGTGATTCACTGGGATACGGAAGCATCTGTGCAATGACATGAAGCGACTGGCTCATAATCCCCATGAAGCTCACTGTTGATTTAGCTGGTTTGCATGTCCTCAGAAGAGTACAGTCTGTAATACATTAATTAAACAATAATTTTCTTAAGCCAGCTGTGTTCATCCTTTGTAAACCTTTGGATCGTTGACGTCAGCTGTGAAAATCACTGCGCTGATGAGCTTTCCATGCCAGGCTGTCGTTAACCTCCCTGTTGTGTTTCCCCTTATTTGAATATCCATTTAAAAGCCAATCTTCCCTCTTTTAGAAATGTGCATTTTTAGGATTTTTTTTTTCCTCTGCCATCAAGCTCTTTTTTTTTCCTCTTTCTGTCATTTTCTTGTGCCGTATGTCTAAATTTACTCTGGAAGATTGAAACATTCAATGGAAATCATCAATCAAATACATGGCCCTGTGACACTCCACACGGGATGAAAACCAAGCTCACATTTGGGATACAGTTGTGTTAAAATGCTTTTTTATGCCCTGGGTAACATAATTGGTTTTACATTATGTTGATGACAAGAGGGAAAAGTATGCTGTGTAAAAGGACTGCAGTAATTGCCGAGGCTTGACAATATGTTTACACTGAAGAAACATGATTATTTTTTCATTTAGTAGAGATGGTAAAGTACTTTATAGGCAGGTTGTCATCACATAAGCTGTAATCATGTTTTCATCAGTATATATGTGTGAACCACTGCTAATGACATCTGGTGCTACCCTAGCCAGCGACACTTAAAGGGGATGTCCAGAATAAAAAAATTACAGAATAACTTATACGTACCTGAAAAATCCTCCACCATTCCAAATCTCCTGCTCTAGGGTAACGTCATACTTTGATAACTTTCTGGCATGGATGAAGTGCACGGCTTTTCATGTACTTTGTATTGGAAGCAGTGACTGTATTACACAAATGTGAAGTGGTAGATTCTGATGCGTGAATCTGGATGCATCCAATTTGGCTTTTGGATCTTTTCCCGTATGTAAATGTACCGTCAATTTGGTGAAAAAATGGGACAAATTGGACATGATAGGAATGGTTAATAGAGGCAGACTCTACTCTTGTACAAATATTGTGGAAGGTCCGTTCCCAACATGAGCCTCAAAAGCAGCTGATACAGGCAATCAGTGTGGTGGCAACTCAGCTGCAGGCATTGTCCACCTCAGTCTCCACCTTGTCCCGTGCCTCAACCATGACAGGTCATCATTCCTCTGGACTGTGAACTATTAATGAGGATGCTGGAGCAGGTTAGCGCCAGTTTCCATTTCCGTCCGGCTTCAATGGAGACTCCAAGGAGAGCCGCAGCTTTACTAACCAGTGCCAAATGCATTTCATTCTCCACTCCCATCTCTTTTCTTCGGACCAAACCAAGATTGCATTCATGGTCTCTGTCCTCTGGACAAGCTATGGGCTTGGGAAAACCCCATTTGGGAGAGTGGTGTTCCCAATACACGCGATACAGGAAGGTTCCTGTACATGTTCTGAGCAATATAATAAAGTATGAGTATAAGTATAATAAAGTATGATTAGTCTGAAGCACAGCAGTTATCAGAGTAAAACATACCTGGCTGCAGTCGAGTGTATGATTTATGGTGCCAGTGTCCGAGTGTAAAGTTCTCGTTAAACCAGTTTTCTTTGATGTTAGTATGCAAAGTGTCCCCTACCTAATCAAGTTTCTTAAAAGTACTTCCAAGGCTGTCATCATACAGATTGCTGTTTTGTAAGCACAGTCTCAGCACATGTAAGTACCACTTACAGAAGGGTGCCGCATGTACAGTACAGACCAAAAGTTTGGATACACCGTCTCATTCAACGATTTTTCTGTATTTTCATGACTGTGAAAATTGTAGAATCACACTGAAGCCATCAAAACTATGAATTAACACATGTGGAATTATACATTACACTTTACAAAAAAGTGTGAAACAACTGAAAATATGTCTTATATTCTAGGTTCTTCAAAGTAGCCACCTTTTGCTTTGATTATTACTTTGCACGCAGAAAAGGTGAACGGATGGATTCTACACGCCTGGTTCCCACCGTGAAGCATGGAGGAGGTGGTGATGGTGTGGGGGTGCTTTGCTGGTGACACTGTTGGGGATTTATTCAAAATTGAAGGCATACTGAACCAGCATGGCTACCACAGCATCTTGCAGCAGCATGCTATTCCATCCGGTTTGCGTTTAGTTGGACCATCATTTATTTTTCAACAGGAAAATGACCCCAAACACACCTCGAGACTGTGTAAGGGCTATTTGACCAAGAAGGAGAGTGCTGGGGTGCTACGCCTGATGACCTGTCCTCCACAGTCACCAGACCTGAACCCAATCGAGATGGTTTGGGTGAGACTGGACCGCTCACCGCTTCAATTTTGAATAAATCCCCAACAGTGTCACCAGCAAAGCACCCCCACACCATCACACCACCTCCTCCATGCTTCACGGTGGGAACTAGACATGTAGAGTCCAGCCGTTCACCTTTTCTGCGTGCAAAGCAGTAATCAAAGCAAAAGGTGGCTGCTTTGAAGAACCTAGAATATAAGACATATTTCCAGTTGTTTCACACTTTTTTGTAAAGTGTAATGTATAATTCCACATGTGTTAATTCATAGTTTTGATGTCTTCAGTGTGATTCTACAATTTTCATAGTCATGAAAATACACAGAGGTGTATCTAGGCTTTCTGGCACCCGGGCAAGAATTCTGTTCGGCGCCCACCCCCCACCCCCAAGCACACATGCGATTTGCACACTTGGTCATGTACCCACGAGCTGCTCTCCCTAATGCTCTCAATGTTCAGTGAAAAATCTGAGAGGAGCAGGAAGAGAAGATGGTTGTCACAGGACCATAAGTATGAAAATCGCATATGAGTGAAGGGTCCATGTGACGACTACTGGAACCTGCAGAGCTGAATCCTGACATTGCAGCTTCTGAATTCTCACAACTAATGCACTGCACACTTTTAAGATTCTCCCTTACCGGTGGCGAGAGTACACGGTCATGTTAGCACAAGCATGTGATTTATAAACTTCTGGCCACATTCCGACTAGACGTGACCGGCCTCACTCTGTTCATTTTCATTGAGTGAGGCCACACATGTCTAGTCAGCATGTGACTGCTTGTATGTAAATCACCGGCACGAGAGAATCCTAACAGCGTGCAGTGAGCACTGTGAGAATTCTGAAATTGACTAATTCTCATGTTTTTATTTATGTTAGGAGCATTAAAGGGGCTGTCCAGGTTTGTGCTGAGTCTGCAGTCATTCTATGTGACTGCAGACTCAACACAGACCTGGAGAACCCCTTTAATGCTCCTAACAAATAAAAACATGAGAATTAGTCAGTATCACAATTAATATTTACATCCAGGTACCTTATAGATCACGTCGTCTCTGGAGTCGTTCTCCTTTTCTACATCTTGTCCAGACCCCATGATGAGTTTTCTCATCCACAGCCGTCTCTGCAGACCTCCATCTTCTCCGCTCTTCTGCACCAACGATGCCCTTAAAGACAGAAGAGTCATTATAATGCCCCTAAATAAAAATATCTGCAATATACTGTCACCTCACACTATTCCCTTCCCTCCTCACACTGTCTCCTCTCACATCCCCCCTGTTCACCATACTGTCCCCTCATATATTTACCCCCTCACTCTCTATACTGTCTGCTCACACATACCCCTGACTCCCCATACTGTGTCTGCACACATCCCATCACCCTCACTCCCCATACTGTGCCCACATACATTCACCCATTCGCTTGCCATACTGTCTGCAACCATCCCCATACTGTTTCCTCATACATACTCTTCAGTACCCTCAAATTCCCCCACACATATTAAATGCCCCCATCCTCACTCCAAATCCCCTCCACACACATTAAATCCCCACACGCATTAAGTATCCCCTATCCCCACTCCAAATCCCCCCACACACATTAAATCCCCCCATCCCCACTCCAAATCCCCCACGCACATAAAATAACCCCCATCGCCACTCCAAATCCTCCACACATAAAATAACCCCCATCCCCACTTCAAATCCCCCACACATACAATAACCCCCCATCGCCACTCCAAATCCCCCCACACATAAAATAACCCCCAATCCCCACTCCAAATCCCCCCACACATAAAATAACCCCCAATCCCCACTCCAAATCCCCCCACACATACAATAACCCCCCATCGCCACTCCAAATCCCCCCACACATAAAATAACCCCCCATCCCCACTCCAAATCCCCCCACACATACAATAACCCCCCATTGCCACTCCAAACCCCCCCACACATAAAAGAACCCACATCCCCACTCTAAATCCCCACACACATAAAATAACCCCCCATCCCCACTCCAAATCCCCCCACACATACAATAACCCCCATTGCCACTCCAAACCCCCCAACACATAAAAGAACCCACATCCCCACTCTAAATCCCCCACACATAATGTATCCCCATCTCCACTCCAAACCCCCCCACACATAAAAGAACTCCCATCCCCACTCCAAATCCCCCCACACATAATGTATCCCCCATCCCTACTCCAAACCCCCCACACATAAAAGAACCCACATCCCCACTCCAAATCCCCCCCACACATAATGTATCCCCCCATCCCCACTCCAAACCCTCCCACACATAAAAAACCCACATCCCCACTCCAAATCCCCCCCACACATAATGTATCCCCAATCCCCACTCCAAACCCCCCACACATAAAAGAACCCACATCCCCACTTCAAATACCCCCCACACATAATGTATCCCCCCATCCCCACTCCAAACCCCCCCACACATAAAAGAACCCCATCCCCACTCCAAATCCCCCCCACACATAATGTATCCCCATCCCCACTCCAAACCCCCCCACACATAAAAGAACCCCCATCCCCACTCCAAATCCCCCCACACATAATGTATCCCCCATCCCCACTCCAAACCCCCCCACTATATAAAAGAACCCCCATCCCCACTCCAAATCCCCCCCACACATAATGTATCCCCATCCCCACTCCAAACCCCCCACACATAAAAGAACCCACATCCCCACTCCAAATCCCCCCCACACATAATGTATCCCCCCATCCCAACTCCAAACCCCCCCACACATAAAAGAACCCACATCCCCACTCCAAATCCCCCCACACATAATGTATCCCCCATCCCCACTCCAAACCCCCCACACATAAAAGAACCCACATCCCCACTCTAAATCCCCCCACACATAATGTATCCCCATCCCCACTCCAAACCCCCCCACACATAAAATAACCCACATCCCCACTCCAAATCCCCCCCACACATAATGTATCCCCCATCCCCACTCCAAATCACCCCACACATAAAAGAACCCCCATCCCCACTCTAAATCCCCCTCCCATACACACACACACTCACACAGTATGTCCCCCATTTATCTTCTGTGGTTTCTTCAGCTCCATATTGGAGCACACTCACCACAAATCTTCACCCTTCTGGGCGCCGACGGCGAGTGACGTCAGCAGCGTGATCACATGACCTGATCACGCTGCAGACGTCGCTCTGACCCGGCGGTCAGAGCTTCAATTGTACTGGCGTCTATATAGACGCCAGTGCAATTGATCCCTGGGAGCCGGCACGCAGCAGCTTCTCTGCGCCGGCTGTCAGCTTGACAGCCGACACAGGGAACCGCCGTCTCCCAGGCCCGGGGCGGCAGAACGCAGCCGCGGGGGAGACACTGCGGACCGCCGCATTAGGCGGCCCGACTGCGCCCCCCTGCCGGCTGCGCCCGGGGCACGTGCCCCGACTGCCCCCCCCTAGATACGCCCCTGAAAATACAGAAGAATCTTTGAATGAGAAGGTGTGTCCAAACTTTTGGTCTTGTACTGTACATGTAATACTACATACAAATAGATTTTTGAGCCCAAAATCTGATATATCATCTTGTTGTGCTGGATTGATCCCCATGTGTTTAACTCAAGGACATAATAGACAGTATATAAAAGCAGTTCACCAAAAACATCAGCAAATTTAGATAGCGTAAAAACAGTGCTTCAGCAGGTTTTTTTTTACCACGGGTGCTTTGACATTGCACTCAGGCACTCATTTGTTGTTCCTGCTGGGGTTTACATCTGAACACCCCTCAAAATGGGATTCGGACATCTGCGCCCACAGGCCCATAGACTATAGACTATAATGGTGTAGTAGACTGCATTTGGGTGTCTGTCTCCAGTAGGCGTTTACTCCCCAAAAAAGATGCACGGCAGAGCACACATTTGCTCTTTCTGCACCATTATAGTCTATGGCCCGGTCGGTGCATACACCATGTTCCAAATTATTATGCAAATGATATTTTTCTCTGATTTACCTAAGTGGTCGGTGCAAATGACAATCAGTCTAATAAAAGTCATCACCCGTTAGAGTATACATCAAATTTTATTGAAGAAACCTCCCAATGATAACAGTATAATCTCCAAAATTAATAAAAACTCAAAATGCACTGTTCCAAATTATTAGGCACAGTAGAATTTCTGAACATTTGATCTGTTTTAAAGAACTGAAAATGCTCATTTGTGGAATTTGCAGCATTAGGAGGTCACATTCACTGAACATAAAACCTACTTAACTCCAAAACATCCTAACAGGCCAAGTTACATGTTAACATAGGATCCCTTCTTTGATATCACCTTCACAATTCTTGCATCCATTGAACTTGTGAGTTTTTGGAGAGTTTCTTCTTGTATTTCTTTGCATGAAGCCTCCCAGAGCTGCTGTTTTGATGTGAACTGCCTCCCACCCTCATAGATATTTTGCTTGATGATACTCCAAAGGTTCTCTATAGGGTTGAGGTCAGGGGAAGATGGTGGCCACACCATGAGTTTATCTCCTTCTATGCCCATAGCAGCCAATGACTCAGAGGTATTCTTTGCAGCATGAGATGGTGCATTGTCATGAATGAAGATGATTTTGCTCCTGAAGGCACGTTTCTGCTTTTTATACCATGGAAGAAAGTTGTCAGTCAGAAACTCTATATACTTTGCAGAGGTCATTTTCACATCTTCAGGAACCTTAAAGGGCCCTACCAGCTGTTTCCCCATGATTCCGGCCAAAAATATGACTCCACCTCCTTGCTGACGTCGCAGCCTTGTTGGGACATGGTGGCCATCCACCAACCATCCACTACTCCATCCATCTGGATCATCCAGGGTTGCTCGACACTCATCAGTAAACAAGACTGTTTGAAAATTTGTCTTTCTGTATGTCTGGGCCCACTGCAACCGTTTCTGCTTGTGAGCACTGTTTAGGGGTGGCAGAATAGTAAGTTTATGCACCACAGCAAGCCTTTGAAGGATCCCACACCTTGAGGTTCGAGGAACTTCAGAGGCACCAGCAGCTTCAAATATCTGTTTGCTGGTTTGTAATGGCTTTTTAGCAGCTGCTCTCTTAATCCGATGAACTTGCCTGGCAGAAACCTTCCTCATTCTGCCTTTATCAGCACGAACACGTCTGAGCTCATAATCAGCCACAAATCTCTTAAGGCCGGCGTCACACTTGCATAGAAATACATGCAGCCATACACTCGGGTCTGAGAGGGGTGGCCGTGCCGGGTGTTGATGCGAGAAAGTCGTGCGACTTGCTCGCATCACAGTCGCAAGTGTGACGCCGGCCTCACAGTACAATGAGCACGCTTAGTTTTTGGGAAATATCTAATGATTTCATCCCTTGACCAAGGCATTGCACTATTTGATGCTTTTCAGCAGCAGAGAGATCCTTTTTCTTTCCCATGTTACTTGAAAACTCTGGCCTGCTTAATAGTGTGGAACATCCAGTTTTCCTTTTATTGGGCTCACATGGCAAACTAATTATCACAGGTATCTGAGATTGATTTCAGTGATCCAAAGAACCCTGAGACACAATACCATCAATGGGTTTCATTTACAAAAAAAAAAACGCTATGACACTTAAAACCAATTTGCATAATAATTTGGAACATGGTATACATCCAAATCCCATTTTACTAGGGGTATGGACGTAAGCCCTAAAGGGAACCACTGAACGGGTGCCTGAACACTATGTGAAAGCACCCTCAAGGCACTGCCACACTTAGCGATTGCACCAGCGATCACAACAACGACTTAACCTGGCGAGATCGCTATGTGATCAGCGATCTATATAACGACCTCTGCGGTCGTTGGGAAAACCTAGTCCCACCTGCGATGCTGGTGAAGTCGTTCATAAAGGGTGTCACACTCAGCGATTCAGGCTCATCAGCGGGACACCAACGACCAAAAAAACGGCTCAGAACGTTCATAAGCGATCACTGACATCTCAGCAGGGGCCACATCGCTGCTACATGTCACACACAGCTGCGTCCCTAACGAAATAGCTACTGCGTCATAAATGGTGACGCAGTAGCGATCTCGTTAGCGACCTCGCTTGCGATCTCGCTTAGTGTGGCATACCCTTAAGCTTGCTCAGTATTGTATTTACTGTATATCTGAACACAGAACTTACAGCTGTAGCTGTTTGTTGGCTGTTAGGCCAGTATTTACTTTTACTGGGCTCAAGGCCTGGAATAGTAATAAACTGCTGGTGACGATCATCAGGAGAGGATTCACTGCAGCTGCAATCTGAATGTGGCGCTGAATCTATTTACAAGGCGATGCTTGTCACGACTCATCAGCTGCACCTGCCCCGATTGTAATGCGGCCAGATAGTGTGAAATGTATAGAAAGCCAGGTTATCTATCTAGAGGAGGCCTAGACTGAATAAAACCATTTAAAAAAAGTGTGTGCCCACTGATATAAATATAGATGGCTCTTAAAATATATGACTCAGAAGGATTTTGCTCATACATTGGCTACAAGGCTCCAATTCAGTTTCAAAGATGAAAACTTCTAAGGAACACATGCTAAACAAAAAAGAATAAAGACATAAGGGCCGATTCATCAAAACTGGTGTAGCAGAAGTTTAAGGAGATGGATATATTCCCTGTTCCCCCTTGAAGACATACAGTAAGTGCTAGGTATAATGTAAAGCAGACCTATACTGAGACAACCGTGGGGCTGGAAACCAGAGGTCCGCGGGCCGCACCATGCCCGCCTGCTCTCTGTCTCCATGTGCGCTGACTGCATTGGTGGAAGAGGGGCCTCCGGCCACTTCCTCCACCAATCGGAGAGTGAAACAGCTGACGCGATTATGTAATTTCATCACATCAGCTGTGTACCGCCGGAGAGTCAGCGCACCGGAGACAGGAACAGAAGCAGAGAGCCGAGGAACGGGACCGAGGTGAGTATGTATTGTTCTTTTTTTTTCATATGCATAGGATGTTTGGGTGTGCATGGGGAAGTTATGGGGGCGTCATGCTGCACATGGGGAGGCTGTGGGGTGACCTGCAGCCAGGGCCGGACTGGACATCTGGCAATTCTAGCAAATGCCAGAAGGGCCTGTTTGGTCATGGGCCGCCTTGTATGCTATGTTCAAGTACGGACTGGGACTGAAATTCAGCCCTGGCATTTGAAATCACACAGGCCCATGCTGTCCCCGTCCATAAGCACCAGATGGAATATATTACTAATATTACCCTGGATGCAGGAAAGCAAGATTTACTACATTATCAATATTTCTAATGATTCATGTCGCCTGCTGCACATGGGGAGGCTGTGGGGTGACATGCAGAATATAGGGAGGCTGTGGGGGGGACATGCAGGCAATATGGGGAGGCTGTGTGGGGCTCATGCTGTATATGGGGAGGCTGTGTGGGGCACATGCTGTACTGTATATGGAGGCTGTGTGGGGCGCTTGCTGTATATGGGGAGGCTGTGTGGGGCGCTTGCTGTATATGGAGGCTGAGTGGGGCACTTGCTGTATATATGGAGGCTGTGTGGGGCACATGCTGTATATGGAGGCTGTGTGGGGCGCTTGCTGCATATGGGGAGGCTGTGTGGGGCACTTGCTGCATATGGGGAGGCTGTGTGTGGCTCATGCTGTATATGGGGAGGCTGTGTGGGGCACCTGCTTTATATGGAGAGGCTGTGTGGGGCACCTGCTGTATATGGGGAGGCTGTGTGGGGCTCATGCTGTATATGGGGAGGCTGTGTGGGGCTCATGGTGTATATGGGGAGGCTGTGTGGGGCTCATGCTATATATGGGGAGGCTGTGTGGGGCTCATGCAGTGTATGTACTTAATTCTGCTCAATATTATGTGATATAATTAATATTAATATAATTATCAATAATATAATAATGATAATATTTTGATATTAATATTGAGCAGAATTAATTTCAGCCTATTGGTTCGGCCCTCCACAACGGTCACGGTCTCTCATGTTGCCCCTTAGCAAAATTAATTGCCCACCCCTGATGTAAAGTGTAGTGTATAATGTCATGCGTTACGGTGATGTGTAGTGTGGATTGTGATGTGGTGTATTCTAATGTTTTGGACTATACTGTTAGGAAGCTGAATTCTGCCCAGCAACAGACAGTGATTAGGGTAATACACAGTTAAGTGTTGGGACTAGACCAGAGAGAGAGGGACTATGTGGCAGAATCAGAGAGGAATTCCTGGTAGTGACTCAGACAGGGGCTAGCTTGCACCTAAAACAGACCTTAAGTCTGAGTTCTCAGCAAGCCTCATGCAGTGGTTGTTTTGTGGCAAGAGTGAAAGGAGAGTGGGACAAACATAGCGTTATCTTGAGGAACAAACTGAGACAGAGAGCGTTACAGAAAAGATGAGAGGACAGTGTCAGCTCAGAGGACTGAGCAGAGAGCAAAGTGACCAAGTGAGCGGGGTCTGGAGAAGGTACGCCTAGCAGCAAGGCCCGAGTAGCTTACAAGGTAAAAAGCCAGGCCGGAATAGAATGTGAGACGAAGTGAGTGTCCCAGGCAGAATTCCCTAAGCTTCAGAGAGCATGAAGCGGAGTCTGGCCATATTAGTAAACCCTCTCCTCTATGAAGAGATTCAGAACTGCAGGAAGAGGAAGTGACTTTCATGGACTGTACTGTGGTGCTAAGCTGGGTGGTGTTTAAAGGAAATGAGTCCACTGGAGGCAGGAATGTGTGAGGTCGAGGAAGTAATGAGAGTGTTTATTCAGATGCTCTGTATTAATGAAGAAACATGCGAGAAGTTGTGCACCCGCTGTCCTGTATACATAGTTGCCGCGCAATGGCTGTTTAGTAAGGCTTCGTTTGTTAAGAACTGGTGGTCCCTTTTCATGAACTGGTTGACATCTGGTCGTGGCAAACCAGCATTATTGGTTACATTCAGCCTGCACAGTCCACACACCCAGACAAGACACCCACCTTCATGTAACGTGCCAGGGCGCTAGAGACAAGTACCTAGCCCACAGCTACCACCACGCGCCATGTTACACATGCTCACACTACACCTGTGGTTCTGGAATATAAGACACCAAAATCATAAAGAGGCACATGCCACTTAATGAATTCGACAACTCTTCTGAGCGCACAGCGCCAGAAATGGTACTCCAGTCAGTGACTAGAATAGCATTTCTGGAACACAAAACACTTGCCCTTTTGATGAATTTGATGGGTGGAAGTGGTCATAGTCCATCCCAGCTCCACCCCACCTCCACTCATTTTGGTGTAGCTGATTCAAACTGGCATGAAAATGCAAAAATTACAAACACTCCGTTGGGAAAAAAATATTGTGACTTTTCAAAGCTTTTACGTAAGTCTATTGGTATAAAATCCTTGATGAATTGGCCCATACTGTTACTGCCAATTTCCTCCTCAAAAACTAATTTTGTTAAACCTCTTAAGGCTCTTTTCACTGCTCTGATTTTAATGTTTTGTTCATGGATAAAACCCGTATGATTTATAGTCTATTGGGCTGTTTAATTTTTTTTTTCTGAATTGAGTGTCTGCAAAAAAATAAATAAAACAAAACAAGAGACATGTCTGCTTTTACTCATAGTCTCGGATCAATCTCACCCATGCAAGTCTATTTTCATTGAAAAACATGGACGGCAAACTAATGGCATTTTAGTTGCACACTAGTTCCGTCTGTTTTTCAATAAGTGTTTTTTCAGAGAGGCTTAAGGAACCTATAGTGAAAAAATGCTATTAACCTGCTCACAGGCCCGCCCCGAAGCACAAACATGTTCCTGATCATATAGACAGACTGTTTGTGCTTCGGGGCGGCCCGCGGGCAGTTCCTTCCTTGGTTTCTCAGACAAGATTCTGCCTACAGTCCCGCCCCGGAGCATGTGCATATCACCCCTCACAAGACAAAGCCTTGGTGTCACATCACCAAACATTAAGAGGTGACACCCACTGTCATTATATAAACATGAGAAGTCCGTTGGTTGTTTTACTGCCTTGAGATAGCATGATCAAACTGCCAACCTGCAGATAGGTAAATTTATTACAGCATATAATTTGTTTTTTACAGATTATACACACAACCTCTATTATTATTTTGATTGGAAATGTTTTGCTCCGTGACAAATAATTTCCCTCTGCAATTATAGCATTCTGCAAAAATCAAAAGGGATTTTGAGTCCAATGATAATATATGACATATTGATTCTGCTCTCTCAATATAATGCATTTATAGCTTTCTATATTGCACTGAGTACAACAATTTCTTGTAGTAAAATTTAATTTGTGGTTCTCCCAATATCTTTAGTTCTGTCTTCTCTAATATACTGTTCTTCTCACATTATAATAAGACATTGGAAAGTGCCCGAATTAAGCAGCACCTGCTACACGCAGTACAATCAGAGAGGGAAGACAACACTGGCAAACGCTGCAGACACGTTTTCTCTATCTTTGCTCAAGGTATGCTGAGCATCGGGGAGAAAATCTGTCACACAAGTGATAGGACTTTGGGCGCTTATTGGGTCCCTAAATCTAGTGGCGCCCTGGTCTATCCTTGTCCCCCAGATTACTCCTGAAGGTGGAGACACCAGGCTCTCATGCGTTACGGTCCCTAAATGTAGTGGCTCCCTGGTCTATCCTTGTCCCCCAGATTACTCCTGAAGGTGGAGACACCAGGCTCTCATGCATTACGGTCCCTAAATCTAGTGGCTCCCTGGTCTATCCTTGTCCCCAGATTACTCCTGAAGGTGGAGACACCAGGCTCTCATGCGTTGCTATGCTCCTATATCTATTCTGATCTTTTCCCTCCCCCACCCAGGGTAATGGGAAGTTGAAGTGTTTAGAAACACACTAAACAGACAACCATGGGAAAACAAGCAGGGATAAATGAAAATACCAACCATATGAAATACACTCACCAAACAACAGAGAAGGACACAGGGAGTTAAAGGAAGGAGAAACCTAATAGGAGAGGAAGAGTATGTGCACACAAAACAGAAGTCCAAGCAGCAATCTCCTGAACAACCTTCAAACACCACCTCAAACCACAAATAATACCTCCAACTCCACAACCAAGCAGTAAGAACTAACACTGGCAATCCCTAAGTGCCAGAGGCCAGCATATATAGCAGAGGGGAGTGGCCAACACTGAACATCTGAGACAATCCAAGTAGGAAATCTCCAGGAGCTTCTGAGTCGCCCTCCAGAGCAATGGGAACTCGGATCTGAGCCTACAGACTTCTATGGGGAATGTCAGGGCAACACAGCTCAGTCCGTGGCTCTGGCACTCACCCTTTAATGTGGGATATTTACAGGGGAGTTGAATATTGGTATGGGGATTCATGACGCCACCTGTGGTACCTGGTCAGGGTGACCAGCACTGCAGTGCAGATCCACTGAAGTGTTGGTGTTGTGCAGCTATAGGTGTTAAGCCTCCCACAGGTGAGGCTGAGTCCTTCAGGGCAGATATATGGGTAAGGATGCAGGACGGAAGGGGACCCGGCAGTTAGGGGTAAGAAGAGGTTCACACACACAAGTCACTTTGGTACCTTTACTGAAGATGTTGCAGGCACATCCCGGAGCACTGTAGGGTAAAGGGTGAACATCCAGATTCTCCCACTGAGTAGGTGTGGCCTCCTGTTCCTTGCCTTTCTGTATGAAGTCCTGGCCTGCATGTAGCTGGGCCTAACTTAGTCTCTGTCCTGCACCTGGCTGACCTTGTGGTTGGACCTTTTCTTGAAGTACATGGCCTTGCTGGCAGTGCACTGCCTGACTCCGTCCTCCTGGCCCAGTTACGTATCAGCTCTGTGGTGCTCCTGGGACCTGTAGTCCTCCAGAAACTCTGGTGTTCTCCTAATGGGTCGTGGAGATCCCTGTAGGCTCGGACCCCGGTGTCCGGTAAACACTTGTTGAGGTGAGCTATTACGGCTCCTCGGCCTCTTTTACTTCTCTTTCCACTCGCCTTCGGCCTACCCGGGCCCTCCACACGATTACACACACTGGCAGTTCGTGGGCCGCCTCTTCGCCGCTCTCTGAGCGTCGGCACGCTCCTGGCTCCCAACTTGAGCTCTGGAGTCCCTTGCTGCAAACTCCACTCGTCTGCTCTGTCTGCGGACTACCCACTTGTCTCAGCTCTGACTAGACTGGAATGGATTCAGCTCCACTTTACTAGCCTCCACTTTGCTGAACTGAACTGCTCTGCAGTCTCTCTAATCTCAGCTCTGCAGACTGACTGAACTGCAGTCCCTCAAAATCTAACTGAACTAACTTTCCTGTCTTTACCCTCCTTTTATATGACTATCGGAGCTCCCCCTGGTGGACTTAGGGATGGGTGAAGGTGTGTGAATGTATATTGAGACCTCTAGTGGTGGATTCCTTCTGCGCACCCTTCTAGGAGATATGAATCCAGACGCAGCTGGGCTCCACACTTCAACTGAACAGATTAACCTTTGCACTGCTAGAAAAAAAAAACTTACACTGTTGATGGTGAAGTACGTCAAAGCAGTGCAGGAGTGCGTGAAACCAGACACCACAGTCTTCTGGCTTCTCTCTACGGCACTATCCCTGTGACAAAATCCCTTTCAGCAAAATAATTCATTCACTATAAGTTCATGCTCAATACATACAGTTGTGCTCAAAAGATTACATACCCCGGCAGAATTTATGTTTTCTTGGCCTTTTCTCAGAGACTATGAATGATAATACTAAAACTTTTTCTCCACTCATTGTTAGTGGTTGGGTGAAGCCATTTATTGTCGAACTACTGTGTTTTCTCTTTTTAAATTATAATGACAACCCAAAACATCCAGATGACCCTGATCAAAACTTTACATACCCCATATCGTAATACCGTGTATTGCCCCCTCTAACATCAATGACAACTTGAAGTTTTTTGTGTTAGTAGTGGACGAGGTTCTTTATTTTCTCAGATGGTAAAGCTGCCCACTCTTCTTGGCAAAAAACCTCCAGTTCCTGTAAATTTCTGGGCTGTCTAGCATGAATTGCATGCTTGAGATCTCCCCAGTGTGGCTCAATGATACTGAGGTCAGGATACTTAAATGGCCACTCCAGAACCTTCACTTTGTTCTGCTGTAGCCAATGACAGGTCAACTTGGCCTTGTGTTTTGGATCGTTGTCATGTTGGAATGTCCAAGTACGTCCCATGCGCAGCTTCCGGGCTGATGATTGAAAATTTGCCTACAACATTTGCTGATAACGTGGTGCACTCATCTTTCCTTCAACTTTGACCAAGTTTAATGTGCCTTTGTAGCTCACACATCCCCAAAACATCAGCGATCCACCTCTGTGCTTTACAGTAGGAATGGTGTTCCATTCATCATAGGCCTTGTTGACCTCTCTCAAAATGTAACGTTTATGTTGTGGCCAAAAAGTTCAATTTTGGTCTCATCACTCCAAATTACCTTGTTCCAGTAGTTTTGAGGCTTGTCTCTGTGATGTTTTGTGTATTGTAGGCGAGATACTTTGTGGCATTTGCGGAGTAATGGCTTTCTTCTGGCGACTCGACCATGCAGACCATTTTTCTTCAAGTGCCTCTAGAAACAGCCACACAGGTAGTTTTCAGAGAGTCCAGTATTTCAGCTGATGTTATTTGTGGGTTTTTCTTTGCATCCCAAACAATTTTTCTGGCAGCTGTGGACGAAATTTTTGTTGGTCTACCTGACCGTGGTTTTGTTTTTACAGAGCCTGTGATTTTCCATTTGTTAATCACAGTTTGAATGCTGCTGACTGGCATTATCAATTCCTTGGATATCTTTTTGTATCCCTTTCCTGTTTTATACAGTTCAACTACCTTTTACCTTAGATCCATTGACAATTCTTTTGCTTTCCCTATAACTTACAATCCAGAAATGACAGTGCCTGGATGAAAGATGCAAGAATCTGTCTGGATCCCAGAAACTCACTCAGCTGTTATGAACACACACACTGATTACAAGCAAGCAGGTCAAAGGTGAGGATATTACCTTTAGTAGCCATTCAAACCCATTTGTGTCAATTTCTGTGCATGTTATTAGGCCAAAATCACCAGGGTATGTGAACTTTTGATCAGGGTCATTTGGATGTTTTGGGTTGTCATTATGATTTAAAAAGAGAAAACACAGCAGTTTGACAATAATTGGCTTCACCCAACCAGTAACCATGAGTATAGAAAAAGATTTGGCGTTATCATTCATACTCTCTGAAAAAAGGCCAAGAAACCAAAAAGTCTTCCAGGGTATGAAAACTTTTGAGCACAACTGTATAACTCTGCTCTCCATCTTGCCAAACAAGCCTACTTCACTGCCCTCATTATGTTACTATCTGACAATCCAAAATGACTCTTCTAAATTTTCCACTCCTTCCTGAGCCCTAAAGTACAGGACCCCATCACCAACCACAGCTCTGATGATCTGGCCACTTATTTCCAAGAAAATATCAACCACATCAGTCAGGACATTTTTGCCCAATCCAATCAGAGCTTGGATACTCTTCCCTACCACACCTCAAGTTCAGTTTTCAACTTTAAACCTGTCACAAAACAAAACCTGTCAGGAATTACCGTATCTGTCTGCTGTCAATACAATAAATCATATCCACCCTCTATCTGAAACCATATTTCTCCAAAGCTTCTTGTGTTTTTTTCCCTTTACTAACCTACCTATACCAGATATTGCAATTGCCTTGGGTTGTTCAACCATAACTCCCAAGCAGCATGCTCACTGTCTTGTGGTCATGTTTGACACAGAACTTTCCTTTATTCCCTATATCCAATCACTCAGTCGCTCATGTCACCTGCACCTTAAAAACATCTCCAGAATCTGACTTTTGCCACCTTTAAAACTTCAAAAACTCTTACTAATACTCTTATTCAATTATCATTTGGACAACTTCAACCCTCTATTAATCGGTCTCCCTCTAATTAAAATTTCTCTTCTCCAATCTGTAGTGTTGTTGTGCAGATGAAGGGAATTCCAGAAGGCCACACAGAGATGCTGGATGGTAGGTTTAAACAGCCGTACTTTATTTTCCGTTCCTCTCCCTCGCTCCCCTTACCCAGCACTCCCTGCTCCTGCCTTGTCTCCTCCTCCCCATTACATCATTGTTACTAGGCAGAAACTGAAACAAGAATAACAGCAAGCCAATCACAGATATAGTAACAACATCACATCTCTCCCTCTTCTCACCAAACAAAACAACATTAGAACTGGATAACGGTCCAAAAGTTCACATTAGTACGAAGGGTTTTTTTTTTTTTTTTTTTACTGCAGAACATAGTCCAAGAGGTGGGCTGGCGGTCTACGATTTGCCCTTGCTGGATAGCGGTGAGACATCACAGTCCCAGATGAACTTTCTGAGTCCCCTGAGGTATCTTCCCTTGGAACTGCTGAGCTCTGGGGATCCGGGCAGGACGTCATCGCTATCTGCCTCGTCTGTTTCTGGGACATAGTCGCAAAGTTTTTTAAAATGGGACACGTTCCTTGTGACCTGGCGACCGTGACCTTGAGCAGTAACCATGGTGCCTTTGACTTGTGTGACCTGAAAGGGTTCAGGATAGTATTGTGATGCAAACTTGTCACTAGGTCTTAGCCTTTTTACCAGGACCCAATCTCCCACCAATACTTCCGGTGGCTTGCAACGATGACTGCTCTTATCTGCATACCTCTTCATCTTCTGTTTGGATATGGCATCCTTAGTAGCAATTGGGGTTTGAACAGGGCTCAACGGAACGCTCGGAAGTTTGACACGCATAGGCCTGTTGAACAGCGCAGTGGCAGGTGGTATCCCAGTAGTAGAATGGGGTGTAGCTCTGTACTGTCTAAGAAATCTGTGTAACTCTTGCAGTAAATCCTTGTGCTCCATGGTAGCGATCCTCAAAGTTTTGTTGATTGATTGCATGAACCGTTCCACTTCACCATTGGCCTGAGGCCAGTAAGGAGTTATTTTCCTGTGAGTGAAACCAAGATAGGTTGCGAATGATCGAAAGTCTGTGCTATTAAAAGGTGGTCCATTGTCGGACTTCACAGTTTCCGGTATGCCATATGCCGAGAAGATCTTGTCTAATTTTGGTATAACAGCCCTGGCAGAGGTTGTCGAAACATGTTCAATAACTGGGAACCTCGAATAGTCATCCATGACAACCAGCAGATAGGAGTGATCCGGTAAAACACAGAAGTCAACACTAACAGCAGACCACGGGCCCTCTGGCAGGGGTGTCATTTGTAAGGGTGTGCGTCTATGGTCAATTGTAGTTGCTTGGCAAGGTATGCAAGTTTCAATGAGTGCCTCTACTTTTTTGTCTAGTCCTGGAAACCAGACTTTCTGTAATACTATTGTAGGAACTCGAGGATTCTGATAGCGTGGGGCAATGAACAATCAGAGACGGGTTTCTTTGAATGCAAATAATGTATTTGTGAAACAGCAAAACACCCAAAAACAATATTCAAACAACCCGTAGTGACATGCAATGAGTCCATATATATATACACAAGTCCAGTTATATGAATCCGGATATATAAGTCTTTGAACCTCTATAGCGAGGGTGGTAAAGTTCTTACGACGGAGTCCTCACACAAATGTGACCACAAGGTAAGTCTGATGCACAGATAACGTGGCTGGATTTACACACTGCTGGTGTGTGAAGAGTCAGATCCAGGTATGAAGAAAACACAGGGAGGTCCAGGAACAAGTTAATCTCAGTTGTGGCTTAATTCAGTGAAGTCCAACAACAAGTTCATATGTCAGTAAGGTTCCAGTAACAGTTCCAACAGCTCTCACCAGAGGTAATGCACAAAGGGTTAAACAGCAACAGTTCAGAAACACAGTTCTTATCAGATGGAGTGAACCAAGGGTTAAATTCCCAAGTCAACAGTTTAGTGATAACACAGTACTTTGTGCAACTTACATATGCAGAGAATGTCCAGAGCCATGGGTAGAAGCTGCTGTGGCTGAGAAACACCTGAAGATAAGGCTATGCACTTTCCTGGTAAATACACAAAAGATCTGTGAGGAACAAAGCAGCTGGGTTGCAGGGAAACGGAAGCAGAATATTCCAGCAGTGAAACCAACACCTGAGCCAGGCTTTAAACAAACGAACAGGAAGTAGGGCACACAAAACAGCAAACTCCATTTTAACAAAGGGCAAAATCATTGACAAAGTTACCTAGAAAACCCGGAATACTGACATTACTCCCCCCCTAAAGACGGCCTCCGGACGGTCCTGGACCAGGCCTGTCCGGGTATCTCCGATGAAACTGAGCAATCTTCAGAGGCGCATTGATGTTACTTACTGGTTCCCAAGAATCATTTTCAGGAGAGTAACCTTGCCATCTAACTAGATACTGAAGCCGGTTTCTATGAAGTCTCGAATTAACAATATCCTGTACCACGAATTGTTCTTCGCCATCAACCAACACTGGTGGAGGGGGAGGTACGATACGTCCCTGAAACGTGTTAGGAGAGACTGGTTTTAATAAGGAAACATGAAATACTGGGTGTACCTTTAAAGTCCGTGGTAGCTTCAACCGACAGGCAACAGAGCTCACAATCCCAGTGATCTTGAATGGACCGATGAATTTCTGTCCCAGTTTCTGCGAAGGAACACCCAATTTTAGATTCTTGGTGGACAACCAAACTGAGTCTCCTACCTTATACATAGGTGCTGGTTTCCGGAATCTATCGGCCGACTTCTTGTAACGCTCCTGTGCTGTGGTCAGGGAGTCCTTCAAAACTTCAAGATTACGTTGCAACGCCGTCACTCTGTCTTCAACCGCTGGTACCGAAATCGTAACCGGAGACCTAGGCAAAATACTTGGATGATAACCCAGGTTGGCAAAAAAAGGCGTTACCTTCGTGGAACTGCTTTGGGAGTTGTTGTACGAAAATTCCGCTAGAGGAAGTAGCTTCAGCCAATCGTCCTGCAAATGACTGACGTAACAGCGTAGATATTGCTCCAAGGTTTGATTTGTCCGTTCGGTCTGCCCGTTGGTCTGAGGATGGTATGCAGAAGACAAGCAAACATTAATGTGGAGCGCAGAACAAAATCCTTTCCAAAATCTAGAGGTAAATTGTATTCCCCGGTCAGAAATGATGTCATCTGGTACCCCATGCAGCCGGAAAATGTTCTGGATAACTAGATCTACTGTCTCTGTAGCTGAGGGAAGACCAGCACACGGAATGAAATGAGCAGCTTTCGTTAAACGATCTACTACCACCAAAATAGTATTTTTACCACCAGAGGTGGGTAACTCCACAATAAAGTCCATCGAAATAGACCCCCAAGGGCGAGACGGTACAGGTAGCGGTTTAAGAAGACCAGTAGGTGAAACGCGAGGAACCTTGTACCGGGCACAAACTTCACAAGAGCGGACATAGTCATTCACATCCTTCAAGCAGGTAGGCCACCAAAAAAAACGAGTTAACAATTCCTGCGTCTTCTGTACCCCCCTATGACCAGCCAATTTAGAGTCGTGGACCAATTTGAGAACTCGAAGTCTTACAGCCTCTGGGACATAAATACATCGATCTCTAAGCCACACACCATTCCGAAGGACAAGATTCACATTGTCAGGTGGAGCTGCAAGAAATACGTCACCGTCATAGGCCAGCTTGATCTCCTGCCACAAGTCCCGGTTTCGGAGCACTCCAACGAAATTGGCCTCCGACAAGATGGTCTTCGACGGGGTCCCAGGCACGGAATCCACGGTATGGATTCGGGATAATGCGTCAGCTTTCCCATTACGTGAACCTGGGCGGTACGAAATAATAAAATTAAACTGGTTCAAGAACAAACTCCACCTAGCTTGTCGAGGAGAAAGACACCTGGCAGACTTAAGGAATTCCAAATTGCGATGATCCGTGAGTACTACTACCTGCTGAGTTGCCCCCTGCAAATGGTGTCTCCATTCCTTAAAGGCAGAAATAATTGCCAAAAGTTCCTTATCTGCCACATCATAGTTAAGTTCTGCAGAAGATAACCTACGAGAGAAGAAGGCACACGGGTGCAGCAAACCTTTGTCTCCGGTACGTTGTGAGAGGATAGCTCCCAATGCACAGTCAGACGCGTCCACCTCCACGATAAAAGGCTGTGCAGGATCCGGATGCATCAATATTGGAGCCGTGGTAAAACAACCCTTCAGGCGATCAAAGGCTTCCTGAGCTTGCGAAGACCATTCAAACTTCTTCCCCTTCTTGGTGAGGAGAGTGATGGGACGGACAATTTCTGAAAAATTTCGGATAAACCGTCTATAAAAGTTAGCAAAGCCAATGAATCGTTGTACCTCCTTAATGTTTCCTGGTACCGGCCAGTCCAAGATTGCCTGGATCTTGCTGGACTCCATATTCAATCCCTGAGGCGAGATAACATAGCCTAAAAATTGAATTTCAGAACAATGGAACTCACACTTTTCGAGTTTGATGTACAAATGATTATCTCTCAAACGTCTAAGTACGGTCTTGACATGTTCCTGATGTTCCTGTAAGGAGTCAGAAAAGATTAAGATGTCATCAAGGTAAATTACCACATATTGGTCCAATAAATCCCTGAAAATGTCGTTGGCTAAATGTTGAAAAGCAGCAGGAGCGTTACAGAGTCCGAATGGCATCACCAAATATTCAAAATGTCCATACCGGCATCTAAAAGCTGTCTTCCATTCGTCTCCGGGCCGTATACGGAGTAAATTATATGCCCCACGAAGATCTAATTTGGTAAATACTTTGGCCTGGCGAACTCTTTCCAACAATTCTGGAATTAGGGGCAACGGGTACCTGTTACGAATGGTTACCTTATTTAACTCCCGGTAGTCAATGCAGGGTCTTAGAGTACCATCCTTCTTCTTTACAAAGAATATTGGAGCTCCCGCTGGTGAAGAAGATGGTCGGATAAACCCCTTGGCTAAATTCTCATCTATATACTCTCGTAAAGATTTTAATTCCGGAGCCGCCAACGGGTAAACATGGCCGAAAGGAATCGCTGCTCCAGGAAGCAATTCTATGGGGCAGTCATACGGTCTATGTGGGGGAAGTTGATCTGCCTTCCTTTTATCACAAATGTCTGAAAATTCCTGATATATCAGAGGGAGAGTAGGTACCTGTATCACCTCTTCCAAGTTCTGGGTAACTGGAGCCGCTACAGTTGGACTGATGGTAGAACTGCACTTCGGGAGAAAGGTTATCTCCTTGGTTTCCCAATTGATGATTGGATTTTGTGACCGTAACCAGGGAATTCCTAAAATTACAGGAAAATGAGGAGAAGATATTAACATGAATGAAAGTGTTTCTTGATGGTCTGGTTCCATCTTACACTCCAGAGGCACTGTCTCCCGATCTACTGGTCCAGAAACTAATGGGGAACCATCCACCGTTTCCATAGTGATTGGTGAAGCTCTTAGTTGTGTCTTTATACCATGTTCCTTTGCAAAAGAAGAATCCATGAAATTCCCACCTGCTCCAGAGTCTATCATGGCAGAACTTGATATCCACTGTTCCTCCCACTGAATCTGTATAGGAAGAGAACAATGTGAATATTTCTCCCCTTGATCTTTAGGGGAAGTCGGCATCAGTATTGGGGGAAAAACCGCATCTAGATGTAGACTGGTTTCCGAAACTTCAGACTCAGCGTCTGTGTTATCATAATCCCCTACTACCGCCAACACCTTGTTTGGTCGCCTAGGACATTTAGGACAATTGATGAGGAAATGGTCCGATTGACCACAATAGAAACATAAGCGCTCACGGAGACGGTGTTCGCGGCGTTCATTATTCTCACGTCTCTGCAGTGAGTCCACCTGCATAGGCACCTCCTCAGCCTCTCGCGGGTTTTTGCCTGTGGTTTCCCTGGACGGAAGAGAGTAATTAGTAATGCGATTTACAGTGGCCCATTTTTCTTGTCTGCGTTCAGTTAAACGGATATCAATACGTACACAGTGCTGTATAAACAATTCAAACTCCTGTGGAGACTCTGAACGAGCTAGCTCATCCTTGATTGCATTTGACAAACCTTTTCTAAAGATTGGTAATAAAGCATTGTTTTCCCACTGGGTGTCCACCACTAACCTTTTAAATTCAGTAACATATTCTATGACTGACCGTTTCCCCTGGCGTAAGGAAAGCAAGGCAGATTCAGCGGTAGCACGGCGGTTGGGATCGTCGAACATTTGCGCCATGGCTGCCAGAAAATTGTCCAAATTATTTAGACGGGTATCATGACTTTCAACCATAGGATTTGCCCAAGCCAGTGCACGTGATGTCAACAACATAATAATACATAGAACCTTAGATCTATCAGACCGGTAGTAGGAGGCATGTACATCAAAAAATAATATACATTGATTAACAAACCCACGGAATTGACTTCGGTCACCATTAAAACGGAATGGAGGCAATTTGGGCATACTGGTGGATGAGGTAGGCTCAGTAGGTAAGGCCTCCAGGACTCCTAACCTAGAACGTAGATCTTGGAGAGCCTGACCAAACCCCTGTGCATTGTGGTTAACCCGAGACTCCAAGTCTCTAATCTGATTGAGTGCAGCCGCCACCTCCTGCTGCAAGGAGTTAACTATGGTGAACAATTTGTCTGCCCGTGTCTCCGTCATTGCCCCAGCAGAATCCTCTTTTTTAGGCTGGAATATCCTGTAATACTATTGTAGGAACTCGAGGATTCTGATAGCGTGGGGCAATGAACAATCAGAGACGGGTTTCTTTGAATGCAAATAATGTATTTGTGAAACAGCAAAACACCCAAAAACAATATTCAAACAACCCGTAGTGACATGCAATGAGTCCATATATATATACACAAGTCCAGTTATATGAATCCGGATATATAAGTCTTTGAACCTCTATAGCGAGGGTGGTAAAGTTCTTACGACGGAGTCCTCACACAAATGTGACCACAAGGTAAGTCTGATGCACAGATAACGTGGCTGGATTTACACACTGCTGGTGTGTGAAGAGTCAGATCCAGGTATGAAGAAAACACAGGGAGGTCCAGGAACAAGTTAATCTCAGTTGTGGCTTAATTCAGTGAAGTCCAACAACAAGTTCATATGTCAGTAAGGTTCCAGTAACAGTTCCAACAGCTCTCACCAGAGGTAATGCACAAAGGGTTAAACAGCAACAGTTCAGAAACACAGTTCTTATCAGATGGAGTGAACCAAGGGTTAAATTCCCAAGTCAACAGTTTAGTGATAACACAGTACTTTGTGCAACTTACATATGCAGAGAATGTCCAGAGCCATGGGTAGAAGCTGCTGTGGCTGAGAAACACCTGAAGATAAGGCTATGCACTTTCCTGGTAAATACACAAAAGATCTGTGAGGAACAAAGCAGCTGGGTTGCAGGGAAACGGAAGCAGAATATTCCAGCAGTGAAACCAACACCTGAGCCAGGCTTTAAACAAACGAACAGGAAGTAGGGCACACAAAACAGCAAACTCCATTTTAACAAAGGGCAAAATCATTGACAAAGTTACCTAGAAAACCCGGAATACTGACACTTTCTCTCTCAGTAATTGCTTTGTTTTCACCACCCCTTGATGAGCCTCGTGGGCCAGATCCAGTACTCTGCTTTGAAGTTTCTGGGGTATCACCAGCCGATTGTTACGCAACAGTAGATTTGAATCAGACACGGAGAGATCATGTCGTGCATTAAAGAAGGCTGTCAAGTAGGTTGTTTGATCCGGTGTTTGGAGGCGGGCTTCAGCAAGAAAATTGCTCCAATTTTTAGATCGAACAGTCTCTATAACTAGCTGAAGTTGGTGATCGGAATCCACCGTTTGTTGTATTTCCTCCATAGTCATGGCTTTTGGCACAGAATGTGCAACAATAAAATTGATATGTTCCTCTGCAAGGATAGTTGCTGGGATGTCGTCCTTGGTAGTTTGTGGTGTTGGGTGCCTCGAAAAGTAGTCTGCCGCATTACCAGCTCCTGCCTCGTATCTCAACCGAAACTGGTAGTTCTGTAGGCGGAGCAACCAGCGTTCAAGTCGTGGGGGAGGCTTTGAAGAATGTTTGTTGAAAAGCGGAATGAGCGGTTTGTGGTCACTTATCACTGTGAATTTATGTCCCATAAGGTACAGATGAAAATGAAGGCATCCCCACACAACCGGAAGAGCTTCCCTTTCAGTTTGTGAATAGCGTTGTTCTGTCTCTGTTAAGGCTTTGCTTGCATAGGAAATGGTAGAAACGTTGCCTTCTTTGGACACTTGTGTGAGAATTGCACCCAGGCCCACCGGACTAGCGTCCTCGATCAGCTCTGTGGACTTTAGAGGGTCAAAATAGGCCATGACGGTGTCGCCAGTCAGACCGGACTTCATGGAGTCGAATGCTGCTTGGTGTTCAGTATTCCATGTCCAAGGAGTGTCTTTTTTCGTGAGTAGTCGCAGGGGTTCGGAGACCGTGGCCAGATCAGGCATAAATCGCCCATAGTACGTGACTAGTCCTAGAAAACTGCGAACCTCTGACACATTTTGAGGTTGGCTAGCTGACTTTATGGCAGAAACTTTCTGAGGATCTGCTGAAACTCCTTGCTCCGAAAAGATATATCCAAAGAAGCTTAATGACTTTTGGTTAAACTCACATTTTGACGGATTGACAGTTAGATTGCAGGTTGCAGTCTCTGAAACACTTGCTCTAAGTGATTGTCATGCTCCTCTTGGGTGGTACCATATATAAGAATGTCATCACTGACGTTTAGAACTCCTGCTATTCCAGATAGAACCTGACTGATAACGTTCTGAAATATTTCTGCCGCAGATGAGATACCAAAGTTCAACCTCTTGAATCGTCGTAAGCCCACATGGGTACTAAAAGTTGTAATGTACCTGGAATCTGGATGCAACTCAAGTTGATGATAACCTGATTTTAAATCAATTTAGAAAATACTTTTGCACCATTCAGGTCTGTGATAATGTCATCAATAGTGGGCGTGATGTGCCTTTCTCTTTGAATAGCCAAATTGGCATGCCGCATATCCACACATAGCCGGATTTTACCAGGCTGCTTTGGTTTTGGTGCAACAACAATGGGCGATACCCAAGGAGTCGGGCCTTCAACTCGTTCAACAACATCAGCCGCTTCCAGATCTTGCAGTTCTTGCTCCACAAGTTTGCAGACATGAAATGGGATGCGCCTGTGAGGTTGAACAGACGGCTGTATTGACTGGTCAATATGCAATTTTATCTGAACGTCTTTTAGCTTACCGAGACCTTTAAAGAGATTGGGGTATCTCTGCATGATGTGTTGGGCCGAAGGACCTGTGACGCTATTGACCAGGTTGACCAGACCCAGAGATATAGCACTCTTGCAGCTGAGAAGCGTGTCTGCGGAGCACTCTACTACATATACAGTGTCGGTGATGGACTTCCCGTCAGCTGCAAGTTCTGACTGAAATTTGCCACACAGGGGTAGTGCAGATGCTGAACCATAAGGAAAAATCTTTAGGCTAGTGCTTAGTAGAGCAGGTCTGTTCGGGAGTCGACTATAGACTGCACGGCTGATGACGTTTACTGATGCCCCCGTGTCTACTAGGGCTTCCACCGGACTACCATTTATCAGGATAAGTCGCCTTGGACTGGTAAGTGCGTGCAGTGTTTGAGATCCCTCTGCAGTCACCGAGAATAGATAAGTACTGTGAGGCTCGTCAGTAAGCTGCAGCGTTTGGATTTTCTGTGACCTGGGTTGTACTGTGGAATGAGGGGATTGTGGTTTGGATCTACACACTTTTGCAAAATGGTTTTGTTTTCCACAATTATGGCAGGTCCCCCCTTTTGCTGGGCAGACATTCTGGTGAGGATACGACCCTCCGCAGTTGTAGCAAGTTGCCCCCTGCATACGAGGCACAGGCGGTCTCTGTGTCAGCTTTGCTATACAAGATGGTGCTTCCGCCTCGCACTCAATGTTCTCTATGAGTTTAGCTTGTTTTTCGGCGGTATCATTTACACGTGCTGTTTCAAGCAGTTTTGCTAAAGTCATGGTGGGATCTCTGAGTGCTTGTCTCCGTAACTTAGAGGAGATGCAGCCTTGTAAAATCTGCATTTGGATCTCTTTGTCGACATCTGTAAATTCACAGTAAGCTGCAAGGTGCCGTAGTCGGACATGATATTCATCAATGCTTTCTGTTGCTGACTGCTTTAATTGTCTAAACTTGAAGATTTCAAATGCTGCATTTCTGTGTGGGGAGAAATACTTGCTTAATGCTGCCTTACTGAGCTCATAGTCTTTGTCTTCTCCTGTATTAGGCAGAGTAGTGAAGATATCATAGACTTGTTCCCCTGCATAATGTAATAGCATGGCTTTCTTCCTGGTTTCATCTGATATGTTCATGGCTTGTAGGAATATATCAAAACGCTTCAGCCATTTCTCCCAACATGCTGCTAGGTTAGCTGGGGACTGATGCACATCAAAAGCAGGGAAGGCAGGTAAACAGGCCATTGTTGTAGAGCTGAAATACCTTTAGCTGATGATGAACGCTTCCTCGTCGCCAGTTGTAGTGTTGTTGTGCAGATGAAGGGAACTCCAGAAGGCCACACAGAGAATGCTGGATGGTAGGTTTAAACAGCCGTACTTTATTTTCCGTTCCTCTCCCTCGCTCCCCTTACCCAGCACTCCCTGCTCCTGCCTTGTCTCCTCCTCCCCATTACATCATTGTTACTAGGCAGAAACTGAAACAAGGATAACAGCAAACCAATCACAGATATAGTAACAACAGCACACAATCCGTGCTGAATGCGGCAGCCAGGATCATATTTCTGTCCAGCCGCTACACCGATGCCTCCACCTTGTGCCAGTCATTGCACTGGTTACCCATTTGCTACAGAGTACAATATAAAATAAACAAATCTCTCTCACCCACAAAAAGTCTCCATAGTTGCACACCGCCATACAACTCCTCCTTCATCAGTCTATAACCCTACCCGTGATCTCTATACAGCAACTAATCTAAGACTACCATCCTCCACAATCCGAACCTCCTGCTTCTGTCTCCAAGACTCATCTCCTCTTGTGCTGAGCCACTTTTCTAGAATTAACTACCCAAACAATTTGACTAATACCTAGCCCCCACATTTTTTTGCATGTTTTAAAACACGTCTCTTTAGACAGACCTATCCCCTAATCTAAGTTTTCCCTGTTCCATCGTTCTAAAGAATCTGCTTCCTCCTACTCATCTTTCAGCACTTCATCCATGCACCCATTAGCACTTGGTAACTGAACTTAGAGATACTGGCTAATGACCAGATCATGCAGCTTATTTGAAATGTCCTATTTATTGCGATGATGTCTGGACCACACATGACAAAAACTTTTTACCTATTATGTCCCCCCTATTTACTTATAGATTGTAAGTTTGTGAGCCGGGCCCATGCTACTTTATTGTCTGCACCTGTCCCCGCTAAATTGTAAAATGCTGTGGAATATGTTGGTGCTATATAAATAAAATTATTCTTATTATAAATATTTGGTAACATTACAGCACATATTTTGTGAGATTTACTACTATATTAGACCAGTGGCATAACTTGAACTTCATGGGCCAAATGCAAATCCCCATCAGTGCCCCTATCATTGGTCTATAAAAGAATAGGTCTTTTCATATGAACTAAAAAGACCATTTGTGCCCCTTAGTCTCCAGGGCCCGATGCGACGTCAACTCTTGCACCTACTATAATTACTCTCCTGTATGGAGCAATTGATACATATTGATTTTTATATAAGAGTATGATGTTTGCGCTATTGAGAAGCATAACCTATAGTAAATGGTAAACAGTTGGATTTGGTCTCATGATCATATGTAGAAAGTCTGATCCAGATGTTATTTTTCTGAGATCTAAGCATTTGTCTGACCGCTGTCTAAAATCATTGCTTCTATGAAATCTAGATGAAACCCTCTTATAACATGCAAATAGCCATATTTTCTGGAAGTCTCTCTGCATCGTCGCTTCTTGCATCTTAGATCTCCTCTTCTAATGCATACTAAGAAAAGATGCAGCAAGATTGATGTGAACTTTAAATCTAGAACAACCTATGAATAAATGTATGAGGCGTTTTATTCACCAGTTTATCCCCCTCTAAGTAGAATGAAAATGAGTTAACCTTTTGGCAGTGGAAAGAAAGGTATTTTAAAGCCCCTCCCATGCAGAGTCATTTCAGACAAGATGATTGCTACTGAACCATGATTTTCTCCCATCCTGATCTGCTCACTTGTCATTAAATCCACCTGATATCACGCAAGTCAGAAAAACAATGTATCAGCTCTGAGTTATGCATAGTAATGTATATGCCATGTTTAGTTAATGACAAAGTCCATCCAGAAGAGGCTACTGTCAGCGCTTCCCTTCCCCCTTTCCCATAGTGACCTATTCTGTAGATATTCATCAATATCTCTTTGCAATACCGCATAGATCTAAACATGTCACATTGCCTTGGAGACATCTTGTGTCTTCCACAAATGCCACCGCTCTTTACTGAATAAAAATCACTTTTGCTTTATTTTGTGAATGTAAGTAAAAAGGGAGACGCTGGCCATTCAGGGGGTGAATGATAAAATAAAAAAATATATAAAATAAAAAAAAGAGATGGCAGCTTTTGTCCAGATGTGACGCCCATGGGTTGTGTCTGTTTTTGCACCTCGATCCTACGCACTTGAATGCCACATAAAGCACGTTAACAGAAATAAACCAGCCATGTTTTTCATTTCTTACAACCCCTTTAACCTCTTCATGTCCTACTTCAAGTGCAGGAGTATGGGGGTCATTACATTTCAAGTGATTCAAATCAAATTTTTTTTGCCTGATATCTTAGGTTGTTTATTTTCTTTGGTGTTTTTTGAAGTGCTACTTTAGTGAATTAAAAACAATAAGTTTTTAATTTTTATTTTCATTAGTTACAGATTTCTAAAATTTTGAAAAAGCCTGAATTTTGGGCTTGTATGCCTTTATATTTTTGTTACCATCTCAGGCTAGAATTAAGATAAAGAGATGAGAGAGACCCCATTTTGTTCAGAATTGCACAGGCTTTAATTTGATATGTCACAAGACTGTTTGTTGATATTTTGCTTTTGAGGAGTCAAATTCTAAATTTTGTTGGGCGATTTTGAGAAAACTGAAAAATGCATATGTATTACTTGTGGTTTTGGCTACATTTGTTCAGAGGTTCAAGTTGGGATCTCAGTAGGATCATATTTCGAAGCATTATTTTCCAAATGCAGTTTCATTCTAAACCGTTATGTTTGGTACTAAATTAAAATAATCAATATTTAACAGCTTTTCTAAATGTACATGTAACAATTTTTTTTTGTTTTGCAACACTGTCATAGGCACGACAACATGGCAAACACTGCCTCTGATCTGCAGGAAGATCCTTACCGCCGGTCAGACAGCCGTGGCTCACACCCTGTCAGATGATACTTATAACGCTGCCCTTCACCTCGCCTAACAGACCTACTTCACCACCCTGATCTCCTCACTAGCCAACAACCCCAAGAAACTTTTTGACACTATTCACTCCCTCCTCAGGCCAAAAGCACAAGCCCCTATCACAGACATTTGTGCTGACGACCTGGCCTCCCACTTTATGGAAAAAATAGATACTATCCGTCAGGAAATCTGCTCTCAACCACCAAGTGCTGTGACTCCCATCCCTCCCTGCATTTCCCCGGCTCACTTTCCACATTTGATCCCATCACAGAAGAAGAAGTCTCCAGACTCCTCTCTTCCTCTTGTCCGACTACATGCACTACCGACCCCATCCCCTCACATCTCCTCCAGTCTCTCTCTCCAGTTGTCACAACTCACCTAACTACAATCTTTAATCTCTCACTCTCCTCTAGCATTTTCCCAACCTCCTTCAAACACCCATCGTTACTCCATTACTAAAGAAACCCGCTCTCGACCCTTCCTGCACAAACAACTACAGACCAGTCTCCAATCTCCCCTTCATCTCTAAACTTTTGGAGCGCCTAGTCTACTCCCGCCTTACACGTTACCTCTCCACTCACTCCCTTCTAGACCCTTCACAGTCCGGCTTCCGCCCCCTACATTCGACTGAAACTGCACTCATCAAAGTGACCAATGACCTTCTGACAGCAAAACGTAACGGTGACCACTACCTCGCTCATTCTTCTAGACCTTTCTGCAGCTTTTGACACAGTTGACCACCGTCTCCTACTGTCTAGGCTCCAGTCTCTAGGTATTAAGGACACTGCTCTCTCCTGGCTCTCTTCCTATGTTTCTGACCGCTCCTTCAGTGTTTCGTTCTCTGGCTCCACGTCATCTCCTCTTCCTCTCACTGTCGGGCTACCCCAGGGCTCAGTCCTTGGCCCCCTTCTCTTCTCTCTCTACACGGCCCCAATTGGACAGACCATCAGCAGATTTGGCTTTCAGTACCATCGTTTTGCTGATGACACACAACTATACACGTCATCCCCCGACCTTACCCCCGCTGTTCTACAGAACGCCACCGACTGTCTGTCCGCAGTCTCCAACATCATGTCCGCTCTCTATCTGAAACTTAACCTCTCCAAAACTGAACTCCTTCAGTGTTTCGTTTTCTGGCTTCACGCCATCTCCTCTTCCTCTCACTATCGGTGTACCCCAGGGCTCAGTCCTTGGCCCCTTTCTCTTCTCGCTCTACACGGCCCCAATTGGACAGACCATCAGCAGATTTGGCTTTTAGTACCATCTTTATGCTGATGACACACAACTATACACGTCATCCCCGACCTTACCACCGCTGTTCTACAGAACGCCAGTGACTGTCTGTCCGCAGTCTCCAACATTATGTCCGCTCTCTATCTGAAACTCAACCTCTCCAAAACTGAACTTCTTCTGCTCTCGCCATCTACTAACCTCCCTAAATTTGACATTTCCCTCTCCGTGGGCGGCACCATAATAACACCCTGGCAGCAGGCTTGCTGTCTGGGTGTTATATTTGACACCACCAATCTCTCCTTCACCTCCCATATACAATCTCTTGCCCGCTCTTGTCGCCTACACCGAAAGAACATCTCTAGAATCCGCCCTTTTCTCACCATGCAAACAACAAAAACCCTCACTGTAGCATTGATCCACTCCCACCTGGACTACTGCAATGCTCTATTACTTGGCCTCCCCATTACTCGACTATCCCCTCTCCAGTCCATCCTTAATGCAGCAGCCAGGGTCATCCATCTGGCTAATCGGTACTTGGACGCGTCCGCTCTTCGCCAGTCATTACATTGGCTGCCCACTCATTATAGGATCCAATTCAAAGTACTTGTTCTCACTCACAAAGCTCTCCACAGTGAGCACCCCCCTACATCTCCTCCCTCATTTCTATCTATCGGCCTAACTGACTGCTGTGCTCTGCAAACGACTTTCGACTAAACACTGCACTAATCCGTACCTCCCACTCCCGACTCCAAGACTTCTCCTGCGCTGCGCCAATCCTCTGGAATGCTCTACACCAAGAAATTAGGACTATCCACAATTTGCATGGTTTCAGGCGCTCCCTCAAAACACATTTGTTCAGAGCGGCCTATCACGTTCACTAATCAAAGTCATTCTATGTGTAAGTGTGTATGTGTAGCCCATTCACAATCTCCATCCATCCCTCACTCCCTCAAGATGGCTGGACCATCATTGTAAATGCACCATTGTATATACACACCTGTACTTTGTTTCTCCCCCACCTCATTGTAGATTGTAAGCTCTCACGAGCAGGGTGGCTTATTTTGCTTTAATTATTGTATTGTTAACGCTGTTACTTATGACTTGTGTTTTGAAACTGTTAAACTGTAAAGCTCTACGGAATATGTTGGCGCTATATAAATAAAGATATATATTATTATTATTATGATACCGTGAGCCCGCAGCACTGACTAGAGGTAAAAAAAAGTTTACCTCCGGTCACTGACGTCGGCTGATAGGACTACTACTATTAGCCTATGCATGCTGCCGCTAATAACACGAGAGCAGGTGGCGACTGATGGGAGTATTCATCAGTCTGGGCTCTAAATAAATAATTTAAAAAAAAAAAACGACGTGGGTTCTCCAGTATTTTTGATAACCAGTGCGGGGACCCCTCCCCCGATGATGCTTCATTTCAGGACGGAAAGGGGAGTGACAACAGTTTCTACCAGAAGATGACAATTCGTTTGAGTATCCCATCATACACCGGGGTTTCACAAATGAATCATCATAGGAAGTGGGTAATATGAACGTAACCCTAAGTGCAGTACAGAGCGAATGGTAGGGAATTGTACCATGACTTAAATTTCAAAAGTCATTAGTTTTTAAAGATTTATAAATTGAAATTTACTTTTGGACTAGCTTGGCCCGTGCAAAATTTTCGCACATTGGTCGTTGGGGGCGCAGGCAATTTCAGAAAAAGCAAGCTGGTCAAATGTATATGTATTTCATGAGATGAACATAGACATGTATTTATATATCATATGCATAACCTCTGCTCAATAACCAATGAGGTAACTTTTCTGGACACATTATTTCAGACACATACTTTGTAATCACTAAGGCTGGAATCAGCAATCTGAATTCAGCTTACCTCCTTCAATCATAAGCTTAGTATTCCGGTGTGTGGTATATACGCATACTGATTGTGTGCCACTACCACCAGCCAGGACACAATTCTTAGGTCAAAGGTCATCAAATTTTAAAAATCCTATTTTGGTAGAAGTTGTTTTTTTTTTTTTTTTAAATCCATAGGTCTCTTTCAAATTGGCAAGAACCAGCCTCTTTTGGACATGCATTTTCTTACCGTTCACTTTCATAAACACACAATCTTTCTTGCCAGGCATAATTTGGCTCACTTCATCACTATTGTAAAACTCTTTCACTGTATTCGGTATAGATTTATCTAGTGATTTGCCTGGTATGATACCCCCACTCAGATGCCTCTACACAGTATGACGTTCCCAAAGTACACTACACGATATGATGGCCACCACAAGTACTGACTGCTAAAATAAGAAATAAAAATTACTCATCTAACCCTCTTCCCTCGTTGCACTGCTCCGCTGCACTGTGCAGCTTGTGGACTCAAAAGCATAGGCTAAATAGTGGACTGAGGAGATGCAAATATCGCTGAAATTGTGACGCTGGATGTCTGGAAATCAGATTCCTTCTGATAATTCATTAAAGAATGGGTAGCAGAGTTCTTAGTCTTGTTGCTCCACACAGTTATTCTCCACCCAGATCATCATGAATTACTGGTCTTGCCTCTTTGTATATAGCAAGCATAATACTGCTGATAGATTAATGTTATGAAAGTAATAGTTTATTCTAAAAAAATTCCAGCTATCAATGACAGTTTCTATGCAAAAATATGTAATAATATCATATACTACATGTTTCTGTTAGTGCATAGGTCAATTGCACTAATATGGTCAAATTTGGACCTAATGCAAATAATTATTTAATCCATCACTATGATCCAACACTATTCATTCCAGATCTGTGGTCTAAAGTGTAACCTCTGGCTGTCACCTCTCATTACTCACTTGATGAGTGCAGCTATACCCTGTGGACAAATTTGTCTTGCAGGATGAGTTCTGCAATCTCCAGTCCACAATATGACGGTAGATACTCCCCCGAGTCACCATGGTTAGTCATCTCCGTGGAGCATGAGTCATCAAGAGAAACCTCTTGTCCAAATAAACATTTTAGCTGTAGTACAATAAACTATGAACATGGGGGTCTAGCATGAGAGGGATTTTTTTAGGTCACTTTTTGCTGTTAACTTTTCCCATTATTTGCACCAAGGTTATCAAAGTGTTGCACATTGATAAATCTGGTGCATCTTTACATATAACAATGCCATCCCGAGATTTTTCTTCAACACACATACATGTAGCCAACAACAAATCATGAAAATTCAATTCATCCCAGCTGCCCACTGTCTCCATTGCTCCAGTTGCAGATTTCAGCTTTCAGAAACATCTGCACAAAAATTGTAGGTGAATGAACGGTTTTGCTTTTACAGGAGAGAAGTGACGCAAGCAAATAAAAAGGTCACACACAATATATTCTGGATCATGCACACATTAAAGGGAATGTGTCATCGGGTTTTTGCCACCTAATCTGAGAGCAAAACCAAAAAGACACAAACAGTCCATAGGTCTATATAAAAAATACAAATTTTATTAAATCAAGTCTAAAAAAATATATGTATAGACAGGGTGAAATAGCAACATAGGGGACAAATGACATCACAATGTGTGCATGATAATTGGGCTGTCATGGCCCAAAGTACATAAGGACACATATCACGCCCCCTGAGGAAGGAGTGGGTTGCCACTCCGAAACGCGCGTCGGGAGGGCGGTCAGGCGACAGGCTTCTGCACCATTTCCACTCTCTTGGTAATTATGCTTCACCTTGGCCTTTTTTCTCTGCTGGTAATGTGATATGTGTCCTTATGTACTTTAGCACATGCTATTTATGTTGAACCCCATTTTTCTATGCAGAGTATGGATGGGATACCATATTACTTAGTCCTTTGGTGTTGCTTTGCTTACTTATTCATATAGGTGTATTGTTTCGTTGCCATGACAGCCCAATTATCATGCGCACATTGTGATGTCATTTGTCCCCTATGTTGCTATTTCACCCTGTCTATACATATATTTTTTTAGACTTGATTTAATAAAATTTGTATTTTTTATATAGACCTATGGACTGTTTGTGTCTTTTTGGTTTTGATATGAATTCTAGCAGTTGGTCGTATTAGTCCATGTGGCATCCATTTATTGGTACTTTGATATTGGTTATTTCAATAATTTATTGTACATATTTTACCATTCATGTATCTTGCCAGTGTCACTATTACTTTATTCTAATCTGAGAGCAGCATAATGTAGAGACATAGACCCTGATTCCAGTACTGTGTCACTTACTGTGCTGCTTAATATAAAATATTGCCTTCTCAGCAGGAGATTATCACTAGATGACTAGTAAACCTGCAGCCATGTATTCCAACCCCACCCCCACCATTGATTGGCAGCTTTCAGCCTATGTATAATATACAAAGAAAGCTGCCAATCAGTGGTGTGGGGGAGGTTAAGCAGAGCACTGGTAGATCTGCAGCAGATCTTTATGAAAACTGCAATAATAAGTAAAGTAAGAGATACATTGCCGAAATCAGAGTCCTTGCCCCTACATCATGCTTCTCCAAGATGGGCAAAAACCTGGTGACAGTATCCATTTAACAAAGTCTAACAGTTAACATGGCATCATACACTATCTGCTGAATCTTTTCCTCAGCATAAGCCTGCAGCTGTTGTGTGCTCCAAAAGCACCATTGTCCAGTTCTGATGCTGACGTGCCAATTATAGGCACTTTTGACAGTGGATAGGGGGTCAGCATTATTAGAGTCAGAGTTGCAATGACAGCTGACATTCTATAATAATTGCTGCTAGTTTGACAGAGGCTAAGAAAGAAAACCCCAAATGGCATGTTCAGTTTTAGTCTCTAAAATACCAAACAGGTGTATAGAGAACCCAAATTATGTTGATATAGAGTGGTACCACGAATAAAACCCCACCTATCAGACCCTTATGGCATATCAAGGGTCATCTTGTTAAGCATACATGTTTCCTGATAGATTAGGGGAATGTTATTATGTACAGCAGGTTGGCCTCCATTCTATATAAAACTTAAAAGGTACCTATCATTGAACATGAAACTATATAGTATATGGCTGTAACGTGTTGCTAATCGGTGGGGGTCCAGATCCTGACACCCGTACTGATCGATCAAAATGCTGCTCTGTAGTGCACATCGCCTGCACGAGCTGCACAATGTAGTGTACAGGATGAATGTGAAGTCTATGGTCTGTACATAACTGTTACAGAGCAAGCGGTGTACGGACCCATACAGTAGATTTACTATTGCTTCTGTACACCGCTCTGTATGAGCAGCTCATGCAAGAATTGTACACATCAGAGCTGATCAATAGGGGTCTTAGGACCTGGAACCCTACCGATCGTCAGCACACAGCAGCCCCTATGATATGTAAAGAGCCAAAGAGGCTGAGCTTACAGAAAAACAACTACACACAGTCATTGCACATAAAGACTTTGGAGCATTGACACATTTTTATTTTGGGGTGGATGTATGCTTTAAGCATTCCATTAAATCTTCACTCAAAGTACCGTATTATTATGGGTATATGCTTCTATTACACATTACAAAAATTGTAAATTATAGCATTTATTTTCCTCCAATTCCATTTATAATGGTCTGTGTGCTTTTTTACTTATACCCAGATCCAAATCCCTGTGTAATTCCTGTAGCTGCCACTAGGGTGTGCATATCAGTATGTATAAGCTCCCTCTAGTGGTGGCTGCCGTAAGCCAGAATACAAATAAAATACATGTCTACATTGGAAATTTGGAGCTCTGTATCAGAAAAACAAAGCTCTAACTGCTTATTAAAGATATATTGTGAAGTGACTGATCCCAGGAAAATAACAAAAGAATGTGAACATTTGGTTTAGTTTACAAAAGTATCGATGACTTTAGTTTCATTATTATTTCAAGGGAAAAATATTCTTTTTATAATATTAATTAACAATATTGTATTAGCCAATGATTAGTCTAATATTTACTGATATTTCTGACCTGAATAAATAAACGTAGTATCAAATGTGCATTTTCTATTATACAGAGCAAGCAAGATGCTTTACCCTGGATCCTTAATGAGCAGTTTTAATGAGGCCAGGATATTCTTGGACAGGCTAACTAGAAAGGCATGTCAGAACAGCATTATGACTGTGTGTGACACTTTTCTTCTGTAATCACAATATTGAATTGATAATGGCTTGCTTGCTGCTCGCTGCCATTATACAGGAAGCATTAAGTCTATGCGCACACTAGTATGGCAGACCTAATTAATTTTAGAACTATGGCTCTAACCTCAATTCCTTCCTATGCTTATTGCTGTAATATCAGAAAATGTATTTCCAATGCTTGTGTCTGTAACATACATTTCTGCATGCGGGGAGACGCTTTTATGACCCTTTTGAAAAGATATATTGATTTGTAATCATCTGGAACCTCTAATCCCTCATGTATATCTCTGTCTATTGACACCTCACATTCCTTGACTCTAGTCTGATGTTCAGGTTCTGTTATCATTAGCTTTTATATCTAGATGACTAGAACTCATTTTAGAGTGAAGGCGGCGTGTTGCAGTGTTATCCTCTCCACCATTTTTAATATCAGCAAATATGGCAAAAAAAGACTTAGTTTGGGGTTTTATAATTTCCCCTTTAAATAATGTTGAGGTTGCTGCTTACACATAACATCTCAGTAATCACCTTAAAGAGACAGTAATGTATCCTTTTATCAGCACAATAACGTTGTCTTAGATAGTACTGCCTTCTTGTCTCTCTTTGTTGATGATGTAGATTTAGATCTCAGTCTCTCTTTTAATGATGTTGGTACAGTTAGTGCTGCCCTCCTGTTTCTTCTGTTAAAGATATACATACCATATCCACCACATTCACCGCCCCATCCCCCCTCCATCACGACTCATACACATCAGCCCCACTATACTTCCCTCTCCCATGTACAGCTTTCATGCATTTCTCACCTTCCTGAAAAATCTCAGCCCATCTTGCCCATGCACATCGCAGAAAAAAACTTCTTACTATTGCAATAACTACTTGCTCTTTATCTTCCTACTCCTACTGATTTCAGGGACATCTCCCCAACCCTGGTCCACCATCCCCCAACCTCAGCCCCTACCCTACCCACATCGAAACCTTAATAACCTTATTAATATTAGTTGCACTCCTTCATCTCCTTCTTATAATTGTGCCCTCTGGAATCTACAGTCTGTATGTAACAAACTTCCTTTCCTGCACAGTTACTTTCTGAACAACTCTCTGAATCTGTTGGCCCTCCCTGAAACCTGGATTCAGGATTCTGACACTGCCTCCCCTGCTGCCATTTACCATGGTGGCTTACAATTCTCCCATTACCCGAGACCCACAAACAGACTTGGTGGTGGAGTCGGCATACTCCTTTCCCGACAATGCACTTTCCAGGTCATCCCCCCAGTTCCATCACTCTCATTCCCTTCTTTTGAGGTCCACACCATCAGGCTCTTCCGTCCCCTCTCCCTCCCTACTTCACCACCCTGATTTCCTTGGTAGACAATAACCCCAAGAAACTTTGACACTTTTCACTCCCTCCTCAGGCCAAAAGCACAAGCCCCTATCCCAGTCATTTGTGCTGATGACCTGGCCTCCCACTTTATAGAGAAAATAGATAATATCCACCAGGAAATCCACTCCCAGCCACCACATGCTGTGACTCCCATCCCTCCCTGCATTTTCCCTGGCTCACTTTTCCACATTTGATCCCATCACAGAAGAAGAAGTCTCCAACCTCCTCTCTTCCTCTTGTCTGACTACATGCACTACCGACCCCATTCCCTCACATCTCCTCCTGTCTCTCTTTTCAGTCGTCACAACTCACCTAATTACAATCTTTAATCTCTCCCTCTCCTCGGGCATTTTCCCATCCTCCTTCAAACACTCCATCATTACTCCGTTACTAAAGAAACCCGCTTTCGACCCATCCTGCACAAACAGCTACAGACCAATCTCCAATCTCCCTTCATCTCTAAACTTTTGGAGCGCCTAGTCTACTCCCGCCTTACCTGTTACCTCTCCACTCCCTCCAAGACCCTTCACAGTCCGGCTTCCACCCCCTACATTCGACAGAAACTGCACTCATCAAAGTAACCAACGACCTTCTGACAGCAAAATGTAATGGTGACCACTCTCTGCTCATTCTTCTCGACCTTTCTGCAGCTTTCGACACGGTTGACCACCGTCACCTACTCTCTAGGCTCCAGTCACTAGGCATTAAGGACACTGCTCTCTGCTGCTTCTCTTCCTATGTTTCTGACCGCTCCTTCAGTGTTTTGTTTGCTGGCTCCATGTCATCTCCTCTTCCTCTCGTTGTTAGGGTACCTCAGGACTCAGTCCTTGGCCCCCTTCTCTTCTCTCTCTACACGGACCCAATTAGACAGACCATCAGCAGATTAGGCTTTCAGTACCATCTTTATGCTGATGACACACAACTATACACGTCATCCCCGACCTTACCCCCGCTGTACTACAGAACGCCAGTGACTGTCTGTCCGCAGTCTCCAACATCAAATCCGCTCTCTATCTGAAACTCAACCTCTCAAAAACTGAACTTCTTGTGCGCCCGCCGTCTACTAGCCTCCCTAAATCTGACTTTTCCCAGGCGCGCTGTCTGGGTGTTATGTTTGACACCAATCTCTCCTTCACATCCCATATATAATCTCTTGCCCACTTTTGCTGCTTACACCTAAAGAACATCTCTAGAATCCGCCCTTTTCTCACCATGGAAACAACAAAACCCCTCACTGTAGCATTGATGCACTCCTGCCAGGACTACTGCAATGCTCTCCGTTACTCGATTTTCCCCTCTCCAGTCCATACTTAATGCAGCAGCCAGGGTCATCTATCTGGCTAATCGGTCCTCGGACGCGTCCGCTCTTCGCCAGTCCTTACATTGGCTGCCCATTCATTATAGGATCCAATTTAAAGTACTTGTTCTCACCCACAAAGCTCTCCACAGTGCAGCACCCCTTTACATCTCCTCCCTCATTTCTGTCTATCGGCCTAGCCGATCGCTGCGCTCTGTAAATGACTTTCGACTAACCTCTGCACTAATCTGTACCTCCCACTCCCGACTCCAAGACTTCTTCCTCGCTGTGCCAATCCTCTGGAATGCTCTACCCCAAGAAAGGACTATCCACAATTTGCATACTTTTAGGCGCTCCCTCAAAATACATTTGTTCAGAGCGGCCTATCATGTTCACTAATCAAAGTCATTCTCTGTGTAAGTGTGTATGTGTAGCCCATTCACTATCTCCATCCATCCCTCACTCCCCCAAGATGGCTGGACCATCATTGTAAATACACCATTGTATATACACACCTGTACTTTGTATCTCCCCCACCTCATTGTAGATTGTAAGCTCTCACGAGCAGGGTCATCTCATCTTATTTTGCTTTAATTATTGTATTGTTAACGTTGCTACTTATGACTTGTGTTTTGAAACTGTCAAACTGTAAAGCGCTGCGGAATATGTTGGCGCTATATAAATAAAGATTATTATTATATCCATTCCCATTTTTTCTGTTTGAGATGCAGTCATATACTGTTGTAACTTCATGTGTCTGTCTGTTAATGATGTAAGCACAGATAGTTCTACCACCCAGTTTCTCTCTGTTAATGATATAAACACAGACACTGCTGCCTTCCTGTATCTCTGTTAATGAATCCCAGTTTCTAACTTAATGATGTAGGAACATTGAGTGTTTGCTTCTTGTCTTTCTGTGTTAATGATGTACAGTAGGTACAGGTAGTACTGCCTCTCAGTCTTGCTCTGTTAATAATGTAATCATAGACAGTACTGCCTTCATATCTCTCTCTGTTAAGGGTGTACATACAGATAGTGCTGTCTTTCTGTATTTCTTGGTTTATGATGTATTCATAGACAGTAGTACATTAATACCTTTCTCTGTTAATGATATAGGCACAGAGAGTACTGTTTTTCTGTTAATGATATAAGCACAGACAGTGCTGCCTTCCTTTTTGATGATACAGTTATAGGTAGTAATACATCCCAGTCTCTCTCTAAAAATAATGTGTGCACAGATATTACTGCACTCTGTAAATAATTATTCCCAAAGTCCTTATTGTGACAGCGGCCATAGTCACTTCAAATTCACATAATACACCAAATCAATTATGGAAGAGCCCATAAGACATATGAAGTGAGAAGAAACAGAAGTAATATTAAAATTAAATGTATTTACCATATTTTTCGGACTATAAGACGCACCGGACCATAAGACGCACCCCAAATTTTCAGAAGGAAAATTGGGAAAAAAAAATAATGTGTCAAATGGGGGTCCGTCTTACAGTCCGAATTTAGCTTACCACTGTGTGGGGTGGTTGGGCACTGTGGGGTGGTTGGGCACTGTGGGGTGGCTGTGTTATGTGGGGTGGCTGTGTTATGTGGGGTGGCTGTGTTCTGTGGGGTGGCTACATACTCACAAATCCGGTGGCGGCGGCGCTCCCAATGCAGCTTCGCTGCGATACGGTGGTGGTGTCCGGGCAGCAGCGGGCCTCTGGGCTGCATGGGGGCTCCACCGGCATCTCGTCCCAGCCGGAAAGCCCCCCCGCAGCTGCGACGCGGTGCCGGGCTGAAGGCCGCCAGGGGCCTCCGGTGGCGGTCCCGATCCAAAGTGTGGTGCGGTGGTGGTGTTCGGGCAGCAAGCGGGCCTCTGGGCTGCGTGGGGGGCTCCGCCGGCATCTCGTCCCAGCCGGAAAGCCCCCCCGCAGCTGCGACACGGTGCCGGCATGAGGAATGGCCGCCTGGGGCCTCCGGCAAGATGGCCGCCGCATACTCTCGTTCAAATCTCGGCAACGAGATCTTGTTCTGAGATCTCGGGAAGAGATCTCGTTGCCGAGATTTGAACGAGAGTATGCGGCGGCCATCTTGCCGGAGGCCCCAGGCGGCCATTCCTCATGCCGGCACCGCGTCGCAGCTGCGAGGGGGCTTTCCGGCTGGGACGAGATGCTGGCGGAGCCCCCTACGCAGCCCAGAGGCCCGCTTGCTGCCCGAACACCACCACCGCACCACACTTTGGACCGGGACCGCCACCGGAGGCACCGGCACCGCATCGCAGCTGTGGGGGGGCTTTCCGGCTGGGACGAGAAGCCGGCGGAGCCCCCCACGCAGCCCAGAGGCCCGCTGCTGCCCGGACACCACCACCGCATCGCAGCCAAGCTGCATTGGGAGCGCCGCCGGCACTGAACTTTCCGGTATGTTGCGACCATAAGACGCACCCCCATTTTCCCCCAAAATTTTTGGGGAAAAAAGTGCGTCTTATGGTCCAAAAAATACGGTATTTAACAATATTAAAAAAGTAGAGAAACGAAACATAAAAAACAGGACAAAATGGACCTCCAAATAGATGAAAGAGAGAGGGGAGTTAGGCACCAGCCCCCATCCAAGGTAAAATGGGCAAATAAATTATTCAAAAATGACCAATAAATAATAATGTGCAAAGTTGCAAAATTGCAGATCCTGCATCATATACAGTATACATAACTAGCTAAAGTGCAAAAAGATCTCATATCATAAGTACATAAAGTGCAAAAATGCAAGATGTCAGAAAAAGCAAATAGTGCAAATTAATGATGGGAGAAAAAATTGTCCACAGCCCGGGATGGGTTAAATGCAGAAAAGGAAGGCACTGACAGGTTAATATAGGAAAAAACCTACCTGCTAAATAATACTGCTAATAATAGTAATAATACTGAGGGAAAATTATAATAATTTGGTCACTAAAACATCACACATATAAACATATAGTAGCAGCTGACGGTTGTAAGGCAGTATAACTTTGCTCATAAAAACACCGAATGCAGATAGCACTTATATATATGTGAGGAAAATTAGGTTTTTATATTGTCTTGTGCACATGTTTTTAATTATCTTTTTTTATTCTAGTTTTTCCTGTCCCTCTGGTATGGAGTAATTGCCATTTGCCCTACAGCCTGCCTTGGATTTTTGCCCTTGATGGTCACCTTGGACTATTATAGTGCCATCTTTTGATAAATCATTTTGAGTATTGACTGTTTACCTTCCCAGACATAGGTTAATTCTCTTTGTCTGGCAATTACACCATGTTGTTCAAAGTATACGTGCCTAGCATGATATATTCATAATTCTTATTGCATACATTATATAATTGTGTTTTTTTTGTTTGTTTTTTTCTTTTTATAAACTTGATGCACTTTAATATCACTTTGTGATACATATATATATATTGAAATGTTTCTTATCCTTAAGTGTTAGTATGTCACTTCATCACACTAGTGGATACACACATTGAATTTTGTAGATATCCACAATTTATATTAATTGTTAGTATATCACTTTATTATATTAATGGATACACACTGATTTTTGTGGCTATCCTGTAATTTATAGCATGTTAATTTTTATATATATATTAATATTTATGGATATTCTTTTTTGATTTGTATGTCACTTGCACTTTATTATATTATATTATTTTTTATTGGGTATCTTACCTTTTTACCTCTTTATTGTATATATTGATTGTGTATTATGTATTTAAGAGTCTTCTGGAACGGTGTATCATGCTTTTTTCATATATATTTGTATTGTGATACTGATTATGTGTCATATATGCATTTTTACATCTAGTGGGTTCTAAATTTATCCATTAATTTTTTATCATTAGTTAGAATGTAATCTACGGAATTCCCTTAATTTCAAGGTGGTGCGCATGCGCGGTATATTGAGCTGTTGGGAGATATACTGCGGTCTTAAGTGGTCTCAGAGCGTGCACATCCTCTTTTGAGGACCTGGCGTTGCCGGACCACGTGACCGCTTACTATCTCTCCCATTGGTTGACATGCCTCACGTGATCTCACGCATGCGACAATGTATACCTTGTTTAACAACAGGACCTGCAGCCCTTTTGCATAGACGCTAGTACATAGAACAGGCTGATTGGGTATGGCACACAGCTGTAGGTGATTACCACCAACCAATGGCAAGGCAGGTATCTCCTTTTTAAACCGGATAGCCCCCTGCCCTGACACGCCTCCCGAAGAAGCTGAGCGAAACGCGCGTCGGGGCAGAGGGACGTCCGGGGACCCACACCAGCATATATCGGTATGTATTAGGAATTTGTTTTTCCACACCCTAGTATCTATACTTCAGTGGCGATTGCCCTGAGAGCATAAGAGAATTTAGCCGTATAACCTCCCTACATAATACATTTATGCCCATTGTGGCTAGTTAATTGTATAGGGAATTTGGTTTTTTTGCGGGCTGTTTTTTTTTTTTATTCATGTGATTGTACCATTTATCTTATGGGTGTTTATGATCACATATGAGAATATATGAATACATACACATTGCTGTTGTGGGGTTTTCCTATGGAATGTTTGTCCCTCTATTTTTCTTGCACCTTTTCTGTGGTATGTTGTTTTTAAATAATTTGTAATAAAGTATGAAGTTTTATTATCTATATACCATTGTGTGGTACCATTTCTTGTACTGTATGTTACCATAAAAGTGAATCTGTTAGTCTGTGGTATATTAAATCTTGACTGGAGATTACAAGTATATACATTGTGGGCAGTTGGTTGTGATTAATTTTTTTCTCCCATCATTAATTTGCACTATTTGCTTTTTCTGACATCTTGCATTTTTGCACTTTATGTACTTATGGTATGAGATCTTTTTGCACTTTAGCTAGTCATACATACTGTATATGATGCAGGATCTGCAATTTTGCAACTTTGAACATTATTATTTATTGATCATTTTTGAATAATTTATTTGCCCATTTTACCTTGGATGGGGGCTGGTGCCTAACTCCCCTCTCTCTTTCATCTATTTGGAGGTCCATTTTGTCCTGGTTTTTATGTTTCGTTTCTCTACTTTTTTAATATTGTTAAATAAATACATTCAATTTTAATATTACTTCTGTTTCTTCTCACTTCATATTTCTTATGGGCTCTTCCATAATTTATTTGGTGTATTATGCTCTGTAAATAATGTAAGCACAGAGAGAGAGGCCTCTGAAAAACATATTGCAACTTTGCTAAGAGGTGTGTGGGAAAGTAAATGGATTTAAAAGAAGCTAAAGATGTCCTTTTGGCTTTTGCCAGAGACAGTAGGGCAGTATTGTCTGGTCTACGTACTTTTCAGACTAGGATGCATTTTTACAGAGAGACAGGGTCCTGGGCTCAAATCCTACACAGGTCAATATCTGCAAGGAGTTTATATGTTTTCCCCATGTGTGCGTGGGTTTCTTCCCATACTCTAAAGACATGCTGATAGGGAATTTAGATTGTGAGCCCCAATAAGGGCAGTGATGAGAATGTCTGTAAAGTGTTATGTGGAAATTAATATTTGTATTTAAGCAAGTAAAATTCATACAATTTGCAGAGACAGATATGACAAGTATATTAGGGAGTTGATAAGGTACTTCATACTATTGTGAGTGTAGTTACAGGATGACATTGTTTTATCGATCGGGGTTACAACTCACATATTTTTGACAAGTATTTCCAACTTGAATCTGCATGTTCAACTTAAGACCTAAATAGTCTAAAAAATATTTGGCTGCTAATGATACACCGCCTGATGCCTTATACGCTGTAATTATAAAATGGCGCATGTCTTGCACCAGTCTATCTGAAAGTACAATTTATAGGGAATCTGTAATGTAACAAAAATGTGATTAAAAGCGTTCTAAAGCCAAGCGTCCACCAGACTGAGAGCCGGGATACTGGGAGGTAATGAACTTGATTCCTCCCGGCAGCTTCTGGCTTTCAGTCATAGAGGCGCGGCTTCAGTCACCGCCCGGTACATAGTGAGTGGTGGCTGCAAGCACTCCCTGTCACTGACTGACAGACAGCTTAGCACTGATGAACTGATGAGCTGGCTGTCAGTCAGTGCTGGGATGTGACTACAGCTGCCACAAACTATATACTGGTCAGTGATTGAAGTCATGCGGGCCTTGCCTCTATGACTGAAAGCTGGAGACTGTCGAGAGGAATAGAGTTGATTTCCTCCCAGTAGCTGGACTTTGAGTGTGACAGCTGCACTGCTTTAGAACGTTATTAACCAGCAGATTAACCCCAAATCTGCAGGTTAATACCGTTTTTTGTCATGACAAGTTCCCTTTAAAGTATGATCAATATATTGGCTTTTTTGGGTACCGTCTGGCAGTTTGTTCACAGTTCTGGCAAGTCGTGTAAAACTTAAGTCTGGTTCCTAAAAGATATTTCTTTCATTATTTTTCAAAGAAAGCAGTGAAATCAGCCATAAAAGCTTTGTCCTGAAAAAAAACTGCCTGCCCCTTTCTTAACAGATACTCTTCCTATTCTTGCTGGGTTTCCTTTGAATTAAGCTTTTCTCACACCTTCTATTTCTGGTACATTAATGCTTAAAATGCACTTTGTAAAAATGTAATAGTTTTCCTTCTCAACACAATTTCCCTGATGAAGATTATCAGGAAGCTGAAAGAAGCCGATCTGAACCCGGTGAATACGTTTCATTATCAGTGTAGAGCAGAGTTGGATTACGTGCCCATGGGACGCCAGGCAAGCTGCCACTTTGCCCAGCTCCTCATCAAGCTGTTACTAACCCTCCAGCAATATTCTGTGTCCTTTCAAGCTTGTAACGTAGCTACTCATGTGGCTTATAGGAAAAAGTACTTGTCAGGTATTCTGCGCTTTTGGCCACAGATGATGGATATTGTTATTTGTAGTCCATTTTCTCTTATGAAATGGAGTATGGACACTTTCAGACTGTTATGTTACACAATGTAGGATGTGTAAGAAGTTTAGACATACATGCCCAAATGTATACAAAAATGGTGTCATTTACACCAAATGTCGCACTGTAATGATATATATGGCACAAATTACAGCAGTGCCCCTTGTTATTCATGGTAGTACTCTTCCTGTTTGACAAGCGAGGAAGACTTAAGGGGGCATTGTCAAGTTGTTTCTTGAGCAGTTTACCGTTCTGCTGTCTCCTTACCGTCTGCTTCCGGAGGGAAGGAAAGAGACTGCTCCTTGAGTGACAGCTTTATTCAGTTTCTTTTTGCTACTGTCATTGTGCTGACATGTACACTCCTATCAATATATTTGCAGTGAGATAACAGTGCATTTGAACAAGGACATGCCTCAGGAAAGTGAGAGCAGAGATCTGGAGATCTGTTATGAAAACTGCAGATGGTGGGGGGCTGGGGATAGTGATTATGCAGCACTGATAACTGGTCAGGAGCTATGACGGACTGGGAGGAAGGTGATCAGCTAACTACTGCATATAAATCAATGGGCTAGAGAGAGCTGACTGGGATCTTAGGAGTTAACTCATCGGCCTTGAATGTAACTACTGCACACTCTCTGCCATAGTGGTCGATCTCACTATGTAAGTTTAAAGGGTTTTTTACCACGAACAAAGAACATTTTAATCAATAGATCTTGGAGTAAAAGTAAGTTCCACAATTGGATATGGTAAATACATGTATGTGCTGAGATAATCTTATAAATGTGCCCATGGTATGTACTGTATAATGACATTGTCAGCACATACCACATTTCCTGACCAGGGGAGGATGAAAAAGATAGTATAGAGACTGGACAGCATGGGGTCACAACTGCAACTTTCTAAGGCTAGTTTCACACTAGCGTTCGGCAGGGCTGCAGAGGGCTGCGTACTTCCTCCGTTAAGCCCCGCCCACTGCCGCACCTCTTCCATTCAGCTCCGCCTACGTCTGCATGCGTCCTGCATACCTATCTTTAATATTGGATACGCAGGCCATGTGGATGTATGCGGATGCGTCTGCATGTGTCGTTTTGACGATGTGCCAAACTGCGGCGAACGCAACATGTTGCATTTTGTTGCGGACAGTGCAGCGTCACAACGATGCATGCGGACAACCAATGTTAAAGATAGGTACGCAGGACGCATGCAGACGTAGGCAGAGCTGAACGGAGGAGGTGCGGCAGTGGGCATGGCTTAACGGAAGAAGTACGCAGCCCTGCCGAACGCTAGTGTGAAACTAGCCTAAGAGGTAAAACATTTCCTGGCCTGTTTAAAAAAATGTTTTACCTAATATAAATAATTAGCTGTGATCTCATGCTGTCCTGTCTGTATACTCTTTTGCTTCCTCCCCTGCCCATTCATGTCCCTGTACGGTCAGACACAGCAATTACACAGTACACAGCAGGGGCACATTTATAAGATTATCTCAGCACAGGAACATTTTTAAACACATCCAATTGTGGAAATTATTATTATTCCATGAACCATTGATTAAAATGTACTTTGTGCATGGAAAAAAATCCTTTAAAGCCCTCATAGCAGGAGAACCATAGCAGATAGAAAAAGTAAGTCAATTGCAAACTTGCTTATTTTCAAGAGAACTAACTAAAGCTATTAAATAATACAAGAAAACAACCTTAAAGGGAATCTGTCACCCCATTTTCGCCCTATGAGATAGGGCCACCGCCATCTGGGGCTTATCTACAAATGCTGTAGATAAGCTCCCGATGTTACCTGAAAGTGAAGAAAAATTAGTTATATTATACTCACCCAGGGGCGTTTCGCCATCCGTTCGGGTCAGATGGGCGTCGCGGTCAGATCCGGGGCCTCCCATCTTGTGACGAAGCCAGCGTGTTCTTTCTGTCCCGTCGCGGCTCCTGCGCAGGCACACTGCTCTGCCCTGGTGAGGGCAGAGCAGAGTGCTACAGTGCACAGGCGCCGGGAAAGGTCAGAGAGGTCCAGCGCCTGCACACTGTAGTACTCTGCTCTGCCCTCACCAGGAGGCCCCAGACCTGACCGCAACGCCCATCTGACCCGAATGGACGGCGGAACGCCCCTGGGTGAGTATAATATAACTCGTTTTTCTTCACTTTCAGGTAACATCGGGGGCTTATCTACAGCATTCTGTAGATAAGCCCCAGATGGCGGTGGCCCTATCTCATAGGGCGAAAATGGGGTGACAGATTCCCTTTAAAGGTAGAATTCTGTGCATATTGTGACCTTTTTATGGTTGAAATATAAATATATTACAAGACTTTTTAGTCAGCTCTATCCACCATAGAATATGCAAATTGTTTTGCAGCTTTTACATAGAAATACAATTATAAATATGTCATATTTCATGCCAAAAGTAAACTCATTATTTTTGGATTTCTCCCACATTCCATCCCAATCAGAGAGTGCCTTATTATAGGCACAGTTGTGCCTGCTGGCTACCCTAATGGGAAAGTATATATACATATAAATATACTGATGAGTGTGTATTTATATCTAAGGGATCCAAGGGGTAACATTTCTCGTTGTGGAGCATGACTTGCAAAATCTGGTATGCAAATTTGAGGAGACTCCTAAGCCTTGCAATGGTCCTGAGGGATATTAAATATACAAATTGCCTTTTCAGAGAGGAAGAGGTTAGAGCTTTAGTGCCACCTATTGGAGTTAGCAATCCTAAAAGTCAATATTGACCCTTTAATGAGCCTTGCCACATGACTTAGGATGCTAGCCAAACCAGAATCTCAGTTTGCAGACATGGTGTTTCGGAGTGCTGCCCCTCATCAGTGCAAAGTGTGAAATCTGGTTTGGCTGTGTACCAGGACCCAAGGGGTAACATTTTCTTTGTGGAAAGTAACATGCCAAGCCTGGCATGCCAATGCAAGCAGACCTTTAAGCCTCTGGGAAATTAAATACGCAAATTGCCTTTTCATAAAGGAAGATGACTAGAACTCTAGTATGGGAATGCTAGGCTTGGCATGTCACCCTCCACAAGAAGAAACATTTCACCTTGGATCCGTCAGACGCTTCTCACCCAGCCAAATTAGATCTTACACTTTGCACTGATGAGGGGCAGCACCGTGAAACACCGTGTCTGCAAAATGAGTTTCTGGTTTGGCTTGCATCCTAAGTCATGTGGCAAGGCTCATTAAAGGGTTGATATTGACTTTTAGGATTGCCACTTTCATAGGTGTCACTAGAATTCTGGTCCTCTTAATCTCTGAAAAGGCAATTTGCATATATCTAAGTTAGACATGGTTACTCCACAGATGTTGTGAAAAACCTCAGTTCAGAAAAACAAATATTTTAAAGCCATTACAGACTTATGTTGTGGCCCACTTGATGGAGGTAGTCTGTTGCTGGGTCATCAGAGAATATAGGTCCGACTATGCTAATCACAATCTGATCTGAGTTTGATCAGAGTATGATCATAGCAGGACCCGATTTTCTCGGATATGGAGAAGATGGTTAAAAAAGTGTCCATCTTCTCCATTGCATTAGTTCATGAAAATCAGACCGCACTTGGATGATAGTCAAGTGCAGTTCGATCTTTTGCACTAACTGATTAATTTGTATGGCTGAATGCAATCCAAATATCGGATGCAAATCGTACATGCTGCAATTTTTTCTTTGGACAAACTCTGTTCCCCCAAAAAAATCGACATATGCACAGCCCTACAGACTAGCATTGGTCCAAGGGTATTGGTCCAAGGCTCAAACCGAAAATACAGTCATCTGCAAGAGCCCTAAGACTATTTATCGATATGATAAATTACCAGTCCGGCCTTTTTTACAGCAATAATACTTTAAGCCAAGAAACTCTGCAATTAAACATTGGTGGTTGTTTTAAAATCCCAAATAATCACATTGTCTGCATTAGTGGTAGCTCCTCTTTCTTACCAGAAAATTAGAAAGGAGAACATGTCTGCTCTTCCTCTTTTCATGCAGACTGTAGACATTGACTTACTTACTGGAGACATTGACTTATGTGCATACACAAGGTCTCAGACTGCCAATTCTGTCATACTGGTGCTAGGGAAATCTGGATTCTGAAAGCCACGGAGAAAGCCATTGCCATAACTAAAAATGGAATTGGATTCTACTGATGCCTAAATGATGCTACAGGACAGAGAATGATCTTAGCTACTGATCTCTGACATTATACCCAAAGTGACTGTCCAAGTGAACAACTGCTTCAAGCATGAGAACCCTAAAACACATGTAATTGTATGCACCTAGAAAATGATTGCTACTAGCCATAGATAATTACATTTTTAAAGCTGCCAGTCATCAAATTAAATGGATTAAGTTAAACCTTGATTATAAATTACTGGGATTCAGGTTTAATGATCTGAATATTTCAACATTTTTAATACTATGTGAATAATATACAACTGGATCAGTCCTGGTTTGGGATTTAGGATTTCCTACAAAATGTTTCAAACATTCTAAAAAATCATGTACAGTATATTCCAATGATTAAATTAAAATCAAGAAATGTCCTCAGTTCTTTTAATGGGTTTGTCTGAGATTAGAGCAGTGATTCTATAATTTTCCTAAAAAGTAACATTAATATCCATAGGTTGTATACTTGTTAAAGATCCCGATTTTGCTGGGAAAGCATGGGAGATGAACCACATACATACAGTGAACCCTGCCACAAAGAAGGAGCTCATGTGCACGCTCCTGTGAACAGTCTTTAATGGCGTAACTTAAACCTGTCCCTTCTGCCTTGATGGACGTGGATGACGTCTCCTAAGTCATCCACCCAGAGCTGCAAATCTCTCCTGAGGGCAGAGCAAAGTCCTGTAGTGCACGTTCAGTAGCAGACTTGTCAACTTGACTTTTCATTTTTTCTAGTCATCAAAAAATCACGGACATACAATATTTTTTATGGACACATTAGAAAACCCATAATAAATCATTATGATTATAGGTGATCCATGTCTACAGCCAATGATTCTGCGTTCAATGTAAACTGTAAAATAATGATAATTACAGTCAAAATAATCTGTAGATGTTTCTTTAGCTTTAAAAAAAATCATGTACATCTTCAATTTTTGTATGGACAAGGCAAAAAGGTGCCCTATATTTTCGGACTGTCCTGGAATTTCTGGATGGTTGACAGCCATGCTCAGGGAAGCACCGTGAAGCGTGCCTGATCAGGTACTTCAAGATTTACAGTGCTGGTTGGATGACATGGGAGACATCATCCAGTCCACCAAAAATGCAGGGCCGTCAATTGCGGTCAGAGAGGAGGACTAAGCTCAGACCTGCGACACCCATTGGACCAGACTTTGCTCATTAGCATACCGTTTGGGAGAATTAAAAAAGGTATTTTCATGGACCTGTGATGCTGTGAGAGTCTTAGACACAGATTGCTGGAGTGATGGAGGTCGTTCTTGCCTGTTGACAAGTACCTGAGGTACCTTAGATGTCTTGATTTGGACAATAACATTTTGGTAATTATGAGGTTCCACCTGGTATCACAGCTTAGTCGTATTCAAGAGAATAAGGATATGTTTTATTTGCAATACCAAACGCAGCCAATGGACAAAAGTGGCACTGTTTCAGGAAGAAAGTAGCCGAGCTTCCCTAATCCGATACAACCCCATTACCATTTCACATTAGATGTAATCAGATTAGTGTAATTTTATATATTGTTACTTACAGATGTGCAGTTGGACTCCATAATCCCTTCTTCTAGGTTGATCTTACAAAGGTTCTTGAATTTTGGTGCCAGTACTCTGACGAATCTGTGGGTCGGTTGGCACAGATAATCTGAAAATAAAGTAGATTTTAACAATCAATCAATGACAGCAAATATTTGGAGTATCTTTATGAATGGAGCACATTAACAAAATTATATTACATATAAGAATTGTGTATTTATAGAAGAACTGCTTTTAAGTGCCTTTAAAAAGTATGGTGGGAATCTAATATATACTTACCTTGTAATGACTTCACATCCTGTTCCATCCAGGTGTGTCCAGATCCCAGAATTTCAAGCGGCGGAAGTTCACCGACCGCCATATTGGGACACCCAAGTGATGGGTGTCTCAATATGGAAATTTCACTGCCTGTTTTTAAGCAATATTTTACCTCACAAAATGTATCCTCTGCGATCTCCTGCTGTAATGTCAGTATTGTCTTTTGCTTCCCCCCTGCCCAGGAGCTGTGGTATGCTCCGTACACGGTCAGACACAGACAATTTTTAAAATGAACTTTCATTCGTGGGAAAACCCCTTTAAAAAGCAAATATCAATGCCAACATGGCTCCTCCTAAAAGTACGCCAATGACAATGAAACGAAAGCAGCAAAGGCACAACGGCGAAGACGCGCACAGGGGTGAGAGAGACAGAGCACAGCGGAGACAGCTCAAACAGGACTGCACATGAGGGAGAACACAGCACAGGAAGGAGAGAGACAGCAGACAAGGGGGATAGCACATGGGGTAGACAGGTCAAAGAACAGAGCACAGATGGGAGAAGTCAGCAGATGGGAAAGAGAGAGTGGATAGGTGAGTGAGAACATTCGGGGAGAGACTCTCAACACTGAAAAGCCTGCCCCCATCATGACATTACCGCCCTCCCGATGAGATAGCATCGGGCCTCCATCTAGTTTCATATATAATGAGTGAAATAAGTATCGTACATGTCACCAATTTTCTAAGTAAATATATTTCTAAAGGTGTTCTTGACATGAAATTCTCACCAGATGTTGGTAGCAACCCATCCATCCACACAGGCAAAGAAATCAAACCATAGATGTTCATCAAGTTAGTTATGTGTAATCATGAGAAATAATGCAGGGAAAAGGCATTTAACACGCTTACTGAAATTGATTTAATACTTTGTACAAAAGCGTTGGTGATGACAGCTTCAAGACACCTCCTGTGTGATGAAACTAGTCACATGCATTGGTTCTGTCTCCGACATCTAATTGTTTGTTTTTTGCATTGTTTGTATAGGAGTTTTACAATTTGCTTGTTTGGCTCCCTCTAGTGACCAGTGTCATATTCGCAGTTATTTTCTTTTACTGTCAGCAAAATCTTTTTCCCTCCCTTTGCAATGCATCATGGTAGCTTAGCAATGCATGATGGTAGCCTTGCAAAGCATTCTGGTAGCTTTCCCTTCATTTTCCTCCATTTTCCTTCAGCCTGCATCCAGGAAGCATCAACTTTTCCTCTCCCCTTGTGATAGCATCGCCGTTTCACCACGCATCAATATATCCAGTTCAATAAAAGCACAGATTCAATCACAATCTCCTTATTGGACCCCGGTATAGTGGTTTAGCTGTCCGTATAACTGCAATGACGTCTGCCTCATTCAGTGAGGACAGAACAGTGAAACGGTGGCCATCCAGCTAGTGGGAATTCTGTAAAAAGACAGCCATCCAGCTGCAGGAACTAGTGAAACTGCAGCCATCTACCTAGTGAGCTTCAAGTCACCAGCTACACAGAGACTTACTACAGCTACAACAATCTCTGCACAGCCAATCATTTTCCCAATACACCATGTCTCACAAATCACACAGGACAAAATCTGTTACTTCAGTCTCCTCAAAGACTACATCCATCAGCAGCGCAGTCGCCATTGCCCACACAAATGCTGTAGCTGCCAAAATGCGAGCAAGCTTTGCTGAAGAAGAGATGCAACTTAAGTTAGAGAAGGCTGAACTAGAGAACAGGACACAGTTAGAGAAAGCACGCGTGGATGCCGAGAGAGCCGATCAAGAGCGAAGGTCACAGTTAGAGAAGACACGCATAGATGCCGCCTTAGAGAGCCTAGCAGCATAAAGAGAAGCTGCCGCAGCCCTCGCCGAAGCAGAATCGCTAGAAGCCGAGCAAAACCCTGAGCTGCATAGCCGAAGCCGTACGTCAAGTCTGGAGTTTCCACTGCAAGATTCACCACAACGCACATCCCAGTATGTTAAGAACTTCCGGATTCAAACTATAAACCCTGAACCGGCATCAGAATGAGAACATGAAATCTCCAGTGAAGAGAGCAAGAGTCATCATGAGCTCAGCTCCAGGACAGATACAAACACGAAAACGTGGAGCAAAACAACTCTGCTAATGACTACCTTGCCCCTCACCAGGTAACCAATGTGAACCACCTTGCTGACACGCTGCACGTCAGACTGAAGCATCATGATACCGGCTGGCGCCACCCAGAGCATACTAACAGGTACGAACGCACCTCACATCACTATCAGGGTACCCATCACCAGTATACTCTGCTGACAACCGGTTCAGAACAGAACTTGCTAAGTTCTTCACACGACGTGAACTGATTGCCAAGGGACTCATGAAATTCACTGACCAAACTGAAGGTTACAGAGCTTGGAAAGCTTCCCTTCCAAAATGTCACTAGAGACTTGGGGCTACAACACAGGGAAGAGATAGACCTCTTAGTCAAATACCTGGGGGAAGAGTGTTAAATATTAATTATTGGTTATGGATTTATTCTTTACAGTCAATTCTGTACCGAGTACATTGACTTTCAGCTGACATTACACATGCTATTTCTGTATGGTAAAGTGTCATCCCCATATATAGAGACCACATGATCTAAGGGGCATAATATAATGACTACACGAAGGGAGGGGTGGGCTCGCTCTCTTCAGACACATGAGACATCTAACAAGAACACTAAGGTGAATGGACAGCTGCTATGTAACCACGTGTTGCTTCCTCAGACGCTGCTGACAAGAGACAGATGTCTTTTACTATTCAGGATCTAAGGAAAGAATTGTACAAGCTTTGCTATGGACAAATGGACAATCTCTTCATAACTATTTTACTCATTTTATGTTTTCCTGCAATGATGTTTTTTGGTGGACAGTCCAATAAACCACTACATTTTTTTATAAGAAACATTGTGACATTTTCCTTAGAGTATCGCATCTGGTAACAAGTCCTGGAAAAATATATGAAATTAAGCATTTTTAACATAATGGCGAGCCAGACAGTTCTGATTCTGTGCTATTTTAAATGATTCTTTCCCTTGTACACGGGGAGGTGAGGTTTGCTAAAGACACCTGTTGTCCAAGTCTCAAGAATTCCACTATTTCACGTCACAAGGATCAGACAGAATCTATAGATGAATGGGGACTAAGAGTTGCCAGACGTTCTTCAGGAATCAGACGTGCTGATGACAAGAGGCCAGCGTTGTCCAAGAAAGAGCTACAAGCTGAGATATTTCAAGGTAAGAAACAATGGATGTAATTACTTCTTTTTCTAAGCAAAGTAAGCTGAAATTTATGTCTGTAGATCAGTCTAATTTAGAAGTTTTATGGCTCAGCTTATATGTAGAATGTGAAATGGAAAATCTAAAGCTAGATTCTAAGATGACGTCCTTTAATAGAGAAAGAGAGAAATTGGAAAATATTTTACTTTTGGTTGACGTATTTCATAAGTTTGTGTCAGAGAAAATCCAAAAATGACTGTGTAGAAATAGTGTCAGATGATACTAGTGATGTTCCAAGATTGACTGTAATGAGGAAATTGAGCAAGATGTGGACATGTGTCTGTAATGGCTACTCAAGGTGACCTTGTCTCTGATGATGTAAAAAAAGATGGTGGAAATGTAGGGGAGAGACTTCAGAACTAAAGATGGAGGAAACATGGGAGGAGACTTCAGAACTAATGTAGGAGGACACATGGGAGGAGACTTCAGAACTGATGTAGATGACATACGAGGGACAGATGTACAAAGGCCACCAAAAATAGAAGACAATTCAGAGCCCAACTCCAAATTAAAGTTAGGAAAAATTTGTTAAAACTATGCAAAATCATTCATGCATATGATAACAAAATCCATGTATGCAGAAATTCTGAAATATTTGAAAGTTTTGTTGATAAGCTTGAATTAAGTAATGACGAGAAAAATCAATTATTTAAATTGTGGCTTCCTGCAACCTTTTCCAGACGTTTAACATTAAATTGTCTTGTGATAACGACTTACATGGAGATCTAAATGATAAAGATAGACTGAAAATTCTGATTTTCTGTGCATTAAATGAAAATTGTCCAGATATTAATATTCTTCAAAAATTAAGGACTGGTCGGAAAGAATGTACTTTTACATTCATGTCCATATTTGAGAGGTTGTACAAAATTCTAATTACCAATGTAAAAACAATATCAATGATAAAGTATTTTGTGGACAAATTTGGATTCCTAAATTCTGTATCTCGTGTTATTGCGTCACAAAAAGATTCTTTATTTGATTGTGCGCAATTCCTTGATTTTGCTAGAAAACATGAGAATCGTGAAAGGAAAATAAATCATACTAATTTTGTAAAATCAGACAGAGTAAAATCTTTTCAAAAGCCAGTGTCAAAATCTCCTAAACTGAGTCATCCCCGTAATCAAATCTATGACGTACGAAGAAAATTACATATTTGTTATAAACCCTACCAAATGATCCAAGAGTCCGCTTTCCAGAAAGAGTTAAAAATTCAAAGTTCAGACCTCTCTGTAAAAAGACAAATGGCGGACATTGACAGACAGGAACAGGTGATTCCTCAGAGTGACATAACTGAGTCTTCAGTTTACAGCTCATTATCGGAACTGCTCAAACAATCATTAAAAAAGGAATGATAAAAAGAGCTTTTCAGGACATTTTTGACAAAGAAATAAGATTTGGTTTAGGAATTGACTGAAAATGAAATTATATGTTGTGTAAAAGTGATATACAATATATTATTCAGTTATTTGTAATTATTTTATAAATATAATTCTGTAGTACTACAGTTTTTGTATATATATTGTGAGACAGTGAAAGCATATGTATTGAATGGGGTGTACATTTCACCTAGATACTTTGCTAACTGGTATAAGGGAAATGTGTGGCTTTGTAAAACTAGTGGTGGAGAAAGGTCATTACATCATCCATTCAAGTACAACGTTTGCAGCTCAAACCTGTGGCCACTCAGGTGATAATTAGGAAACCAGAAGTAGGTGTCTGGGAATACAGACAGGGAGCTCGCTTAGTCTGGACAAGGAGTCCAGGCACAAGAAGCAGTCTCCAGGAGTATGAGCTGTCTCAGTCTGGGTGCTCGATGTACCCCGGACACAGGAGTAGTCTCTGTGAGAATCCATGCGGATAGCTGCTGAATAGGAGGGGAGCTCGCTTAGTCTCCAGCACAAGAAGCAGTCTCCAGGAGTATGAGCTGTCTCAGTCTGGGTGCTCGATGTACCCCGGACACAGGAGTAGTCTCTGTGAGAATCCATGCGGATAGCTGCTGAATAGGAGGGGAGCTCGCTTAGTCTGGACAAGGAGTCCAGGCACAAGAAGCAGTCTCCAGGAGTATGAGCTGTCTCAGTCTGGGTGCTCGATGTACCCCGGACACAGGAGTAGTCTCTGTGAGAATCCATGCGGATAGCTGCTGAATAGGAGGGGAGCTCTCTCAAGTCTGGACGTTGAAGGTGCCTTCAGACACAAGGAGGAGACTCTGTGAAACTCCATGCTGGTAAATGCTGAACATATGTGTTGTTTGGCCCAGGCTGGTAGAGTCTGGTCCCGGGTAGATAGGGAAATCTATCTAAGTGTAGTAAGTGCTGGACAAGCCCAGGTCTTCTGTTTATGATTTGTTTATGTCTTGTTTGCTTTTGACTTTAAATAAAACTGGTTTGCGGCCAGTTACACCAGTACTGCTGTGAATGAACTGTTTCTATGCCACTCCGTCTACCCGGACGGCGATCCCAGAGCTATATCCCCTGAAAAGCTTACAATTGGCGGAGAATGCTGGGGCAGCACAGTGGCTGATACAATTGGTGCTGGAATGTGCGTGCAACACAATGGCGAGAGACAGCAATAAAAGGTGAAGTCTGTTGAAGCAGCAGCAGAGAGAGAAAAAAAAAAAAAAGTGTGTCAGAGAAAAAAAAAAAGAGAAACGTCTGTTGGAGCAGTCTTAAAGAGACAGTGGCCCTAATAGAGTTTGCAGAGAAAAAAAAAAAAAAAGTGTCTGCACAGTAAGGCTGAATTTTCTGTGGAAAAGACTGTGGAGTGTGTATGTCTGAGTGAAGACTGCCGTTGTGAGACAGAGAAGTCTGACAGCATGGACGACGAGTGTGGATACAAGCATCTTGCTGTGACTCAGTGGGGTCACGAAGGCATCTTGCTGTGACTCGGTGGGGTTACGAAGATTGTCGTCGCACTCAAATCCGGTTTTTGGCTGCAACTCGGGGGGGTTGCAAGATTGTCGTCGCACTCAAATCCAGTTTTGCTGTGGCTCGGCGGGGCCACGAAGATTTTTTCAAGGGAAAGCGGTGAAGTTCTGGTGTGAACAGTGCTCCGCGATGGCTGTGAACGGAGCAACGAATGGGTCTGACGAGTCGGACCGCATATTTGAGAAATGTCTACTGGACATGCAACTGGACATGGTGCGGGAGCTGTGGGCACCGTATAGAATGGCGGCAGTGGACCATTCTATGGACTCTCCGTGGGTGCCAGTGTTGTCACAGAGTGCCCGGGAGGTGGTAAGAGATGTTGTGAACTGAGTCCTAAGACTACTGCTGATTTTTTGTGTAAAAATTACCCTGCCGGTGTGGTTGTTAAAAAGGGGGCGGAGTCTAAAAAAGGGGCGGATTTTCACAAGAGTGTAGAGTGTGGAAAACTGAAAATTGTTACTGGTTGTGGGTTGGTACCTCCTAAAAATGACAATGTGACCGTTGATAACGGGGTAGCTCCAGTAGAAGGGGGTGACGTCAAAGTGGGAGGTGACCTGTTAGTCCACAACACCATGGGGAGTGACACAGACCCCGTAACTGACTGGGACACTATGAAAGTAAAAAGTGAGGTCAGTCAGGAGAGGCTAGACGAGGGAAGAGAGTCTCCCTCTCGTCGTCGACGGCGCAAGGGCCACAAAAAGGTTGTTCCGGTAGTACTCGCTGAAAATGAAAATGAAGAGAATGTAGTACTGTCTGCCTATGCTTCAAGTGTGGATTCTCCTTTAGAGGTAGAAGAGGAGGGGGCCAGTCATGGCCAAGAGCTGGAACCTATTCGGCTGCAGTATCAGAGTGACATGCTGCAATTATGTGAAAACCTGGAGGACGTGTCCTCAGACCAGCGAGATCTAGAAGGAAGCAACGAGGAAGTTACCCTGTGGAAAGAGATGTTCCACGCCATTAAAGAGGACCGCCGCAAAATCAAGGAAGAGGTTTTGCAGTTGAAGCGTGAGAAGGAGGCGCTGCAGGATGAAGTTTCTGGAAATGAACAAATCCTAGAACGACTGCGCGAACAGCTCAACCAGGAGCTGTGTGACTCCAAGAAGGAGTGTGGTGAACGCAGTAGGGAACTGCAACAGATGAAGAGAGATTATGTGGATCTCCTCAGGGTCAAAGAAAAACTAGAAGAGGATAAGATGGATGCAGAGCAAATGCGCCAGGTGGTTGAGACCACTCTGCAGGACACCCGTGATGAAAATGGTGATCTGCGCAGAAAGACCCTAGGTCTGGAAGCTCAGGTGAAGGAGCTACAGATGTCCCGTGATACTCTCCAGAAGGCGGAGATGCGCCTTAAGGAAAAGCTCAGCCAAATGGAAGCTGAGCGGGAAAAGATGGAGGAGTCCATCAGAGAAGCTACAGACCAGGGCCAGGAGTTAGCCACTGGAGATGAGAGGTGTAAAGCAGATACTTCCTCGAGTGATGTGAGTTCGGATGATTCGGTGGATGTCGGAGCCGAGATCAAGGAGCTCAAGGAGTGGTTACAAGCCCAGTGGACGCAAGAGAAGCTTCAGAGACGGGCAGCTGAGAGGCGAATGGTGGAACTAGAGGAAGAAGTTCTCGGGCTTAAAAGTCGCCTGATACAGTGTCACTCGATGAATAAGGCCTCCTTGGAGAAAGAAAAGGGCAAACACGTTGCACTCGCTCCCTTTTGCCAGGAGAAGATAGACCTGAGGAGAGCTAAGAGTGTGGTAACGGAAGATAAATGTGAAATGGAAGTGGTCAGGACGGAAATTCACGAATTTGTAGCTGTGAGTCAGCTCAGAAGAAGCGTAAAGGGGGAAGAAGCTGACAGTCAGTTGTCCCTGAACCCTGAGCTGATTGATCGTCTGAAAACCACTGGTGAGACCGAAACGTGTCGGTACAATGCCTCATAGATGTACCCGAGGACTTGAGAGAAGAATGCACCCGTGAGTCTGTGCATGAAGCGTTTAGGAAGGCCGTGGGAGCCTGTAAGGTGTACTCGACCTCAGGAGCTAAACAGCTGGTGGTCTTGTCCACGACTGAAGTTACAGTGAAGAGGGTGGCAATCCTAAGTGACATGCACTGGCGATGTATTCGCACAAAGCGGTTTCTCCGGTTGAAGACAGAACAAGCCGTTAGACAACTGAAGCTTATGAGAAATGCTCACAGTCTGCGGGAAAAGGTCATCCGGGTGCCTCATGTTCTGGTGAGAAAGCTGATTGGGAGAAATGGCTGAGCCATGCAGATGATGGTGAAGAGGTCTGGTGTGGTGAAAGTAAGCAGTCCACGTGATCGTCGGGACTGGATACCAGATGAAGACGGCATGGTGTCATTCTACGCTATAGGAACGGAAGAAAGTCTGGAATATGTGCGCATGCTGGTGGCGTACCGTGTGACCTACCTGCGAGAGGTAGAACAATTGAATCTCGCTAGACAGCGAGTAGATAGACAGCATCATCTGAGCAGCAGAAGATGGCAGCCGTCTAAGAATAGTGAGACCCGACAGAGAAAGGGCCCCCTAAATAACAGAACAGTTAAGGCTGAAGTTAGGGACCTTTCAAGACGTCCTGAGGGTAGTAGGCGTGGGTTTAGAGGTAGTGAGACCTCCAGTAACTCAGGTTTGAGAGGCCCATACAGACGACCCGATAGAGTACGGGACAGTACGAAGTCTAACCGGACCTTAGATACCCAGGCAAGACCTGACAAGGTTACGATTGACCGCTGGGAGCGAAGGGGAGACCTGACAAAGTTACGACCCAGAAATGTGACTGGACGAAGTCTGTGACAATGACAGACGGTAGGTCCCTAAGGAATGAGCGAATGTCATTGACTAATATTCCGGGGGGCTGAACAGAGCAATGGACAAGTACATGGTCTCTGTGTGAACTGTGGGTTGATGTGATTGGATGTATTTTGTGTTCAACCCTACAAGTTTGAAAAAGGGGGGAATATGTAATGCAGCCCTTGGCTGGCATTCATTTAATGGCTCAGTGTGTGTGTTTGACTGTCCATGTTCCTTCCCCCAGCTGACTAGTCACATGACTGTGACATCACACAGGTCCTTTTACACACACACAAGTCTGAACACATGACTATGACATCAGCTCAGGTCCCGTGTGTGTGTGGGTGTGTGTAAGGGTATATAAACCCTGCTTAATTGGAGACAGGTGTGTCAGTGATAGGCGTCAGGCCTGTTTCCTGTTCCCCTGGTGTGGGGGACACCGTTTATGTGAGGCCGAGTGAAGCCTGACTGCCTGAAAGGTCAGAGACTGGATCCTGTGTGGATGCTAGTGGCCTTGGAAGGTAAATGGACGGTAGTGAAGATGAAGTCGATGATGGCCATGACTGGTCCGGAGTTCACTGTCTCTTTTGGATTGTTGACCAGCCCTCCGGTCTGGATGACCCGCCCTCCGGTCTGGAGAAGAGGGGGGGATATGTGAGACAGTGAAAGCATATGTATTGAATGGGGTGTACATTTCACCTAGATACTTTGCTAACTGGTATAAGGGAAATGTGTGGCTTTGTAAAACTAGTGGTGGAGAAAGGTCATTACACCATCCATTCAAGTACACGTTTGCAGCTCAAACCTGTGGCCACTCAGGTGATAATTAGGAAACCAGAAGTAGGTGTCTGGGAATACAGACAGGGAGCTCGCTTAGTCTGGACAAGGAGTCCAGGCACAAGAAGCAGTCTCCAGGAGTATGAGCTGTCTCAGTCTGGGTGCTCGATGTACCCCGGACACAGGAGTAGTCTCTGTGAGAATCCATGCGGATAGCTGCTGAATAGGAGGGGAGCTCGCTTAGTCTGGACAAGGAGTCCAGGCACAAGAAGCAGTCTCCAGGAGTATGAGCTGTCTCAGTCTGGGTGCTCGATGTACCCCGGACACAGGAGTAGTCTCTGTGAGAATCCATGTGGATAGCTGCTGAATAGGAGGGGAGCTCGCTTAGTCTGGACAAGGAGTCCAGGCACAAGAAGCAGTCTCCAGGAGTATGAGCTGTCTCAGTCTGGGTGCTCGATGTACCCCGGACACAGGAGTAGTCTCTGTGAGAATCCATGCGGATAGCTGCTGAATAGGAGGGGAGCTCTCTCAAGTCTGGACGTTGAAGGTGCCTTCAGACACAAGGAGGAGACTCTGTGAAACTCCATGCTGGTAAATGCTGAACATATGTGTTGTTTTTGGCCCAGGCTGGTAGAGTCTGGTCCCGGATAGATAGGGAAATCTATCTAAGTGTAGTAAGTGGCTGGACAAGCCCAGGTCTTCTGTTTATGATTTGTTTTATGTCTTGTTTGCTTTTGACTTTAAATAAAACTGGTTGAGGCCAGTTACACCAGTACTGCTGTGAATGAACTGTTTCTATGCCACTCCGTCTACCCGGACGGCGATCCCAGAGCTATATCCCCTGAAAAGCTTACAATATATATATATATATATATATATATAATATATATATATATACAGTACAGACCAAAAGTTTGGACACACCTTCTCATTCAATGATTTTTCTGTATTTTCATGACTATGAAAATTGTAGAATCACACTGAAGGCATCAAAACTATGAAGTAACACATGTGGAATTATACATTACACTTTACAAAAAAGTGTGAAACAACTGAAAATATGTCTTATATTCTAGGTTCTTCAAAGTAGCCACCTTTTGCTTTGATTACTGCTTTGCACGCAGAAAAGGTGAACGGATGAACTCTACATGCTTAGTTCCCACCGTGAATCATGGAGGAGGTAGTGTGATTGTGTGGGGGTGCTTTGCTGGTGACACTTGTGGATTTATTCAAAATTGAAGGCATACTGAACCAGCATGGCTACCACAGCATATTGCAGCAGCATGGTATTCCATCCGGTTTGCGTTTAATTGGACCATCATTTATTTTTCAACAGGCCAATGACCCCAAACACACCTCCAGGCTGTGTAAGGGCTATTTGACCAAGAAGGAGAGTGTTGGGGTGCTACGCCAGATGACCTGGCCTCCACAGACACCAGACCTGAACCCAATCGAGATGGTTTGGGGTGAGCTGGACTGCTCACCGCTTCAATTTTGAATAAATCTCCAACAGTGTCACCAGCAAAGCACCCCCACACAATCACACCACCTCCTCCATGCTTCACGGAGGGAACCAGGCATGTAGAGTCCATCCGTTCACCTTTTCTGCGGGCAAAGCAGTAATCAAAGCAAAAGGTGGCTACTTTGAAGAACCTAGAATATGAGACATATTTTCAGTTGTTTCACACTTTTTTGTAAAGTGTAATATATAATTCCACATGCGTTAATTCATAGTTTTGATGCCTTCAGTGTGATTCTACAATTTTCATAGTCATGAAAATACAGAAAAATCTTTGAATGAGAAGGTGTGTCCAAACTTTTGGTCTGTACTGTATATATATATATATATTCATACAGCATATATAGTATACTTGTATAAGTAGAGATTGTATAACTATATATTTATGTATAGTGATAATTAAAATAAACTACAGTAATAATATTTAGAATTACATTAAAGCCAATACATATATGTATGACATGTCAATTGATTTGTTTCTGTATGAATATGATATTTAACCTTATCTCTTATTTATCCTTAGAATTTTCACTTCAAAGTAGGACTTAATCGGGAAAAAATTCTCTTACATGGATTTATGCCTTTATTTACACAGGAATTTGTAATAACTGCATGATTTTATATATTTAACACTTAAAAGGAAATAATATAAACTAACTGAATCTAAATTTAGTTTTTGTGTGTTGCTAACATTTTGAAGTTATTTATTTGCATGGCAATATGTTCTTACTGCATGACAGTCACACATGTGACATTTAAACTGTTCTAATAATAAGGCTACCATATACCCCTATTTCAGTGGTTGCAACTTAAAGCTCTTGTGAAAAGAATTTTTGAGAGCTCAGCCTTTGCAAGTCAAAGAATTTTTTTTTAGGCCTTAGTTACAGGTTTCAGTCACAAATCCTTGCAACAAGTATAGCTGCAACCCAATTTTTTTTTGCATTCTGCTATATACAAATGGTTCACAAAGTTTGTTATGTGTATTTGGGGAATATTCAAAGAAATATTAAGATATTACATTTAATATTTTACAATGTGCATTGATAATTAGGATACAATTATTTGGGTTAATATACATGTATTCCTACTTTTGTATGTGGAATCTGTTGTGTAAACTTATATGTGTGACAGATGACAGATGTGAGGATGAGCAGCTGCTAAGAGTAATGTATGTGTGATGTATGAAAGAAGTTTCACAATTTATGGTATGCGAGAAAACCAAAAACTTTGTTTTTATGAGAAAGAATACAAATCAGTTAAATTATTAGAATATTAAGATACATAATGAAATATTATCTACTCAACATATATTCCTTTAGTAATTATTTTTTTAGTTAATAGTAGATAAGTGTAATCACACATCAAAATGGTTTATCAAGAAAATCTACATTTAGATTATTTTTTTTTCCTTTTTCCCAAAGGATAATTTTATGATATTCAATGTTATTTTTAATGGTTACATAGATGGTACACATCTCCAGACAAATATATGGTGTTAAGTTAATGTAGAAGTTACATAAATAATTTATAAAATAATAATTAGTTTTCATTTTGGTTTTGATAAATCAATTATTTCAGAAAATAATATTTTTTTTTTGGTAATAAGGGGGAAATGTGTTTTTGATCCTGAATACATCATCACATTTCATCAATACCTCTTCTTCACACATTTTAAAGAATATAAAAAGGTACAATGGTATAACTACTAGAGATAATAACATTAAGTATTATAAAGAGTCATTTCTTTACACTAAGAAGGGGATTACATGCAATGTTGCATAATTTGAATATTTTGGTAACACAAGGTCATGACAAATATGAAATCATCCAGATAATGGAAATATTAAGGGTATGTGTTACTGAGAACATAACTACTCAGCATTTGTCATAAACATATAAAGGCCTTATTTTCATTTTTATTCTTATCTTTATTTTTATTTTTAATTTTTAATTTTTATTCTTCCTTTATCTCTATTTTTGATTCTTAATTTTTATTTTTTATCTCAATCAAGAAAGAAACATCAATATTTAATAAAGTAATGTCTAGTATGAGAATATTGCTTCATTAAATATAGTAAAGATATTGTTTCATTAAAAGAAAATGTTTTAATTCTGAGTAAATACAATAATTCTTTCTTTCATTCATTCACCACTCATATTCACATTTTGGTTCATGGCTATACATTCTTACCTATTATTGGTCTAATAAATATATTCCATTTATATAGTTTTAGTAATAAAGACGGAAACACTTGTTACATAAAAAAACACACTGACACCTATGGGTTGGAAAGGTAATTACACCTATGACATAAAAATGTTCTATCTCATGAAGAATATGGTTAATAATGCATTATCATTTATTATTGTTTCACATACAAACATGAATTCCATATTACTATTCTGATAATAATTCTATGGATATTACTGATTGCTATGGTACGCTGTGATATTATAGGTTAGGAAATTACCAGATTTGGTATAGAATAGGGAATGAAGACTTCAAGCAAGATATTGGAGTTATGTTAATAAAGACTTTTCATATTTCTAAATTCAAGCAATTTTGAAAAGTTGCAAGAAGAAAAAGCCGCAGTCCCAGAAGGTAACAAGGCTATATGATTTCTGAGTAATAATAGACTGTGTAAATTACAATTCATTTCACCACTGACAACAACTGCAGTATTCACCACTGACAGCCACGATCGCAGTATCTAACCTGACAACCACAATGGCAGAGGACGATGATCCTATGATGCTAATATGAACTGTGTTATCACGTTTTTATCAAGTTCCAGTGGTTTCCTATCACCTATGAAGCTTCACTGAAAGCTGGTGAACAATAAGGTAATTGTCAGGAAGCTACAACCCTGACATGAGTCCTGTGCATTAGGACTAAGGATTGGTTATGGTGCTATCTTTAGCAAGGAAGAGTCATTTTAACCCTTGCTTTGCAGACCAAAGACGTCACACCTGTTCCAAGACCATTGCGGATGGCAAGGAGGATTCCAGAAATATCCAAGGCGAGCCAATGTAAGTCCAGGTCTTTAAAGGTGACACTGCTCAGATATTAAAGCTTCATTTCATCAATGGACTTTGTTTTCTTATCAACATTTGAATTTATGGACTTTGATGGACACATGACACACGGTCTCTACAATATCTACATGCTATTTCAAAGGAATTATCGTATAAAGACTGTATTTTAAAAGCACCAAGAACAAGACGTCAAGATGAAGACCAGATGACATCAGATGATGATGATCGGACCGGAGATGCTTCGATTTAGGTTTAGGAAAGTATAATACACATATTTTACATGAATATTGGTCACGGCTTACCATAACATGAATTCACGTAATTATGTTATTGAGTGTGTAAACAATAATCTGAGATTATTATTATTATTATTATTATTATGGAAATTAAATTATTTTTGCCAAAGAAGAAGAAAAGAAGAAAGAAAATCTGATTATCCTAAAGATGAACTTCTCTACTTTGAGGGTTCCAATTAATGTCTGTCACCCTCAAAAGGGGAATTGTTAAATATTAATTATTGGTTATGGATTTATTCTTTACAGTCAATTCTGTACTGAGTACATTGACTTTCAGCTGACATTACACATGCTATTTCTGTATGGTAAAGTGTCATCCCCATATATAGAGACCACATGATCTAAGGGGCATATATATAATGACTACACGAAGGGAGGGGTGGGCTCGCTCTCTTCAGACACATGAGACATCTTACAAGAACACTAAGGTGAATGGACAGCTGCTATGTAACCACGTGTTGCTTCCTCAGACGCTGCTGACAAGAGACAGATGTCATTTTACTATTCAGGATCTAAGGAAAGAATTGTACAAGCTTTGCTATGGACAAATGGACAATCTCTTCATAACTATTTTACTCATTTTATGTTTTCCTGCAATGATGTTTTTTGGTGGACAGTCCAATAAACCACTACATTTTTTTTATAAGAAACGTGACATTTTCCTTAGAGTATCGTATCTGGCAACAAGTCCTGGAAAAATATATGAAATTAAGCATTTTTACCAAAGAGTCAGTCAAACATGCAGTAAGGATCAGAGACATTAATATAAACCGCCCTGAGACTGGCCTCAAAGAGATCTGGAAGAGGCTGGATGAGTGTTACGGCTCAGGAGAGGTAGTAGAAAGAGACTTGTTCAAAAGAATTGATGACTTTCCTAAAATATCTAACAAAGGTCTCCAGAAACTTAGAGAACTAAGTGACCTGCTAAAGGAAGTCCAAGTTGCCAAATGTGAGGATGATCTACAAGGACTTGCATACCTTGACACAGCCAGAGCTGTTAACCCTATAGTCCAAAAGTTGCACTACAATCTACAGGAGAGGTGGCTCACACATGGTTCCACTTACAAATACAAACACAGTGTTCCATTCCCTCCCTTCTCCGTCTTCGTAGACTTTGTACACCAACAAGCAAGAATCAGAAACGATCCCAGCTTTGACTTTGAATTGTCATATGCCACACCGTCACCAGCTGCAAACCCACGCAGAACGTCTGTGGCAGTGCACAAGACTTATGTTTCTTCTCCAGGTTCCAATTACAGGTCTGCTGGCTGCTCCCAATCAGAGATAAAGGTGCAGGACCCTGACAAGCAGTGCCCGCTCCATCAGAAGCCTCATCCTCTCCTGAAATGCAGAGCCTTCAGAGGAAAATCTATGCCAGATTGCAAAAGCTTCCTGAAAGAGAACGGTATCTGCTACAAGTGCTGCTCATCCACAACTCATCTCGCCAAGGATTGCAAGGTCAGTGTAAAATGCAAAGAATGTGGCACCACAGATCATAACACTGCTCTACACCCTGGCCCAGCTCCGTGGAGTACACAAAACACACCAGCTGACAGTGAGCATGGCGGGGAGGAAAGGAACACTGATGCAGCTACGCCAGAGATCACTTCGCAATGTACTGAAGTCTGTAAAGGGGCAATAGACAGTAGGTCCTGTTCAAAGATATGCCTCGTCAGAGTGTATCCAAAAGGCCATAGAGACAAAGTTGTAAAGCCCCGTCACACTAAGCGAGGTCGCTGCTGAGTCACAAGTTTTGTGACGCAACAGCGATCTCAGCAGTGATCTCGCTATGTTTGACACTTACCAGCAAACAGGCCCCTGCTGTGAGATCGCTGGTCGTGTCAGAAATGCCTGGACATTTCTTTGGTCGTTGAGATCCCACTGGGTAGCATGCATCGGTGTGTTTGACACCTTTTACCAACGATCTCGCTAGCGACTCTGCACTGAGACACATAGGAGACACATCGTTACACAGGTCGCTACGGGTCGCCGATCATTGCTGCATCGTTGGGAAGATCTGACTGTTTGGCATCTCACCAGCGACCACATAGCGACGCAGCAATGATCCCTGCCAGGTCGTATCGTTGTCGGGATCTCTGCTGAGTCGCTGAGTGTGACGGTACCCTAAGACTATATGCTATCTTGGATGATCAAAGTAATCGATCCTTGGCTAGATCAACATTCTTTGACCTATTCAACATCAAAGGGCCAAGCACCCCCTACTCATTAAAGACGTGTGCAGGTACTATGACAACAGTAGATAGGAAAGCTACTGACTACCAAATTCAGTCCTTAAACGGACAATTCTGCCTACCACTACTTACAATCATCGAGTGTAGTCAGATCCCAGACAACATCTGAAATACCTAAGCCAGATGTGCAATCCATCACGCTCACTTAAAACGCAAAGCACACCTCATACCGGAACTCGACCATCAGGCCCAGATAATTCTGCTGTTGGGAAGAGATATCCTGCAGGTTCATAAAGTGAGATGTCATTGTTAGGGTTCGAGTTCCCGCTGCTGCACAAGGGGAGTCTCGAACCAGTCCCGCTGCGGTCCCCAATACATCTCCGACCACAGTGGAGCCTGCTCAGCAGAGACGTCGGTCTCAGCGTCTAGCCCAGTTTAACTCTGTGCAGAGGCTTGTTGCGGTCTTTCCTGGTTCCTCTATTATAACCAGTGCTGGAGCAGGCAGTTCGGGAACTAAGTCCCTGCTTTCTCCATCTGAGCATGCCCAGGGCAAGATCTCCCATTGGAGATCAGAGGTCACATGCTCGGTTGCAGCAGTGACTCCCATTGGTCCTCCAGGAAGGTCCTGAAACTACATGTGTTCTGGAATGGTTTCGCATTGGTCCTTTTCTGGTAGGTCCTGAGTTGCTACTATAAAAGGGTGGCATGGCTGGGCCGCCATGCGCTAGTATCAAATCTGTTATGTGCTGGTGCCAGTGTGGTCATGTATGCATGTGGTTAGGTCTGGCTGAAATAAGCCCCTAGAATACCGGCACCTCCGGTGAGGAGATTGTATGCACGTGTTCAGGGCTCGGCTGAAAACGCCATTAGAATACCGGCTACTCCGGTGAGGAGATTACTGCTTGGGTTCTGATTGCATGACCACAGACTGCAATCCGCTTAGCAGTCATCTGTGTTCCCTGTGGGTCTAACAGGACACAGTCTTTGTTACAGCGGCTCTGTGAGTTAATAGAGACCGCTTATTCCGCCACATAGTGCTACGGCGTTTACATCTGCGACTCTGCGGGATAACAGAGTTCGCTTATATCGCCTATTTACGCCATCTTACTAGCAGCAGGCTCTGCCTGCACGGTAGACCCTGGGCTGGGAACGCACCTCTCCTTAATATCTATTAGGTGCGTTCCGCAGGCCCTTAACAGTCATATCAATGGACTCCACAATGCTCCCTATGCCCAAAAGCTAGACCTAGTATGGGTCATAATAGGAAATGTATGCTTGGGACTCATGCACGCCCCATCTTCTGTGACAAGCATGCTGACAAATACATTAGAGAAAGGACGCCCATCTCTGTTTCAACCTTGTAACAACGAATTCCATGTCAGAGAGCTACCACACAGCATCCAACTGCCCAATCATCTAATAGACTTTACTCATGACAGCAGTATAGTGTCAGGAAGCTATGAGGATCAGTTAGGGTGCACAGTCTTCCAGAGAACTAAGCAAGACAACCAAGTAGCAATGTCAGTAGAGGACAAGTTGTTCTTAGAGGTAATGGACAAGGGACTTGCTAAAGATGAGACCAACAGCTGGGTCGCACCTCTTCCCTTCAGAACCCACAGACCACATCTACCAAACAGAAATCAGGCATTAAAACATTTCTCCTCTCTCAAACATAATCTGCAAAAGAAACCAGAGATGAAAGATCACTTTTTCTCCTTCATGTCAAAGATTTTCGAAAATTGTCATGCAGAGCTAGCTCCCACTCTCAAAGACTCTGAAGAATGCTAGTGCCTACCCGTGTTTGGAGTATACCACCCTAAGAAACCAGGCCAAATTAGAGTGGTGTTTGACTCCAGTGCTAAGTTTGACGATATCTCCCTGAATGATGTTCTACTGACAGGACCAGACCTCAATAACAAACTGCTGGGAGTACTTATGCGTTTCCTTAAGGATTCCATTGCCTTCACCGCTGACATCCAGCAAATGTTCCATTGTTTCCTTGTGAGAGAGAGACAGGAACTTCCTAAGATTCTTCTGGTACAGAGACAATGATCCTGCTAAAGAAGTCACAGAGTATCGCATGAGAATGCACATCTTTGGTAATAGTCATTCACCTGCAGTCGCCATTTATGAACTCAAAAAGTCGGCTCAAGAAGGAGAAACAGAATATGAATCAGATGTCAGACAATTCATAGAAAAAGACTTTTATGTTGCCAACTGTCTGAAAGCCATGCCTTCAAATGAGACTGCCATCAGTCTTCCCAGGAGAGCCCAAGAGATGCTTGCTTGCTCGAACCTCAGGCTTCACAAAATAGCCTCAAACAGCCAAGAACTCATGGAAGCATTCCCTTCACAAGACTTATGTAACAGTCTCAGAGACTTAATCAGAACCGGCACCAATGAAACGCAGCCTCTGGCTTCTCTGGAAGCTACAGTCAAACACTTTCACCTTCCTGGTCAGCAAAGGAAGAAAAGCCTTTCACACGTAGAGGTGTCCTGTCCACCATCAACAGTCTGTACGATCCCTTGGGTTTCACAGCTCCTGTTACTATACAAGGCAAAGCTGTTGTGAATAATCTGGAGGCGACTTCTGAGCTGGACCTCCCTCCGGTGGTTGCTGAGGGTAATGAACTAATTGCTGAATGGCCTTCAGCTGGCTCTGAATGGTCTGATATAAGTGACCTGAACTCCCTTCAGCCTTGCCGGTAATCAATTGTTCTTCTGGTCTTGCTTGGAGCTCAACTTGCAGTCCTGCTCTCATTCAGATAAGTGATTTGCTGTTTTTTTCCTCTGGTTGGATTTTCTTTGCTGGTTTGCTGCTTGCAGTGGACTTCAGCCTGGTCCCCTTTTGGGGTCTGGCGCTGCAATTGTGCTCATTTTGTATTTGCACTTTTGCTCTGTTCCTTTGTCACTTTTTGTTTGCTGAATTGCTGTGTGTTACACCAGAGATCTGATTTAGGTGGTAGAGATCGTGTGATCTCAGGTTTATTGTTAATCAGAAGTGTTGGTATTTTTGTCAGGGTTTTTTGGGTTGCAGTCAGAATTCTTTCCTATACTTTTCTATCTAGACAGATTTTGCCCCAGCGTTTGCTCATTCTATTTTCTGTCTGTGTCCGTATTTTCTTCTTGTCTAACCGCCATTACATGTTTGGGGGCTTCCTATTTCTTTGGGGGTTCTGCTCCGGGGCAGATAGCTTTCATCTTTCTTCCTTTAGGTGTAGTCATCTCTCCGGCTTTGACGAGGCGTCTAGGATCACCGTAGGTACGTTCCACGGCTACCTCTAGTGTGGCGGTTAGTTTAGGGTACTGCAATCCAATAGTTTCCAGCCTCTCGATGTATTACTACTTTTGCTATTTTTGCAATTTCTCCTCAGCTACCGAAACATAATAGTATTACCGGCCAAACTGAAAATTATATGGTACTCACAGAAGGGAAAAATAGTAAAAAGGAAAAAGAAAAAAAGGGAGTTGTCAGAATTTTTTTTCTCTGTTTGTTGCATTTTTTTCCCTCTTTTTCTCTGGGTGCTGAGGAGGAATTTTTTTTCTCTCTCAATGGAGTTTGCACAGTTGTCTGGCCGTGTGGAGCAGCTTGCCACTGAGGTTCGGAGTATTACTACCTATCTTGCTAGGTTGCCGGTTGTGGAACCTAGGATCCCCATACCAGATTTATTTTTGGGGGATCGGTCTAAATTTCTGAATTTCAAAAATAGCTGAAAGTTGTTTTTTGCCTTAAAGACTAAGTCCTCAGGGAACGCAGCACAGCAGGTTCAAATTGTCATCTCTCTGCTGCGCGGCGACCCTCAGGATTGGGCTTTTTCCCTGACACCTGGGGATCCTGTTTTGAATGATGTTGATGTATTTTTTTCAGGCTCTGGGGTTATTGTATGATGAACCTAATGTCACTGATCAAGCTGAAAAGACCTTGTTGGCATTAAATCAGGGTCGTGAAGACGCTGAGCTGTACTGTCAGAAATTTCGAGAGTTGGCAGTCCTGACCAAATGGAATGATGTTGCTTTGGGGCAGCCCTTTTTCGGAAGGGTCTGTCAGAAAATGTAAAAGACGTTATGGTGGAATTCCCTGTTCCCTCTGGTCTCAATGATTCTATGTCTTTGGCTATTCAAATTGACAGACGTTTGCAGGAGCGCAGAGGTATGCATGAGATAGTGTTGCCTTGTGAACCAGCTCCTGAGCCCATGCAGTGTGATGGAGTGACTTCTGGGGCTCAGCGTCATGAGTTTCGTAAGCGCAATGGGTTATGTTTCTACTGTGGTGACGCTTCCCATGCTATTTCCGTCTGCCCTAAGCTGGGAAGACGTTTTGCGCGCTCAGTTGTCTTGGGTAGTGTTCAGACTAAATTTCTGTTGACAGTTACCCTGATTTGCTCACTGTCCACATTTTCGGCTCAGGCTTTTGTTGATTCAGGAGCAGCTATTAACCTGATGGATTTTGACTTTGCCAAACATTGTGGGTTTCCCATGATACCCCTGCGGAAGTCTATTCCTTTACTGGGCATTAATTCTACCCCTCTGGCGGAGAATAAACCCCAGTTTTCTACTCAGGTGATAATGAGGGTTGAACCAGATCATCAGGAGAGTTGCAAATTTCTGGTGTTGCATAATCTGCATAACATTATTGTACTGGGTTTCCCTTGGTTACAGACTCATAATCCTGTTTTGGATTGGAAATCTGTGTCTGTGACCAGTTGGGGCTGCCAATGTGTTAATACTGACACTCCTGTTTTTTCTGCCTCTCCCCAGTCTCAGGATGTCCCTGACTTTTTGACTGATTTTTCTGATGTGTTTAGTGAAAGTAAGTCTGCATCCTTACCTCCTCACAGGAGCTATGATTGCGCTATTGAGTTAGTGCCTGGTGATAAATTTCCTAAAGGTCGCCTTTTTAATTTATCTGTACCTGAACACGATGCTATGCGATCTTATATCAAGGAGTCATTGGAGAAGGGTCCTATCAGACCATCCTCTTCACCCTTGGGTGACGGTTTTTTCTTTGTGGCCAAAAAGGATGGTTCATTGAGGCTGTGTATTGATTATCGCCTCCTGAATAAGATCACTGTTAAATATCAATATCCGTTATCTTTGATTTCTGACCTATTTTCCAGAGTGAAAAGTGCTAGTTGGTTTACCAAGCTTGACCTCAGGGGGGCGTATAACCTTATTCGCATTAAGCACGGGGATGAATGGAAGATGGCGTTTAATACCCCAGAGGGGCATTTTGAGTACCTAGTGATGCCTTTTGGGCTTACTAATGCCCCTTCCTTCTTCCAATCCTTCATGAATGATATTTTCAGGGATTTTGTGGATAAATTTCTGATCGTTTATTTGGATGATATCTTGATTTTTTCCAACGACTGGGACTCTCATGTGAAACATGTTCGGACTGTGTTCCAGATTTTGAGAGAGAATGCACTGTATGTGAAGGGATCAAAGTGTCTTTTTGGCTTACAGAAGGTCTCATTTCTGGATTCATTTTGTCTCCGTCTGTTATTGAAATGGACCCGGTCAAGGTTCAGGCCATCTGTGATTGGGTCCAACCTACTTCATTAAAGGCTCTTCAAAGATTTTTGGGTTTTGCCAATTTTTATCGTAAATTTATTGGTAATTTCTCGGTTATTGTTAAACCATTGACTAATTTGACCAAAAAGGGTTCCGATGTGGTGAATTGGCCTCCTGAGGCAGTTTCTGCGTTTCAGGAACTTAAGCAGAGATTCATTTCTGCTCCTGTTCTATGGCAGCCTTATGTTTCTCTGCCATTTCAGGTGGAGGTTGATGCCTCTGAGATTGGGGCAGGTGCCGTTTTGTCCCAAAAGGATCCAGAGACCTCTAAGAGTAACCCTTGTGCCTTTTTCTCTCGAAAATTTTCTCCAACTGAACGTAATTATGACGTGGGTAATCGGGAGTTATTGGCCATGAAGTGGGCCTTGGAAGAGTGGAGACATTGGCTGGAAGGAGCCAAACATCAAGTGGTGGTCCTCACGGACCATAAGAACCTGGTTTATCTAGAATCAGCCAAGCGACTTAATCCTAGACAGGCCAGGTGGGCCTTGTTTTTCACATGTTTTAATTTTGTGGTTTCTTTTCTTCCTTGCAGTAAGAATGTTAAGGCGGATGCCCCCTCGAGGAGTTTCTTTGCGGATTCTCCTGAGTTATCTGATCCTGCTGTTATTTGTAAAGAGGGTGTGTATCCCAGCTACGCAGGCACACATAAAGTCCAGGAGAGTGCACAGGAAGGTAACAGCAAAGCTTGATATCTATGCACTTCACTCACACTTTTAGACACACCCATCAGGGGTACAAGAGGAAGTGACACTTAGCAATCACTAGTCAGTCAGTTTCCTGTCTTCGGACAGTGCAGTTCAGTGCCAGTGGAGTCTGGACTTGGAAGGAGAGGAGAAAGGATTGAATCCTCGCAGAGCTAGCGTAGCTCACCTGACAAAGTAGTGGAGGCTAGTACGGGTGAAGTGGATCATCCTAGCCTAGTCAGAGCTACCCTTAATCAGTACCTCAATAGAAGCTGAAGTAAGGAGGATACTGAGAGCTGCTCAGCGAGCTCTAGGAGAAAGCTGACATTACCAACGAAGCTCCAAGTGTTTATGCTAAGAGCGAGAGCAGGGCGAAGGGCGCAGTGGAGAAGACAGAGCAGTGCTACAGGTATTGGATTGCCTGCACTAAATTGCCGGACACCGGAGTCCGAAGCGTTGCTACAGTTTCAAGCTTAGTAACAAGAAAACCGGAGGCATCTGGACTACAGGTCGCAGAGAGCAGCCCTAAGTGTCAATACGTAATCGGAGTCAGGTGGAACAAGGACTTTTAGCAGGGCCCCGCATAAAAGGACTCTGTTCTCATCACATAGAAGGCTCCACCACAATGTTGGCCGGGCAGTACAGCTATTGAGAAAGCTGGAGATTCAGAGTTAACTTCGCTTCAGGCAAGTTGGACTCACATACAAGAGGGAGTAAAGGAGGCCTCTAACCTGCTCAGCTGTTACCCGAATGTGCACTCTCCACACCGACCAGCTCCCCGGGATCTGCTTGAACCATCTACCAGTAAAAGGTATGAAAAGAAGCTGCATTGTGTGCGACTGAATTATTATCTACACCCTGCATCATCACCATAGACTTCCAGGGACCCGTCTCACCTGTGGGAGACTTACTACCAAGCTGCCCCATAACATCCCCTGTGAAAGTCCTTATAGCAGCGCTGGTCCAAATAACCAGATACCACAGGTGGCGTCACGAACTACCTATCCTAATAATCCCTGTAAATATCCCCCATTGTATGAGCGCCCAGGGCCACGGACCGAGCCACCGCTACCAGTGACAACTCCCATAGATTTCCATGGGCTCGGTGCCGAGTACCCCATTGCCCTGGTACTAAGTGAGCGACTTAAGGGTGTAGTTCTTTCCGCCATCTCGCCCAATTTGAGACTGGCTCTGGAGGGGTGTCAGGAGGATAAACCTGAGCGCTGCCCTGCTGGGAAATTGAAAATAAGAGCAAGAGAGCACGTTCGTGATATTATTGCTGCAAGGGAGGAAACATGTATAGAACATCTACGCACAATACCGAAACATTTTAAACTACACCACCACTGTGACCCAGAAAAACTTAAAATACGAGGGATTGATAGATTAATTTTGGACATTAGGGGTGGTGAGATTAGTCGCCCCCTTGCGCAATTAGAGACTAAATGGATATGGTCCTTAAGGACCATGCTTCCAGACGGTCTTAATGAAACCTGCAGTTTCGTTCCTTTTCTTTGACCATCTGCATTGGCTTTTTTATCTCACCATTTGTTTTTATTAATTATATATCTTGTCTGTTTTTGTTGAGCAGGTAATTACCTATACATCGGGTCTTGTCTAAGTAGGGGCGACTCTACATCTATGGAAAATTCACCATATGGAAAAATTTGAATATGGTACTTATGGAGTATCTGAAGCATTCCCAAAAGTGTTGTATCTTCTTTGCATTTAACATATGTCTATTATTAACATAGAGGATCGAATTACCCTTATTGATGTGTATTAGTGTTAAGGGGTTAATGTCTGTGTCTGTATAGGTTTGTCCAATGTATACTTCATATGTGTAACATGTTTCTCTATGTGATTGTGCCTATATCTATGAATAGCATAAACATAATATGGGTATTTTATAAGTTCTTGTATACTGCATGTATTAATAATCCCTTTGTGCCTCTACCTGCATTTGTTCTATCATAGGCCATTGGCTACATGGAATATTTCAAATTTCTTTATTGAAGGATTGGCCGCTATTACGGATGGTATACGTCACCGTTTGCATATGTCCTGGACACCTGCTGTGCGCACGCGCCCGCCTGGCGTTCTCTGGTGCATCGGTGGGCGTGCCTTCTGGGCGCGGCGCCCTGATGACGCGGCCTGGCTCCGTCCGCGTCAGACGTGGGCGGGGCTTTGGTCACGCACGGGGCTCGGCGCTTTGTCGCGCCGCCCGATGTCCCAGATTTGTGCTGGACGGTGCGGGGTGCGCCAACATAGCAAGGTGACCATTGGACATTATGCAAAATCTAGCGATCGCGCTTGGTTTAATCTAAAGGTATTTGAATGACAATATGGAGGTGAGGGGAGGATAACTTACGGTACATATGATTGGATCAAAGTACTGTTATACCGCCTATGGGCGGGAGCCTCACACGGAGGGTTTGTTCTTTGTCTACATGTGGGTTGGCACATACACATATTGACCTATGAGCGCACATTTTGGAAATGAGATGTTTGTTATGTGATTCCTTATTGGTGACTCATGTATATATTATCCTGCTCCAGCTGGTGTGATGCCATCCCCGGAAGAAGGCTGCATAGCCGAAACGTGCGTTGGGGCTGGCACCACAATCCACTGGAGGTAATATATCGCTGACACTTTACTGTTTGTATGGTCTTCTTTGATTGTAAATATTCCCATTAGTGGACGTTGTGTTCTATATTTGGGTGTTATAACTAGAGGGGTTACAATCTGTACTAGTTTCTCTGTGTTTTGATGCAACCTCCTTAGGTGATATTGTGGATTGTGGTGTCCCATTTGGGTTTCCCACTTTTTAATCTGTATTCACATATTATTCTACGTGTTTTTTCAATAAAGTTTATACCTTTTTAAATATATGGTGTTCAGGTTCTAATATTCTCTATCGGATTCTATCTAATGCTTTATGAACCTTACTATGGGTCCTTATTTGATGAATAGCAGCTGGGTTGTATTTAGATTGACCTTGTAGTTAATATGCTGCAACTTTGGACTTTAACGTGTTGGTTTACCCTGCTGGGAAATTGTTTGTCCCAGACCAGTGGAAGAAGAGTCTGATGTCTGAGATTCATTGTTCCGCGTTGGCTGGTCATCCTGGGATTTTTGGTACCAGAGACTTGGTGAGTCGGTCCTTTTGGTGGCCTACCCTGTCTCGTGACGTCAGGGACTTTGTGCAGTCCTGTGGGACTTGCTCTCGTTCCAAGCCTTGCTCTCGTTCTAGTGGTTTGTTAACGCCATTACCTGTACCCAAGAGGCCATGGACCCATATTTCTATGGATTTTATTTCCGACCTCCCTGTCTCTCAGAGAATGACCGTTATCTGGGTAATCTGTGATAGGTTTTCCAAGATGATACATCTTGTGCCATTACCTAAGTTGCCTTCCTCCTCCGAATTGGTGCCTTTGTTCTTTCAGCACGTGGTTCTGTTACATGGCATTCCGGAGAACATTGTGTCTGACAGAGGAGTCCAATTTGTTTCCAGGTTTTGAAGGACATTTTGTTCTAAACTTGGTGTTCAGTTATCTTTCTCCTCTGAATTTCACCCTCAGACCAATGGACAAATCGAGAGAACAAACCTGACCTTGGAGACTTATTTGAGATGTTTTGTGTCTGCTGATCAAGATGACTGGGTCTCTTTTTTGCCTTTGGCTGAGTTTGCTCTTAATAATAGGGCTAGCTCTGCCACCTTGATGTCTCCATTTTTCTGCAATTCTGGGTTTCACCCTCGATTTTCTTCAGGACAGGCGGAGGCTTCTGTCTGTCCGGGGGTTGACTCTATTGTGGAGCGTATGCAGCAGATTTGGGACCAGGTAGTGGAGAGGTTGTCTCTCTCTCAGGAGAAGGCCCAGCGGTTTGCCAACCGGCATAGGACTGATGGTCCTCGTTTTAAAGTGGGGGACTTGGTTTTGTTGTCCTCAAGAAATATCCCTATGAAAGTTGCATCTCCAAAATTTAAGCCAAGGTTCATTGGACCTTATAAGATCATGGAAATTATTAATCCGGTTTCCTTCCGTTTGCTTCTTCCAGGGACATTTAAGATCCATAACGTGTTCCACAAGTCCTTATTGAAGAGGTTTGTCGAGCCAGTGGTTCCTATGGCTGCGCCTCCCGACCCTGTTTTGGTTGAGGGCAATCTGGAGTATGTGGTTGAGAAAATATTGGATTCTCGTTTTTCTAGACGGAAACTCCAGTATTTGGTTAAGTGGAGAGGTTATGGTCAGGAGGACAATTCTTGGGTGTTTGCTTCGGACATCCATGCTAGGAGACTGATCCATGCCTATCACCGAGCTCATCCTGCTCGGCCTGGTTGCGCAGGTGAGGGTTCGGTGACCCCTCCTCAAGGGGGGGTACTGTTGTGAATAATCAGGAGGCGACTTCTGAGCTGGAGCTCCCTCCGTTGGTTGCTGAGGGTAATGAACTAATTGCCGAATGGCCTTCAGCTGGCTCTGAATGGTCTGATATAAGTCACCTGAATCCCTTCAGCCTTTCCAGTAATCAATTGTTCTTCTGGTCTTGCTTGGAGCTCAGCTTGCAGTCCTGCTCTCATTCAGATAAGTGATTTGCTGTTTTTTTTCCTCTGGTTGGATTTTCTTTGCTGGTTTGCTGCTTGCAGTGGACTTCAGCCTGGTCCCCTTTTGGGGTCTGGCGCTGCAATTGTGCTCATTTTGTATTTGCACTTTTGCTCTGTTCCTTTGTCACTTTTTGTTTGCTGAATTGCTGTGTGTTACACCAGAGATCTGATTTAGGTGGTAGAGATCGTGTGATCTCAGGTTTTTTGTTAATCAGAAGTGTTGGTATTTTTGTCAGGGTTTTTTTTGGGTTTCAGTCAGAATTCTTTCCTATATTTTTCTATCTAGACAGATTGGGCCCCAGCGTTTGCTCATTCTATTTCCTGTGTCCGTATTTTCTTCTTGTCTAACCGCCATTACATGTTTGGGGGCTTCCTATTTCTTTGGGGGTTCTGTTCCGGGGCAGATAGCTTTCATCTTTCTGCCATTAGGTGTAGTTATCTCTCCGGCTGTGATGAGGCGTCTAGGATCACCGTAGGTACGTTCCACGGCTACTTCTAGTGTGGCAGTTAGTTTAGGGTACTGCAATCCAATAGTTTCCAGCCTCTCGATGTATTACTACTTTTGCTATTTTTGCAATTTCTCCTCAGCTACCGAAACATAACACAAAGCCTTACTAAGAGACTTAAGTAAGGAAACATCTGACTGGGATGCACCTCTGCCACCTGATAAGAGAATCCAGTGGGAACGATGGAAGAACTCTTTAGCAGCCCTCTCCAACCTGAATGTGCCAAGACCATACACCCCTGTGCCGTCTACAGAAATACAGAGCCAAAAACGGTACATATTTGCAGATGTTTCTGTCAAAGCAATTGCTGCTGTCGACTATCTCAAAACTGTAGATTCCACATGTCAGAGCCACATTGGATTCGTTATGGGGAAGGCCAAACTTGCTCCACAGCCAGAGCACACTATACCCAGGTTAGAGATTTGTGCTGCAGTCTTAGCCGTTGAGTTAGCAGAGTTCATCACATCCGAGATGGATATCGACCTGACACAGGCCAAGTTCTACACAGACAGCAAAGTAGTCCTTGGATATATCCACAACGAAACTAGGCGATTCTATGTTTATGTCAACAACAGAGTGCTACGAATTAGGAGATCAGTTCGTCCAGAACAGTGGCATTACATACCCACGGACCAAAATCCTGCAGATCATGCAACTAGAGCAGTTGACGCAAGTTGACTAGGAAGCACAACATGGCTCTCAGGACCAAAATTATTGTACACTGAGGAACGTTTCCCAGACACATTCGAACTAGTAGGAGAGGACTCAGATGCTGAAATCCGCCCTCAGGTGTCTATACTTCATACAACGACCTCTGCTATCCAGCTTGGATCTCACAGATTTGACAAATTTTCAAGATGGAAGTCACTTATTCGAGCCATTACCTGCCTGACCCATATAGCTCACTCATTCAGGACCACCAGAGCTTGTGACACAGAAAAATGTAAAGGTTGGCATCTTTGTAAAAATACCTATGTTACCTCATACTTGGAGTTCTCCAGAAACCAGATAATCTTCACTGTTCAAAGAGAAACCTACCTTGTAGAAATCCAGTGTCTCATTAACAAAGATCCAATACCAGAGAGCAGCGTATTGCGGAAACTCGACCCATTCATCGACAACAATGGCCTGCTGAGAGAAGGAGGCTGACTCAAGGAAGCTAAAATGGAGTTTGAGAAGAAATTCCCTCTTATCCTTCCTGGAAATGTCATGTTGCCTACTTAATTGTACAACACTATCACAATCTGGTCAAGCATCAAGGAAGACTATTTACAGAAGGAGCCATTAGAACTGCTGGCCTGTGGATTGTCGGTGCAAAGAGACTCGTCAGTAGTGTCATTTACAAATGCATTACCTGCTGTAAGCTTCGTGGTTCGACTCAAATGCAAAAGATGGCTGACCTACCTGCAGATAAACTCAGCCCAGACCCTCCCTTTACCAGCGTTGGTCTCGATGTGTTTGGGCCTTGGTCAGTTGTCACACGCCATACGAGGGGCGGACAAGCCAATAGTAAACATTGGTCTGTCATGTTTACCTGTATGTCAATCAGAACTGTCCACATAGAACTCATTGAGTCCCTTGACACTTCAAGCTTCATCAATGCTTTAAGATGTTTTATTGCCATCAGTGGTCCTATTAAGCACATACGTTCAGACAGAAATACTAATTTCATTGGTGCAGCAAAAGAATTAGGAATGCCTTCAAATCTAGACTATAAGACTCTCGAGAGGTTCCTTAGTGACCAAAGTTGCACATGGTCATTCAACCCACCTCACTCTTCACACATGGGTGGATCATGGGAATGAATGATTGGTCTAGTATGGAGAATTCTTGACTCCACTCTTCTTCAAGAAGGAGCAGCGAGGCTTACCCACGAAAGCCTGATCACCTTCATGGCAGAAGCCGCAGCTATAATCAATGCAAGACCCTTGGTTCCAGTCCATAACGACCCCAAGGAGCCCTTGTTATTGACTCCAGCTATTCTCCTTACCCAGAAAACAGGACTATCCGGGGCCCCTCCTTGAGGATTTGATACTAAGGACCTCTACAAGTACCAATGGAGACAGGTACAAAGTCTTGCAAATACTTTCTGGGACAGGTGGCGCAAACAGTATTTGTCCACCCTGCAGCCACGGGTGAAGTGGCAATCCACTAGGCCTAATCTAAGCATTGGTGACCTTGTTCTTGTGAAAGACTGCCAAGTTCACCAGAACCAGTGGCCTTTTGGCTTAGTGACTGCAACATTCCTGAGTAAGGATGGCAACGTCCGCAAAGTTGAACTGAGGATGGCCAAAGGGAATGAACCTAAGACATTCTCCAGACCAGTATCCGAATTGGTCTTATTGTTGCCTTCTGAAGAAAAGGATAGTGACATCCGTTGATGCCAGACAGGGAGTGTTCTGTCTCCGATATCTAATTGTTTGTTTTTTGCATTGTTTGTATAGGAGTTTTACAATTTGCTTGTTTGGCTCCCTCTATTGACCAGTGTCATATTCGCAGTTGTTTTCTTTTACTGTCAGCAAAATCTTTTTCCCTCCCTTTGCAATGCATCATGGTAGCTTAGCAATACATGATGGTAGCCTTGCAAAGCATTCTGGTAGCTTTCCCTCCATTTTCCTTCAGCCTGCATCCAGGAAGCATCATCTTTTCCTCTCCCCTTGTGATAGCATCGCCGTTTCACCGCGCATCAATATATCAAGTTCAATAAAAGCACAGATTCAATCACAATCTCCTTATTGGACCCCGGTATAGTTGTTTAGCTGTCTGTATAACTTCAATGACGTCTGCCTCATTCAGTGAGGACAGAACACATTGCTCAGGTGTGATTTTGGCCCATTCTTCCACACAAACACTCTTCAAATTGTGAAGGCTCCATGGGCTCCTTCTAGGAACTCTGAGTGTTAGAGGATTGGGGACTTGTCTTCAGCATTAAAGTATACTGTAAAAAGTCCTTAATGGTGATGACCTTACTTTTTATGGGAAAAAAAATAGGTCACATGTTCTCTTTAAGGCTAGGTTCACATTGCGTTTAGTACAATCCGTTTAACGGACCCGTTAAACGGATGTGCTTAAATGACCCAAATTTTGTGTACTGCGTGACTGCGTTATGTCATTTTGATGTCTGTTCTTGAAGCATCCGTTTGTCTGCTTTCAGGCACTGTCAATAAATTGTTCAATTTTTTTTGCCTTTTTTCTGTGTGGTGTGGGAGTCGACACCCATTCTCCATTTTGAGAGCATCGAGTGAACTTCTGTTGCTAGCAAGATGTTTGTGTCTGAGCTGGTGCGATTTCGCTTGAAGTATCTGCGACATCAGCAGAGAAGGCGTATTTCTCAAAGGAGATATTGGATCCATGAAGTGAATTTTTTAAGGGATACATATGGTACCTTTCGCACCCTGCATGTTCAGTTTCGGGATCATCCCTTTAAATTTCAACGTTACCTGCGGAAGTCCATCGAAACCTTTGATATTCTGCTCTCACATGTGAAGGATGACATACATCATCAGCGCAGCACTTTCCGTGAGAGTATTTGTGCGGAGCAACGCTTAGTGGTGACCCTGAGGTAAATATCCTTTTGTTAACATTGTTCTATTGACAAAGACAGGATGTAATTTATTGTGATGCATGTCTTTTAATTTTGTACACGTTGCCAATTGTCATTGTCAATGTAAACTTGCCTTTTTTATTGTGGAGTCTTTAAAAATATGTTAAATATGTCCATAGTTCTAAATGTTTTTTTTGGCTTTGTCGAATAGATATCTGGCTACTGGTGAAACTTTTGCGTCACTGCATTTTCAATTTCGTCTTGGAAAATCGACCATCTGCCAGCTAGTTCGGGAAACATGTGATGCCATTTGGAACAACTTGCAACCACTTGTGCTACCAACCCCGACAACAGAAATGTGGCTATCTATTTCCCAAAAATTTGAGGATGTGGCTAATCTTCCCAATTGCATTGGTGCCGTGGACAGGAAACATATTCGGATTCAGAAACCCGCGCATAGTGGATCCCTGTACTATAACTACAAAAAATACTTTTCAATTGTATTAATGGCTATTGCGGACACTAGGTACAGGTTTCTAGCTGTGGATATCGGTGCTTATGGACGGACGAACGATTCCAGAGTGTTCAAAGAGTCCAACATGGGGAAATGTTTGTACAATAACAGCTTCAACATTCCCTCAGCACAACCACTTCCGGGGACCGAAGGCCCAAGTTTGCCCTATGTTTTAGTTGGAGATGAGGTGTTCCAACTCGGCAAAAATCTAGTAAAGCCGTACTCAAGCCGTACTCTAAACAACACAGGACGCATTTTTAATTATCGCTTGAGCCGGGCAAGACGTTATGTGGAATGTACCTTTGGTATTTTAACCTCTAAATGGCGTATTCTACTTACTTGCATGCAACTACAACCTGAAAATGTGGACCGTGTAGTGAAGGCATGCATCTGCCTTCACAATTTTGTGTGCAGACATGAACCCATAGTGGTTGACCCCGATGACTGTGATTCGAACCTCATGAGCATAGATTCCACTTCTGTTCGTTCTACAGCGGAGATAATGAGGATTCGTGATAAATTTGCTAATTATTTCATGCAAGAAGGTGTTGTTTCCTGGCAAGAGATGCATGTATGAAAATTTACTGTTTATTTGATTGGTTTATGTTCTATGCGTGTTTTGATTTTTTGTTGAACTGTATATAACGTTTAAATACATTTGAAAAAAAAAACCCATACAATTAAATGTAAAATAATATAAAATTTTACTTAAATATTTTTAAGACATTGGTCTTCCTCTCTGAATGTTGACATACATTTTTGGCATATACGATCCCATAGGGATGACCAACCAAAAACAAAAAAACATTACGTTGGAAAACCAAATGTTTACACACACAGGTTAAATGCTGTTAAAGACTTTGATATTGCGCCGGCGTGTTGTCGGCCCAACTGTACCCTGGACTGCTACATTGCCTTTGCATTTCCATACCCATTTCACCATGGGCTCTAGATTGGGCTTGGTATGACGGCATGTCCATAGTTCTTTATCTCAAGGAAGTGGGTTCCTGAGGGGCCAAAAATTCCTCGAATAGATCATGTAATCGTTGCCTAAACTGTAAATTTCTGTGCGCTGGTATCTTTTGGGCTACAGGCACATACGACAAAAACAGGAGCTTCCACTCATTGGCTGCATACACAGATTCTCGAGATTGCAATTCCGTAATTTCCCGCTTTATATCTCTGTGTTCACTGCGACACAGATCCTCTAGTTGTTGCAGTCCTTCGACAATTATGGCATTGACTTCTTTATTGGCTGTTCTCTTGCGTCCGCGCTGTGTTTGCAGACGGGCACTGACAACAGGAGCCACAGTACCGCTGTCCATTGATCGTGGCTCGCTAAGGACAGACACATCTTCACTGCCCGTCTGTTGACTTGGTTCCTGTCGACATGGCTCTGACGCCTCAGCCTCTCGAGGCGCAGCGGTACTGCATATCGTTCTATCCCAAAAAAAGAAAAATATTATTTTAGAGATTTTAATAAAGACTTGTTGCTCTATCCCATTTTTACATCCTAGTGTACTTACGAGCGCTGTGACGACGTTTTCTGCAGAAACATCAATTGGTCATAATGGACATACGGGGTGACTCGTTTGCCACCAGATCCACTTGGGGTGTTTTGGCTGTTGCGGAAGTCCCTTACAAATCTATCTCTGATAGATCTCCTCCAGGTATGGACTGCATCAGCTACAATAAAAGCAAACAAATAATGTTTATTTCTATTAAAATCGTTATATTTTACAAATTTAAGTTGAGTGTTAATTACCAATTTTTTTTTTAGAGGAGGCGGACTTCTCCATATATCGCTGGTCAAAGTGGCATATTATCTTCTCCCACAACTTTCGTTTTTTATAATGTCATTGTGGGAGCTAAATGAAAAAAATTGGTTTGGTACCGTGTTAGCCAGTAGACGCACTCTATATTGTGGGAGCTGTCACTTTGATCCCATATCGACGGATTCGCTTCCACTAGTGTTATCAGTGTCTCATTTTCAATTTCCAGCGGCTTCTCGTCAACCTCAAGTTGCTTTCTTTTTTTAGAGTCCTGCTTGGGCTATAAAATACAAAATTTTAACACTTTTTAACAGTTTCAGGTTTTTAAAAATAATATTGCAATGTTTTTTTGTTGTTTGGCCTTGTTCTTTTTAATGTTATGACATGTATGTAATTTTAAACGTTCACATATAGTGTTGTTTGGTGAGTAATGTTTTTGTCTTGTTTAATGTTGTGTTTATAAAAAAAATAATAAAATTGGTTTGTTTTGAAATGTATATCGGGCGTCATATTTACCACTTCTAGGTGAGGCGATGACACACGGTGAGACGTTTTTTTTTCCACTTTTTCAGCAACCTACAATGTAGGAAAAAAGAAAAAGTTTACAATTCAGGTATCAATTTATATTTTACTTAAAAAAAATTGATGCAATGTAACTTTTTGGACACTTTGGTAAGTTTTTTTTGGGGGGGCCTGGCAGGGATCAGAAGATTCCTATTTGCAGTAAAAACATTACACAGGATTAAAAAAATAATTACACCTGATTACATTACAAACATATCGAGTGCCACACCACATTGTGAGCTTTTGAATGGCAAGCCTACCGATTTAGACGAGAACACAGCTGACACACCGCTGCTGCTCGATCCCTCACTATCCGACATCTGTGTACAAACAAAACATACATTTAGTGCAAACACATGGGACATGCATACACAGTCACCACTACACACTCAAAGGAGGTATATAGACATATTGAATATATATAGATTTGTACTTACATTCACTCACGATGCACACACTGTGTAGCTGGCGTTTCCTGCAGACAACATGCTCCAAAATGGCTGAAATCCTATTTCCTGTCACATGAACACCTGGAAAAGCCTCATTAACGCAATCCAATGAATGGCAGAATTAACGCTTGCGTTATCCCTGCGTTAGCTTCGACGGACCCGAAAACGCTGCAGGCCACGTTGGAAGGTGCGTCACAAAAAAACGGAATGTTGGTAACGCATGCCTATTTTGACATGCGTTACTATGCGTCATAACAATGCAAGTCTATGGATGCGTCACAATGTCCTTTACATTGCGTTTTGGGTATTTAAAAATGTGTCCGTTAGATGGACTCACCTAGTGCAATGTGAACCCAGCCAAGAATGGTTTCACACAAAGCTTTTTCTAGTACAACGCCACTGCAATTTTTGAGCCAAATCCAGGAGTGGATGCAGTAAGAAGAAGAAATCCTTCACTTGTTTTTGTGTGAGGTTGTAGCATCATTGTCTTCGTACATTTCTGATGTAGACGTTCTTCACCATTTCTCATCATTAGTTTATTAAGAGAATGAATACCTACTGAGCAGTGGTGTCTTTTTTTTCAATAGTACAATCCTTATAAAAATGGCTTGTGCATATATTAGAGAAATAAAAACCAACTAATTTCTTCCAAATCACATCTCTTCATTCTCAGACACGAAACACCAGTTAATTGAATTACTTGGCCTAATTACAGGTTATTAAAAGGAAAACAAGCTGTGGATGGATCATTGCTGAGCAGAGACCAAACAGAAGGCAATCTGAAGTCGCAGAGCAGCTCTGCTTTCAGCAAAGTGCAGAGTGGGTAGAACTGAGGGCACATTACTAGGTGCAACGAAGAGCTGTACGTTTAGTATGAGGGCGAATGAGTCATCTGATTCCCACTTAGGAATTTCAGGGGAAGCTATGATTTGAAGATTTTAGAGCACAGAGTGTACAGAGCGGCTCCATCATTAATAATACCTTAGTAAATAATAATATATTTATCAAAGCTTGACATTTTTGACATGGGAGTCAGTGGTGCAATAAGTCCTCTTGTGTCTGACTCATTACAGGCCCTCCTGCGGTATGATTACAGGAAAACATTTCCATGCTCCAAAGCCTCTTGGAAATTTCAGCTTCATGTTTTCTACTCTCATATTTCTTTCTTAAAGCAAAAATTTGGGCAAACCAAAGTACAATGTGTGTAGCATCATCAGGCCTCGTTCAGATCTCAGCTTTTCACTATACGTTTAACTTACATGTTATTTCCAGTATTTTCAAAGATAAAACAAGCACCCATTATAAATGATCCATCACCATATTTGTATATACAGTACACAGCAAAAGTTTGGACACACCTTCTCATTCAAAGATTTTTCTGTATTTTCATGACTATGAAAATTGTAGAATCACACTGAAGGCATCAAAACTATGAATTAACACATGTGGAATTATACATTACACTTTACAAAAAAAGTGTGAAACAACTGAAAATATGTCTTATATTCTAGGTTCTTCAAAGTAGCCACCTTTTGCTTTGATTACTGCTTTGCACACAGAAAAGGTGAACGGATGGACTCTACATGCCTGGTTTCCACCGTGAAGCATGGAGGAGGTGGTGTGATGATGTGGGGGTGCTTTGCTGGTGACAATGTTGGGGATTTATTCAAAATTGAAGGCATAGTGAACCAGCATGGCTACCACAGCATCTTGCAGCGGCATGCTATTCCATGCGGTTTGCGTTTAGTTGGACAATCATTTATTTTTCAACAGGACAATGACCCCAAACACACCTCCAGGCTGTGTAAGGGCTATTTGACCAAGAAGGAGAGTGATGGGGTGCTACGCCAGATGACCTGGCCTCCACAGTCACCAGACCTGAACCCAATCGAGATGGTTTGGGGTGAGCTGGAACGCTCACCACTTCAATTTTGAATAAATCCCCAACAGTGTCACCAGCAAAGCACCCCCACACCATCACACCACCTCCTCCATGCTTCATGGTGGGAACTAGGCATGTAGAGTCCATCCGTTCACCTTTTCTGCGTGCAAAGCAGTAATCAAAGCAAAAGGTGGCTACTTTGAAGAACCTAGAATATAAGACATATTTTCAGTCGTTTCACACTTTTTTGTAAAGTGTAATGTATAATTCCACATGTGTTAATTCATAGTTTTGATGCCTTCAGTGTGATTCTACAATTTTCATAGCCATGAAAATACAGAAAAATCTTTGAATGAGAAGGTGTGTCCAAACTTTTGGTCTGTACTGTACATACATAAGTATTGTAGGATTATTTATGAAATATGAAATATAATTTATTTAACCCCTCTCTGACATTAAACGTACTATCCCGTCCATGAAACCCGTGCCAATCTGACATGGACGGGATAGTACGTCATAGGCGATTAGCTGCGCTCCCGGAGGGAGCGCAGCTAATCGCTGCCGGGTGTCAGCTGATTATCACAGCTGACACCCGTGACTGTGTGTCAGGAGCGGTCACGGACCGCTCCGGCACATTAACCCCTAGCACACCGCGATCAAACATGATCGCGGTGTTACTGGGGGCACAGGGAAGCATTGCGCAGGGAGGGGGCTCCCTGCGCGCCCCCTGAGACCCTCAGACCAGCGCGATGTGATCGCGCTGTTCTGAGGGCTTCCTCCTTCCCAGGACCCGGATCCAAGATGGCGCCGGGGTCCTGGAGGGAGGCGGCTTCCTCAGTGCTGCTGAGAGCAGGCACTGAGAAGCCTGCAGCTATGCCTGTGCGATCGCTGGTGTGACAGAGTGCTGTGCACACTGCCACACCAGCGATCTGATAAAATACAGTGATGTCCCACCCTGGGACAAAGTAAAAAAGTGAAAAAAAATAAAAATAAACATGTTTTAAAAAAAAATCCAAAATAAATAAAAAAAAAAAAAAAATATTCCCCAATAAATTCATTTCTTCCTGTAAATAAAAAAAACAAAACAATAAAAGTACACATATTTGGTATCACCGCGTCCGTAACGACCCCCCCTATAAAACTGTCCCACTAGTTAACCCTTTAGTGAACCCCTTAAAAAAAAAAAAAACAAAGCAAAAAATCAATGCTTTATCATCATACCGCCGAACATAAAGTGGAATAACACGCGATCAAAAAGACCGATATAAATAAACATGGTACCGCTGAAAACGTCATCTTGTCCCGCAAAAAAAAGAGCTGCCATACAGCATCATCAGCGAAAAAATAAAAAAGTTATAGCTCGCAGAATTAAAGCGATGCAAAAATAATTATTTTTCATATAAATTTTTTTTTCTATAAAAGCACCAAAACATAAAAAAAGATATAAATGAGGTATCGCCATAATCGTACTGACCCAAAGAATAAAACTGCTTTATCATTTTACCACACGCGGAACGATAAAAACGCCTCCCCAAAAGAAAATCATGAATTGCTGATTTTTGTTCATTCTAACCTCCAAAAATTGAAATAAAAAGCGATCAAAAAATGTCACGTGCTCAAAAATGGTACCAATAAAAATGTCAACTCGTACCGCAAAAATAAGACCTCACATGACTCTGTGGGCCAAAATATGCAAAAATTATAGCTCTCAAAATGTGGCGATGCAAAAAACTATTTTTTGCAATAAAAAGCGTCTTTTAGCGTGACAGCTGCCAATCATAAAAACCCGCTATAAATGGTAAATCAAACCCCCTTTATCACCCCCTTAGTTAGGGAAAAATAATAAAATAAAAAAAAATGTATTTATTTCCATTTTCCCATTAGGGTTAGGGTTGCGGCTAAAGTTAGGGTTAGGGTTGGCGCTAAAGTTAGGATTAGGGTTAGGGTTGGGATTAGGGGTGTGTTAGGGTTAGGTTTGTGGTTAGGGTTGGGACTAGGGTTAGGGGGTGTGTTGGGGTTAGGGTTGGAGTTAGAATTGGGGGGTTTCCGCTGTTTAGGCACATCAGGGGGCTCTCCAAATGTGACATGGCATCTGATCTCAATTCCAGCCAATTCTGCGTTGAAAAAGTCAAACGGTGCTCCTTCACTTTTGAGCTCTGCCATGCGTCCAAACAGTAGTTTATTCCCACATATGGGGTATCAGCGTACTCTGGACCCCAAGCGTTATTGTGCAATTTGTCCTATTTCTTCTGTTACCCTTGGGAAAATAAAAAACTGGGGGCGAAAATATCATTTTTTGTAAAAAAAAAATGATTTTTTTGTTTTTATGGCTGTACATTATAAACTTCTGTGAAGCACTTGGGGCTTAATAGCGCTCACCACACATCTAGATAAGTTCCTTGTGGGGTCTATTTTCCAAAATGGGGTCACTTGTTGGGGATTTCCACTGTTTAGACGCATCAGGGGCTCTCCAAATGCGACATGACGCCCCCAGACCATTCCATCAAAGTCTGCAATCCAAAACGTCACTACTTCCCTTCCGAGCCCCTACTGTGTACCCATACAGTAGTTTTCTCCCACATATTGGGTATCAGCGTACTCAGGACAAATTGGACAACAACTTTTGGGGTCCAATTTCTCCTGTTACCCTTGTGAAAATAAAATATTGGAGCGAAAAAATAATTTTTGCAAAAAAAAAAAAAAAGATTTTTTATTTTTACGGCTGTGCGTTATAATCTTCTGTGAAGCACTTCGGGGTTCAAAGTGCTCACACCACATCTAGATAAGTTCCTTGTGGGGTCTATTTCCAAAATGGGGTCACTTGTGGGGGGTTTCCACTGTTTAGGTGCATCAGGGGGCTCTCCAAATGCGACATGACGCCCCCAGACCTTTCCATCAAAGTCTGCAATCAAAACGTCACTACTTCCCTTCCGAGCCCTGACGTGCGCCCATACAGTAGTTTTCTCCCACATATTGGGTATTAGCGTACTCAGGACAAATTGGACAACAACTTTTGGGGTCCAATTTCCCCTGTTAGCCTTGTGAAAATAAAATGTTGGGGGCGAAAAAAATCATTTTTTGTAAAAAAAAAGGATTTTTTATTTTTACGGCTGTACGTTTAAACTTCTGTGAAGCATTCGGGGTCAAAGTGCCACCACACATCTAGATAAGTTCCCTTTTGGGGTCTAATTGCCAAAATGGGGTCACTTGTGGGGGTTTCCACTGTTTAGGTGCATCAGGGGCTCCCCAAAATTTGCGACATGACGCCCCAGCCATTCCATCCAAAGTCTGCAATCCAAAACGTCACTACTTCCCTTCCGAGCCCCGACGTGTGCCCATACAGTAGTTTTCGCCCACATATTGGGTATCAGCGTACTCAGCACAAATTGGACAACAACTTTTGGGTTCCAATTTCTTCTGTTACCCTTGTGAAAATAAAATATTGGGGGCGGAAAAAAAAAAAATCATTTTTGTAAAAAAAAAAGGATTTTTTATTTTACGGCTGTACGTTATAAACTTTAGTGAAACACCTGGGGGTTCAAAGTTCTCACCACACATCTAGATAAGTTCCTTGAGGGGTCTATTTTCCCAAAATGGTGTCATTTATGCTGGTTTCCACTGTTTAGGCAGATCAGGAGCTCTCCAAAAACGACATGGCGTCAGCCAATTCTGCGTTGAAAAAGTGAGCGGCGCTCCTTTCCTTCCAAGCTCTGCCATGCACCCAAACAGTGGTTTACTCCCACCATATGGGGTATCAGCGCACTCAGGACAAATTGCACAATAACTTTTTGAGTCTTGTTACCTTGGAAAAAAAATAAAAATTTTGGGGTGAAAAGATCTTTTTTGTGGAAAAAATATGATTTTTAAATTTTATGGCTCTACGTTATAAACTTGTGTGAAACATTGGGGGGTTCAAATTGCTCACCAAAGATCTAGATAAGTTCCTTAGGGGGTCTAGTTTCCCAAATGGGGTCATTTTGGGGGGTTCCACTGTTTAGGCACATCAGGGGCTCTCAAATGCAACATGGATCCAATCTCAATTCCAGCCAATTTTGGTTGGAAAAGTCAAATGGTGCTCCTTCCCTTCCGAGCTCTGCCGTGGCCCAAAACAGTGGTTCCCCCCCACATATTGGGTATAAGCTGTTATGTTTCGGTTAGCTGAGGAGTGCAGGTAAAAAAAGGCAATCACCAGAGCAGTTGGAATTATGGGATTGCAGTAACCCTGATAACCACCCCAACTAGAGGCAGCCGTGGAGCGTTCCTACGTTGGTCCTAGACGCCTCGTCACAGCCTGAGAAACTAACTACACCTAAAGATAAAAATAGGAAAGCTATTGCCCGGAGCAGAACCCCAAAGATAATAGAAGCCCCCAAACATGTAATGGCGGTTAGACAAGAGGAAATACTGACACAGAAAGAAAAGAATGAGCAAACGTGGGGCCAAACTATCTAAATAGAAAAGGACAGGAAGGGTACTTACTGCAAACCCAGAAAACCCTGAAAACACCAACTCTATAATTTCAAAATCACCTGAGATCACACGACCTTACCACCTAAATTAGCTCTCTGGTGTAACAAAATAAAAACAGCAGCCACTGAAAAAAACTGGAAAAAGCAAAAGAACAAAACTCAGTGGCTGAACTAAACTGAGAAGGCAGAAGCCCCCGGAGGGGACCCAGAAGGCCCCAAAGAAGTGCAGGACAAAAATGCAAAAATATAGCAACAACACAAAAGAAGAAAAAATTCTTATTGGTAGCAGGGATGCAGACACGACAAGCAGGCTACAAGGGAAACTGGATGAAGGATTCAGGGCCAGAACAATTGATCACGGCAACCCTATGGAAAATGACTCCCTTATATAAGACAGTCAGTAACACTGATTCCCAGTCTCACAATCTTCATAGTTACGCTTGTAAACCACCAGAGGGAGCTCTGTCAGAACTCATCTCAACCATTCAAAACAGTACCCCCCCCTTGAGGAGGGGTCCACCGAACCTCATTTGAGCACAGGTCGGTCAGGATGAGTTCTATGATACGGCACGGATAAGTCTCTAGCATGGATGTCCGAAGACAACACCCAAGAATTGTCTTCCTGACCATACTCTCCATTTAACCAAATTATGGGTTTCGTCTAGAAAAACGAGAATCCAATATTTTTCAACCACATACTCAGATTGCCCTCTACCAAAACAGGGTCAGGGGCACAGTAGCAGGAACCACTGGCTCAACAAACTCTTCACAAGGACTTGTGGAACACGTTATGGATCTTAAATGTCCCTGGAAGAAGCAAACGAAAAAAAAAGGATTATAATCTCCTTGATCTTATAAGGTCCAATGAAACCCTAGGTTAAATTTAGGGATGCTACTCTATAGGATATTCTTTGAGGACAAACCGCCAGTCCCCACTTTAAAGGGGCCATCAGTCCTTGCCGGTTAGAAAAACCGCTGGGCCTTTCCCTGAAAGGGGAAACCCTCCACTACCTGGTCCCAAATCTGTTGCATACGCTAACAACAGAGTCAACACTGGACAGACAGAGCTTCCGTCTGTCTGAAGAAAATGAGGGTGAAAACCAGAATTACGAAAAACGGGCATAAAGTGGCGAGCTAGCCTATTATTAAGAGAAACTCAGCCAAAGGCAAAAAAGAGACCAGTCATCTGATAGCAGACCAAAGCTCTTAGATAAGTCTTATTTGGTTTGTTCTCTCAGTTTGACCATTGGTTGGGATGAAATGCCGAGGAGAAAGACAATTGAACAAGTTTAGAAAAAAAGTCCTCCAAAAATCTGGAAAAAAACTGGACTCCTCTGTCAGAAAATGTTCTCGGAATGCCGTGTAAAAAAAACCCGTGCTGAAGAAAACGGCAAATTCAGAGGAGGAAGGCAATTAGGTAATGGCACAAGTGTATCATTTTGGAAAACCTATCACAAATTACCCGATGGTGGTATTCCTGGGAAAAACAGGAAGATGGAATGAAACCATAGAGTATGGGTCCAGGTTCTTGGGCACAGGCTGGCATAAAAAATAGAGCGAGAGAAGGCTTGGAGCGAGAGCAAGTCCCGCAGGACGCACAAATTCCCTGAATCGCGGACAAGGTTGGCCGACAAAAGGACCCCGTAACCAAGTCTTGGTAAAAAATCCGGAGCCCGCCAATGGGAACAATGAATCTCAGACATCACACTCTTTTTCCCTTGGTCCGGGCAAAAAATTTTTTCCAACAGGGCAGCGCTCGGGCCTATCCCCTCTGAACCCCCTCGAGAAGTCCAAAATGGGCGAGTGGGGAAAGAACTACACCCTCTTTCAAATTAACAGAAGGATCAGATAACTAAGGGGTCCCAAGGAAAAACTCCTCGGAGGGCATCCGCCTTAACATTCTTAGTGCCAGGAAGAAAGGAAACCACAAAATTAAAAGTGTGAAAACAAGGCCCCCTGGCCTGTTGGATTGAGTGTTGGAGTTCCGATAGACCGATTCTTTGGTCGTTAAGGACCCACCGATGTTTGGCTCCCTCAGCCAATGTCTCCACTCTTCAAAAGCCCCTTCATGGCCAAACTCCCGTTAACCACGTTATAATTAGTTAAGTAGGAGAAATTTTTCGAAAGAAAAAGGCAAAGGGGTTTTCTTTTAGAGGTCTCTGGATCTTTTTGGGACAAAACGGCACTGCCCCAATTTAGGGCCAACCTCCCTGAAATGGCAGAGAAAAATCAGGCTGCCGTAGAACAGGAGAGAAGTGAATTTGTTATGTTCCTGAAAGAGGACTGCCTCAGGAGGCCAATTACCACATCAGAACCTTTTGGTTTAAATCGTTAATGGTTTAACAATAACCGAGAAATTACCAATAAATTTCGATAAAAAATTGGCAAAACCCAAAAAAATTTGAAGGCCTTTAATAAGTAGGTTGGACCCAATACAGATGGCCGAACTTGACCGGGTCCATTTCAATAAAAAGATGGGACAAAATGAATCCCAGAAATGGATCTTCTGTACGCCAAAAAGAAACTTTGATCCTTCACTACAGGCTTATCCTAAAATTGGAACACAGTCCCCAACTGTTTCACATGAGAGTCCCAGTATTAGAAAAAATCAAGATTCTCCAAAAAAAACAATCAAAATTTGTCCACAAAATCCCTGAAAAGTCATTTCTGAAGGACTAGAAGACGGAAGGGGATTAGTGGCCAAAGGGTCACCGGGTACTCAAAATGCCTTCGGGGTTTGAATGCCGTCTTCATTTCATCCCCGGCTTAATGGAAAAGGTTATACGCCCCTGAGGTCAAGTTGGTTAAACCAAGTAGGTTTTTTTACCCTGGAAAAGGTCAGAAATCAAGGGTAACGGGTTTGATTTTACGTAATTTGTTAAGAGACGATAATCAATAAACGGCTTAATGAATTTTTTTGGCCAAAAGAAAAAACCGGGGACCTAAGGGTGAAAGAGGATGGTCTGTTGACCTTTTCCAAGTTCCTTGATATAAGACCGCCTAGCGTTGTTCGGTACAGACAAGAAAAAGGCGACCTTTGGGAATTTACTACCGGCCTAATTCAATAGGGTATAGTCCTTGGGGAGGTAAGGTGCAGATTTATTTCCTAAACACATCAGAAAAATCAAACAAAAAGTCGGAACATCCTGAGGGGGGGAGGCAGAAAATACAGGGTGTTGGTATTTAAACATTGAGCCCAACTGGTTACGAAAGTTTCAATCCAAAACAGGGATTATGGATGTAACCAAGGGAAACCCGCACGATAATGTATGAGTTATATAGAACCAAAAATTTGCAGCATCCTGGTGATCAGGTTAACCCTCTTATTCCGGTAGAAAAACTGGGGTTATTCTAAGCCAAAGGGTAGAATCGTCCCCAGAAAGGGGGAATAGATTTGTGGGGTTAAGGGAAAACAAGTTTGAAAATTCATAATCCATCAGGTTATAGCTGCTCCAGTAACGAAAGCCTGAGCAGAAAATGAGGACGAGAGATATCAGGTGCAGTTTAAATAAAAACTTAGTTGAACATACCCAAGACAACTGAGGTGCAAAACGTCCCCCGTTAGGGAGTGAAATAGATGAGAGGCATCACCCAGTAGAAAATAACCTATTGCGCTTTCGAAACTATGCGCTGGGGCCCAGACACCACTCATACATGCATGGGCTCAGAAGCTGGTCAAAAGGCAACACCATCACGCATACTTCTCCGCTCCGCAAAGTTGTCAATTTGAATCGCTAATGAAATAGAATATTGAGACCAGAGGGGCAGGGAATCCCCCACAACCCCCTTTTTTCACTATCGACAGACCTTCCGGAAAAGGGCCGCCAAAGCGTCGTTTTCCATTTGGCAGGTGCCACTAGGAATTTGACGTATAAATCGGTCATCAAACCCCCTGATTTAATGCCACAAGTTTTCGCTTGATCAGTGAATTAGGCTCATGTACAATAAACCCCAAAGCTGAAAAAAATGCTCAACATCACTCAAAAACAGGATCCCAGGTATCAGGGAAAAAGCCAATCTGAGGATCGCGCGCGGAGAGAGATGATAATTTGAATGTGCGCTGGTTTCCTGAGGACTTGATTTTGGCAAAAAAAACAATTTCAATTATTTTTGAAATTCTGAAACTTAGTCGACCCCCCTAAAAAAAAAATCTGGATGGGGTCCTAGGTTCCAAAAGGCAACCGCAAGTTAGATAGCAATACTCTGAACCTCAAGTGGCAAGCTGATCCACACGGAGACAATGGCAAACTATTGGGAGAAAAATCCTCCCAGCACCCGAGAACGAGGGAAAAAAAAAATAAAAAATAAAAATGCAACAAAAGAAAAATATCTTGACAACTTGAAACCTTTTTTATACAATATTTTTTTCCCTTTGTGGTACCATACATTTCAATTTTTAGGCCGGTGATATGTTATTTTCGGTAGTGAGGAGTGAGGTAAAAAAGGAATCACCAGAGCAGTTGGAATCTATGGGATTGCAGTCCCTGAAACCCCAAATAGAGGCAGCGTGGAGGTTCCTACGTTGGTCCTAGACGCCTCGTCAAGCCTGAGAAATAACTAACCAAAGATAGAAATAGGAAGTATTGCCGGAGCAGAACCCAAAGATAATAGAAAGCCCCAAAATGTAATGGCGGTTAGCAAGAGGAAATACTGACACAGAAAGAAAATAGAATGAGCAAACGGGGGCCCAAATATTAAATAGAAAAGGAAGGAAGGGTATTACCAATCCAAGAAAACCCGAAAACCCCCACTTATAATTTCAAAATACTGAGATACAGACCTCTACCACCTAAATTAGCTCTTGGTGTAAAAATAAAAACGCAGCCACTGAAAAAATGGAAAAAGCAAAAGAACAAAACTCAGTGGTTGAACTAAACTGGAAGGGAAAAGAAGCCCCCGGAGGGGAAAGAAGGCCCCCAAAGAAGTGAGGACAAAAGCAAAAATATAGCAACAACACAAAAGAAGAAAAATTCTTATCTGGTAGCAGGGATGCAGAAGGAACAGAGGTAAAGGGGGAAACTGGAATGAAGGATTAGACCAGAAACAATTGATCACCGCAACCCTGATGGGAAAATGATCCCTTTTAAGACCAGTCAGTAAAACCTGATTTCAAGTCCTCAAATCTTATAGTACTTTGTAACCACCGAGGGGCCTCTGCTCAGAAATCATCTCAAACCATTAAACAATAAGCGTATCGGACAAATTGGACAACAACTTTTGTGGTCCAATTTTCTGTACCTTGGGAAAATAAAAAAATTATGTATAAAAGATAATTTTTGTGGGAAAAAAATTAGGTTTTTTTTTTCATGCCGGGGGTTAATAAAACTTGTGTGAAAACACTTGGGGGTTCAAAGTGCTCACCCAAAGATTTAGTAAGTGCAATGGAACTTGACCCCCTCAATAGATAAGTGCAAAGGAAAAATGACCCCATATTGTTTGCATTCCAAAACGTTAGCTTCTTTCCAGCCTGCCGTGCCCCAAACAGTTTCCCCCCCATATGGGGTATCAGGTACTCGGACAAATTGGACAACAACTTTGGGGTCCAATTTCCTTGGGAAATTCAAATTTGGGGACTAAAAAAAATCATTTTTGTGGAATTTTTTTTTTTTTTTCACACCCAGGCATTTAAACTTTTGTGAAAAATTGGGGGTTCAAAGTGCCACAAAATCAGATAAGTACCTTGGGGGTTAGTTTCCAAAATGGTGTACTTGTGGGAGTTTCCACTGTTAGGGCATAGAGGTTCTCCAAAAGCGACGGGTCCAATCTCAATTCCAGCCAATTTTGTTTGAAAAAGTTCAAAACGGGCTCCTTCCCCTTATGAGCTTGCCGTTGTGCCCAAAAGGGTTTTCCCCACATATTGGGTATTAGGTATCGGGAGAAATTGCTAACAACCTTATCTGCATTTTCTCCTTTTACCCTTGTGAAAATAAAAAAAGTTTGTAAAAGATATTTTTGTGGCTAAAAAGTTAAAATTATTTTTTCCCTTCCAGTTGCTTAGCTCCTGTGAAGCCCGAAGGGTTATTAAACTTCTTGATGTGGTTTGAGTACTTGAGGGGTGCAGGTTTTTAGAATGGTGTCACTTTTGGGTATTTTTGCCATTAGACCCCTCAAAGTGACTTTCAAATGTGAGGTGGTCCTAAAAAAAATGGCTTTGTAAATTTTGTTGTAAAATGAGAAATCGCTGGTCAACTTTTAACCCTTATAACTTCTAAACAAAAAAAAATTTGGTTCCAAAATTGTGCTGATGTTAAAAGTAGACTGTGGGAAATGTTATTTCTTAATATTTTGGTGACATATTTCTCTGTTTTAAGGGATAAAATTCAAAGTTTGAAAATTGCAAATTTTAAAAATTTTCACATATTTGCGTTTTTTTCAAAAAAAAAGCAAGTTTATCGAATAAATTTTTTACTTATAACGTGAAGTACAATTGTCACGAGAAAACAATCTAGAATCGTGAATATCCGTTGAAGCGTTCCAGAGTTTAATTTCATAAGAGACAGTGGTCAAAATTGTAAAAATTGGCCCGGTCATTAACGTGCAAACCCCCTTGGGGGTGAAGGGGTTAATATGTGTTTAGTTGATAAAATCTTACGTGCCTCACGTATTTTTCATACAGGTCTTAGTGGTTTTTGTTTGTAACTTGATTTTTTTTAATACAATAAAAATAATTATTTTTTGTTCTATTGGATTGATGGCAATAATTGTATATCCAAGGTATAGCATAGGGTATAAGCATCCATTAAAGTCTATGGGGCTGTTCACACGTATTTAGCTCTTTGTGACACAAGCGTCTGAGATTAAAAAAGAGGCTAAATGTCCATTTCTCATTCGAGTCATGGAAATTTACCAAAGTTAATGGTCCATGTGAAAAAAATGGATACAACAGGGAGCCATCCTTATGTCATTTGTGTAATGTTCATTTTGTTTATTGTTCAATGGATGGGAGAAGCTGGGAAATGTTTTTTCAGACAAGCAAAACAGATGTCAAAATACATCATGTTCAAAAAAATGGCTGTAAGTTGGATAAACACAAAATCAGTCCATTTTTTGACATACGGAAAAATATTGACGTCCTAAATGAGACTTAAAAAAGTACTACCATCAAATTTTTTATCCTCTTAATACATTGCAATCACATATTATTTTAGCACTGTGTACTTACAATTGCTCATTTTGCCTTTCTACCTAGCTAATTCTTCTCTTTTCTATGATCTATGTAGTAACAGGAAATATCTTGTCCCTGCATTTGTCATTCTCCTCTTCCACTCTGACCCAGCTGCTCCCTCCTTCCCCTGCCAGGGACTTTTGCAGTGACTCATGACTCATATATGGAAAAATTGACCTCCTATTTCTACATTAAAGCTTAGAAGGATTCAGCCAGTCGTTTTTAATCATGTGATGTCATGACCTAATGGAAAAAGAAGAATTTACTGGGTAGAAGAGAAAAAATTAGCAATTATAAGTACACAGTGCTATACAATATGATTGCAATATATTATGAGGATAAAAATGTTGTGGGAGGAGGGCTTCATTAATCAGCACCAAGTTAAATTTCACTTATGGCAATGTTTCGGTTTCCTGTCCTAACTATACTTGGTTTCACCAGTTCATATACCCTATTTTTTTGATAACCAAGCTCTACAAACAACCCTACATATAGCAACAGAATTTTGGGCATGCTCCAAACAACTACAGGATTTTTTGTATGTACAGTATAGTTCCAACAAAACATCTACAATAGTGCACGCAGGCTTTATAACGACTTTATGTACATATATGTGCTGGAAGCCACAATGGCTTCATGTACAGGGCTCTACACGAGTCTCAGCCCTCAGGGTGATATCACTTGCAGCACATTTGTTAAAGAAATTTCTACAACTGAACATCTGCTTTAGGCTTTATTCACACATAATACTCATTTGTGTTGTGTCTGTTTTAAGATGGACAGCACACTGTCCCAACTAGATCCATTAAACTCACCAGCTATGTGCACACGTTTGTAATCCAAAACCCGGAGTGGGTGATAAATACAGAAGTGGTGACGTGTTTCTATTATACTTTTCTTCTGATTGTCCCACTCATGGTGTTTGCTTACTAATATTGGAGTTAAAAACACTGACCAATTCCTGATTGTGTGCACGTAGCCTAAGGGCGTATTCACACATCAATATTTAGTCAGTATTTTGCATCTGTGTTTGTATGCCAAAGCCACAGAAGTGGAACTTGCAGAGTTCTACTACTGATGAAAAATACTGATGTATGAATAAAAACTTTTTCTCATCCATTTATGTGGATCAGCATCTGCAAGGAGTTTGTATGTATAAGGCGGCCAGGGTGGTAGTCGTGGCAACGAGTTGTAGTGTTCCCACACCCTGGCACCTCACAGAAAAATGCACAGTCCTTTCTGTTGTTTGTGCGATGTGTGCAGCAGAGTACTCGCTGTCACTGCCAGGTTGCTCTCAGGCTCTGTCACTCAGACTTCAAAAAACATTTCAGAGTCACAAGTCTTTTCAAACAACAAACTTTACTGGACAGCAGTACGTCATCACATGGGCAGCGCACAGCAAACACAGAGTCATCTTCAGATCTGTCCCTGCCATCCTGACAGGCTTTATCTTCTCCTTCAGCTTCCCTTTCCTGGCAAGCTCATCTATCTCTCTGGACAGTCCGTGTCCCACTTGTATCCCTGGACAATCCATGTCCCTACTGTATCCTTGAACAATCCGTGTTCCATCTGTGATTTGGACGTCCGTGTCCATTTGTGCCTCTCCTGTCACCAGCTCCCTGTCAGCCCCTGTCCGATTCCAATAGGGAAAGGTGCCGGAAATGCCATCTCAGCTGCTCCCAACCCTGTCTTAGACTATGGCTCCTGCTTGGGGATGATCCTGTTCGACTGGTGCTCGTCGGCACTCTTCTCCAACCTGAAGTCCATTACTGCGACAATAGCTTTATCACCACGGCCTGCAATACTCTGCTCCATACTGCTCACATGGCCTGCCTTTGGCAGGCTACCTGGGCTTCTGCTCTCATCAGGAAGTATCCTGATTATACTTCCCTGCTCTGTGCTGCCCCTCCCATTAACTTAACCCTGTGCTGCTATCTCCTACTCTATTCTATGCTGTCCTCCTCACTAATGTTCCTCCCTCTATTCTATCCCACTATTGTCCTATACTATCTAAGTTCCTATTCTAGCCCTAATCCTATAAACAGTACATTCACATTATAATACATGACATCACAGTATATGAACATTAATAAACAGTGAGGTGTAGAGTTGAGCGATACTTTCCGATATCCAAAAATATCGGATCGGAATGGTATCGCCGATATCACTAAATATCGGAGATACCCGATTCCGATACCGGAAGTCCCATGTAAGTCTATGGGAACAAAATATCGCAACTAAAAAAACACTTTCTTTCCTTGTAAACACAAAATATACACACATAGAATACATATATATATATATATATATATATATATACATGTCATTGTGACATATATATATACATATATTTATAGTTTATACACTTCTACATAGTATAATAGCCTCTGATTCAATTGCCGGGTAAAGCCGGCATTTGTGAAAAGACAGAAGCCCCCGAGGGTCCAGTCGCCACAGAGATGTTGCATCGCACCCAGCGGTGTGACAACTTACTCTCAGGTAAGGAGGAAACACCCCATTGACTCCAACCACTGCATTCAACAGTACACTATGCCAGCTGAGTGTAGGCGGACCCAATGGGATGGTCTAGCTCAGGCTGGTTAGAACAGGGTGTAGCTAGTTGGATGGGAGGGGTTGAGGCAGCCTTATGCTGCATGTCTTTGTAGTAAGAATTGTTTCCTTTCCTGCTTTCTTACTACGTCGCATACTCCACTCTGCTACATCACTCTGCACCATTGCTCTATCTCACATCTATCTGCCCTGGAAGGATACCGTCTTACCTGTAGAAGACTTATCACCTAGCTGCACTACACCATCCCTGCCAGAGGACCTGCACAGCAGCGCTGGTCACCCTGACCAGGTACTACAGGTGGCGTCACGACAAACTACACAAACATTCTATCATCCCCTGGAAATATCCCACATTCCAGTGAGCGACCAGGGCATGGACATAGCTGTGCTACCCATCACATCCCCCATAGAAGTCGACGGGCTTGGTGCCGAGTACCCCCAAAACCTGTGGCTCTGTGCGACTCAACTTTGGCGTCACGAACAGGATTCAGAAGCTCGCTATAAGCGAGTCCTGTGTGCCTTAATTGAACTGTTTTTTTGCTTGAGAATTGCAAAAATCATCATAGACTGTATTTGCCATTTTTCCGTCATATCTGCGCCACGAGGCACAGGTGAAGAATAAGGGCGTGCTCTCGTGGGCGTACACTCACTCCGTGGCGCGAAAACGATGTCCGCCCACTCTAAATGTTACTGCAATGTAAGATCGTGCCCACAGCTCTGGAGTTCCGCCTCCTCATCCTCCTCAGTGGGCGGAAACGAACGCGAAGGTCCCGCCTCCCTACAAAAGATGGCGCCTCTCCTGATGCTAATGACACATGTGACTTGGCAGAGATGGCGAACGGACGTGAGCAGAAGTGGGAAGGGATGGAGGAGTCAGAGCTCTCCCCCCACGGAAGCGACCCGATCGCCACGGAGCCACCGTTTGGCACCCGGCCTGGAAACCCTCCTACGCTGGAAGAAGCGGAGGATACCCTGATAGACCTGGCCCGGCACCGGGAGGAGGTCGCCAGGATGGAAGCGAGCTGGCGGGCCCTAAAACTACACTTGGAGCGGCGCCAATCCCTCTTACCCCCTGAAGTGTCTGTACCGGAAGGTGAGGCACCCGTTCCAGTAGAGGAGGCCGTGCGGGCATCCAGCCCTTGCAATCTGAACCGGTTGACAGTATCTCAGTGGAGGCACCCGTTCCAGTAGAGGAGGCCGTGCGGGCATCCCAGCCCTTGCAATCTGAACCGGTTGACAGTATCTCAGTGGAGGCACCCGTTCCAGTAGAGGAGGCCATGCGGGCATCCCAGCCCTTGCAATCTGAACCGGTTGCCAGTATCACAGTGGAGGCACCCGTTCCTGCAGAAAACGCCGCACCAGCACCCCAGATCCCGCTGTCTGCCCCCGTCGCTGAGGCAGAAGAAGCGACACCAGTCCTCATGGAGGAGGCCGCGCAGGCACCATAGCTCTACCTGCCTGTACCGGAGCCCCGACCGTCATCTGTTCCAGAGCCGGCTGCTTCCGCCACAGGTGAGCGCCGCCAGGACTGGCGGGCGCCAGGAGAGCTGCCGCAAACCGGACATCGTAATCTGGCATTTGATGGTGGAAACATGGAGCTGCTGGTGGAGGAGAATTACAACCGGCGTCAGGAGGAAGAGTGGAGACGTCGGGAGCGGGAAGCAGAGCGACAAAGGGAGCAGCGAGAATCCCAAAAGCTTCGGCAACGTCACCTGGAGAAGGACCTGGCAGAGAAGGCACGTATGAGAAAGGATAAAAGTACGCTGAGGGAGCCGCGGCGTAAGGGTGCAGTACGGAACTTTAAGTTAAAAGGTGGTTGGGGCTTCATCCAGGAGCCTGGACTTAGAATCATAGAATCATAGACTTTATTTAGAAGTCTTTGTAACCTGGTGGGACGTGGAGGCTCACCTCCCAGAAGGACACCCGGGGAGGGACCTGTTGGCAGGAGACTTGGTGACTTACACCCGACACTGGGGTTACAATGGATGGTACGCCCTAAATGTTACCAGGTGCGACCCCTACTCCCAGAGTGTCAGGAAACTGACAGACCCTCCGAGCCTTCAGCCTCCCCCAACCAGGCCTCTGCACAAGTGCCCACCCCATGCCGTAAATCTCCCCAGCCTCCCTCAGTGGTCTCCTCAGCAGCCCCAGCTATGGACATGATAATGATAGCTGGCCCGTACCCGGCGCCTGTTAGGCCCCCTGGGGTTCGTACAGTCCGGGACATAGGGTTCCAGACCCGGAGGGAGACGAAAGAGGTGGCCACACAGACCCAGATAGCGGGTCACGACGTAACTGTACAGGCCACACGACGTCATCAGGTCTGGGTGGACCCTCCTGTCACGGATGTTTGGCAAGCTCCAGAAGAGTACCAGGTGGTACCTGTAAGAGGCCAGCCAAAGAAGTCTAAATAACCCGGACAGGGTCTCTGTATGTAAATCGTTAAATTATTGATGTACCCGGACGGGTGAATGTTCATAAAAAGAAGTTTATTGTTGCCTTAATATACCCATGTTGGGTAATGGTTTGATGTACCTGGACGGGTGAATGTTCAGAAGAACAAGTTTATTGTTGCCTTTATATACCCAGGTTGGGTAATGGTGTTTCAATGTAATCAAAATGTTGAACTTTGAAGCCATGAACTGTACTGGCTCACAAACTTTTCTGTAAATAGTTGGCACTTCGGTGCTCCATCTTGGTTTTACAAAAAACTTAACTGTGCACTATTTTCAACTACCTCAGAAACTAAAAACCCGTTTGGTGTGGCCGAAAGTGAGGTCTGCTCAAGGAAAGACTTGCAGCCCACCCAAGACCACAGTTGGAGGTTTGGAGCGGGTCCTCCACAAGCATAAGTAAAGGACACTGTGAAGTTACCCCGGTGGGGGTAGTCCTAAGAAGTCTCAACGAACTTCGGCAGTAATGCTATTTGCACTTTTGTAATGTTATTATTAAAAATTTTATTATGCAACGTTTAACTTGAAGTGTTTCCTGCTTTCTTACTACGTCGCATAGTCCACTCTGCTACATCACTCTGCACCATTGCTCTATCTCACATCTATCTGCCCTGGAAGGATAGCGTGTTACCTGTAGAAGACTTATCACCTACCTGCACTACACCATCCCTTCCAGAGGACCTGCACAGCAGCGCTGGACACCCTGACCAGGTACTACAGGTGGCGTCACGACAAACTACACGAACATTCTATCATCCCCTGGAAATATCCCACATTCCAGTGATCGCCCAGGTCACGGACCGAGCTGTGCTACTCGTGACATCCCCCATAGAAGTCGACGTGATCGGTGCCGAGTACCCCAAAACCCCTGTCTCTGTGCGACTCAACTTCCCTCACTGTGCTGGCACTTTACATTTACAATGCCTCTGGGTTTTTTTTTGGGGGTGGGGAACATTCAGACTTTTGCTATGGGGCCCCATGATTTATATGTACGCCCCTGCTGCTGAGGCATGGTATTTAAGGCTGTTAAGGAGCCAACATACATGGACCTTGCCAGCAGCGTCGGACTGGAGTACCTTGGGCCCACCAGAGAAAATATATTCTTGGGGCCCACCATCATACTTCCCAACCTTTGAATAAGGGAAAGAGGGACAAAGGCTGTGGCACGCTGTGCATGCTGCAGAAAATTTTAGGCCATGCCACGTTGCACCACAGACTGTCCAGGAGTTGGTGGATGCTTTAGTCCAGGTGTGGGAGGAGATCCCTAACGAGACCATCCGTCGTGCTCATCAGGAGCATGGCCAGAAGTTGTAGGGAGGTCATACAGCATACCTCCCAAATTTGGAAGACAGGAAAGAGGATGAAAGGCTGCGGCGCGTGTTGCGCGCCGCTGAAAATTTTAGCCCACGCCCCGACAACACCCATTTCACAGCTAATCACACCCATATCCTCGCCCCAAGCGTAACCATTTAGCACTGCTGATCACACTGACTGGTAATGAGGGCACAGTGGCTGGTACTGAGGAAAAGAAAGAAAGAGCAGCGAGAGAGAAAGAACAAACAGAGAAAGAAAGAGAGGAAAGAAAGAAAAGAGAGAAAGAAAGAACAGAGAGAAAAAAGAACAGAGAGCGAGAAGGAAAGAACAGAGAGCGAGAAAGAAAGACTAGAGAGAGAGCCATAGGCGTAGCTAGGGTTTTGGTTTAATGGGGGCAAAACTTCTGAGTGGACCCATCATCAGAGAACCTCAGCAAATGACCGCGCTGTTGGCCAAAATAATCTATATATAAAAAGACCAATATTGATATTACCGCCATATGGTCTGTGTTAAATAATACCAGTCCTACAGAACATATAGATTACAGCACAGGTACAGATAATGACTTACCGCTGATGTTCTTTCTAATGGAATTGTTCACTTTTCATGTCTTTTCCATCTGGCCCACACCGACATGACGACTTCTCCAGCCAGGACTCGACTGCACCCTCATTAAAAAAAAAATAAAAAAATACTCACCTCCCGGCTCCTGTGCTGCTCACTGTTCTCCCTCTCAGCATCTGACAGCGGGCGCCGGCAGGTGATGTTATTGCGCCCGCTGTCATACGCTGAGAGGGGGATTATGGGAGAGAAGGAGCGCTCGCTCCTTCTCTCTCTATGCGGTCAGCTTTATCGGCTGGATGCCGATACAGCTGACCCTCCGATGACGGGTGGGGGGCCCACTGCTGGCACCGGGCCCCCCCAACGCCTGTTCAGGCCCCATAGCTTCCGGGCGGCAGAGCAGGGAGAGCGATTCTCCCTGCTCTGCCGCAGAATGTAACTGCATCGTAGCTCCGGGTGGGCCCCCTCAGAGCGCGGGCCCCGGGGCCACCGCCACCTCTGCCCCGCGACCTATCCTTTCAAATCAGGGCCCACCACGCAGGAGCTGGGGCCCACCGTAGGTTTCTCCGGTGTCCCGGTGCCTCAGTCCGACCCTGCTTGCCAGCCTGATAATACCAGGCCACAGCAGTCTGCTTATCTTTGCTGGTTAACAAAAATAGGGGATCCCCTCGAAAAAAAATTGGCGTGGGGTCCACCCTATTTTTGTTAACCAGCCAGATGAAGCAGACTGCTGAGGCCTGGTTTTTCAGGCTGGTAATGAGCCAATATCCATGGACCTTGCCAGCCTGATAATACCAGGCCACAGCAGTCTGCTTAGCTTGGCTGGTTAACAAAAATAGGGGATCCCCTCGAAAAAAAAAACGGCGTAGGGGTCCCCCTATTTTTGTTAACCAGCCAAGTAAAATGCAGACTGCTGCGGCCTGGAATTAAAAGACTGTCAAGGCCCATGGATTTTGGCCCTCAACAGCCTGATAATACCAGGCTACAGCAGCCCCACATTTGGCGCATCAAAAGATGTGCCAATTGTGGCACTTTACCCGGCTCTTCCCACTGCCCTGTAGCGGTGGTAAGTGGGGTAATAAGGGGTTAATGTCACCGTTGATTGCACGGTGACAATAAGCCCGGTTAATAATGGAGAGGTGTCAATAAGACACCGATCTATTATTAATCCCAAAGTTTTTAAATGTATAAAAAAAAAGACACAGCAAGAAAAAAGTATTTTAATGAAATAAAAGAGACAACACAGTTTTCATTTCTTTTATTATACTCTCATTCCTGCGATGCCATCGATCTCCTGTAAAAAAGGAAAAAAACAAACCAACAGTATACCACCTGTCCGACGCAGTCCATAGTAACGACTGTCCCACGACGATCCAGCTCTGCTACATCGGAATGACAGGCAGAGGCTGTCATCCCAGCGCAGCACAGCTGATCACCTGCTTCCCCGGCGGTGACGTCATCGGACTGACTGCTTTACGGCCGGGATTACCCAGCAGTCACTGCAGTTATCGCGAGAAACTGCATGTGACCGCCGGGGAAAGATGATGGCGGCCATCAACCAGTCCAGGCCGTGACCACCGGAGATCTTCTGCCAGGTAAGTGCCGCTGACTCCTGACAGACCCGACCGACGGACACTCACAGTGACAGTGACAATTCCGATTCCGGTATACGATATATGGGAAATATCAAAAGTCAATATCGAAAGTCAGATACAGCTAATATCGGCCGATACCCGATACTTGCGGTATCGTATCGCTCAACACTAGTGAGGTGCCGCAGGTGAATGTGCGAACAGCGTTTAGGAAAGACGAGGCTCGTGAGGTTCCCTGCCACCTCCTTTCATTTGTTTTCCCCATGTTTGTGTGGGTTCCCCCCAATGTCCAAAGACAGGGAATTTAAATAGTGAGCTCCAATGGGGACAGTGATGACGATGGCTGAAAACTGCTGTGTAAATATTGGCGCTATATAAATGAGTTAAATTGATAATGTTTTTAACTGATCTATTGGTAAATGTCAATAGAATAATTGTCACGATCCATTTTTGGATTCGTGACAGCTCTGGCAGATGGTGCAAACACAGGGAAAGTGACAAGCGCGAGATAGATAAACAAGCCACTTTGCTCCAGGCTCCGCTGCCAAGCTCCACACTGCAGAGGATACAGAAACCGGACTCCGAACTCAACAGAAGGAGCAGATTCAGTGCTGACATCAGAAAGCTACAACTCCAAGGCTGACATACATAGAAAACTCTATTACCAACAGTCAGCTGATGCATAATGTGAATATTTAAAGGATGGTGGGAGTGGTCACCACCCACATCAGCTGACCTAGGAACTCAGCAGCTTGCAGCAAGGAAAATTGACAATAACCCTTGCTGGCACAAAAGCAAAAAAACAATGTTTAAATTAAAGCAGAGCTGCAATGGTTGAGGCTAGCATCCTTGCCGGCCAGTGCAGTAGCCAGGTTTTAATGAGGTGATAGCTAGGGACCAGGTTCTTGACGGCGGCATGGGGAAGGACCAATATAGAGCGTTAGGGAAGTTTAAGGATATTCACAGGTTGAGTTAGGTGCCCCATCCCTCGTTCCCTACTACTATTTCCCATTCCATTGTTGGTGTTTGTTGTGCCGCCCGCTGGACCGACCCTTGTGGTCGTGACATTATCACCAACTGTATTGTAGATTGTAAGTTCTCATGAGCAGGGTCATCTTATTTTGCTTTAATTATTGTATTGTTAACGTTGTTACTTATGACTTGTGTTTTGAAACTGTCAAACTATAAAGCGCTGCAGAATATGTTGGCGCTATATAAATAAAAATTATTATCAATAATAACAGTATCATTCTTCCAGTGAACCTATGGCACAAGCAGAGGGTTTAGCTCACCAAATCCAGACACTTATGGATGAGTTAATGGAACTGCAGTCTCAGGTGGCACAGCAGCTTCAGCAGGTGTCTGGGTTCACGGTCTCGACTCATGTTTTGGTTCAACCGGAACCCAAGATATCTGTCCTTGACAGGTTCTCTGGAGAGAGAGATAAATTTTTGGTCTTAAGGAAGCCAGTAAGTGATATTTCAGGCTTTGCCCTCGTTTTTCAGGGAGTGAGGAACAGCGTGTGGGGATTATAGTCTCCCTTCTCAAGGGTGATCCCCAATTTTGGGCCTTCTCCCTGCTGACTGATTCACCATCTTTGCCGTCGGTGGACGAGTTTCTTCTGGCATTGGCACTGGTGTATGTGGATTCTGATGGCGTCTCCCTGGCTGAGTTTCGACTTCGTAAGATCAAGCGGGGGGGGGGGGTCGGTCTGCTGAGGAGTACTGCTCAGAGTTTGAGATGGGCCACTGACACGCAATGGAATAACCCTGCTCTTAGGAGCCATTTTTGTCAGGGTCTGTCAGCTAGGCTTCAGGATACTCTGGTGAAGTATGCTACTCCTTGGTAGTTGGAAGCCACCATCACCCTTGCAGTCCCGGTGAATAGACGCCTCAGGGAGAGACATACACCGAATTTACCTGCTGTTGTTCTTTCAAGGGAGGGGACACTGGTGCAGATGGACGAACCTATGCAGGTGGAAGAGTCTCTTCTCAAACTGGGTTGCTTGCAATTCACTGTGTGATGGGGGCATGTTTCTACTATGGTCTTACAGATCATTACATTAATATCTGCCCAGCTCGCACCAAAGTTGGTTCTTCATCACCAAAACCGCGTTTTCCTGGTCAAATGTAGGGAGGCGACAAGGGTGTGGAAATTTCCTCCACCTTCACGTCTCAGTTTTCCATTTCTGCTGAAGTGGTGGTTGGTGGGGAGACTGAGACAGTACCGCCTCTTGTGGATAGTGGAGCTGGGGTCAATTTGGTGAATTCTCCTTTGTTCAGATCCATGGTCTGATCGGTAGGTCGCTGGTGAGAACAATTTCCATTCATGAGATTGACTCTGTCCCTCTCAACCAGAGGAGATTGACCCAAGTCGTATACAATATAAACCTGCGTATAGGTACTCTTCATGAAGCGTCCTGTCGTGCTATGTCTTGGAGGGTATGCCAACCCCCATCATCTTAGGCCTTCCCTAGCTGAAGAGACACTATCTGATCATAGTAAGAAAAGCTCGGCACACCAACGGATATATTAATATCCAAAGTGAAATTTATTATTAAGTAGTACATACACCACCAACGTTTCGGTCTGTGCTCAGACCTTCATCAAGGTACTATATATGTACTTTCACTTTATAACAAGATACCTATACGTAGGTTAGCTCCCTATCTGTTCAAGATGATTTCTTAAGTGATTTATTGGGATTCGGACCCTACTCGAGCACCCTCCTGTTCTGGTTGTGCTATAACGTTATTATACAACTATCTGATCATAGACTGGCGGTCCAGGGAAGTAGTGAGTTGGGACCAGTCTTGTAAAGACTGTTGTCTGGGAGCTACTGTCTCTGCCGTCCTTCTCAAACCTACGCCTTCTTCTCCGGTGGAGGCAGCTAAAGTGCTACCTGGGAATAGGGGCAGGATTCTACCCTCACTAGTAAACCCTGAGTGTCCTCTCAGGAGGAGGGATCAGGGAAGGGTGGTGGTTCCCCCTGAATGTAGTGAGAAAGTATCAGCATAGATAGCAGCAAGTAATGCGTTATCAATAACGCATTACTTGCTGCTATCTATGCTGATACTTTTATCCTCTATGCTTGAAATATCAAGTGAATAAAGAATTGCTTTTTTTCACTTTATCGTGGAGCTGGATTTTTTCTCCATTTTGCAATGTAGCCTTATACATATGAATGGGATAGTTTTGCATAAATAACTGTCAGAATACAGACCATGATGTCCCAATCAGCCATATGTCTCCTAAACTGAGTCCAGCAACCTGATATATGTCTAAAATGTTGAGTTCAGGTTTAGACATTGGAGTCTGCACTGAGATCGTGAATGTCAGACTTGTAAAACTGGCTTTAGTCACATTGTCAGTGAATTGAGAAGTCGTGTCCTTGTGTAACTTCCACACCAGTCAAAAGAAGGATAAGGGAACCTATTCTTATAACCAGTGTGTGTCCAGGAAGTGGGACCTCCAGCGAGCTTACATTTATCAACTTTCCTGTGACTAGGTGATGAATGTTTTTATAGTCCAGCCTTGTTAATGATTTGTGAACCTTTGTGGGCAGTATAATATCAGTGGAAGTTTTCAGGTTCTATCAATGTCCCAGCCACCTGGCTTCCTCCATTGAACACACTAGTGAGGCTAGACTAGTCCGGGTGCGCTCCTCTCCCCTAGACTAGTCCTGCCTCAGATCTTCTTATTGTGCATCCCTGAGATGATAGACAGCCTGCATACAAGACTCATTATGGTAGGACCCATATACAGTTTGTCAATCACACCCAAGGAGGCGCGATTATTAAAAGATCGGAGGCTGGACTAGTCTGGGGAAAAGATGCACCGTTGGACTGTTAATGCATCAATAGTATATGCAAAGCTGCAGCATAAAAGTACATTTTTCACAGATGGCAGCGTTAGTAATCCACCTCCAACAATCAGAATGCATACTTCTATATTAGTGGTTGGGGACCGCCAGGAGACCTGACAGGTTTCTTTGTACTGTAACTTTTCTTTAAAAAAGTAATAAACTTTATTTACATAAATTTGGAAAAACTTGATAATACATATATCAAATATAGGTTTACTCACCTTTTTGCATACGGTGATGGAACTCCCCAGGTTGCTGGTTGATGTGTCATTGATGCTGCTACCCCCACTGCTCTCATGCTTGTCCATGGCTCCATACATGGCTGCCAGGTCACAACTGTTAAAATAAAACATAAAAGTGTCAATCTGTGTAATGTATGTTCTCCATTTTATTGCATATCACAAATGAATAACCTACTGAAATAGCTAATGACGTGTAAGTGCCCTGAAAACTCAACACCTTCTGATTTGATGAGTACATTCACACACAGTGATAATGGATCAGCAGAAGCCAAACCCCAAAAACTGCAGTAAAAACTGTATTTTCTGCCACAACTTGTGTGACACTGAATTATGCTCCTATTCCATACTTTTCCTGCTGCGCCGGTATTCACCTTCACACAGAATGTAAGTGTATTTGGTTTATTGAGAAACACAAAATATAATCCATTTTCCCATTTTTTACAGTACAATTAGAGACTGATTTACTTTTTCTATTTCTTTTCTTATTATACAATTGTTTCATGAACTAAAAACAAATGTGCCTGATGAATCATAAAAATGCGCAGTTAATTAGATTTCTCGACTTGGAAAGCTTATTTTTCAGTGTAATAGAATGGTAAGTGGGATGCACTGATTTAATAAAGTAATGTATTCCTAAGAAACTAGCAAAATTCCGTTGTAAACTATTTTAACTTGATGGTCTCCACAGAGAAGGAGCAACATGACAAGGATAATTAATAAGAACAACATAATCTTGTGTTAGGCTATTTTCACACGTTACATTTTTTGTTGCATTTTTTTCCGCAGGCAAAACCTTCACTCTAAAGAAACTGCTTACAAAAGCAGGTTTTGCTGCGTTTTTTGCTGTGCTTTTCAGGATCCCAAAGTTCTGCTTTGCTTCCACCACAGAAACATGAACACGGGTCACCAATACAAGACATATGTGAAGCCATAAAACCATTTTTGGAAAAAGGGCAGCTTGATCAAATTATTCAGTGAAAACATGTTTTATGTCTGAAAAAATAGTGACTATTCTGGACAAAAAGTTCACATGAGTTCCTGAAAAAATACACAAACACAAATGTTTCAGCTGGGGGAGCTGAATTGGTCCGGAATAGTTTATCTAAAGGCCCCGTCTCACATAGTGCGATGATTACTTCGAGACCGCTGCTATACAGCAATATCAGCAGCGATTCTGACTAGTCCTGACCTCGTACTGCGATCAAGCCCTGCTGTGAATTGCTGGTGTTGTCAGAAAATGCTAGACTTTTTTTTTGATCGCTGGTCTCCTGTGGCCAGTCAGCTATCGCATGCGTGTGACAGCGAGACCAGCGATCTACTGGTAACCAATGAACAAGGTTCCAGGCGCGTATAGATGGATGTGTATAAAAAAGATGTGAGTGATAAATTTTATGAACACATCCTCTGATCATTAAATAGCAAACCAATATGTTCTGTGTTTTTGTTCTTGTCAGTCCATATGATGTCTACAGCAAGCTACTCTACAGGAGATATACTCTATATAGACATTTTTTTATTAGTATTATTGTTGGAATATGTTTGGTGCAACAACTCCATTCCTGTCTATGAGTGTTTAGTTGCTAGATTTGTATGCTGTTTATAAAGTAAAAAAAAAGCAATATATGCAGATTGTGCATATATGCAAGTGTGCAACTGCAAAGGAGAGGTGGGATGAGTTACAGAAAGTGCATGAAATATCAAATCTCAGCAATAAGCTTTATCTCATGAGAAAGCTGTATCAGTCTAATCTAAGTGATGGACAGAATATGCAGGATTATAAAAGAATCACCCTAGAGATTGTGAAGCGTCTCAGGGGTATTGGAGAAGAAATTAAATATTTTCATGTTGCTGCTCTTCTATTAAGTGGTCTTCTAGAGAGTTATGACACATTCGTGACTGCAGTAGGTTCACGGTCAGATGATGAGCTGACACTAGAGTATGTTAAAGGCAAACTTGTGGGTGAATTCAAGAGAAAAACGCAGCATGTAAGCAGCAGTAATGAATCCAGAGCAGAAACAGCATTAAACACACATGATTTCCCTAAATATAAGGGCAATCTAAGAGAAACTCGTGAATGTTTTGTCTGTACAAAGCCCGGCCACCTTAAAGCAGACTGCAGAATTTGGAAAGCAAGAATGAGTCAGCTTAAAAAGCAGGACAGCCATCAAAGGGTTAAAACAGCTGTAAAGGAAGATTCTGCATGTGCTGAAGCTGCATTTAATACCAGTACAGGCCCATCTGCAAAGCATATATGGTGTATAGATTCCGGTGCAAGCAGCCATATGACAAATAACAAAGATTTCTTCACTGACCTTAAATCCGTTAAACGCATCCGTTCATAGCGGCACTAACTCTATGTAACGGATGCTTTAATGCACCCATTGGCCTCCATTATATTAAGCACCCTAACGCATGCCAAATTCGGCATGCGTTAGGTGATTATGCGTTAATTTCTGACGGACCTCGAATGCGGTTTGCAGCGTTAGGTCTAAATCCTTTCCTGAAATAAGCACTGTACAGCCTTTGGATCTGATACTTACAGATGTATGTGGTCCAATGAATGTTCAAACTCCTAGCAAGAAGAGATATTTTCTCACATTTATTGATCACTACTCCAGATATACAGTCGCCTACCTGCTTCAAAGCAAGGATGAAGTTCCACAGAAACTTGTAGAATATCTTGCTGTAGTGTTTTGAAGAATGCCAAAATAATGGAACCGAGTATAGAAGTGGTAAGGCGCAAACTATTTTGAAAAAGAATGGAATCGTGTTCCAGACTACCACTCCATACAACCCAGAACAAAATGGCATTGCAGAGAGAAAGAACCGTACTCTCTGTGAAAGTGGAAGAAGTATGTTGTTTGATGCAAATCTTCCTACATACAACGTATTGGGGAGAAGCCATCATGACAGCTTGCTATCATCAAACCAGAGTGCCAGGTAAAGCCACAAATACAACTCCATATGAGCTATGGAACTGAGATAATCCTAACCTGAAGCACCTCAGGATATTTGGAAGCAAAACGTTTGTATATGTTCCAAAAGAAAAACGTTCCAGGTGGGAATCATATGCAAAGCAAGGAGTCCTGGTGGGCTATAGTGAAACTCAAAAGGGATACACAATACTGCACCAGAGACCAACACAGTAACAATCAGCTGAGATGTAGTGATTGATGAAAACTCTGTATCACTCAAATTCCATGAAGTTACACCAGTTATTCAACCTAAGAAGCAAGAACAAGAATCTCAATCACCAAACCCAGACACCGAAAAGGAAAACACTGAAGTGTGGATAAGCTCTGAAGCCACCAAGGAAGACACAGAAGAACCAAGTCAACCTCCAGTCAGAAGATCAGAAAGGCCAAACAAAGGTATCCCAGCTAGACGCCTTTTTTATATGGTCAGAACACTTCCTGAACCAGAGCCACAGTCATGGCAAGAGATGCAAAAACTGCCTGTCCATGAGAAGCAGAAGTGGATAAATGCTGCTAATGAAGAGATGGAGTCCCTTCACCAACTCCAGACATGGGAGATTACTGAGCTACCAAAATGAAAAAGAAATTGCAAAGCTAGGTGAAATTCTCAACCAGCACTTTGAGACTAAGGACCTTGGAAATGTGACATTATTTGGGAATCCAAATCCAGAGAGAGGAAAGTTCTAAAATTTCTGCAATACTAAACCAGTTTGGAATGTCAGAATCCAAAGGTGCATGAACACCAATGGATCCATCCTACTTAAAGTTGGAAGGAGATCTGCTACCCAGCAATGAGAGTTACAGACAAGCAGTAGGGGCGCTTCTGTACATAGCAACCACAACTCGTCCAGATATCACAGCCACAGTCTGAGTTCTCTACCGACGTGTAAGTAAGCCACGCCAAAGAGACTGGAATGCAATTAAGAGAATTCTTCAATATCTTAAAGAAACTCAAAGGTTAAATCTTAAGATATCTTGTTCAGGAGATCTCATTCTCAGAGGTTATGTGGATGCAGATTAGGCTGGAGATTCAAGTGATCGGATGTCAAAAGCAACATGGGCTTCCATAACACCTCAGCAGTGCCACAGGCTGATCGCCTCCATGCCACGCCGCATTGATGCAGTAATTGATGCAAAAGGAGCCCCGACCAAGTATTTAGTGCATTTAATGAACATACATCTCAGTAGGACAACATTTTGGATTTTAAAATCATTTTTTCAAGCTGATGTTCTAAAGTATTCTAATTTACTGAGATAATGACTTTTGGGTTTTCATTGGCTGTAAGCCATAATCATCAACATTAACAGAAATAAACACTTGAAATAGATCACTCTGTGTGTAATGGCTCTGTCTAACATGTGAGTTTCACTCTTGGTATTGAAGAACTGAAATAAATTAACTTTTTGATGATATTCTAATTTTGTGAGATGCACCTGTATGCCTGTGAAAAAATGCACACTGCAAGGCAAGGGTCACACAACTGTATTTTCTCTCATCCGAGAGAATCGGGCCAATAATGCTAATCACACACTGATCAGAGTTTGATCAAGGTATGATCAGGGTGTGATCCGATTTTCTTAGATGTGGAGAAGATGGCAAAAAAAAATTCTCCATCCTCTCCATTCTGTTGGTCTTTGAAAATCTGACTACACTCAGATGTCATCCGAGTGTGCTCTGATTGTTTTTAAGGACCCATTGACTTGCATGGCAGAGTGTGAAGCGATTTACGATGGCAAATCGTGCATGCTGAGATCTTTTCCTTGGACAAACTCAGTCAAAGTAAAAAATTGGACATCTGCATGGCCCCATACAATAACATTGGTCTGAGTGAGATCTGATCCCGTTCCCAGGCGTCCTTTGCGAGACCGCTACGTCATCTGGGGTGATTCTCGCAATGCATCACTGGGAACGGGATTGGCCGGGAGCATCGCTGAGGAGCGGGAAGGCTGCGGGGGGCCGCCGGAAGGTAAGAATATCACTATTTTATGTTTTAATTATTGTTTTAATATGGATATGGTACCCAGGGCCTGGAGGGGAGTCTCCTCTTCTCCAGGCCTTGGGTACCATCCGCACATGAACCGCTTACTTTGCGCAAGGTGGGCACAGCCACATGCAGAAAGTAAGCGGTTCAATGCATTCCTATGGCGGCGGAATCGCTGCGATTCCGCAAAAAAAAATTGAGCATGCTGCGGATTCTTCCGCGATGCGATTCCGCCGCGGAAAAACACGCAGCATGTGCACAGCATTGCGGAATCCCATAGGCCATAATGAGTTGTGTTGTGTAAGCGTTTTTGCCACTGTTTTGCGGCAAAAACGCTAAGAATCCGCAACTTGTGCACATAGCCTTAAAGTTAGCAGAGCCATTTCAGAGCTTGTTTCTGCTGGAACAAGTTATACTTTTTGATGACACCATTTTGATGTTCATAATATAATTAGGGGAATTTATCAAGATGTTTTATGCACCATTCATGAACCAAAAGTCAGTGCACCCCTTAATGAATGTGGTGAACTTTTGGGCTGTCTAGAAAATGACCCTTTTCCCTAAATCCTGACCACTTTTTAGAAAATTGATGGAGGTTGCGCACAAAAGGGAAATAAATACTACTTGTGTCACAACTGTTACGACTTTGACACTAGACAAAATTGCATATTTGGAATAATAAATACCCCCAATGCATTTAAAAAATATAGATCTATTTTTATTTCCTTTTTTTTTTTGGAGGGGGGGATGATATGCAACTGTTTGTTCTTACACTTCACTGTTACTACAATTTATTGTGATCACTTGATTTTGTATATAATACACTACATTAGTAAAGTTATATCAGCCAAATGTGTCCCTTAAATAATAATCAAAATGTAGTCTATTGGACTGCACTTCAATGTATGCTGTATCCCATTGCCTCGGTCAATAAATATATACAGTCATGGCCAAAAGTTTTGAGAATGACACAAATATTATATTTTCACATGATCTGCTGCCCTCTGGTTTTTATGTGTGTGTTTGACAGATGTTTTTATCACAGACAGAAATATAATTGCAAACATATGAGTAACAAAAGCTTATATTGACAGTTAGAATGAGTTAATGCAGCAAGTCAATATTTGCAGTGTTGACCCTTCTTCTTCAGGACCTCTGCAATTCTCCCTGGCATGCTCTCAATCAACTTCTGGACCAAATCCTGACTGATAGCAGTCCATTCTTGCACAATCAATGCTTTCATTTTGTCAGAATTTTTAGGTTTTTGTTTGTCCACCCGTCTCTTGATGATTGACCACAAGTTCTCAATGGGATTAAGATCTGGGGAGTTTCCAGGCCATGGACCCAAAATCTCTATGTTTTGTTCCCTGAGCCATTTAGTTATCACCTTTGCTTTATGGCAAGGTGCTCCATCATGCTGGAAAAGGCATTGTTGATCGCCAAACTGCTCTTGGAGGGTTGGGAGAAGTTGCTCTTGGAGGACATTCTGGTACCATGGTTTATTCATGGCTGTGTTTTTAGGCAAGACTGTGAGAGAGCCGATTCCCTTGGCTGAGAAGCAACCCCACACATGAATGGTTTCAGGATGCTTAACAGTTGGCATGAGACAAGACTGGTGGTAGCGCTCACCTTGTCTTCTCCGAATGAGGCGTTTTCCTGATGTCCCAAACAATCGAAAAGGGGATTCATCAGAGAAAATAACTTTACCCCAGTCCTCAGCAGTCCACTGCCTGTACCTTTTGCAGAATATCAGTCTGTCCATGATATTTTTTCTGGAGAGAAGTGGCTTCTTTGCTGCCCTCCTTCAGACCAGGCCTTGCTCCAAGAGTCTCCTCCTCACAGTGCGTGCAGATGCACTCACACCTGCCTGCTGCCATTCCTGAGCAAGCTCTGCACTGCTGGTAGCCCGATCCCGCAGCTGAAACACTTTTAAGAGACGGTCCTGGCGCTTGCTGGTCTTTCTTGGGCGCCCTGAAGCCTTTTTGGCAACAATGGAACCTCTCTCCTTGAAGTTCTTGATGATGAGATAGATTGTTGACTGAGGTGCAATCTTTCTAGCTGCGATACTCTTCCCTGTTAGGCCATTTTTGTGCATTGCATTGATGACTGCACGTGTTTCTTTAAAGATAACCATGGTTAACAGAAGAGAAAGAATGATGCCAAGCACCAGCCTCCTTTTAAAGTGTCCAGTGGTGTCATTCTTACTTAATCATGACAGATTGATCTCCAGCCATGTCCTCATCAACACCCACACCTGTGTTAATGGAGCAATCACTGAAAAGAAGTTAGCTGGTCCTTTTAAAGCAGGGCTGCAATGATGTTGAAATGTGTTTTGGGGGATAAAGTTCATTTTCTAGCCAAATATTGACTTTGCAAGCAATTGCTGTTAAGCTGATCACTCTTTACAACATTCTGGAGTATATGCAAATTGCCATTAGAAAAAGTGAAGCAGTAGACTTTGTAAAAATTAATATTTGTGTCATTCTCAAAACTTTTGGCCATGACTTGTATACACCCGTCCAAAGACAAAAGAAGTGAACACTAAAGATTCTTAAAATTATAATTTGTTAGTTACATGATATGCATACAAAAAGTTAAAGCACAGGTGCCTCGCAAAATAGGGACACGAAAATAGACCTGCCCTAAAGTAGTATATGACATATAGAAACAAATATAGGGATTACAGCAAGAAAAATGCAGAGCAAATTTAACTACCATTCAGTATATTGCATAGGTTAAACACCAGCATATGTAGTATGGCTGATAATTGTTACCTAGTGATTAATCAGTGGTTATACATAATACATTGCTATAAAAAACTAGCCTAGGTCATTCTACAAGAAAATTAATCGTATCGTATTGTATAAACTGAAAGTCAGGTCCAGCATCCCTCCTTCTTGAAGCGTGTTTCATCCTGCTTCCTCAGGGGCAAAGCCAAAGAAGATTATATACAGCTCTGGCAAACCTTAAGAGACCACTTTCAAATGTTCAGTTTGTCTGATTTTTCTCTTTATAGGTATATTTTTGAGTAAAATGTAAATTGTTCTTTTAGTCTATAAACTTCTGACAACATGTCTCCAAATTTCCAAGCAATAATTTTTTTTTTCTGAAAAGTAGAAATGGTCAAAATTTAAAAAAAAACAGTGCTCTCAGACCTCAAATAATGCAAAAAAAACAAGTTCATAATTATTTAGAAACAACAATAGTAATGTTTTAACTCAGGAAGAGTTCTGAAGTCAATATTTTGTGGAATAACCATGATTTTTAAAAACAGCTTTCATGCATCTTGGCATGCTTTCCACCAGTCTTTCACACTGCTTCTGGCCAAAAATGTAAGCAATTCTTCTTTGTTTGATGGCTTGTGACTATCTTTCTTCCACTTGATCACATTCCAGAGGTTTTCAATGGGGTTCAGGTTGGGAGAATGGGCTGCCCATGACAGGGTTTTGATGTGGTGGTCTCTTACGGTAATTTTTACCAGAGCTGTTGATAGAAGTTGTAGGGATCTTCTATAAAAACCCATTAGCTAGGGGAAAAAGAGGAAGCCACTTACTCCAGTCAAACTCCTTGAATTCTGCAATTGTAATTAAGCACAATATTTAAAAGATTAATAGGCGGAGAATAGAACAAGCTGGATGTTGTACCTAATGAGTACTGATGATGGTGCCATCATCTCTTGTACGTTATGGTGCTGATATCGTCATGGTGCTAGGCACCAGATCCTAGAACTGTAAGTCTGTAAGGTTATGGCAAACTTTGTCGAAGGGTTAAATCAGTAGAAATTACTAAATGTTATTGTCAATCTAATGCATCAGGTCACTTCAGAAAACACATTTCATGGCATATTTCATGGATCTTTGCCTTATTGAAATGCCGGCTGTAAGAAGCCCTTGACTTATGTCTGTCCTTTTCCTAATGATTTTCATATGCATCTCCTTAATAAAAGAAAAAAATCATTGTAACCTGTTTGCAGCATTTTATAAGAAATTATGTAGAATTGTGGTGCAGTCGGTACTCGCCAATGATGGAGTTTTACAGTTCAGTTTCATCAACCATATTCATTAAAAATAAAAAGAATATAAAATGATCCTATTGTATATTGAAAAAGATTGCCAAACAGTATGTTGACACCCCACCCCCCTTTAATTGTTTTGTTCCGATATTTCTGCTGTACCAAATACAAACAGGTGCATAAAACATAAAGTGCAACTCCATATTAATGCCTCCTATGAACAATTTTATAGGATGCAGATTTTAACCATTGTAAATTGATAGAATTGAATGCATATATATGTGCCATTTTAGCTAGGGAAATTGACCTACAGAAGTGGAAAAGATCTGGAGCCTCATCACCACCAGCTGCCACGTATGTAAATGCTTTTGTTTTCTGCGGGAACTAATGGTATCATTGATTTACTCCAGTTAAACAATTGTCAGGGTCTGTGGGGAATTCACTAAGTTGGTCAGCCATTAATAGATTTCCTATCTAAAGGGAGGATTATTTAGCGTTTTCTCTCAATCGATATTCAATTTGAAGGAACATTGTACTAGAAAAGCTTAAAAAGCCCACAAAAGACAAATCCAAAGGGTAGGCGTTCTGAAGGATAGCGGTAATAATTATTTTGTATATGTACCTTTCTATACAATCTGATAATTTTTCTGTTTGAACTTTACACATTTGTTTTTCTGCTTTATTTTAACCTACTTTTCTGTAGTTTGCCTTGAACTGGACTCTTTGACATTATAAACTCCACTAGATAAACAAAAAAGCACTGCAGATGTGAGTCATAGATATGAGATATTTTAATGAGCATTGAATTTATAGGAGGAAAAACATTTACGGACTAAAGTTAGGAAAGTGGACTAATGCTTGGTAGAAGGCCGTCCACCTTTAAGGTATATTGAAACAGACTTCCGCAGTACAGTCAGGCTTGAGTGGGCCACTCTGTTTGGCAAAATCTAAGAAACTTTGTGCTTTTCATCCTTTAATACTAAATAGGATTCTAGGCTTCACTAAAGTGGCTCCAAATTGTGTCCACAGAGTAGTGGATGATCAGTGTAATGGGCTGAATAGAGCTACTAAACGAGTTCGAGTCAGAACCAGAGAATGATGATAAAAGAATAGGGGAATTGAAGTTCAAGAGCAAAGTTTGAGAAAGTTGAGTTAGAATCCAAGAGAAATAGATAACATGATCTGGCAAGCAAAGGGTTAAACAGACTGAGGTTAAACAAGAGCTGGACTCAATGGGTTTAATCAAAAGAGTAGTCTTACAATAGTTGGGTCAGAACACAAAAGAGCAGTGCGGAGTAGTGTCCAAAATATAATAACTGTCACTGGCTACAGAATACAGCACAATTAGTCAGGGATCTGTGATTGCTGATTGGTCAAAAAGCCAAAGTCTGGTAGGTTCACTGATATTGGTTCCGGATTGGCTGGTCAGCTGAATGATCTGATTGGTTGGGGGGAATAATTAATCAACCTGGCTGGGTGGTCAAATGCACTATTTCTGATCCTGAAATCAACTTTCCTTGAATTTGTCCCCTACATCTTTTTATCCACTTAGAAGGTTACCAAGAAGGAGAAGATTTGGCTTTAAAGGGAACCTGTCCAGTCAAAAAAACGCTATTAAACTTGAGATATTGGGTTAATCTACAGTTTAATAGTGTTTCAAAGCTGTGCAGCCGCCACACTAGAAGACAACTACAGAGTGGAAATGAACTTTAATCTTCCTGGTAGATATAGAGGCATCCGGCTGCTGCAGTACAACGTGGTCAGTGTCTGTAAGCATCCCTTGACACTCAGGGCCGCCATCAGGATATTACTACTCTTACTGGTGTAAGGGGCTCGGTGAGCAGAAGCAAAAGAGGAGGGGCCACTAGTGCCTGAGACACGATGGCAGGGTTTGTGACCAAGTCTGGCCCCTCTTTGTTCGCTTCTCCCCACCAGGTCCCAGGGGCAGCGTCAGTCAGTCATCATTATTTACTACTAAAATAGCCATGCGCACTTGCAGGATGTTTAAACACAGCCCTACATGGTGCGTGTCTGTGATTGGCTGTGAAGCTGCTCCTCACCTCTTTCAGGAGAAGGGTGATGGGAGAAGCTGCTGAGGAGAGGGGTGATGGGAGAAGCTGCTGAGGATAGGGGAGAAGCTGCCGAGGAGGGGGGTTACACAGTACTGGGGAGAGGGGATGAGAGGGCAGTGGAATAACATTCCTGAGGAGAGGGGAGAAACCTGACAGCACTTTCCCCTGTTTGGCTGATATTCACACACAGAAGCCCCCTCCCTCCTGTAATGCTTCCAGCAGTCGGGATGGGGGAGGTGTGCAGGACTGACAAGATGGCTCCCTGCGCTGCTGATTCCTAACTACATGACCCCATTTCCTGTCCTCTATGATGGAGAAAATAGTATATATGGGTATATACAGTGTGTGTGTAGGCGTTGTTGTAATGTGAGTATATATGTGTATTGCACCTGTGTATAGTGTGTGCAGGCTTTGTGTTGTAATGTGAGTATATATGTTTGTCATCTGTGCATAGTGTGTGCAGGCTGTGTGTTGTAATGTGAGTATATATGTTTATGTCACCTGTGTATAGTGTGTGCAGGCTGTGTGGTGTTCTGTGAGTATATATACAGCGCCACCATCAAGGCATTAGTGCTCTTACTGGCATATGGAGACTGGTGAGCAGAGGGCCCCAGCAGCAAGATTCTGTCAGTGCAGTAACTGAACCTGCGTCCGAGACACAGGTTCAGTTAAACTTTATTGTCGTGCTGGCCCGCACGGCAATAGTTAAAAGCCGCCAGCCAATCGAGGCTGGCAGCTGACGTCAGCGCACACGTCGCCGGCATATGATGTCATTGTCATTTGCTGGCGAGCCCGCATTTGAAATGGATGAAATGGACGTCACCGCTAGACCGTGGCCAGGTAAGGAGAAAGTGTTTTTTTAATTTGAAAGTGGCAAGTAGCAATATGTTTCGACGGCAGAATGGAGACACATGGACCATGTGTTTCCATCCTGCCCCATCTGTCTCCATCTTTCACCATGTGACATCAGGATCATGGGCAGGATGGTGACAGATGGGGCAGGATGGAGACACATGGTGTACGATCATAGGGCAGGATGGAGATTGATGGGGCAGGATGGAGACACATGGTGCATGGTGTAAAGAGAAAGTGTTTTTTTATTGAATTTGTCAAGCAGCAATATCTTACGATGGCAGGATGGATACACATGGGCCATGTGCAGGATGGATATGATGGAGACACATGGCGCAGGATCATGGGACAGACGGGACAGGATCATGGACAGATGGGCAGGATAATGGGACAGATGAGCAGGATCATGGACATGGGCAGGATCATCAGACAGATGGGCAGGATCATGGGACAGATTATTATATTATTATTATTTTTCTATAGCACCATTGATTCATGGTGCTGTACATGAGAAGGGGTTACATACAAATTACAGATATCAGATATTACAGATGAGGCAGGACATGGGACATGGGGCAGGATCATGGGACAGATGGGCAGGATCATGGACAGATGAGCAGGATCATGGACATGGGCAGGATCATCGACAGATGGGGCAGGATCATGGACAGATGTTACATGATGGAGCCAGATAGGCAGCATGGGGAGATCATATGGAGTAGGATGCGACATCGCATGGGGGCAGAATAAATACTCATGAGGGCAGGATGGGAGAACATATGGGGCCAGGATGGGAGAACATATGGTTGGAGCCAGGAATGAGACACAAGGGGCCAGGATGGGGGATATTATTACTGTAGGGGTTAATTAAGGGATATTACTACTGCAGTGATGTATTTTTATTTTTTGAAGATACTTTTGTCAGTGGGGGGTGGTCTTTTTACTGGGCAGAGCAACACCATGTTACCTTTTTTCTTCATCTGGTGTAAGGTATAAATTGGGAAAAAATTAACTTATGTGCTCTGCAAGCGGTGCTCTAGATAACTGTGTTATTTCCTCCAGAGACGAGTCCTGGCTGGAAGAAGTGATGGCGGTGTGCTCTGGATGAAGATGAAAAGCAAAGATGAAGGACTTCACCTAGAGACATCACTGGTGAGTCAGTATATTACATGTACATGCACACTATACACTGTATATTATATACAGAGCTCCTGTGTCTAATGTCACCGATGATCACTGTATTAACTCTACACTGACACTATATACAGAGCTTCTGTGTATAATGTCACTGGTGATCTTTGTATTACCTGTTCACTGCCACTATATACAGAGCTCCTGTGTATAATGTCACTGGTGATCTCTATATTACCTCTACACTGACGCTATATACAGAGCTCCTGTGTATAATGTCAGCGGTGATCACTGTATTACCTCTACACTGACACTGTATACAGAGCTCCTGTGTATAATCCTATGTCACCTGTAGAATGTACGCCCACAAGGGCAGGGTCACCTCCCCTCTGTATTAGTCTGAAATTGTTAGTTTGTTTACTGTAAGTGATATCTGTAATTTGTATGTAACCCCTTCTCATGTGCAACACCATGGAATCAATGGTGCTATATAAATAAATAATAATAATAATGTCACTTGTGATCACTCTATTACCTCTACACTGACGCTCTATACAGAGCTCCTGTGTAAAATGTCAATGGTGATCGCTTATTACCTGAACACGTTACACTATATACAGAGCTCCTGTGTACAATGTCACCAGTGATCATTGTATTACCTGCACACTTGACACTATGTACAAATGTGTAGAATAAAAAAATACATACTAAGACATTGTCCCAATATGGGAAAAAATTATGTCTTCCTGATCGTTTATGGTCACGCCAACACATTTACCCACTAAATTGACAACGATAAAAGGGTCTGTTTTTTCTCTTTCCAAAAACAGCACCACTCTTTTCTTGTTTCTGTTACTGGTACAGCATCTTAGCTTTTTTCAGGTAAAGAAGCACTCCCATAAAATTTTTTATCCTTTTAATATATTGCTCTGTGTACTTACAATTGCTCATTTTGCCTTTCTACCCAGCTAATTCTTCTCTTTTCCATTAGGGCTATGACAACATGTGAGATGTGACTAAAAGCTGAATCCTTCTAAGCTCTATGTAGAAACAGGAGGTCAATTTTTCCTGTATTAGTTATCAGTCACTGCAAAAGTCCCTGGCATGGGGAGGTGTAGAGCAGCTGGATCAGGAATTGAAGATAGGAATGATTTTTGCAGGGACAAGAAACTTCCTGTTTCTACATAGGGCAGAGAAAGGAGAAGAAATACCTGGGTAGAAGGGCAAAATGAGCAATTGTAAGTACACATTGCTACATTATATGATAGTTGCAATATATTAAGAGGATAAAAACTTTGATGGGAGGAGGAGTGCTTCTCTAACCCCTTTATTCCATCTGACGTACTATTCCGTCCATGTGTCCTGGGACTTAATTCCCAAGGATGGAATAGTACGTCACATGCGATCAGCTGCGATCCCGGGGGGGCAGGCGCGCATTATCACAGCTGACACCCGGCACTATGTGCCAGGAGTGGTCACGGACCGCTCCCGGCACATTAACCCCTGGCACACTGCGATCAAAGATGATCGCAGTGTTCCAGCGGTATAGGGAAGCATCGCGCAGGGAGGGGGCTCCCTGCGCGCTCCCCTGAGACCCTCAAAACAGTGTGATGTGTCGCGCTGTTCCGAGGGACCCTCCTCCCTGCAGGACCCCAGATCCAAGATGGCCGCGGGGTCATTCCGAGTCCTGCAGGGAGGCGGCTTCCTCAGTGCCTGCTGAGAGCAGGCGCTGAGAAAGACTATGAAGGGAGCAGTCCAGCTTCTGTAGAAAGTGCAATTCTTTATTCAATCCAAAAATAAAATCGTCACATAACGGTGTCCTAGAAATGCAAAAAGCGGAGAGTATGCACTACCAGCTGTACTGGGCATTCTCAGCAAAAAACAGGCAGATTATGTATATGTTTCATAACCTATTTTACCAATAATATATGGTCTGCCAAAAATTCATAAGGGATGTGCAATTCCACCAATGAGACCTATAGTGTCTGGAATAGGTTCTTTCAGTGAACGTATGTGCGAGTGGGCAGATTCTTTATTACAACCTTTGGTGTTTAAGCTTCCAGGTCATTTGAAAGATTCTCGTGATGTCCTAAGTGCTTTTTATGAAAAAAAGTGGACAAAAGATTTATCTTGGCTAAGTTGTGATGTCATTTCTCTGTATACATGTATACCCCATTCAGTAGCTATTGAAGCATTACAGTTTTTTCTTGAGGAATACAGTGAATATACAGTTGAATTAATAGAATATCTGATAGAAGTGATTCAATTTCTCTTACAGCACAATTACTTCTCATTTGATGGCACTATATATTTGCAGAAGTCAGGAGTCCCTATGGGAGCCAAATATTCACCATCTTTGGCTAATCTATCAATGGCTTTTTGGGAAATGAAATATATATATTCTTATGCAAATCCATTTTATAATAATATCCATTGGTACGGTAGATACATCGATGATACCCTCATTCTTTGGGAGGGAGATGTATCTGCCATACATGCATTCATTGAATATCTCAATTCCAATGATATGAATGTCAGATTCACTTACAAACATGATTTATCTGCAATTGTCTTTTTGGATCTGGAGCTGAAGGGAGTACTAGGCAAGGAAATACCGTATATACTCATGTATAAGCCGACCCGTGTATAAGCCAACCCCCCTAATTTTGCCACAAAAAACTGGGAAAACTTATTGACTCGCGTATAAGCCTAGGGTGAAAAATGATTATGCCCCCATATGATGCTCCACAGATTATGCCCCCATATGCTCCACAGATTATGCCCAATATGCTCCACAGATTATGCCCCCATATATTCCACAGATTATGCCCCCGTATGATCCACAGATTATGCCCCCATATGCTCCAGATTATGCCCCATATGTTCCACAGATTATGCCCCCATATGCTCCAGATTATGCCCCATATGTTCCACAGATTATGCCCCCATATGCTTCATATTATGCCCCCATATGTTCCACAGATTATGCCCCATATGCTCCATATTATGCCCCCATATGCTCCAGATTATGCCCCATATGTTCCACAGCTTATGCCCCCATATGCTCCATATTATGCCCCATATGCTCCATATATGCCCCCATATGCTCCAGATTATGCCCCATATGTTCCACAGCTTATGCCCCCATATGCTCAATATTATGCCCCCATATGCTCCAGATTATGCCCCATATGTTCCACAGCTTATGCCCCCATATGCTCCATAGTATGCCCTCATATGCTCCAGATTATGCCCCATATGCTCCAGATTATGCCCCATATGTTCCACATCTTATGCCCCCATATGCTCCAGATTATGCCCCATATGTTCCACAGCTTATGCCCCCATATGCTCCATATTATGTCCCCATATGCTCCATATTATGCCCCCATATGCTCCAGATTATGCCCCATATGTTCCACAGCTTATGCCCCCATATGCTCCATATTATGCCCCCATATGCTGCACAATTATGCCCCATAGTATAGGCCTCATATGCTGCTGCTGCAAAAAAGACATACTCACCTCTCATCGCTGGGGGCCAGGTGCCGGTGTCCTAAGCAGGCGGTGACACCGGCGCGCTATGGGGGACAGGTGCCGGTGTCACTGCTCGCTCAGGACCCCGGCACCTGAGATATTTACCTGTCCCTCGGTCCACCGCAGCGCACTGCTCCCTCGGTCTGACTCCTCTGTGTGTGAATGATCTGGCAGGGGGCGGGGCGCGCACTAATGACGTCATCGCGCCTCTGCCTGATCATTCACACACAGAGGAGTCAGACGAGGGAGCAGTGTGCTGCAGTGGACGAGGGACAGGTAAATATCGCTTACTCACCCCTCCGCCGCGCGTCCCTGCAGCCTCTGCTCTTCTCCCGGCGCTCTCCGCAGCGCTTCAGTCCTGCAAGCGGTCACGTGCTACCGCTCATTAAAGTCATGAATATGTGCATATTCATGACTTTAATGAGCGGTGCCATGTGACAGCTGCAGGAAGGAGCTGGAGATTGTGGGAGAAGCAGGGGGGCTGCAGAGACCGCGCCCGGCGACCCCCGTATATGACCCGTGTATAAGCCGAGAGGGGGACTTTCAGCCCTAAAAAATGGGCTGAAAATCTCGGCTTATACATGGGTATATACGGTAGTTACAAAAACACATGTCAAACCAATTAGTGGCAATACAATGCTTCATGCCAGTAGTGGACATCCTAAACATGTTATCAAGGCTATACCAGTTGGTGAGCATATAAGGCATAGAAGGAATTGTTCTGATTCTGCTGACTTGAAAAAAGAATTTGATCAGCTGAACAATAAAATGAAACAATGAAAATATCCATATTGGTCTATAAAAAGAGCCAGAACAATAGCACAGGATAGAAATAGGGAAGAACTGCTACAATCGATATCTACTTCAACTAATTCTAATAAAAAGTCATATGTTAGTTTACGTTATTCTAGGCAGTTTAATCAAATTAAAAAAATCATACAGAAATGTATCCCAATCCTGTATGAAGATAAAACTTTGGAGGAAATTCTGCGCTCAGGTGTAAATATTGTAGCCAGACGCACACCAACCATTGGAGATTCAGTATCCCCTAGTTATTTTTCATCTCGTGAAATTTGTCACAACTGGCTTAAAACAGGAGGCTTCTACAAATGTGGAGCCAGAATATGTAAAACATGTGGGGTAGCAAAAAATGAAAAAAACGTTTGCGACTCAGGAAAAACACAGACACATATTATTAAAGAATTTATTAATTGCAACACGGAAAATGTTGTCTATTTAATTATATGCAATGTATGCAATTTAATTTATGTTGGATGTACAACTAGAAAATTGAAAGTTCGCATTACTGAGCATCTTCGAGATATAGAAAATAAAAAAACCGACTTCAGAAGTATCTCCATGGCATCTAAACATTTTATAGGTTGCCATCAGGGAAATACTAAATCTATGCAGGTAATAGGTATAGAACATGTTCGCAAACTAGCCAGAGGAGGGGATCCCAAAAGACGCCTTCTCACTAGAGAAGCATTTTGGATTTTCAGCTTAAATACCAGATACCCTGAAGGGTTAAATAAAAGAAATGAAATCATGCATCACTACTAAGAATAATAAAATCAGAACGGGCATCAAAATTCTTGTTTGGTATTGTCATAAGCCTGTAGTGAACTTACTTAGCATTCGTATATTCTGAATGCTCATTTATTTGCAGTGTTTATGACAGGCTCCTTTGTCCCAATACACATTGTGCAGATGATGCGTTTTATGGAGCATAGATGGTGGATTAGAGGTCACACAAATGGTGGTGATATACACCATTCTCTGATGGAACCAGGATAAGCATTAAATGATAATACCGATATCTGAGAAATATGCAGGATATTTATATGCAGTATTTTCGAAAAAAAAAAAAATTTTCTCCCCAAAATAAATGTAATTTAAATATAATATCGATATTTGAGAGATATGTAGGGTATGTAGGTGTAGCATTTTCTGAGAGATACCTTATTTTTGATTGGGAGATTATATATGCTTTCTCCTAAAACAAATGCAATTTAATCATAGACTTATGAGACTATAAATTTATATGTCTTCAATTGGATCTTTCTTATGGGGGAAAAATTTTTTTCTGCGTTCACTTTTCTTTAGAGAGAACGATAAATATCCTATCTCCGATAGGTGATACATATATATAGCGCTTTGAATAAATCTGATTGATAAAAATCTATGTGTAGAAATATATTCATGCACTATTTCTATTGGATTTTGTAAAATTGATCTATTCAGATATATCGGTATATCGGTGCTGGAATTTTATTGCTATATTACTAAACATATATTTATTTTCTTCTGAATAGAATGAACAGCTATGATATCCTGTTTCCATTATTCCGGTATCTTATGAATGAGATTTATTGTCATATATACAGAAATAATAATAATAATAATAATCTTTATTTTTATATAGCGCTAACATATTCCGCAGCGCTTTACAGTTTGCACACATTATCGTCGCTGTCCCCGATGGGGCTCACAATCTAGATTCCCTATCTGTATGTTTTTGGAATGTGGGAGGAAACCGGAGTACCCGGAGGAAACCCACGCAAACACGGGGAGAACATACAAACTCCTTGCAGATGTTGTCCTAGGTGGGATTCGAACCCAGGACTCCAGTGCTGCAAGGCTGTAGTGCTATCCACTGAGCCACTGTGCTGCCCTGAATATGATCGAATTAAGAAAAACCTCTCCTTTTTTTCGGATATATTATCGCTGAATAAATATGAAGAAATGACATCAGTAGGACATTAAAAGTCTCCAGAAAGTCACCACAAAGTAAAGATAAAAGAACTGATGCGGAAAGAAAATCACTTGAAATTATAATGTTTTATGTTTTTAATATATGTTATTGTTTTATGTGTACTGTTAAACCTTTAAGCACTCAAATGTATAATTGTTGTATACTAGATGTCATGAGTGTTTCTGTTGAAATGGATATATGCAGAACTTCTGCTTAGACACTTGAGGGTTAAATCAAGAAACATCTGTTTCTAATTATACAGTATGACTAAGTATACTGTATGACGTTTCAGCAGCTCACCCATGAGTCTCAGATAGCTTTAAAAATGTAGGCGGGTAATTCATTTTCAGCTTTGACAAAGACCATCTAAGGTCGAAACGCGTTGCTGGTACAGCTGGTAGTGCATACTCTCTGCTTTTTGCATTTGGAGGACACCGTTATGTGACAATTTTATTTTTGGATTGAATAAAGAATTGCACTTTCTACAGAAGCTGGACTGCTCCCTTCATTTTCTCTGCTGCTGCATGTCTTGGTCTGGACTTTCAGTCTCGTGCTCCGGTGGTGGTTGGTGAGCTGGCATAGGGTTAATACCCTTTACTTCTTTATACATTGCTGAGAAAGACTGCAGCACTGTCACTGAGATCGCTGGTGTGACAGAGTGCTGTGCACACTGTCAGATGAGCGATCTGACCTTATACAGTGATGTCCCACCCTGGGACAAAGTAGAAAAGTTAAAAAAATAAAAATAACTAGTGTAAAAAAAAAAAATCCTAAATAAAGAAAAAAAAATATTCCCCAATAAATTCATTTCTTCATGTAAATAAAAAAAAAGAAAACAATAAAAGTACACATATTTAGTATCGCCGCGTCCGTCACGACCCGCCCTATAAATCTGTCCCACTAGTTAACCCCTTTAGTGAACCCCTTAAAAAAAAAAAGCAAGGCAAAAAAACAATGATTTATCATCATACCACCAAATAAAAAGTGGAATAACACGCGATCAAAAAGACGAATATAAATAAACATGATACCGATGAAAAAGTCATCTTGCCCTGCAAAAAACGAGCCGCCATACAGCATCATCAATGAAAAAATAAAAAAGTTATAGCTCGCAGAATAAAGCGATGCAAAAATAATTATTTTTTATATATAAACATTTTTATTGTATAAAAGCGCCAAAACATAAAAAAATGATATAAATGAGGTATCACTGTAATCGTACTGACCCGAAGAATAAAACTGCTTTATCAATTTTACCACATGCGGAATGGTATAAACGCCCCCCCCCAAGAGAAATTCATGAATTGCTTGTTTTTGTTCATTCTGCCTCCCACAAATCGTAATAAAAAGCGATCGAAAAATGTGATGTGCCCAAAAATGGTACCAATAGAAACGTCAACTGGTCCTGCAAAAAATAAGACCTCACATGACTCTGTGGGCCAAAATAAGAAAAAATTATAGCTCTCAAAATGTGGTGATGCAAAAACTATTTTTTGCAATTAAAAGCGTCTTTTAGCGTGACAGCTGACAAACATAAAAACCCGCTATAAATAGTAAATCAAACCCCCTTTATCACCCCCTTAGTTAGGGAAAAATAATAAAATTAAAAAAATGTATTTATTTCCATTTTCCCATTAGGATTGGGGTTAGGTTTAGGTTTGGGGCTAAAGTTAGGGTTAGAGTTGGGGCTAAAGTTAGGGTTAAGGTTGCGATTATGGTTAGGGGTGTGTTAGGGTTAGGTTTGTGGTTAGGGTTATGATTAGGGTTGGGATTAGGGTTAGGGGTGTGTTGGGGTTAGGGTTGGAGTTAGAATTGGGGGGTTTCCATTGTTCAGGCACATCAGGTGCTCTCCAAACGTGACATGGCGTCTGATCTCAATTCCAGCCATATGGGGTATCATCGTACTCAGGAAAAATTGCACAATAACTCTTGGGGTCCAATTTCTTCTGTTACCCTTGGCAAAATTAAAAATTGGGGGAGAAAATATTTTTGTGGAAAAAAATATGATTTTTTATTTTTATGGCTCTACGCTATAAACTTCTGCGAAGCACTTGAGTGTTCAAAGTTATCACCACACATCTAGATAAGTTCCTTTGGGGTCTAGTTTCCAAAATGGAATCAATTGTGGGGTGTTAGGGTTGGGGCTAAAGTTAGTGTTAAAGTTGGGGCTAAAGTTAGGGTTAGGGTTGGGATTAGGGTTAGGGGTGTGTGAGGGTTAGGGTTGGAGTTAGAATTGGGGGGTTTCAACTGTTTAGGCACATAAGGGGCTCTCCAAATGCGGCATGATGCCTGCAGACTATTCCATCAAAGTCTGCAATGCAAAACGTCACTACTTCCCTTCCGAGCCCCGACGTGTGCCCATACAGTAGTTTTCTCCCACATATAGGGTATCAGCGTACTCAGGACAAATTGAACAACAACTTTTGGGGTCCAATTTCTCCTGTTACCCTTGGGAAAATAAAAACCTGGGGACTAAAAGATCATGTTTGTGGAAAAAATATGATTTTTTTTATTTTCACACCTGGGCGTTATAAACTTCTGTGAAGTATTTGGGGTTTCAAAGTGCTCACCACACATCTAGATAAGTTACTTTGGGGGTCTAGGTTCCAAAATGGGGTCACTTGTGGGGGGTTCCACTGTTTAGGCACATCAGGGGCTCTCCAAGCACGACATGACACCCGCAGACCATTCCATCAAAGTCTGCATTACTAAACGTCATTACTTCTATTCCAAGCCCCGACGTGTGCCCATACAGTAGTTTTCTCCCACATGTAGGGTATCAGCATACTCAGGACAAATTGGAAAACAACTTTTGCGGTCCAATTCCTCCTGTTACCCTTGGGAAAAAAAATTGGTGACTAAAAGATCATTTTTTGGGAAAAAAATAGACTTTTTTATTTTCATGCCCGGGCATCATAAACTTGTGTGAAACACTTGGGGGTTCAAAGTCCTCACCACAGATCTAGATAAGTTCCTTAGGGGGACTAGTTTCCAAAATGGGGTCACTTGTGGGGGTTTCCACTGTTTAGGCACATCAGGGGCTCTGCAAACTGAACATGGCACCCATCAAGGTCTGCATTCCAAAATGTCATTACTTCCTTTCTGAGCCCTGCTGTGCTCCCAAACAGTATTTTCCCCAAATATGTGGGGTATCAGCGTACTCAGGACAAATTGGACAACAACTTTTGGGGTCCAATTTCCTTGGGAAAAATAAAAAATTGGGGACTAAAAAAATCATTTTTGTTGAATTTTTTTGGTTCACACCCAGGCATTATAAACTTTAGTAAAACACTTGGGGGTTGAACGTACTCACAACAGATTTAGATAAGTTCCTTAGGAGGTTTAGTTGCCAAAATGGTGTCACTTGTGGGGGTTTCCTGTTATGTTTCGGTAACTGAGGAGAAATGGCAAAAAATAGCAAAAGCGGTAATACACCAGAGAGGCTGGAACCTATTGGATTGCAGTAACCTGAACTAATCACACAACTAGAGGTAGCCATGGAGCATTCCTATGTTGATCCTAGACGCCTCATCACAGCCTGAGAGATAACTACACCTAAAGGCAGAAAGATGAAAGCTATCTGCCCTGGAGCAGATCCCCAAAGAAAATAGGAAGCCCCCAAACATGTAATGGCGGTTAGACAAGAAGAAAGCACTGACACAGACAGAAAATAGAAAGAGCAAACGCTGGGGCCCAATCTGTCTAGACAGAAAAGTACAGGAAAGAATTCTGACTGCAATCCAACAAAAACCCTAACAAAAATACCAACACTTCTGATTGCCAAAAAACCTGAGATCACACAACCTCCTCCACCTAAATCAGATCTCTGGTGTAACAAAACGCTATTCAGCAAATAAAAGTAACAAAAGAGCGAAGCAAAAGTGCAGACACAAACGGAGCACAATTGCAGCGCCAGACCCCCAAAAGGGGACAGGCTGCAGTCCACTGCAGGCAGCAACCAGCAGAGAAAATCAAATAGAGAAAAAAAAACAGCAAACACTTATCTGAAGGAGAGCAGGAAACTAGCAGTGCTTCAAGCAAGACCAGAAGAACAATTGATAACCGGCAAGGCCGCTGGGAACTCAGGCCACTTATATCCTACCATTCAGCGCCAGCTGAAGGCCATTCATTAATCAGTTCATTACCCTCAGCAACCACCGGAGGGAGCCCCAGCTCAGAAGCCGCCTCCAGCATATTCACAACAGTACCCCCTCCTTGAGGAGGGGTCACCGAACCCTCACCTGCGCAACCAGGCCGATCAGGATGGGTTCGATGATAGGCACGGATCAGTCTCCCAGCATAAATGTCCGAAGCAAACACCCAAGAATTGTCCTCCTGACCATAACCTCTCCACTTAACCAAATACTGGAGTTTCCATCTAGCAAAACGAGAATCCAATATCTTCTCAACCACATACTCCAAATTGCCCTCAACCAAAACAGGGTCTGGAGGTGCAGCCATAGGAACCACTGGTTCGACAAACCTCTTCAATAAGGATTTGTGGAACACGTTATGGATCTTAAATGTCCCTGGAAGAAGCAAACGGAAGGAAACCGGATTAATAATTTCCATGGTCTTATAAGGTCCAATGAACCTTGACTTAAATTTAGGAGATGCAACCTTCATAGGGATATTCCTTGAGGACAACCAAACCAAGTCCCCACTTTAAAACAAGGACCATCAGTCCTATGCCGGTTGGCAAACTGCTGGGCCTTCTCCTGTGAGAGAGACAACCTCTCCACCAACTGGTCCCAAATCTGCTGCATATGCTGCACAATAGAGTCAACCCCCGGACAGACAGAAGCCTCCGCCTGTCCTGAAGAAAATTGAGGGTGAAACCCGGAATTGCAGAAAAATGGAGACATCAAAGTGGCAGAGCTAGCACTATTATTAAGAGCAAACTCCGCCGAAGGCAAAAAAGAGACCCAGTCATCCTGATCAGCAGACACAAAACATCTCAAATAAGTCTCCAAGGTCTGGTTTGTTCTCTCAGTTTGTCCATTGGTCTGAGGGTGAAATGCAGAGGAGTAAGACAACTGAACACCAAGTTTAGAACAAAATGTCCTCCAAAATCTGGAAACAAACTGGACTCCTCTGTCAGACACAATGTTCTCCGGAATGCCATGCAACCGAACCACATGCTGAAAGAACAAAGGCACCAACTCGGAGGAGGAAGGCAACTTAGGCAATGGCACAAGATGTAACATCTTGAAAAACCTATCACAGATTATCCAGATAATGGTCATTCTCTGAGAGACAGGAAGGTCAGAAATAAAATCCATAGAAATATGGGTCCATGGCCTCTTGGGTACAGGTAATGGCATTAACAAACCACTAGAAACGGCAGAGAAACATCAGGCTGCCGTAGAACAGGAGCAGAAATGAATCTCTGCTTAATTTCCTGAAATGCAGAAACTGCCTCAGGAGGCCAATTCACCTCATCGGAACCCTTTTTGGTCAGATCAGTCAATGGATTAACAATACCAGAGAAATTACCAATAAATTTACGATAAAAATTGGCAAAACCCAAAAATCTCTGAAGAGCCTTCAATGAAGTAGGTTGAACCCAATCACAGATGGCTTGAATCTTGACCGGGTCCATTTCAATAACAGACGGAGACAAAATGAATCCCAGAAATGAGATCTTCTGTACGCCAAACAGACACTTTGATCCCTTCACATACAGTGCATTCTCTCTCAAAATCTGGAACACAGTCCGAACATGTTTCACATGAGAGTCCCAGTCATTGGAAAAAATCAAGATATCATCCAAATAAACAATCAGAAATTTATCCACAAAATCCCGGAAAATATCATTCATGAAGGATTGGAAGACGGAAGGGGCATTAGTAAGCCCAAAAGGCATCACTAGGTACTCAAAATGCGCCTCTGGGGTATTAAACGCCATCTTCCATTCATCCCCGTGCTTAATGCGAATAAGGTTATACGCCCCCCTGAGGTCAAGCTTGGTAAACCAACTAGCACTTTTCACTCTGGAAAATAGGTCAGAAATCAAAGGTAACGGATATTGATATTTAACAGTGATCTTATTCAGGAGGCGATAATCAATACACGGCCTCAATGAACCATCCTTTTTGGCCACAAAGAAAAAACCGGCTCCCAAGGGTGAAGAGGATGGTCTGATATGACCCTTCTCCAATGACTCCTTGATATAAGATCGCATAGCATCATGTTCAGGTACAGATAAATTAAAAAAGCGACCTTTAGGAAATTTACCACCAGGCACTAATTCAATAGCGCAATCGTAGCTCCTGTGAGGGGGCAAGGATGCAGATTTACTTTCACTAAACACATCAGAAAAATCAGTCAAAAAGTCAGGGACATCCTGAGACTGGGGAGAGGCAGAAAAAACAGGAGTGTCAGTGTTAACACATTGGCAGCCCCAACTGGTCACAGACACAGATTTCCAATCCAAAACAGGAATATGAGACTGTAACCAAGGGAAACCTAGTACAATAATGTCATGCAGATTATGCAGCACCAGAAATTTGCAACTCTCCTGATGATCTGGTTTAACCCTCATTATCACCTGAGTAGAAAACTGGGGTTTATTCTTCGCCAAAGGGGTAGAATCAATGCCCAGTAGAGGAATAGACTCCCACAGGAGTATCATGGCAAACCCACAACGTTTGGCAAAGTTAAAATCCATCAGATTAATAGCTGCTCCTGAATCAACAAAAGCTTGAGCAGAAAATGTGGACAGGGAGCAAATCAGGGTAACAGTCAACAGAAATTTAGTCTGAACACTACCCAAGACAACTGAGCGTGCAAAACGTCTTCCCCGCTTAGGGCAGACAGAGATAGCATGAGAAGCGTCACCACAGTAGAAACATAACCCATTGCGCTTTCGAAACTCATGACGCTGAGTCCCAGAAGTCACTCTATCACACTGCATGGGCTCAGGAGCTGGCTCACAAGGCAACACTATCTCACGCATACCTCTGCGCTCACGCAAAAGTCTGTCAATTTGAATAGCCAAAGACATAGAATCATTGAAACCAGAGGGAACAGGGAATCCCACCATAACGTCCTTTACTTTTTCTGACAGACCCTTTCGAAAAAGGGCTGCCAAAGCATGATCATTCCATTTGGTCAGGACTGCCCACTTTCGAAATTTCTGACAGTACAACTCAGCGTCTTCAAGACCCTGATTTAATGCCAACAAGGTCTTTTCAGCTTTATCAGTGACATTAGGTTCATCGTACAATAACCCCAGAGCCTGAAAAAATACATCAATATCATTCGATGTGAATACTTTTCCATCCAATTATGACAAGAGCATTCTTAAGGTGATACCTTTATTGGCTAACCAGAAAATTATATGTTCGCTAGCTTTCAGAGCTCAAGGCTCCTTCTTCAGGCAAGATTACATTTGGAATAATAAGAAAGACACATTAGATGCTTACTATAGTAGGAAATTTGTTCAAGACCTGGGAGGTGTGATGCCTTCAAAAGATAAGCAAAGGAAATCAAATTAGCATTTTCTTACAAATGGAGAGCTAGTGGGGATGTGTTATTAGCTATCTGGAGTCCTTCTGGTGAAGGTGTGAACTGTGTCTATGTAATGAGTCATAAAACCGGGTGTTAAGTTGAGTCCTAGTGTCAAAGTATTGAACATCCTAATAAGTTTGAATTCCCATATTTTTCTCTCCCTGTCATCCTTAAAATGACCTTTTAGTATTAAGACTTTTAAGTCTGTCATACAATGTCCAGTTCCAGAGAAATGTTTTCCCACAGGCGTGTCCATTTCATTCCTGATCGTATGTCTGTTGTGACATGACAGACATAAAAGTCTTAATACTAAAAGGTCATTTTAAGGATGACAGGGAGAGAAAAATATGGGAATTCAAACTTATTAGGATGTTCAATACTTTGACACTAGGACTCAACTTAACACCCGGTTTTATGACTCATTACGTAGACACAGTTCACACCTTCACCAGAAGGACTCCAGATAGCTAATAACACATCCCCACTAGCTCTCCATTTGTAAGAAAATGCTAATTTGATTTCCTTTGCTTATCTTTTGAAGGCATCACACCTCCCAGGTCTTGAACAAATTTCCTACTATAGTAAGCATCTAATGTGTCTTTCTTATTATTCCAAATGTAATCTTGCCTGAAGAAGGAGCCTTGAGCTCTGAAAGCTAGCGAACATATAATTTTCTGGTTAGCCAATAAAGGTATCACCTTAAGAATGCTCTTGTCATAATTGGATGGAAAAGTATTCACATCGATTTTTCTGGCTAACACGGTACCACAATATCATTTATTATTGTACACCATCAATATCATTCAAAACAGGATCCCCAGGTGTCAGGGAAAAAGCCCAATCCTGAGGCAGCAGGGAGATGACAATTTGAACCTGCTGTGCCGCATTCCCCGAGGACTTAGGCCTTAAGGCAAAAAACAACTTACAGTAATTTTTGAAATTCAGAAATTTAGATCGATCCCCCAAAAACAAACCCAGCAAGATAGGTAGCAATACTCCGAACCTCAGTGGCAAACTGATCCACACGGCCAGACAACTGTGCAAACTCCATTGAGAGAAAAAAAAAATTCCTCCTCAGCACCCAGAGAAAAAGAGGGATAAAATGCAACAAACAGAAAAAAAAAATTTCTGACAACTCCCTTTTTTCTTTTTCCTTTTTACTATTTTTCCCTTCTGTTGAGTACCATATAATTTTCAGTTTGGCCGGTTATACTGTTATGTTTCGGTAACTGAGGAGAAATGGCAAAAAATAGCAAAAGCGGTAATACACCAGAGAGGCTGGAACCTATTGGATTGCAGTAACCTGAACTAACCACACAACTAGAGGTAGCCGTGGAGCGTTCCTACGTTGATCCTAGACGCCTCGTCACAGCCTGAGAGATAACTACACCTAAAGGCAGAAAGATGAAAGCTATCTGCCCCGGAGCAGATCCCCAAGAAAATAGGAAGCCCCCAAACATGTAATGGCGGTTAGACAAGAAGAAAGCACGGACACAGACAGAAAATTGAATGAGCAAACGCTGGGGCCCAATCTGTCTAGACAGAAAAGTATAGGAAAGAATTCTGACTGCAATCCAACAAAAACCTTAACAAAAATACCAACACTTCTGATTGCCAAAAAACCTGAGATCACACGACCTCTTCCACCTAAATCAGATCTCTGGTGTAACAAAACGCTATTCAGCAAATAAAAGTAACAAGAGCGAAGCAAAAGTGCAGACACAAACGGAGCACAATTGCAGCGCCAGACCCCCAATGTTAGAACCCTCTTGTTAGATTTTGTTTTAGTTTGCTGGTCACATGACCTTTTTTCCCTATTTAGTCTGGCTCCGCCCTTCTGGCTTTGCTGGACTTCATTGTATTATCTACTCTTAAGCTAGCCGGGTGCTTAGGTGCCTTACTCTGTCAGTTTTGCTTGATCTTAGGATCTCTTAGTAATTTGTTTTCTGTTTAATTATCCCTGCTACACTTTCTGTTAGGAGGTGTCCACCTTTTCTCCCAGTCCCTAGATCTTGTAGGGATTCCTCCCTCGCAACTATAGGTCTTCGTTCAGACTAGCTGAGGACTTTAGCGGGTCTGGTCACAGGATCAGGTTCCCCGTTACATCGTAGGGATCCAGCTTAGTTCTATTGTAGGGACAGAATTCCCATCTTTCCTTAGTGCTTGTAGCAGTTCATAACAGTAAGTCCAGCCAAGAAAAAAAAAAAAAAAATCTCTAAGGAAAGATTTTCTGTTTCCATCATGGTGTCGGTTCAGGATTTGGCTCAACGCCTGCAGGGTCTCTCTCTGGAGGTGGCTGAAATCCAGCAATACGTGAGTAGTTGTTCTGGAGCACATTTCGTGGAGCCAAAGGTACGTTTGCCTGATTTATTTTTTGGTGAACAACAAGATTTTTTTTCTTTTAAAAATGCTTGCTTGTTGTATTTTCGTTTGAGACCCAGATCCTCTGGTGATGAATCACAGCGCATAGGGTTCATAATGTCACTTTTGCGCAAAGAACCTCAGGACTGGGCCTTTTCTCTGCAGCCTAGTGATCCATGCTTTGGATCAGTGGATAGTTTTTTTTCTGCTTTGGGGTTATTGTATGACGATCCTGATCGTGTTTCATCAGCTGAGACAGAATTGAGACGTTTGAGACAGGGATCAGGTAATGTGGAAAAATATTGTACTCACTTCCGAAGGTGGTCCACTCAGGTGGGGTGGAACGATTCAGCTTTGAAAAGTTTATTTTTTGCAGGGTTAAGTGAAAGGGTTAAAGATTTGCTGATTGCTTATCCTATACCTGGTAACTTGCAAGAGGCTATGCAATTAGCCATACGGGTGGATAGGAGACTGCGTGCAAGGGTTAATGAGAGTAAATTTGCCTTGTCATCTCCAAATCTGGAGAGGGACTGTACTGACATTGCAGAGCCGATGGAAATTGGAGCAATGGCACCTCACTCTCAGGAAAAAGAAGCAGATTTGCTAAAGGTTTGTGTTTCTATTGTGGTAAATCTGAGCATTTCATTAAGAACTGTGTGCTTCGAATGAATAAAGAGAAAAAAAAAATGAGGTCAGTTTCGCCCCATAGCTTGTTTAAACAATAAAGGTGTCTTTCTTTCTGCTACCACTGCTGGTGAGGAGGAATTAATGGAGTTTTGGGTATTTGTGGATTGTGGTTCAACTCTCAATGTGATTGATGGGAAATTTTTGGAAAAACTAAAATTAAAACCCAAACTTCTATCTTCCCCTATTAATGTGGTGTCTGTGGATGGCTCTCCCTTGAAAAATGTTACTCACCATATCTGTGAATTTCCTCTTACTATTAATGGTGTTCATCAAGAGAATTTGGATTTGGTAGTTTTGAATAATTTGCCCTCACCGGTGATTTTGGGGTTACCCTGGTTAAAATTGCACAATCCGGTACTGGATTGGTCTACCAATGAAATTAAGTCCTGGAGTCCTAATTGTTATGACAAGTGTTGTAACGGGTGTATTGCTGCTGTAGTTAAGGGGAAGTTACCTGTACCTATTCAGGATTTTTGGAAAGTTTTTCTGATAAGGAATCGCAGGTATTGCCTCCTCATAGAGATTATGATTGTGCAATTGAATTTGTCCCTGGAGCGACTCTTCCTAAAAGTCGTTTATTTAATTTGACTATTCCTGAGAGAAAGGCTTTGGAGGAATACATACAGACAAGCTTGGCCGCCGGTCACATTAGGCCTTCTAAGTCTCCTGTGGCTGTTGGATTTTTTTTTGTTAAAAAAAAGGACGGCGGTTTACGGCCTTGTCTAGACTTTCGTGAGATTAATAAGATTACTGTACGCAATCCGTACCCACTGCCATTGATTCCTGATTTGTTTAATCAGTTAGCGGGGGCCAAGTGGTTCTCTAAAATTGATCTTCGAGGGGCATACAATTTGTTGCGCATGAAGGAGGGGGATGAATGGAAGACTGCGTTTAACACTCCACTGGGTCATTTTGAGAATCTGGTTATGCCTTTTGGTCTTACCAGTGCTCCGGCATTTTTTCAGAATTTTATTAATGACATCCTTAGACCTTTGATCGGCAGAAGTGTGGTTGTGTATTTGGATGACATTTTGATTTATTCACCGGATTTGGAGTCTCATTGGAGGAGTGTGCGTGAAGTATTACAGTTACTGAGTGATAATTCACTTTTTGCCAAACTAGAAAAATGTGAGTTCGCTGTACAGAGACTTAGTTTTTTGGGCTACATTGTCTCCAGTGAAGGTTTTGAGATGGACCCGGTGAAAGTGCAAGCTGTGCAGGATTGGCCTTGACCTATTGGTGTGAAATCAATACAGAGGTTTTTGGGGTTCGCCAATTATTATAGAAAATTCATTAAAAATTTTTCTGTGATTGCCAAACCTCTGACCGATCTCACCAGGAAAGGTGCTGATGCGGTTCAGTGAACTACTGAGGCCATTGAGGCTTTTGTGTTGCTAAAGGAGAGGTTCAGCTCTGCTCCCATCCTTACGCAGCCTGATGTGACTAAACCATTTTTGGTTGAGGTTGATGCTTCTTCTGTGGGGGTCGGCGAGGTGTTGTCTCAGGCAAAGACGGATGGAGTACATCCCTGTGCTTTTTTTTCAAAAAAATTTTCTGAGTCTGAACTAAATTATGATATCGGTAATCGGGAATTGTTGGCAATTAAACTCGCATTTGAACACTGGCGTCATTTTTTGGAGGGAGCGGAATTTCCGTTCAAGTCTTCACCGATCATAAAAATCTGATCTACCTTGATGCTGCCAAACGCTTGAATGTCCGTCAGGCTAGGTGGGCACTGTTTTTCTCATGGTTTAATTTTATCGTTACTTACATCCCAGGTACTAAAAATGTTAAAGCTGATGCTTTGTCTCGCAGCTTTTCTCCTATGGTGGGTACTGAGGAGGAGGAAAACATTTTGCAAGAGGGGGTTGTTATTGCTGTTTTGGACTCTGTGTTGGAAGATGAGATTCTTAAAGCACAGGAGAATGCCCCATCTAACACGCCGCATGGGAGGTTGTTTGTACCTGGTACCCTGAGGAGAGATTTGTTTGTTGAATGTCATGACTCTCGGTTGGCAGGTTATCCTGGAATCTCTGAGACCAAGAGACTTGTGGGTCGCAGCTTTTGGTGGCCTGGATGGCAGAAGGAAGTCATTAAGTGGGTGCGTCAATGCACTGTGTGTGCTAGATCTAAGTCTTCTCATACTCCTGCTGCAGGGTTGCTTTGCCCTCTGGAGGTCCCTAGTGCACCTTGTACACATTTGGCTATGGACTTTATTACTGACCTTCCCCCCTCTGAGGGTTTCACTGTCATCTGGGTGGTCGTGGACCGTTTTAGCAAGATGTGTCACTTGGTTCCTTTCATCAAACTGCCTGCTCTAAGACTCTCGCTAAGGCCTTTGTCAAGGAAATTGTCAGACTACATGGTGTTTCTACTGACATTGTTTCCGATAGGGGACCTCAGTTCGTGGCTCGTTTTTGGCGCGCCTTTTGTGACAGGTTGGGAGTTCATTTGTCGTTTTCATCCGGATATCATCCTGAGTCTAATGGCCAGACAGAAAGGAAAAACCAGGATGTTGAGCAGTTCTTGCGTTGTTTTGTGACTGATAATCAAGAGGGGTGGTCTGAGTTTCTGCCACTTGCTGAGTTTGCTCTTAACAATCATACATCCGCTTCTGCTGGTTGTTCGCCTTTTTTTTGTTGTACTGGGAGACATCCGTCTTTTGGGTCATTTTCCAAGTTGGGATCGGCTGTACCTGAAGAGGAGAATTTTTCTGGTGTTTTGGAGAGAGTTTGGACTGATGTGCGTGGTAATCTTCAGGAGGCTAACAAAAGATCCAAAGTGTATTTTGATAGAAAACGACAAGAGGTTTTGTTTGCTATTGGTGACATGGTTTGGTTGTCCTCTAAGAATCTGCGCTTGAGGATTCCGTCTAAGAAATTGGGTCCCAAGTTTGTAGGGCCCTTTAAGGTGCTTCAGGTTATTAACCAATCTGCTGTTAAGTTGGAGCTTCCTACCTCCTGGAAGATTAATCCGGTGTTTCATGTTTCTCTCTTGAAAAAAGCTGAGGTCTCAGATGGAGACGTCTCGGCCATTGTTCCCCTGGTGGTGGAGGACGGGCAATATGAGATTTCCCGCATCCTAAATTCTAGACGGTATAGAGGGAGTTTGCAGTACCTCGTCGCTTGGAAGGGTTATGGACCCGAGGATAACTCATGGGTGAGGGCGGATGATGTTTCTGCGTCTAGACTTGTCAGAGCGTTTCACAAGAGGTTTCCGGATGAGCCTAAGTCCTAGGGGATCCGGAGGATCCTCTTAGAAGGGAGGGTACTGTTAGAACCCTCTTGTTAGATTTTGTTTCAGTTTGCTGGTCACATGACCTTTTTTCCCTATTTAGTCTGGCTCCGCCCTTCTGGCTTTGCTGGACTTCATTGTATTATCTACTCTTAAGCTAGCCGGGTGCTTAGGTGCCTTACTCTGTCAGTTTTGCTTGATCTTAGGATCTCTTAGTAATTTGTTTTCTGTTTAATTATCCCTGCTACACTTTCTGTTAGGAGGTGTCCACCTTTTCTCCCAGTCCCTAGATCTTGTAGGGATTCCTCCCTCGCAACTATAGGTCTTCGTTCAGACTAGCTGAGGACTTCAGCGGGTCTGGTCGCAGGATCAGGTTCCCCGTTACATCGTAGGGATCCAGCTTAGTTCTATTGTAGGGACAGAATTCCCATCTTTCCTTAGTGCTTGTAGCAGTTCATAACACCCAAAAGGGGACAGGCTGCAGTCCACTGCAGGCAGCAACCAGCAGAGAAAATCAAATAGAGAAAAAAAAACAGCAAACACTTATCTGAAGGAGAGCAGGAAACTAGCAGTGCTTCATGCAAGACCAGAAGAACAATTGATAACCGGCAAGGCCGCTGGGAACTCAGGCCACTTATATCCTACCATTCAGCGCCAGCTGAAGGCCATTCATTAATCAGTTCATTACCCTCAGCAACCACCGGAGGGAGCCCCAGCTCAGAAGCCGCCTCCAGCATATTCACAACAGTTTCCACTGTTTAGGCACATCAGGTGCTCTCCAAACACGACATGGCGTCCAACCAATTCTGCGTTGAAAAATTCAAACTGCGCTTCTTCCTTTCCGAGCTCTGCCATGCACCAAAACAGTGGTTTACCCCCACATATTGGGTATCAGCATACTCAGGACAAATTGCACAATAACTTTTGAGGTCTTGATACCCTTGGGAAAATAAAAATTGGGGTGAAAAGATCATTTTTGTGGAAAAAATATGATTTTTTAATTTTACGGCTCTACGTTATAAACTTGTGTGAAGCACTTGGTGGTTCAAAGTGCTCACCACAGATCTAGATAAGTTCCTTAGGGGTCTAGTTTCTGAAATGCTGTCATTTGTGAGGGGTTCCCACTGTTTAGGCACATCAGGGGCTATCCAAATGTGACATGGTGTCCAATCTTGATTCCAGCCAATTTTGTTTTGAAAAAGTCAAATTGGCGCTCCTTCCCTTCTGAGCTGTGCACCCAAACAGTGGTTGCCCCCACACATGGGGTATCAGCGTACTCAGGACAAGTTGGACAACAACTTTTATGTTCCAATTTCACCTGTTACCCTTGGGAAAATAAAAAATTGGTGACTAAAAGATAATTTTTGTGGTAAAAAATAGGATTTTTTATTTTCATGCCCATGCATTATAAACTTGTGTGAAGCACTTGGGGGTTCAAAGTGCTCACCACAGATCTAGATAAGTTCCTTAGGGGTCCAGTTTCCAAAATGGTGTCACTTGTGGGGGGTTTCCATTGTTTAGGCACATCAGGGGCTCTCCAAACGCGACATGGCGTCCAATCTCAATTCCAGCTAATTTTGGTTTGAAAAAGTGAAACGGCGCTCTTTTCCTTCCAAGCCCTGCCGTGCGCCAAGACAGTGGTTTTCCCCCATATATGGGGTATCGGCGTACTCAGGAGAAATTGCACAACAACTTTTTCTGTCCATTTTCTCCTTTTACCCTTGTTAAAATAAAAAAATTGTTTGTAAAAATCATTTTTGTGACTAAAAAGTTAAATGTTCATTTTTTCCTTCCAAGTTGGTTCAGCTCCTGTGAAGCACCTGAAAGGTTAACTTATTGAATGTGGTTTTGAGTACCTTAAGGGGTACAGTTTTTAGAATGGTGTCACTTTTGGGTAATTTCTGCCATATAGACCCCTCAAAGTGATTTCAAATGTGAGGTGGTCCCTAAAAAAAATGGTTTTGTAAATTTTGTTGTAAAAATGAGAAATCTCTGGTCAACTTTTAACCCTTATAACTTCGTAGCAAAAAAAATTTTGTTCCAAAATTGTGCTGATGTAAAGTAGACATGTGGGAAATGTTATTTATTAACTATTTTGTGTGACATATTTCTCTGTTTTAAGGGAATAAAAAATCAAAGTTTGAAAATTGCAAAATTTTCCAAATTTTTGCCATATTTCCATTTTTTTCATAAATAACCTCAAGCTATATCGAATAAATTTTACCACTGTCATGAAGTACAGTATGTCTCGAGAAAACATTCTTAGAATCGCGAAGATCCGTTGAAGCATTCCAGAGTTATAGCCTCATAAAGAGACAGTGGTCAGAATTGTAAAAATTGGCCTGGTCATTAACGTTGCAAACCACCCTTGGTGGTTAAGGGGTTGAATTGAGCTAAGAAAACCTAGAAAAAACTTATGTGGCACTGTTACTATAAAACAATATACCATGCTATATCTTAGGCAAAACATCTAATACTTACTACTGGAGTTAGACATAGTAAGAAAGAGTAACTAAGTATAACAAAACCAGCATAAAATTACAGAATTGTGCCAATTGATGAAACATCAAGGAGTTTTCTAAAACATAGTATTGATCATTGCAAAGTGGCCGGTGGACACATAGTGTATGGCAGATATGTATCACGGAGGATGTTGTCCTCCGTGATATAAACCTGGAATAATGCTCTAATACACATAGTACTAAGCGTTGTTAATCTTCCGGCCATGACAGGGTCAGGTTTATAGTGAACATCTGCTCACCATATCTCCACCCCTGGGTGTGTAAAATGGGGCCTGTTTGTCTCACTTGTGGTCTGTGTGTGGAGGTGTGCAGATGCCCAGGAGTGTGTATCTTTCCTAAAGGTTCAAGAAGCTGGACTCTAACTAAAGCGGGAGAACCTGCACTACTTTTCAATGGACTTTTTACTTTACTTTTCACTTTGTGCTGAGAACAGGCTGTATTTAAGCTTTTGTGTGTTGCGGTTTATGTGGAGTGAAACAAACCAGCCGGACTTTTAAATAGAAACAGTACCTGTGATACCTCATCCCGCATCCAAGTGAGTAGCTTAGTTACATCATCTATAGTTAAGCTAGCGCTAGACCATCAATGTATGGTTTGTGGGGGTGAGCCCTCAAAGTCCACTGCAGATCAGCAGAGTAAAAGGTGAATGTGACTGAGTAAAGCAACTGCTGAATGGGACATCATTGCTTTCAGTCCTCGCAGACTGCGCTAGTGCAGACCACTCTTCAGTGGTGTGGATAGGACCGTTGAGTATTCCTTTATTTTCTACCGTCATAAGCAGGTTGAGACACTTTTATTTTAGGTTGGGCAACCGCTAGAACAAAGTGTACTGAAAACTGATACACTGCAAAGAATCCCACTTAACTCACATTTGTCTTGGATTAAATAGTCATGGTTTCTGAAAGTTATAGACAAGTTTTGGGTGTTAGTCATAGGCCTGCGTTATATTCCTTGCCTCTTTTATTGGATTACATGTGAGTATAGCGTAATGTCCCCATTGATCCCAAGCAGATGTGAATACTCAAGTGAGGTGAGTGCTCTTTAATAATTTATTCACACACATCCAGTTGGCCATATTCCCCAAGGTTAGCATTGTATTCCTCTGCAACTGCCACCAATGAAACGACTGAATGAAAACAGTCATTAACTTTTCCAATAAAATCCTACCTCAGTGTTAAATGAGATTAATGTCATCGTTGTTCTGAAGTACAAATAAGCTATGGAAATACTGAAACATTTCACTGTGTCGCCCTTTGGCTACAGAACAATAATTTCAGCCTGCAGTCTAAGAAAATGTAAGACTATGTATATCCTGTATATTTGTCTATTTTTGTAGCCTCCTATTAATCATAGAGGAAATGTGTCATGAATTAGGATTTAATTTACCTATTTTAAGGGGTAGGAGCACAGGCAGCTGCCTAGGGCAACAATGGCAGAGGTGAGTTATAGAAATAACTCTAAAATTGTGGTAACTTCTGGGGTGTGATGGGCACATATCAACAGCGCAATTAAATGAAGGATTCACCATTTCACATCCAGTCAATCTCGAGGGTAAGCATTTTTAAATCTCTGTCTTTGGCATTAAAGGGGTTGTCCGGCCTTAGGGTACAACTCTGCAGTCTCTCAATGTTACTAGACTTATGAATCCTTACACGTGCATTGTGAGCAGTGTTGTGAATGTCTTGGAGATGACTTCGGAGCTGAGGCTCCCTCCGGTGGTTGCTGAGGGTATTTAACCAATTAAGGAATAGGTGTCAGGTGGTGATGACTGGCTTGATATAAGTGAGCTGAACTCCCATGATCCTCGCCGGTAATCAATTGTTGCTTCCAGGTCTTTGTTGGAATTTCATCTTGCTTTCCTGCTATCATTCAGATAAGTGACTTTCTGTTTTTTTTCTGTGGTTGGATTTCCCTTGCTTCTTGCAGTCTTGCCTTTGACTTCAGCCGAGTCCCCTTTGGGGCTTGTGCTGCCCTCTGTTCTCATTTTGTATTTGCACTTGTTCTCTGTTCCATTGATATTTTTATTTGCTGGGTAGCTGTGTGTCATACCAGAGATCTGATATAGGTGGTCGAGATTGTGTGGTCTCAGGTTTTTTGCTATCAGAAGTGCTGGTATTTTTATTAGGGTTTTTCTGGGTTGCAGACAGAATTTCTCTCCTGTACTTTACTTTCTAGACAGATTTGGGCCCCAGCATTTGCTCATTCTATTTTCTGTCTGTGTTCGTGTTTTTGTCTTGTCTAACTGCCATTACATGTTCGGGGGCTTCCTATTTTTTGGGGGCTTTACTCCGGGGCAGTTAGCTTTCCTCTTTATATCTTCAGGTGTAGCTAACTCTCCGGCTGTGCCGAGGCGTCTAGGATCAACGTACGTACGCTCCACGGCTACTTCTAGTTGTGCGGTTAGTTTAGGGATCTGCAACCCATTAGGTTCCAGCCTCTCTGGTGTCTTGCTGCTTTGGCAGTATTTTGCTCCTGTCCTCCTCAGCTACCTAAACATAACAGAGCATTCTCTGGAAACGTAGGTATCCAATATGCTTGCTTCCTGCCACATTCCGACTAGACTTGTCCTAGTCGGTATTCACTTGCCTCTAGTTGGCAGGTGACCACATGTTTGCAAATCGCATACTAACAGTCACACACCTGCAGCTCCGAGAACCAGAGTATCCTCACAGCACGCAGCCTTGTAGGCTAAAGCCTGACAACCCCTTTAAAGAGGAATTGTCCTGTAGGCCTGTGCTTTATGATTGCATTGATAATGATAATATATTAGCAAATTGCTATTTAAAGGGAACCTGTTGCTAGAATTCTAGTCATTCATCTTAGTACATGATGCAGCATTTATAAATGCCTTTCTAGACATGGTCCTGTTGAAATCAAACCTTACTTTAAGGGGTAAAACAAATTGGATTGCACTGTATCTAAATAATTTAAGATGTACAATATGGGCAATGCTTTATAGAGGAGAAGTAATTAATTCTTGGCTGTTAGCATGCCCATTCCTCCTTCACTGTTATTCAAGGGTTAGTATGAAATCAGTGCTGTTTATGCCAAGCGTGGATTTATTCAAGGTGTATTAACTTTCTGAACACTGTTACTCTTCAGCACTACTGTACCGCCCAGATGACTCTTGGTAAGTATTTAACATAAAGGAATTCTGACATAAATTCTTTTTCTACCACCAAAATAAAGAGTGATTTGCACAGTAAAATGTCTACAAAGGGTATTTACAAGTTAACTACAACAGCCTTGAAGATGGCGATCCATTTGAGGCAGTTTTTTGTTATAATGCTGTCAATGTGTGCAACTGGTCCACAAATCATATTTTTTTGACACGTTGGATGAATCCTGACGTGTTTCTTGGCAAATGTTGATGGAGAAGAAAACTAAAAATTTGTAGGCACATTGGTGATAAATGGGACTATTATTTCATGTAAGATAAAGCAACATCAATGAATATTCCTAGAGACCAGCTGAAATGTGTGCGTGACACAACAGCTGCGAAACACTGCCAGAGAATTGTAAATCAAGATTATTTAGGATTAAGATACAATTCACAGTATTCACATCACATGCAGGCGAATCTGCTAGACGAAGGGGGAATACAGTGAGTGAGAGTAAGTTTGAGAGTGACAGTGAGTGTGAGAGAGAATGTGAGTGAGACCAACTGAAGTATTGGATCTATCCATATTATAGACAATGGCACCTGTATCAAACATGTTCTTACAGGTGCAGTTGTGCTCAAAAGTTTACATACCCTGGCAGAATTTTTGCTTTCTTTGCCTTTTTTCAGAAAATATGAATGATAACATCAAAACTTTTTCTCCACTCATGGTTAGTGGTTGGGTGAAGCCATTTATTGTCAAACTACTGTGTTTTCTTTTGTTAAATCATAATGACAACCCAAAACATCCAAATGACCCTGATCAAAAGTTCACATACCCCATTTCTCTAATACCGTGTATTGCCCCCTCTAACATCAATGACAGCTTGGAGTCTTTTGTGGGAGTTGTGGATGAGGTTCTTTATTTTCTCAGATGGTAAAGCTGCCCACTCTTCTTGGCAAAAAGCCTCCAGCTCCTGTAAATTCCTGAGCTGTCTAGCATGAACTGTGCGCTTGAGATCTCCCCACAGTGGCTCAATGATATTGAGGTCAAGAGACTGAGATGGCCACTCCAGAACCTTCACTTTATTCTGCTGTATACATTGACAGGTCGACTTGGCCTTGTGTTTGAATCGTTGTCATGTTGGAACATAAAGTTTGAATCGTTGTCATGTTGGAACATAAAGTTCAATTTTGGTCTCATCACTCCAAATTACCTTGTTCCAGAAGTTTTGAGGCTTATCTCTGTGCTCTTTTGTGTGCTGTACGTGAGATATTTTGTGGCATTTGTGCTGTAATGGCTTTCTTCTGGCGACTCGACCATGCAGCCCATTTTTCTTCAAGTGCCTCCTTATTGTGCATCTTGAATCAGTCACACCGCTAGTTTTCAGAGTCCAGTATTTAAGCTGATGTTATTTGTGGGATTTTCTTTGCATCCCGAACAATTTTCCTGGCAGTTGTGGACAAAATTTTTGCTGGTCTACCAGACCATGGTTTTGTTTTTACAGAGCCCCTGATTTTCCATTTGTTAATCACGCTGCTGACTGGCATTATCAATTCCTTGGATATCTTTTTGCATCCCTTTCCTGTTTTATACAGTTCAACTACCTTTTCCCGTTGATCCATTGACAATTCTTTTGCTTTTCCCATGACTCACAATCCAGAAACGTCAGTGACTGGATGAAAGATGCAAGAGTCTGTCTGGATCTCAGAAACTCACTCAGCTTTTATGCACACACTGATTACAAGCAAACAGGTCACAGGTGAGCACGTTACCTTTAGTAGCCATTCAAACCGATTTGTGTCAACTTTTGTGCATGTGTAGGGGTATGTGAACTTTTGATCAGTGTCATTTGGTAGTTTTGGTTTGTCATTATGATTTAAAAAGAGAAAACATAGTAGTTTGACAATAAATCGCTTCACCCAACCTCTAACCATGAGTGGAGAAAAAGTTTTGGTGTTATCATTCATATTCTCTGAAAAAAGGCTAAGAAAGCAAAAATTCTGTCAGGGTATGTAAACTTATGATCACAACTGTAAATGCACAGAAAATGTAGTGGTCCATAGAGAATGGGGAGAACATAATTTACATGCCTTGCTCTATACATCACCATGATTCTCAGCACAGAAATGTAAAGAAATGCAAAGTTTTATATCTGAAAACATCTGATTTGTTTCATTCTGTTAAGAAGTGTTTTGTCTTTTTCTTTCGTCTCTTAAATGTATGGCCCTTTTTATAGAAATCCTCATATTTAAAGTTGACGCCCTGTAAAAATATAAGTAGTTGATTGCTGTTTGGCTTACATTATCAGCAGTGCTAATGACGGGAAGTATGCCGAATATATCATCTCTTTTAAAATGTGAAATACCTACTGATTGAATTATCCTAAACTTTTCTTGCATGACATTTTCTTTTAACAATTCATCCTATCAATAACAGTTTGAAAAAATAAATCTTCAAATCTTGCAGATTTCTCACAATAAGCTTACCCTTTATGTCACTTTTCAGCTCGCACTGTGTCTATTGAGGATCAGATCAGCGAGGCTGATCCTCTTTTCCCTTGAGAAATAAGCTGCTGCTTGAAGTCTGACCGATAAAGATAACTCAGAGATAAGGAACCTTGTATTGAAAACTACTATGCAAGCAAATACTAAGCAGTAAATGTACTTCCTATGAAGTGCAAAAATATCGTCAGAAGCTATTGGGTAGACAGTGCTGCCCCGTTGGAGGATTGTGACTACTGTATTCTTTGGATTATAAGACGCACTCCCCCCATAGTTGGGGGAATATGGGGGGTGCATGTTTTAATTCAAATATAACTTACCAGCTACGGTGGAGCGGGGTTCCGTGTGATTTGCATACATGCGGTCACGTGCCGACTAGACATGCGCAGCCTTGTTCAATTCAAATGTATTGAGCGAGGCTAGACATATCATATAATGTGTGTGGAAGTATGGGAATCGTATAATTGCGTTCACATGACCGCCAGCTCCTGGCACATATAGTGACTGCAGACTTGTACCATAAGACCGGACAGACCCTTTAATGTAAGGCAGAATTCAGACATCCGTGAAACACGGTCCATGTACAGATCATGATGTAAGAACTTTTATTAACTGATTGACATATTAAAAAATATAGACTTCAAAAGACAAGATAAAAAATATATATTATTCATTATTTATTAAATTTCTTGTATGGCTCCAATGCTGCAGGCTTATAAAGAAAAGTTTTCAAAACAACTTCCCAAACTCTGATTTGACTTTCAGCTTGAAAGCTACAGTGCCTTGCGAAAGTATTCGGCCCCCTGGAAATTTTCAACCTTTTCTCACATATCATGCTTCAAACATAAAGATACCAAATGTTAATATTTGGTGAAGAATTAACAACAAGTGGGACACAATTGTGAAGTTGAATGAAATTTATTGGTTATTTTAAATTTTTGTGGAAATACAAAAAAAATTTAAAAAAAAAATAATAATTTTGTTCAATTTCACAATTGTGTCCCACTTGTTGTTGATTCTTCACCAAAATTAACATTTGGTATCTTTATGTTTGAAGCATGATATGTGAGAAAAGGTTGAAAAGTTCCAGGTGGCACTGTATTCTATTAGCTACAACTGGACCTCACAGACTTCTCGTTCTTCACACCCTTGTATAACCTCTGCACATATTAGTGCTTTCTGGTCCAATGGCAGGAGAAGACAGCTAAAGTGGAGATAAGAGCTCTCAATATCACCAGTATTATGTACTGAGCTCATGCTGAAGCAGGCACAGCAAAAAGACCATGGGGAGAAGATTTAGCCATTGAGTGCATAGCACTGAGAAATATCAGAGGAGGGGAATCACTTTGGCTACTGCTGGTGTACAGCCCAAATACACTAGGCAGTAGTTGGTATTCCTTATGCTGTTTAACCCCTTCAGACCACTGACGTATATTAACTGTAAAAGGTTGTGTCCCTGCATTTGATGCTGGCTCGCACAACGATCCCACATCTTTTCCCTCACTTGATGGCTGATTTAATCAGACATCAAGTGTCTTTAACAGCGTGCGCCACCCGTGGTTGTGAACCTGTTAAGTGCAGCTGTCAATCACTGACAGCGGGATTTAACACATGACGTCTGGAAGAGCCTAATTAATTCCACCCATCGGTGCCCCTGTCACATGATCGCATGTCGGCAATGGGGTGTCATGACAGCCGGGCGTCTGCAGAAGACCCTCTTGCCCTTCATTCTGATGCTTCTGTGGAGATCGACATTTCTGCTTTGTAGTGCTGAAGCCTTGCTATGTAAAACACAGATGTTCGGATGATCCAGCTTGAAATCTCTTAAGGAGAATATTAAATAAAGTAAAAAGTGTGGAATTTTTTTTTCACATATGAAAAAAACCTCAAAAGTTAAAATCACACCTCTTTTGCCCCATTGAAAATTCCACATAACAACCTTATACCGAATGCTACAGAAGCAAGCACTTAGGTAAACTATATGCAGATGGGTAAAGAAGTGGCTAAATGACAGGAAACTAAGAGTCTGACCTTGATATTACAAGTTTGCAAAACGATCTGGATAAGATGTCTGAATGGGCAAACAATTGGAAAATGAGGTTTAATGTTGATAAATGTAGAGTAATGCACCTAGGATGGAGTAATCCTATTGCTGCATATACATTAAATGAGAGAATACTTGGGACAACAGAACAGGAAAAGGACTTGGGTATTCTGGTTACAAGTAGGCTGAGCAGCAGTACTCAATGTCAAGCAGCAGCTGGAAATGCAAAAAGAATTTATGTTGTATAAAAACAGATAAAATCCCGCATCCCAACGTATTGTTACCCTTTTATAAATCACAGGTGATTCCACATCTAGAATACGGGATCCAGTTTTGGGCTCGACATTTTAAAAAGGATATCCAGAAGTTAGAGTCAGTTCAAAGGCGGGCAACTAGATTATTACATGGGATGGAAGGCCTCTCATATGAGGAGAGGTTGGAAAAGTTGGCCTTGTTTATCTTAGAAAAAAGACGCCTTAGAGGAGATCTCATTTACATGTATATGTGTGGTCAGTACAGAGGACTGGCACAAGACTTTTTCATTCCAAAGACCATACTAAGGACCAGGGGGCACTCATTACTAGTTGTTAGGGTTTCCAGATCACACTGAATTAAATTAAACTATAAAGTGAGATCGCAACCCGGGGTCCACCATGCAGAGATGTTAAACTGCTGCTAGTGTAAACAATGCGGATAAAAATCTACTAGCGAACGTACCTATCTAAACACATAGAGTTAACTCCACACAGTGTGAATGGAACGCAAAAACCCAACACCAAATAATACTCAGGATTGCACAGGAATAGAAGTACCAGCTCAGCTAACCACCGAGGGGTACAGGAGATAAATACCAGCTCAGCTAACCACCAAGGGGTACCAGGGAGATGAGTACCAGCTCAGCTAACCACCCAGGGGTTCAAGGGAGATGAGTACCAGCTCAGCTAACCACCCAGGGGTTCTAGGGAGATGAGTACCAGCTCAGCAAACCACCGAAGGGGTAACAAGGGAGATGAGCACCAGCTCAGCTAACCACCGAGGGGTACAAGTCAGATGAGCACCAGCTCAGCTAACCACCGAGGGGTACAAGTCAGATGAGCACCAGCTCAGCTAACCACCGAGGGGTACAAGTCAGATGAGCACCAGCTCAGCTAACCACCGAGGGTACAAGGGAGATGAGTACCAGCTCAGCTAACCACCGAGGGGTACAAGGGAGATGAGTACCAGCTCAGCTAACCACGAGGTGTACAAGGGAGATGAGTACCAGATCAGTGAACCACTGAGGAGTGCAAGGGAGTGAGTACAGCTCAGCAACCACGAGTGGTACAGAAAAAGGAGTGTGCAATACCCAGTAAAAACAATAGGTTTAAGCACGTGGGTTGACTGTGCCCTGTAAACAGCTCATACTAACCACACACGTGGCTGAGACAGGCGCTAGGTCAAGCGAAAGCAAAAACCTGCCTGACTACGGAAAACTAGGCACACATACGAGCAGACAGAGCGGCAGAGAGTATATATATATATATATATATATACTGTATATACTTACACATATACACACACACTGACACAAGCACGCCCGTGTGCTTTGCTGAAAGCAATTTATGCGCTAGGCTCCACCCCCATTCATGCCCAGTCGGACGGGGCCTCATCCGTGAGCCAATCTGGAGCTGCCACATAACCAGAGCAGTCCGAGCACCAATAAGAAGGCGCCACATCACGGACATGCTCAGTAAGGTGACTTCTGGACTTAGACTCTAGAGAGTAGGGCTGCCTTGGTATACCACTGGTTACCATAGACTTTAGCTGGAGAGCCAGCAGTAACCACACGTATAACAGGAGCTTGAGCAAGTAGCTGGGACTGATGTCTGTGCTAAGCAGCAGACCCAGTAGTTGGGCCTGAATGGGAAACGATGGCACCAGACAAGGCTAGGGATTTATCCAGCACAGTGGAAGAATCCTGGCGCCTAACACAGGTGGAAGAAAGATGATACCGGCAGCTAAATAGGAAAGGGTTCTTCACAGTTAGAGCAGTCAGACTGTGGAATGCCGACCACAGGAGGTACTAATGGCTGACACTATAACAGCTTTTTTTTTCAAAAAAGAAAAAAAGGGCTGCATGATTTCCTCAGTACACATAACATTGTGCGTTATAGTTAAATTAGTGACAAAATGTGTAATTGGTGGAGAAGTTGATGGACCAAGGTCTTTTTTTAACTTTTCTAACTATGTAAAATATAATTTTTTTTTAAAAAAATACACATTTGGTATTTCTGCATTCAGAAATGTCCGATCTATCAATTACGTTTTTTTTAACCGCCATAACGTTGCAACAAAATGCAATGAGACTAGATGAAATCATCATCCTCGCCCCAAAATGGTATCATTAAAAATGCTAGCTCAGGGCTCAAAAATAAGCCATCAACCAGCTCCAGATTCCAAAAGATGAAAGCAATATGGATGTCAGAAAAAATCCCAGCACACACAGGGGTGTAAAAGGTCATTGTTACATGTCTAGATAGAAAGATTGTATGGGACACAATGACAACTATAAGAAGAGAAGAAATGTGGGAAAGATTGCCTTCACTACAGGGTACCTGAGTAAGATAAAAATATATCTGATGATGCCTGTGGAATCTCTTAGGTGAGGTAGAAGAATGACAGATGGAGTAATATTGGTCACGATGAACATGATTACCTTTTTAAAAATAACCTCTCTGAATGTGTTATTTCTCTATAAAGCCAATTATGCTTCTCTCCTCTTGCAGCAGACACTTCAGCATTTATGCAGTTTAGTATCTTTGCATTGTGTTACAGATCCATTCAGACTTCATTGAAATGCATTGTCACCACTCTTCTTTTCTTCTCCCTGAGGCTAAGTCTTTATACTTAATTAAATGCCTGATCTTTGGGAGTAAATAACGATTAAAAATCTGGTAGCATATTAGCATTTTTACCAACATGTCAATTGCAGAAGACAGAAAATTGAAGCCCTCCTCCAGTAATGCATTAAGCTGGCCCCAAAATGCACAGGAACCCATACTTTTGGGCAGGCTTTGCTATATTATTGCCCATTTTGCAACCTCTCCTGGCAAACTTTGAACTGTTATGGGCCCCGATTAAAGGGAAAAAGTGTCCGCTAGCAATGTAAGTGAAAGGCAGAGCTGATTTATCCAAAGCTGAGTTATCCAAGCATGCTCAGGTGTTATCTAAGTGTCTTTAGAATGCTCCAATAATATGTTTGAGTCCCCGCAGCAGCATGATTCGAAACACATGCGGGGAATTCCTAACAAACAGGCAATCTCTCTTGTGTTCAGGCTGTCTAACAGCCGCGAATCATGCAGCCGTGGGGACTCGAACATATTATTTGAGAACGCCCGAGATACATGGATAACACAAAAGCATGCTGGGATAACACGTTATTCGAGCACGTTCGCTCATCTCTACTGGGGATCCAATTTGCTGCTTCTAGATTGAAAGATTAAAGCCCACAACCAATGCTGTAAACCATAGGCAAAAAGTACACAGTTTCCATGTGTTTGCTACATCTGAAGAATAGATGAGACTACAACTTGCTGAACACATTAAAGTATTGGTCAATCAGGCAGGACCAGTCGCTCATCTAATGGCCTCCGAACTCTTCTCTAGTGCCGTGTCAAGGAAATGCTATGGGGACAACTTGAGTGAAATAGGGGTTTATCCACATTACATGTATAGATTAATGTGGCAGTTGTTCACCTAGTTTGGTTGTGTAAGACACAACACTAGTAAAGTTTCAAATAAGAGCTTTTCCAGCTACTGCAGCTACACAGGTTGGCAGATCCAACATGGTAATCAGGCAATCGGAGTTGTGCTTAACCTGCTCTACCTGATATAAAAAGGAACAGAAAAATACAAAGTAGTTGCTAGATTGCTAATCAATTAGAAGGGTGCTTGGTTGCTCTTTGCAATCCCTTTTTGTTACAAGGATCCTGAGTCATCAGCTGTAAAGACAATTTCTTTATAGTCATTTGAAAGCAATACAATAACAAGACAATACTTAAAGGCATTTGCTGCAGGCATGATGGGTTATAAGGGAAGAAGATTTGTAGTAAACTCAGCAGCACATTATATGCTCAGAAGAGCAGTCTACTGTACATAATGTTAAATCAATTAACACGTTTTACTGAGCAGTAATCTCATTTACAATTACAGTCCTGCCTGGAATAACATATAGCAATTATTAATGCAGGTTTCACCCCCACAAGGCTATTGGAAAAAAATAACTACAACTTGTAATATTGTTATACTCAGGAAAGACATTACTTATGTGCAAGGCAATGGTTAGGAAAAACCTACAGTGGGTATGGAAAGTATTCAGACCCCCCTTTAAATTTTTCCCTCTTTGGTTCATTGCAGCCATTTGGTAAATTCAAAAAAGTTCATTTTTTTCTCATTAATGTACACTCTGCACCCCATCTTGACTGAAAAAAAAACAGAAAGTAGAAATTTTTGCAAATTTATTAAAAAAGAAAAACTGAAATATCACATGGTCATATGTATTCAGACAAATAGCTGTAATGAAACAAAGAGTTAAAAATTTAAAGGGGTCTGAATACTTTCCGTACCCACTATATAGGATGAGGAGGTGATGAAGTAGTGGCAGCCACCCATGGTACAATTAGGGTCATTAGGGAGGAAGTACAATGAGTTCATTAGTTAGAGGGGTTATCTCATAACAATAATTCTAATCAATCACCTATCCACAGGACAGATAATAAATATGTGATCACTGAGAATCTGGTACTAAGACCCTACTAATCCCAAGACTCTTCACTTTGTGGATGGAGCTGTAGTGAACATGTGTGATGACCACCACTCCAATACACAATGCAGTGATCACTAATGCTCATTACTGTTCCAATCACACAGTGTCCCTCCGTTCTTGAGATCATTGGGGGTCCCTGTGGTTAGACCCTCAAAGACCATACATTTATCATCTATCCTGTGGACAGATACAAAATGTTGGCAAAAAACTTCTGACATTTTTCTTTTTACCATCAAACAGAGTTTTAGGCCATGTTCACAGGTTGTGTTTTTTCTACTTTTATTTTAATGCAAATTTAAGATGCGTTTTATAGTACCAGCAAAAGCTATGAGATTTCAGAAATCCCATGCAGATGCTAGATTTTTTTCCTGACTGAACTGGAAAACTGCAGTATGTCACTTCTTTCAGATTTTTTGCAATATTTTTTCACTCATAGAAAGCAGTGAGAATATAAGTGAGTGCCAGGAAAGCAGCAAAAAGAGGCAGCTAAACCTACATTTTGGCTGCAGCTTTTTTACTGCCAAAAGATCAGGTTTCGGCTGTAAAAAAAAAAAAAAAAGCAAAAAAGAAACGTGTAAACATAGCCTTGTAGTGTGACGTACACACTTCCCTGTAGTATGTAAAAGCGGTGAAGGAGCTATAAGAAGTGTCTCACTCCACAACAGAGATATAATATAGTGGGGTGACAGGTCGGCTCTCTGCATGTATGGATAATGGGAAAGGAGGTATGTTGTGAACGTTTTGGAGATGACTTCGGAGCTGAAGCTCCCTCTGGTGGTTGCTGAGGGTATTGAACCAATGTTGAATACCAAGAGACCTACACCTGCAAATAACGAGTGGTTGTCAGGTGGTACTGACTGGCCTGATATAAGTGAGCTGAACTCCCATGATCCTCGCCGGTGATCAATTGTCCTTCCTGGTCTAGTTTGGAATTCAGCTTGCTTTCCTGCTGTCTCCTGCTTGCTTTCAGATAAGTCTCTTTCAGTTTTTTTTACTGTGGTTTGAATTCCTTGCTTTTTGCTGCATTGTTTTTTGTCTTCAGCTGGGTCCCCTCAGGGGGGCTTTGGCTGGTCTACGTTCCTTTTTTTGTATTTGTCCATTTGCTCAGTTCTTGTGATATTTTACTGCTGGGTAGCTATGTGTCCACACCAGAGAACTGATATAGGTGGGCGAGACTGTGTGGTCTCAGTGTTTTTGGATTCAGAAGTGTTGGAGTTTTTCCTAGGGTTTTTCTGGGTTGCAGAAAGTATTCTCTCCTGTGCTGTCCTATCTAGACAGTTTTGGGCCCCAGGATTTGCTCAATCTATTTTCTGTCTGTGTTCGTATTTTCATCTTGTCTAATTGCCATTATATGTTTGGGGGCTTCCTACTCTTTTGGGGTCTACTCCGGGGCAGTTAGCTTTCCTCTTTCCATCTTCAGGGATAACTATCTCTCTGGCTGTGTCGAGGCGTCTAGGACCACCGTAGGTACGCTCCACAGCTGCTTCTAGCTGTGCGGTCAGTTTAGGGGTCTGCAACCTATTAGTTTCCTACCTCTCTAGTGTTAGGCTGCCTATGCGGTATTTTGCTCCTGCCTCCTCAGCTACCATAACATAACAGAATCACCGGACATACTGAAAATTCTATGGTACTCAACAGAAGGGAAAAATAGTAAAAGAAAAAAAAAAGTTGTCAGAGTTGCCAGAAATTTTTTTTTCCTGTTTGTTGCATTTTTTCCCTCTTTTTCTCTGGGGGCTGAGGAGAAATTTTTCCCCAATGGAGGTCAAGCATTTGTCCGATCGTGTAAAGCAGCTTCCTGCTGAAGTTCGGAGTATTGCTATCTATCTTGCTGGGTTGCCTGCTGTGGAACCTAGGATCCCTTTGCCGGATTTATTCTTGGGGGATCGGTCTAAGTTTTTGAATTTTAAAAATAGCTGTAAGTTGTTTTTTGCTTTGAAGCCTAAATCCTCAGGGAACACAACACAGCAGGTTCAAATTGTCATCTCCCTGTTGCGCGGTGACCCTCAGGATTGGATCTTTTCCCTGACACCAGTGGATCCTGTTTTGAATGATGTTGATGTGTTTTTTCAGGCTCTGGGGTTATTGTACAATGAACCTAATGTTACTGATCAAGCTGAAAAAACCTTGTTGCCATTGAATCAGGGTCATGAAGCTGCTGAGCTGTATAGTCAGAAATTCAGAAAGTGGGCAGTCCTTACTAAATGGAATGATGTTGCTCTGGCAGCTCTTTTACGGAAGGGTCAGGCAGAGACTGTAAAGGATGTTATGGTGGGATTCCCTGTCCCCTCTGGTCTCAATGACTCTATGTAATTAGCTATTCAAGTTGACAATACGTCTGCGCGAGCGTAGAAATATGCGTGAGATTGTGATGCCTTGCGGGCCAGCCCCTGAGCCCATGCAGTGTGATGGAGTGACTTCTGGGACACAGCGTCATGAATTTCGTAAGCGTAATGACTTGTGCTACTATTGTGGTGACGCAACTCATGCTATTTCCGTTTGCCCCAAGCGGAAAGACGTTTTGCGCGCTAAGTTGTTTTGGGTAGTTTTCAGACTAAATTTCTGCTGACTGTTACCTTGATTTGCTCAATGTCCACATTTTCAGCTCAGACTTTTGTTGATTCAGGGGCAGCTATAAACCTGATGGATTTTGATTTTGCCAAACGTTGTGGTTTTCCTATGATACCCCTGCGGAAGTCTATTCCTTTGCTGGGCATTGATTCTACCCCCTTGGCGGAGAATAAACCCCAGTTTTCTACCCAGGTGATAATGCGGGTTGACCCGGACCACCAAGAGAATTGCAAATTTTTGGTGTTACATAATTTACATGACATTGTTGTACTGGGTTTTCCTTGGTTACAGACTCACAATCCTGTTTTCGATTGGAAGTCTATGTCTGTGACCAGTTGGGGTTGTCAATGTGTTCGTGCTGACACTCCTGTTTTTTCTGCCCCCCCAGTCTCAAGATGTTTTTTCTGCCTCCCCCCAGTCTCAACATGTTCCTGACTATTTGACTAATTTTTCTGATGTGTTTAGTGAGAGTAAGTCTGCATCCTTACTTCCTCATAGGAGTTATGATTGTGCTATTGACTTAGTACCCGGTTGTAAATTCCCCAAGGGTCGGCTCTTTAATTTATCTGTACCTGAGCATGAGGCTATGCGGTCTTATATCAATGAGTCTTTAGAGAAGGGTCATATCAGACCATCCTCTTCACCCTTGGGAGCCGGCTTTTTCTTTGTGGCCAAGAAGGATGGCTCATTGAGGCCGTGTATTGATTATCGTCTCCTGAATAAGATCACTGTTAAATATCAATATCCGTTACCCTTGATTTCTGACCTATTTTCCAGAGTGAAGGGTGGTGTTGGTTTACCCAGCTTGACCTCAGGGGGCGTATAATCGTATTCGTATCAAACACGGAGATGAATGGAAGACGGCGTTTAATACCCCAGAGGGGCATTTTGAGTACCTAGTGATGCCTTTTGGGCTCACTAATGCCCCTTCCGTCTTCCAATCCTTTATGAACGATATTTTATGGGATTTCGTGGATAGATTTCTGATAGTTTATTTGGACGATATATTGATTTTATCCAATGACAGGGATTCTCATGTGGAACATGTTCGGACTGTATTCCGGATTTTGAGAGAAAACGCATTGTATGTGAAGGGATCAAAATGTCTTTTTGGCGCACAGAAGGTTTCATTTCTGGGATTCATTTTGTCTCCGTCTGTTATTGAAATGGAACCGGTCAAAGTTCAGGCCATTTGTGATTGGGTTCAACCCACTACATTGAAGACTCTACAGAGATTTTTGGGTTTTGCTAATTTTTATCGTAAATCGTTAATTTCTCTGGTATTGTGAAGCCACTGACTGATTTGACCAAGAAGGGTTCTGATGTAGTAAATTGGTCTCCTGAGGCAGTTTCTGCGTTTCAGGAGCTTAAGCGGAGATTCACTTCTGCTCCTGTTCTGCGCCAACCTGATGTTTCTCTGCCATTTCAGGTGGAGGTTGGTGCTTCTGAGATTGGTGCAGGAGCCGTTTTGTCCCAAAGGGATCCGGAGACCTCTAAGATTAACCCTTGTGCCTTCTTCTCTTGAAAATTTTCCCCAGCGGAACGTAATTATGATGTGGGTAATCGGGAGTTATTGACCATGAAGTGGGCTTTTGAGGAGTGGAGACATTGGCTGGAAGGAGCCAAGCATCAGGGGATGGTCCTCATGGATCATAAGAACCTAGCTTATCTTGAATCAGCCAAACGACTTAATCCTAGACAGGCCAGGTGGGCCTTGTTTTTCACACGTTTTAATTTTGTGGTCTCTTTTCTCCCGGGCACTAAGAATGTTAAGGCGGATGCCCTCTCGAGGAGTTTCTTTCTGGATTCTCCTGAGGTAACTGAGCCTGCTGTTATTCTGAAGGAGGGTGTGGTTTTTTCCGCTATCTCGCCCAATTTGAGACTGGCTTTGGAGAAATTTCAGGAGGATAAACCTGAACGTTGCCCTGCTGGGAGATTGTTTGTCCCAGACCAGTGGAAGAAGAATGTGATGTCCGAGATTCATTGCTCCGCGTTGGTTGGCCATCCTGGTATTTTTGGTACCAGAGATTTGGTGAGTCGGTCCTTTTGGTGGCTCACTTTGTCTCGTGACGTCAGGGACTTTGTGCAGTCCTGTGGAACTTGTTCTCGGTCCAAACCTTGCTCTCGCTCTAGTGGTTTGTTAATGCCATTGCCTGTGCCCAAGAGGCCATGGACCCATATCTCTATGGATTTTATTTCTGACCTCCCTGTCTCTCAGAGAATTACCGTTATTTGGGTGATCTGTGATAGGTTTTCCAAGATAATACATCTTGTGCCACTACTTAAGTTGCCATCCTACTCCTAGTTGGTACCCTTGTTTTTTCAACAGGTGGTTCGGTTGCACGGCGTTCCAGAGAACATTGTGTCTGACAGAGGAGTCCAGTTTGTTTCCAGATTTTGGAGGACATTTTGTTCCAAACTGGGAGTTCAGCTGTCTTTTTCCTCTGTGTTCCACCCTCAGACCACTGGACAAACTGAGAGAACGAACCAAACCTTGGAGACTTATTTGAGATGTTTTGTGTCTGCTGATCAAGATAACTGGGTCTATTTTTTGCCTTTGGCTGAGTTTGCTTTGAATAATAGGGCTAGTTCTGCCACCTTGATGTCTCCATTTTTCTGCAATTACGGGTTTCATCCTCGATTTTCTTCAGGGCAGGTGGAGGCTTCTGTCTGTCCTGGTGTTGACTCTATTGTGGAGAGAATGCAGCTGATTTGGGATCAAGTAGTGGATAAGCTGTCTCTCTCTCTCAGGTGAAGGCTCAGCGGTTTGCCAACCGGCATAGGACTAATGGTCCTCCATTTAAAGTGGGTGACTTGGTTTGGTTGTCCTCAAAAATTATCCCTATGAGGGTCGCGTCTCCAAAATTTAAGCCAAGGTTCATTGGACCTTATAAGATCGTGGAGAGTATTAATCCCATTTCCTTCCGTTTGCTTCTTCCAGGAACATTCAAGATTCACAACGTATTTCACAAATCTTTATTGAAGAGATTTCTCGAGCCAGTGGTTCCTATGGCTGCGCCTCCTGATCCTGTTTTGGTTGAGTTCAATTTGGAGTATGTGGTTGAGAAGATATTGGATTCTCGTTTGGCCAGGCAGAGACTCCAGTACTTGGTGAAGTGGAAAGGCTATGGTCAGGAGGACAATTCTTGGGCGTTTGTTTCTGTCATTCATGCTGAAAGACTGGTCCGTGCCTATCACCGAGCTCATCCTGATCGTCCTGGCACAAGTGAGGGTTCGGTGACCCCTCCTCAAGGAGGGGTACTGTTGTGAACGTTTTGGAGATGAGTTCGGAGCAGAAGCTCCCTCTGGTGGTTGCTGAGGGTATTGAACCAATGTTGAATACCAAGAGACCTACACCTGCAAATAACGAGTGGTTGTCAGGTGGTACTGACTGGCCTGATATAAGTGAGCTGAACTCCCATGATCTGCGCCGGTGATCAATTGTGCTTCCTGGTCTAGTTTGGAATTCAGCTTGCTTTCCTGCTGTCTCCTGCTTGCTTTCAGATAAGTCTCTTTCAGTTTTTTTTTCCTGTGGTTTGAATTCCTTGCTTTTTGCTGCATTGCTTTTTGTCTTCAGCCGGGGCCCTCAGGGGGGCTTTGGCTGGTCTCCGTTCGTTTTTTGTATTTGTTCATTTGCTCAGTTCTTGTTATATTTTACTGCTGGGTAGCTACGTGTCCACACCAGAGATCTGATATTGGTGATCGAGACCATGTGGTCTCAGTGTTTTTGGATTCAGAAGTGTTGGAGTTTTTCCTAGAGTTTTTCTGGGTTGCAGAAAGTATTCTCTCCTGTGCTGTCCTATCTAGACAGTTTTGGGCCCCAGGATTTGCTCAATCTATTTTCTGTCTGTGTTCGTATTTTCATCTTGTCTAACCGCCATTATATGTTTGGGGGCTTACTACTCTTTTGGGGTCTACTCTGGGGCAGTTAGCTTTGTTCTTTCCATCTTCAGGGATAGCTATCTCTCCGGCTGTGCCAAGGCATCTAGGACCACCGTAGGTATGCTCCACGGCTGCTTCTAGTTGTGCGGTTAGTTTAGTGGTCTGCAACCTATTAGTTTCCAACCTCTCTGGTGTTAGGCTGCCTATGTGGTATTTTGCTCCTGCCTCCTCAGCTGCCATAACATAATAGAGGTATATGTGAAATGCAGGAGCTTCTCAAAAAATTAGAATATCGTCAAAATGTGAATTTATTTCAATTATTCAATACAAAAAGTGAAACTCATATAGTATTGTATATAGAGTCATTACAAACAGATTGACTTATTTCAAGTGTTTATTTCTGTTAATGTTGATGATTATGGCTTACAGCCAATGAAACCCCAAAAGTCATTATTTCAGTAAATTAGAATAACATTAACACCTGCAAAGACTTCCTAAGCATTTGAAAAGGTCTCAGTCTGTTTCAGTAGGCTCCACAATCATGGGGAAAACTGCTGACTTGATAGATGTCCAGAAGGCAGTCATTAACACACTCCACAAGGAAAGTACATTTTGCATTTCATTTGGAAATCAAGGTCCCAGAGTCTGGAGGAAAAGTGGAGAGGCCACAATCCAAGCTGCTTGAGGTCTAGTGTGAAGTTTCTACAGTCAGTGATGGTTTGGGGAGCCATGTCATCTGCTGGTGTAGGTCCACTGTGTTTTATCAAGACCAAAGTCAGCACAGCTGTCTACCAGGACATTTTATAGCACTTCATGCTTCCCTCTGCCAACAAGCTTTTTGGAGATGGAAATTTCATTCTCCAGCAGGACTTGGCACCTGTCCACACTGCCAAAAGTACCAACACCTGGTTAAAAAACAACATCACTGTGCTTGATTGGCCAGCAAACTCACCTGCCTTTAACTCCATAGAGAATCTATGGGGTATTGTCAAGAGGAAGATGAGAGACACCAGACCCAACAATGCAGATGAGCTGAAGGCTGCTATCATAGCAACCTGGGCTTCCATAACACCTCGGCAGTGCCACAGGCTGATTGCCTCCATGCCACGCCGCATTGATACAGTAATTGATGCCAAAGGAGCCCCGACCAAGTATTGAGTGCATTTACTGAACATACATTTCAGTAGGCCAACATTTCGGATTTTTAAATAGTTTTTCCAACCGGTGTTATAAAATATTCTAATTTACTGAGATAATGACTTTTGGGTTTTCTTTGGCTGTAAGCCATAATCATCAACATTAACAGAAATAAACACTTGAAATAGATCACTCTGTGTATAATGACTCTATATAATATATGAGTTTCACTTTTTATATTGAAGAACTGAAATAAATTAACTTTTTTATGATATTCTAATTTTGTGAGAAGCACCTGTATGCACGTTTTTCTCAATATCTGACATGAAATCAGAATAAACCTTTCCTGTTTTAGGTCAATTAGGATTACCATAATTATTAATATTTGCCAAATGCCAGAATAATGAGAGAGAGAATGTTTTAAGGCATTTTTATTACTTACTGCAAAGTCAAAAGTCTACATATATTTCATTAGTATTTAGTAGCATTGCAATTAAACTGATTAACTTGGGTCAAACGTTTGGGATATCCTTCCACAAGCTTCTTACAATAGTTGGTCGGAATTTGGGCTCCTGACAAAACTGGTGTAACTGATCCAGGTTTGTAGGTCGCCTTGCTCGCAGCGACCTTTTCAGCTTTGCCCATAAATGTTCAATAGGATTAAGATCAGGGCTTTGTGGTGGCCACTCCAAAACATTGAATTTTTTTCCTTAATCCATTAACGACAGCCAATACTCCTTTTAACGGCGGTAGTTAAGGGAATTCACGGTGCTGTGGAAAAAGTGAATAGCTCTCCCCAGAGTCGGATTTTCTCCGGGGTCCTGGCTGCTGGGGGTCGCAGAGACCCAAGAGAACATGATTCGGGTCGGTTTTAACCGACCTCAGTGTTACGATTGCCGTTATTAACGGTATAACGGCGACCGCAAAAAAATAAAAAAGTGCGATTTTGCATTTAATTTCTCTCTCCTCTGATGTGATCACACATCAGAGGGGAGAGAAATAGGGTCCCCAGAGCCCCCCACGGTACCTGGTGTATCGCATAAGCTGTCCCCTGGCCCCCCTCCTTCCTCCGGCAGAAAGAAAATGGCAGGCGCATGCGCAGTGCTCCCGCCAAGATCTGCCTGCCGACACCCGGCAACCAAAGATAATTTTCTCATTGGCTGCTGGGTTTTGATTACTGTGGTAGACCCTATTACAGTGATCAAAACCCCCAATATTTGATAAACATGGCATCACTTGGGCTGTACTTCTCTCTTTTCTCATTGCAGTTGTTCTGGGAGAGAAGAGAGACTACAGTTCAAGCGCTGCCCTGTCAGAGTGAAAAAACATCATTACTGCGTCCGCAAGCTTAAAAAAAATGCAATTTACTCACCCCTGTTCCCCATAATCCCCACATCAAAAAAATATATTTTTTTATAATTTTTTTTAAATAATTTGTTTTAAATAATTTTTTGTGGTTAGGGTTGGGTTACACGTATTCGAGTTAGGGTTAGCAGGAAAAAAAATACTAGAGTTAGAGTAGGGTTAGTTTTTCGTTAGGCAGGGAAATAAAAAAAATGGCCCAGAGAACTTTCAGCGCGGAGCAAGCTTACAGCCTGCTCTTCTCCTGCAGTGAAACAGAATCTGCCTCTGAAGCTGAGCAGCTTTCAGACAGTGACGACGACTCTTCCTCCACGGGATCCCCCAGCCCGATGGTAGAGGAGTCGGTTGTCACTGCTGAAGGTACAGAGGAGGCAGGACCAAGTACCACAGTCCCCTTATCGCTGTGGTATAATGACACCTCATTTTCCCCTCAAATTTCCCTTTTTCTGCTGTCCCTGGAATAAGAGTAGATGTCACCAATTTTACACCCATTGATTTTTTCCAAATTTTCATTAGCCCCGAAGTCCTAGAATTAATCGTCCACCAAACAAACCAAACAAACCTATATGCCAGACAATACATTTCCCAAAAACGCTATGCCTTTCATTCTCATTCCTGGATCCCCACAAATGTCCCCGAAATGAAAACATTTTTTAGGCCTTACCCTGAATATGGGTTTAGTAAAAAAAAACCACTCTCCGCTATTACTGGGCAATAAAAGCTGTCCACAGCACCCCTGTATTTGCAGCCGTCATGTCCTGAGTCAGTTACGAAGCCCTGATGAGATTCCTCCACCTTAGTGACAATTCCGATGGCCCCCAAGAACTGACCCCAACTATGATCGGCTAAATAAATTGAGACCCCTAATTTCCCTCCTACAAACTTTATTTCTAAATTCCTATACCCCAGAGAAAAATGTGGCAGTAGACGAGTCCTTGATGAGCTACAAGGGCCGTCTGTCATTCCTCCAATTTATCCCCTCCAAGCGTGCCAAATACAGAATCAAATTATACAAAACCTGTGAGAGCTCATCAGGGTACACATCCACCTTCCTAATTCGTGAAGGTAGTGACCACCAAATAAACCCCCCAAATTGCCCCCAGACAATTGGCATCCCAGGCAAAACTGTTTTGGAGCTAATGATGCCCTTTCTCCATCAAGGGTACCATGTGTATATGGACAACTATTACACAAGCATCCCACTATATAAATCCCTCCACGCTGCAAATACAGGGGCCTGTGGGACAATCAGGAAAAACAGAGTGGGGTTTCCGTCACAGGCGATGTCCCGACGTCTGGAGAGGGGGGTGTCATTCTCACTTGCAAATGACCAACTTCTTGCAGTGAAGTGGAATGACAGGAAGGATGTCTACATGCTGACCACACTGCATGCGGACACCACTGTGACGGTCAGAGAGAGGGATGCCACCAGGGACAATGGAAAACAGGTCTGCGTCACAGAATATAATAAATTTATGGGTGGTGTTGACTTGTCAGACCAGGTTCTGCAACCCTACCTGGTCAAGCAGAAGACCAGGGCCTGGTATAAAAAGGTGGCAATCTACCTTATTCAAACTGCCACTTACAACAGCTTTGTCCTGTATAAAACGTCCCAAGGACCCCTTAAATTCCTCCAATTTCAGGAAAAAATAGTTGAGGGCCTCTTGTTTGAGTCAATGGTACCGGGGGGGAAACCTTCGAGTCTGAGAATTCCTGGAGACTTGCAGAGCGCCATTTTCCTCACCCTGTCCCTGTCACTCCCACCCAAAGGTATCCTCAAAAAAGATGCCGGGTTTGCAGAAAGCATGGCAAACAGAGTGATTCCCGGTACTATTGCCCCACATACCCATCCCAACCAGGCCTTTGTATCTCCCACTGTTTTGAGACCTACCACACCACCTACAATTATTAGTTGTTTTTTTATAATTTTTATTTTCTGCTTAGTGGCCCCAGTAGAGCAATTTGGAACAAGTAATAGAGAATATTTTCAATAGTAGATCCCATTTTACTCCATTTCACAATTAATTCCAGGACTTGATCAATCCCATACCAAACTACTATTCCAACAAATTCTCATCCACGCTGTTAGGGTCTGCGGAACGCACCAAATATAAGATGTGGAGAGGTGCGTTCGCAGCCCGGGGTCCACCGTGCAGGCGAAGCCTGCTGCTAGTAAAATGGCGTAAGAAGCAAACTCTGTTATCCCGCAGAGTCGCCAACATAAACGCCGTAACGCGCTGTGGCAATAAGTGCGAACTCTGTTACTCCACAGAGCCGCTAGAAGGAGAGCCGCAGCGCTATATGGCGATGTATGCAAACTCACTAAACACAACTGAGTCGCAAAGAAAACACGCTAGGGCGCTGTCTTGCGTTGAAAGCGAACCCTGTTACGTCACAGGGCCACTGAGAAAAAGTGCTGTGTCCTGTCAGGCTCTCAGGTACACAGTTAAGTGCTAAGCGTACATAAAGCGTGATCATGTGCTAATGTCCTCGCGGGAGTCACCTGCAATCTATGGCGTCTGAACGCCAGACCCTGAATACGGCAATCAAAACTCCTCACTGGTTATGCCGGTAATCTAGGGCATCTAGGACGCCGACCCTGACCAGCTAGCACACCAAACTCCTCACCAATTAAGTCGGTATTCTAGTGGCTTATTTCAGCCGGGTCCCTAACCACACACACACATGACCACACTGGCGCATAGCATACAATGGTTGATATTAGCGCATGGCTGCCCAGCCATGCTACCCTTTTATAGTAACAGCTACAGGACCTGCCAGAAACAAGGACCAATGAAGCTTGTTCCAGAACAACAGTAGTCACAGGACCTTCCTGGCAGACCAATAGGAGCTGCTTCAGTACCTGAGCATGTGACCCCTGATCTCCAATGAGAGATCTCACTCTGGGCATGCTCAGAAGGGAAAACGCAGGACTTTGTCCCAAAGAAGTCTGCTCCAGCACTGGCTATAATAGCAGATCCAGGAAAGGCAGCAGCAAGTCACTGCACAGTACTGGAGTGGGCAAGACGCTTGGACCGACGTCTCTGCAGAGCAGGCTCCACTGCGGCCGGAGATGAATGGGAGACCGCAGCGGGGCTGGTTCAAGACTCCCCTTGTGCAGCAGCGGGAACTCGAACCCTAACATTACCCCCCCTCCTAAGGCACCCCCTTCTTTGGGCCTCGCTGCGCTCAAAGGCTGCGGAGCGTGAACATGCTCGGCAGGCTCCCAGGACCTATCCTCAGGCCCATAACCCCTCCAATCCACCAAATAAAATTTTTTGCCTCGTACCACCTGGTTCCCAACAATGGCGTTCACCTCATGATCGTCGGTAGATGAACCCAACGTCCCGGCAGATGACTCGGAAAACCGGGAAATGGCCACGGGTTTCAGGAGGGACACGTGAAAGGTGTCAGTGATACCAAGGCGAGGCGGAAGGGCTAGGCGGTAAACCACCGGGTTCACCTGCTCAAGAACTTTAAAGGGGCCCAAAAAGCGAGGTGCCAACTTGGTGGACTCTACACGTAGCCTGATGTTTCGGGCAGAAAGCCACACTAGGTCACCCGGAGCAAATGTAGGAGCGGGGCGCCGATGGGCATCAGCCGAAGACCTCATCCTCTCTTTGGAGGCCTGAATGGCATCCTGTGTGCGGTCCCAAATGTCCCGTGCCTCCACAGCCCAGTCTGCCACCCTGGAATCGGCGGAAGACACGGGCATGGGCACTGGTACCCGCGGATGCTGACCGTAGTTCAGGAGGAATGGGGTCTGTCCGGTGGAATCAGCCACAGCATTATTTAGAGCGAACTCAGCCCACGGTAGCAAGGATGCCCAGTCATCCTGCCTGGCAGAGACAAAATGTCGCAAGTATGTGACCAAGGTCTGGTTGGCCCTCTCTACCAACCCATTCGTCTCGGGATGGTATGCAGAGGAGAGATTCAACTCAATGCTGAGTAAACGACACAGCTCTCTCCAGAACCGAAACGCAAACTGGGGACCTCGATCACTGACAATTTTGTCTGGCATACCGTGAAGGCGGAAAATATGCCTAATGAATAATGCTGCCAAGGCCCGTGCAGACGGTAACCGTGGTAACGGCACTAAGTGCACCATTTTGGAGAAGTGGTCGGTTATCACCCAGATGATGGTGCAGCCCCGAGACTTGGGTAAGCCCACCACAAAATCCATCCCGACCATCTCCCAAGGCCTGTCTGCCACCGGTAAAGGGAAAAGTAACCCAGCTGGCCGTTGTCGAGGGGACTTATTCTTGGCGCAGGAGACGCACGCCTGAACGTATTCCCTGACGTCACGGGCCATCTGCGGCCACCAGTATGTTCTCGCCAGCAACTCAGAAGTCTTTTTTGTCCCAAAATGTCTACCCACCCTGGACGAATGTACCCAAGAGAGTACTTCCGGTCGCAAATTGATGGGCACAAAAGTCTTGCCCGGAGGCACAGACTCAAGCGAAACCGGAGCCACCGTTCTTAGGCTTTCTGTGGGGACAATAAGCCGAGGCTCCTCCTCCACCTCCTCAGAGGACACCACGGAGCGGGATAGAGCGTCTGCGCGAATGTTCTTCTCACCAGAGAGGAAATGGAGGGTGAAATGGAACCGGGAGAAAAACAAGGACCATCTGGCCTGACGGGAATTTAGCCGCTGGGCTGTCTGCAAATACACCAAGTTCTTGTGGTCCGTGAATACTTGGAAGGGGAAGCGAGCCCCCTCCAGAAGATGTCTCCACTCGGAGAAGGCCAACTTCATAGCCAGTAACTCCCTGTCCCCGATGGAATAATTCCTCTCTGCTGGTGTAAAGGTCTTGGAAAAGAAGAAGCATGGATGCTTCCGACCCTGGGCATCCTTTTGAAAGATGACTGCTCCAGCACCAACAGAAGAGGCATCCACCTCTAAGATAAACGGTTTATCGACATCGGGGCGATGTAAGATGGGAGCACTGGCGAAATGCGACTTGATGGAGGAGAACGCCTTTGTGACCTCCTCTGACCACAACTTGGGATTAGCTCCCTTCTTGGTGAGGGCTACCAAGGGAGCTACCAAAGTAGAGAAGTGGGGAATGAATTGGCGATAGTAGTTAATGAACCCCATAAAGCGCTGCACCGCCTTAAGGGAGTGGGGTTCTTGCCAATCCATCACAGCCTGTAGTTTGGTAGGATCCATAGCCAATCCCTGGGTGGAGATGATATAGCCCAGGAAAGGTAGAGACTCTTGCTCAAACATGCACTTCTCCAACTTCGCATATAGGGAATTTGCTCGCAAGAGGTCGAAGACCTTGCAGACATCTCTCCGGTGGGAGGCCATATCTGGAGAAAAGATGAGAATGTCATCCAGATAGACTACCACCGAGGTGGTCAACATATCCCGGAAGATGTCATTCACAAAGTCTTGGAAGACAGCTGGGGCGTTACAGAGCCCAAAGGGCATTACCAGATATTCATAATGCCCATCCCTGGTGTTAAATGCCGTCTTCCATTCGTCCCCCTCACGGATGCGAATCAGGTTATACGCATCCCGCAGGTCTAACTTAGTAAATACCCTTGCTCCCCGAAGCCTGTCAAAGAGCTCAGAGATTAGCGGCAAAGGATATTTATTTTTCACGGTGATAGCGTTGAGACCCCTATAATCAATGCACGCACGTAATTCTCCTTTCTTCTTCTGCACAAAGAAGAACCCCGCTCCCGCTGGTGACACCGACTTCCTAATGAATCCCCTTGCCAAGTTCTCCTGAATATATTGGGACATGGCCTCTGTCTCAGGAAGAGAGAGGGGATAAACCCTTCCTCTAGGAGGCTCAGCTCCAGGCAAGAGGTCGATAGGACAGTCATAGGGGCGATGAGGCGGAAGAGTCTCCGCAGCCTTCTTCGAGAAAACGTCGGCATAAGACCAATAGACCTTGGGAAGAGGAGAGAGGTCTATGGGTATCTCAGTGGTGTTGACCTGCACGCTGTCCCTAATGCATCTGCCTTTACATAAATTACCCCAACCCAGAATTCTCCCTGAAGACCACTCAATATGGGGAGAGTGGTGGCGGAGCCAGGGTAATCCCAACAAAACCTCATCTATACCGTCAGGGAGGATAAAAAATGATATATTCTCCTGATGGGAAGGAGACATAGACAAGGTGAGTGGGACAGACTGATGTGTGATTTGTGAGGGCAGAATTGCTCCGTTCAACACCCGTACCGATACTGGTTCAGCCAGCAACACCAAAGGCATGGTGTGGCGAGAAGCAAAGGAGGATGACATAAAATTCCCCTTTGCCCCAGAATCCACACACAGCTTGACGGGTAGGGTGGTAGAACCGTGGGTAATTATCCCCTTGAGGAGCACTTTAGGGACAAAACTCATGGCGTCCAGTGACCCTGTTCCTACGGTTACTGGGCGCGACCGTTTATTCAGCCGCTGTGGACATCGGTTGGCAAAATGTCCCTGCTGCTGGCAAATATAACAAATCGGGGATGGACGAGTGACCCGAGATTTATATCCTGCAAGAGCAACCTCCTGAAGGTCGGGCGACTCCAGAGGGGTGGTGAAGGTTGGAGCCAACCGAACCCTCTGCCTACACTGGGCACGTTCCAGCCTCCGCTCGTGGAAAAGGAGGTCGACGCGGGTGGAAATAGCGATAAGCTTCTCCAGTGTGGCAGGAATCTCTCTGGTAGCCAAGGCGTCTTTCACATGACCCGCCAGTCCTCTCCAGAACACGGGAATAAGGACTTTATCTGGTCACTCTAATTCCGAGGCCAGAGTCCGAAATTGGACAGCAAACTGGCTGACCAAAGCCGAACCCTGGGTACTTGCTAGCAGTTTGAGCGCCGTATCGTGGGTGATCTGAGGTCCTAGAAAAACCTTTTTCAGAGCCTCCAGAAAACGAGAAGTACTCCGCACCACACGGTCGTCGCGCTCCCACAGCGGCGTTGCCCACTCCAACGCTCTGCCCGACAGAAGAGCTATCACAAAGCCCACTTGTGCCCGATCCGTGGGGAAACATGCAGCCAGAAGCTCGAGGTGTATGGAGCACTGACTCACGAATCCCTGACATTGCTTGCTGTCACCAGCAAACTTGTCTGGAAGCGGGAGGTGGGACAATGTAGGGACAGAGGTGGCAGAGGACAAACTGGCTGCAGCTACGCTAGCAGCCTGAACAGCGACTGCGGTAACATCCACAGCTGAGGTTGTGCGCTCAAGAGCCGCCAACCTACCCTCCAGCTGCTGGATGTACAGCTGTAAACGCTGTTCATCCGCCATTTTACTAGCCAGACCCTGGCGCTAATATTATGTTAGGGTCTGCGGAATGCACCAAATATAAGATGTGGAGAGGTGCGCTCGCAGCCCGGGGTCCACCGTGCAGGCGAAGCCTGCTGCTAGTAAAATGGCGTAAGAAGCAAACTCTGTTATCCCGCAGAGTCGCCAACATAAACGCCGTAACGCGCTGTGGCAATAAGTGCGAACTCTGTTACTCCACAGAGCCGCTAGAAGGAGAGCCGCAGCGCTATATGGCGATGTATGCAAACTCACTAAACACAACTGAGTCGCAAAGAAAACACGCTAGGGCGCTGTCTAGCGTTGAAAGCGAACCCTGTTACGTCACAGGGCCACTGAGAAAAAGTGCTGTGTCCTGTCAGGCTCTCAGGTACACAGTTAAGTGCTAAGCGTACATAAAGTGTGATCATGTGCTAATGTCCTCACGGGAGTCACCCGCAATCTATGGCGTCTGAACGCCAGACCCTGAATACGGCAATCAAAACTCCTCACCGGTTATGCCGGTAATCTAGGGCATCTAGGACGCCGACCCTGACCAGCTAGCACACCAAACTCCTCACCGATTAAGTCGGTATTCTAGTGGCTTATTTCAGCCGGGTCCCTAACCACACACACACATGACCACACTGGCGCATAGCATACAATGGTTGATATTAGCGCATGGCGGCCCAGCCATGCTACCCTTTTATAGTAACAGCTACAGGACCTGCCAGAAACAAGGACCAATGAAGCTTGTTCCAGAACAACAGTAGTCACAGGACCTTCCTGGCAGACCAATAGGAGCTGCTGCAGTACCTGAGCATGTGACCCCTGATCTCCAATGAGAGATCTCACTCTGGGCATGCTCAGAAGGGAAAACGCAGGACTTTGTCCCAAAGACGTCTGCTCCAGCACTGGCTATAATAGCAGATCCAGGAAAGGCAGCAGCAAGTCACTGCACAGTACTGGAGTGGGCAAGACGCTTGGACCGACGTCTCTGCAGAGCAGGCTCCACTGTGGCCGGAGATGAATGGGAGACCGCAGCGGGGCTGGTTCGAGACTCCCCTTGTGCAGCAGCGGGAACTCGAACCCTAACACACGCACCCACGTCTGTACACTCCAGAGTGTGAACCCCACAAATGTTCTTGAATAGTCACGTCATCTGAAAATTCTAGGACTTGAACAATCACATACCAAAACTACTATTCCAACCAATTCTTGCCCAGGTACCAACGTCTGTACACTCCAGAGTGTGGACCCACAAATGTTCTTGAAAAGTCATGTCATCTGAAAATCCTAGGACTTGATCAATCATATACCAAACTACTATTCCAACAAATTCTCGTCCACGTACCCACGTCTGTACACTCCAGAGTGTGGACCCCACAAATGTTCCTGAAAAGTCAGGTCATCTGAAAATTAATTCTAGGACTTGAATACTCACAAACATTTTTGACCATTTATCTAACTTTTACTGTTTTTGCAACTGTCTTGCTACACAAAACGTTGGCTTCCATTTATATTACTTATATTTATGTTGGTGATATGGGCAAAATCATTTTATTGGAGGATTTCTAAAAATGATCATTACTTTATGGTTCTTGACGAACCTCTGGTACCAGACAATACTTTCTATAGAGAACTGGTTGTTTTGTGCATATAGCAGTTCTGACCTTTACGGGTGGGAGCTTGCTATGATTCACCACGTCTATTGGAACATTCGTCTCATATATGGATTGATGGAGCTAAACGGACGTTGTACGACCAGTCTCTGAAAGTGCCTGCCATTCTAGACCTGCTGGTGTTCTTTGATCTTTGGAACAAACTCAGTTTTGCCACATAGTTGGCTGCATTTTCCTCCACATTTTGCCCTTCATCCCAGTACAGTTTATTCTTCCTGCTACAATATACACAAATGCAGGACAACTGTTTAGTTAACAAGACAAATATTTTAGAATTGAGAGTCCTCAGTGGTTGATACCTTTTAATAGCTAACTGAAAAGATGGTAACAAATTGCAAGCTTTCGAGACTACTCAGGTCTCTTCATCAGGCAAAGACTAAAACAAAATCTAAAGAATCACATATTTATACACAACACAGCACAGAAATAATGCAATAGGTAAGACAAGTGACATGAAGCAGAACTGTCATTATGGGAGATAGGAATGAATATAAATATTGGAACAGTTCATTGATAAGGAGTGTGAAAGGTTTATTGTCCTCTCATTGGGGTCTGGTATTGTTGTGATGACCTCAGAAGGTCTGAAGAGCACATTGCTTAATTGATGTAAAAAGACATAAATCCATGGGATACATTCATTCCAGCACTGAGTGTATCAAAGGTCGTCATAAGTTTATATTCCCAAACTTTTCTGTCTCTCTCAGATTTAAATTTAGCTTTTAATACAAGTAATTTTATGTCCATCATGCTATGACTGGGGATACAAAAGTGTTTGGCCACAGGTAGATCCATTCTTTTTTCTCTTTTGTATCCCCATTCCCCGGTCATAGCATGATGGACATGAAATTACTTGTATGCAGGACATGTCTCCAAAAATTAAGGTCTTTGTTCCTGTGTGCATTTGCAAACATTAATCTGGCTTTGTATGTTTCTTTTGGAGTAATGGCTTCTTCCTGGCAGAGTGACCTTTCAGCGCATATTGATACAGTACTCGTTTCACAGTGGATATTGACACAATCTTATCAGCTTCCGCCATCATCTTCACAAGGTCTTTTGCTTTTGTTCTTGGGTTAATATGCACTTGTCGGACCAAAACATACTTGCGTATGTACTTGCGTATAATTGTTTGTACAGATGAATGAGGCACCTTCAGGTATCTTGAAACTACCCAAGGATGAGCCAGACTTGTGGAAGTCCACAATTCTCTTCCTGATATCTTGGCTGATTTATTGAGACTTTCCCATGATGCTACTCAAAGAAGCAGTGTGTTTCAGGTGTGCATTAAAATAAATCTACACGTGTGTCTCTAATTAACTCGGAAGCTTCCAAACACATCACATCATCATTTGGGCAGTCCAGAATTGTTTAACCCCTTAATGTCCACTGACGTGCACAGTCCGTCATGGCAAGGTGCCAGTTCCAGCACCAGGACGGACTGTGCACGTCATGCCTTTGATCTACCACTGCGTGTAAACACGCAGTGGTAGATCAGTGCCGACAGCTGTCATAGACAGCTGACAGGCACGGCAAGCGGTACGGGGACCTTTGCCGTCGGTCCCCGCACCCACAGCGCTGTGATTGGTCAGTCAATCTGACTGACCAAACACAGCAGCGATCGTGCAGGAGAAGCTGAAATTTCAGCTTCCCCAGCGCGATCAGTGCAGGAGCCGGCGCTGCAGTGGCCAGGCTTCCTGCACTGACAGCCAGGAGCGGAGCCCCCACCGCCCCTGGCTGTTAACCCCTGACTGCTGCGATCCAGCGCGATCGCAGAGCTCAGGGGGGGAGGCAGAGGGTCGGGAGCTCCCTCTGCCTCAGATCGGCGCCCTGCAATGTATTTGCAGGGCTGATCTCTGCCTTGATGACCCGGGGTTGTCATGACAACCTCCGGGTCATCTACGTACGGGAAGCTGCTGTGATCATGTCACAGCAGCTTTCATCATAGGTACAATGAAGCTTGTTCCAGAACAACAGTAGTCACAGGACCTTCCTGGCAGACCAATAGGAGCTGCTGCAGTACCTGAGCATGTGACCCCTGATCTCCAATGAGAGATCTCACTCTGGGCATGCTCAGAAGGGAAAACGCAGGACTTTGTCCCAAAGACGTCTGCTCCAGCACTGGCTATAATAGCAGATCCAGGAAAGGCAGCAGCAAGTCACTGCACAGTACTGGAGTGGGCAAGACGCTTGGACCGACGTCTCTGCAGAGCAGGCTCCACTGTGGCCGGAGATGAATGGGAGACCGCAGCGGGGCTGGTTCGAGACTCCCCTTGTGCAGCAGCGGGAACTCGAACCCTAACACACGCACCCACGTCTGTACACTCCAGAGTGTGAACCCCACAAATGTTCTTGAATAGTCACGTCATCTGAAAATTCTAGGACTTGAACAATCACATACCAAAACTACTATTCCAACCAATTCTTGCCCAGGTACCAACGTCTGTACACTCCAGAGTGTGGACCCCACAAATGTTCTTGAAAAGTCATGTCATCTGAAAATCCTAGGACTTGATCAATCATATACCAAACTACTATTCCAACAAATTCTCGTCCACGTACCCACGTCTGTACACTCCAGAGTGTGGACCCCACAAATGTTCCTGAAAAGTCAGGTCATCTGAAAATTAATTCTAGGACTTGAATACTCACAAACATTTTTGACCATTTATCTAACTTTTACTGTTTTTGCAACTGTCTTGCTACACAAAACGTTGGCTTCCATTTATATTACTTATATTTATGTTGGTGATATGGGCAAAATCATTTTATTGGAGGATTTCTAAAAATGATCATTACTTTATGGTTCTTGACGAACCTCTGGTACCAGACAATACTTTCTATAGAGAACTGGTTGTTTTGTGCATATAGCAGTTCTGACCTTTACGGGTGGGAGCTTGCTATGATTCACCACGTCTATTGGAACATTCGTCTCATATATGGATTGATGGAGCTAAACGGACGTTGTACGACCAGTCTCTGAAAGTGCCTGCCATTCTAGACCTGCTGGTGTTCTTTGATCTTTGGAACAAACTCAGTTTTGCCACATAGTTGGCTGCATTTTCCTCCACATTTTGCCCTTCATCCCAGTACAGTTTATTCTTCCTGCTACAATATACACAAATGCAGGACAACTGTTTAGTTAACAAGACAAATATTTAGAATTGAGAGTCCTCAGTGGTTGATACCTTTTAATAGCTAACTGAAAAGATGGTAACAAATTGCAAGCTTTCGAGACTACTCAGGTCTCTTCATCAGGCAAAGACTAAAACAAAATCTGAAGAATCACATATTTATACACAACACAGCACAGAAATAATGCAATAGGTAAGACAAGTGACATGAAGCAGAACTGTCATTATGGGAGATAGGAATGAATATAAATATTGGAACAGTTCATTGATAAGGAGTGTGAAAGGTTTATTGTCCTCTCATTGGGGTCTGGTATTGTTGTGATGACCTCAGAAGGTCTGAAGAGCACATTGCTTAATTGATGTAAAAAGACATAAATCCATGGGATACATTCATTCCAGCACTGAGTGTATCAAAGGTCGTCATAAGTTTATATTCCCAAACTTTTCTGTCTCTCTCAGATTTAAATTTAGCTTTTAATACAAGTAATTTTATGTCCATCATGCTATGACTGGGGATACAAAAGTGTTTGGCCACAGGTAGATCCATTCTTTTTTCTCTTTTGTATCCCCATTCCCCGGTCATAGCATGATGGACATGAAATTACTTGTATGCAGGACATGTCTCCAAAAATTAAGGTCTTTGTTCCTGTGTGCATTTGCAAACATTAATCTGGCTTTGTATGTTTCTTTTGGAGTAATGGCTTCTTCCTGGCAGAGTGACCTTTCAGCGCATATTGATACAGTACTCGTTTCACAGTGGATATTGACACAATCTTATCAGCTTCCGCCATCATCTTCACAAGGTCTTTTGCTTTTGTTCTTGGGTTAATATGCACTTGTCGGACCAAAACATACTTGCGTATGTACTTGCGTATAATTGTTTGTACAGATGAATGAGGCACCTTCAGGTATCTTGAAACTACCCAAGGATGAGCCAGACTTGTGGAAGTCCACAATTCTCTTCCTGATATCTTGGCTGATTTATTGAGACTTTCCCATGATGCTACTCAAAGAAGCAGTGTGTTTCAGGTGTGCATTAAAATAAATCTACACGTGTGTCTCTAATTAACTCGGAAGCTTCCAAACACATCACATCATCATTTGGGCAGTCCAGAATTGTTTAACCCCTTAATGTCCACTGACGTGCACAGTCCGTCATGGCAAGGTGCCAGTTCCAGCACCAGGACGGACTGTGCACGTCATGCCTTTGATCTACCACTGCGTGTAAACACGCAGTGGTAGATCAGTGCCGACAGCTGTCATAGACAGCTGACAGGCACGGCAAGCGGTACGGGGACCTTTGCCGTCGGTCCCCGCACCCACAGCGCTGTGATTGGTCAGTCAATCTGACTGACCAAACACAGCAGCGATCGTGCAGGAGAAGCTGAAATTTCAGCTTCCCCAGCGCGATCAGTGCAGGAGCCGGCGCTGCAGTGGCCAGGCTTCCTGCACTGACAGCCAGGAGCGGAGCCCCCACCGCCCCTGGCTGTTAACCCCCTGACTGCTGCGATCCAGCGCGATCGCAGAGCTCAGGGGGGGAGGCAGAGGGTCGGGAGCTCCCTCTGCCTCAGATCGGCGCCCTGCAATGTATTTGCAGGGCTGATCTCTGCCTTGATGACCCGGGGTTGTCATGACAACCTCCGGGTCATCTACCTACGGGAAGCTGCTGTGATCATGTCACAGCAGCTTTCATCATAGGTACAATGCATTGCAATGCTGGAGCATTGTAACTGCAATAAAAAGTAAAAAAAAGTGAAAGTCCCATAAAGGGACAAGTTAAAAAAAATCATTTTTTTAAAAAAATTGTAAAAAAAATATTAAAAAATAATTTTAAAAAAATCCCCTAAAAAATACACATTTTTATGTAATAAAAAAAATAAAAAACAAAAAAAATACACATGTTAGGTATCGCCACGTCCGTAAAAATCCCATCTATAAAAGCGTAACCCTAGTTAACCCCTTCAGTGAAAGCCGTAAAAAAAAACACAAAAAAGTAGTAAATTATACTTTTTCCAAGCGGTATCATCATACCGCTTGGAAAAAGTGCAATAACACGCGATCAAAAAGTCAGATATAAATAATCATGGTACCGCTGAAAACGTCATCTTGTCCCGCAAAAAACAAGCTGCTATACAGCATCATCAGCGAAAAAATAAAAAAGTTATAGCTCACGGAATAAACTGATGCAAAAATAATAATTTTTTCTATAAAATTTTTATTGTGTAAAAACCGCCAAAACATAAAAAAAAATATATAAATGAGGTATCGCTGTAATCGTAGTGACCCGAAGAATGAAGCTGCTTTATCAATTTTACCACACGCGGAATGGAGGAAAAAAAAAAAAAAAAAACAATTCCTGAATTGCTGGTTTTTGTTCATTCTGCTTCCACAAAAATTGGAATAGGAAGCGATCAAAAAACGTTATGTGCCCGAATATGGTACCAATAAATACGTCAGCTCGTCCCGCAAAAAATAAGCCCACAGATAACTCTGTCGGCCGAAATATGGAAAAATTATAGCTCTCAAAATACGGCGATGCAAAAATTTCTTACAAAAAATTATTCCCAAAAAAAAGCGTCTTTTAGAGTGTGACAGAAGCTAAACATGAAAAAAGGGTGTAAATCTAGTATCGCCGTAATCGCACCGATCCGAGGAATAAAGTCGTCTAATCACTAATACCGCACGAGGAACGGCGTAAAAAAGAAAACCAATTCTTCACCTTTTGTAGATTTGTTCATTGTGCCTCCCAAAGATCGCAGTAAGGCCATCACAGTGGTTCCCCCCCACATATGGGGTATCAGCGTACTCAGGACAAAATGCACAATAGCTTTTGGGGTCCTATTTCTCCTGTTACCCTTAGAAAAATAAACATTTGGGGGCAAAAAGGTCATTTTTGTGGAAAAAAATATGATTTTTTTATTTTCACGGCTCTACGTTATAAACTTCTGTGAAGCCCTTGGGGGTTCAAAGTGCTGACCACACATCTAGATAAGTTCCTTGGGGGGTCTAGTTTGCAAAATGGGGTCATTTGTGGGGGGTTTCTACTGTTTAGGCACATCAGGGGCTCTCCAAGCGCGACATGACACCCGCAGACCGTTCCATCAAAGTCTGCATTTAAAAACGGTGCTCCTTCCCTTCCGATCTCTGCCATGCGTCAAAATAGTGGTTCCCCCCACATATGGGATATCAGCGTACTCAGGACAAATTGCACAATAGCTTTTGGGGTCCTATTTCTCCTGTTACCCTTAGAAAAATAAAAATTTGGGGGCAAAAATATTATTTTTGTGGAAAAAAATATGATTTTTTTATTTTCACGGCTCTACGTTATAAACTTCTGTGAAGCACTTGGGGGTTCAAAGTGATCACCACACATCTAGATAAGTTCCTTGGGGGGTCTAGTTTCCAAAATGGAGTCACTTGTGGGGGGTTTCTACTGTTTAGGCACATCAGGGGCTCTCCAAACGTGACATGACACCCGCAGACCATTCCATCAAAGTCTGCATTTGAAAAAGGCACTCCTTCCCTTTCGAGCTCTGTCATGCGTCAAAATAGTGGTTTACCCCCACATATGGGGTATCAGCATACTCAGGACAAATTGCACAATAACTTTTGGGGTCCTGTTAGCCTTTGAAAAATAACAATTGGGGGTGGAAAGATCATTTTTGTGGAAAAGATATGATTTTTTAATTTTACTGCTCTATGTTATAACCTTCTGTGAAGCCCTTGGGGGTTCAAAGCTCTCACCACACATCTAGATAAGTTCCTTGGGGGGTCTAGTTTCCAAAATGGGGTCACTTGTGTGGGGTTTCCACTGTTTAGGCACACAGGGGCTCTCCAAATACGACATGGCGTCCAATCTCAATTCCAGCCAAAAAAGTCAAATGGTGCTGCTTCCCTTCCGAGCTCTGCCATGCGCCCAAATAGTGGTTTACCCCCACATGTGGGGTATCAGCGTACTCAGGACTAATTGCACAATAACTTTTGGGGTCCTTTTATCCTTTGGAAAATAAAAATTGGGATGAAAAGATCATTTTTGTGGAAAAAATATGATTTTTTAATTTACTGCTCTACGTTATAACCTTCTGTGAAGCGCTTGGGGGTTAAAAGCTCTCACAACACATTTAGGTAAGTTCCTTGGGGGGTCTAGTTTCCAAAATGGGGTCACTTGTGGGGGGTTTCCACTGTCTAGGCACACAGGGACTCTCCAAATGCGACATGGCGTCCAATCTCAATTCCAGCCAAAAAAGTCAAATGGCGCTGCTTCCCTTCCGAGCTCTGCCATGCGCCCAAATAGTGGTTTACCCCCACATGTGGGGTATCAGCGTACTCAGGACTAATTGCACAATAACTTTTGGGGTCCTTTTATCCTTTGGAAAATAAAAATTGGGATGAAAAGATCATTTTTGTGGAAAAAATATGATTTTTTAATTTTACGGACTCTTACGCCAAAAAAGTCAAATGGCGCTGCTTCTCCTTCCGAGCTCTGCCATGCGCCCAAATAGTGGTTTACCCCCACACATGGGGTATCGGTGTACTGAGGAGAAATTGTACAACAAATATTGTGGTTCATTTTCTCCTGATACCATTGACAAAATTTAAAAAAATTGTGTCGAAAGAAAAATTTTGGGAAAAAAAGTTAAATGTTCATTTTTTCCTTCCACATTGCTTCAATTCTTGTGAAGTACTTAAAGGGTTAATAAACTTCTTGAATGTGGCTTTGAACACATTGAGGGGTGCAGTTTTTAGAATGGTGTCACTTTTGGGTATTTTCTGTCATATTGACCCCTCAAATTCACTTCAAATGTGAGGTGGTCCCTAAAAAAAATGATTTTGTAAATTTTGTTGGAAAAATGAGAAATCACTGGTCAACTTTTAACCCTTATAACTTCCTAACAAAAAAAAATGTTGGTTCCAAAATTGTGCTGATGTAAAGTAGACATGTGGGAAATGTTATATATTAACTAATTTTTGTGACATATCTCTCTGATTTAATGGCATAAAAATTAAAAGTTTGAAAATTGCAAAATTTTCAAAATTTTTGCCATATTTCCGTTTTTTTCATAAATAAACGCAAGTTATATTGAAGAAATTTTACCACTATCATGAAGTACAATATGTCATGAGAAAACAAACTCAGAATCGCCAAGATCCGTAGAAGCGTTGCAGAGTTATAACCTCATAAAGAGACAGTGGTCAGAATTGTAAAAATTGGCCTGGTCTTTAACCTACAAAATGGCTTGGTCATTAAGGGGTTAAAGGCATAGTAATCTTAGTGTATGTAAACTTTTGACTTTGCAGTAAGTAATAAAAATGCTTTAAAACACTCTCTCTCATTAGTCTGGCATTTAGCAAATATTAATAATTATGGTAATGCTAATTGACCTAAAGAGGGAAATGTTTATTCTGATTTCATGTCAGATATTGAGAAAAACATACATATGTGTCTTTTTATATAGTGTATGTAAACTTCTGGTTTCAACTGTATGTAAAGTGAAGTGATAGTCCAGGCTAAAGAAGTATGTTTGTAGTTCATGTTTAAAACTGTGGGTATTGGGAATTAATCAAATTGTCCTGGGTAGTACATTCCAGAGAAGCAGCGCAGCTGGCAAGAAGTCTTGGAGGCGGGAGTGTGAGGTTCGTATTATTGAGGATTTTATTCTTAGTTCACCGACAGAATGGAGGGCACAGGTAGGGTGATAGACAGAGATGAGGGAGGAGATATAAGATGGTGCAGAACTGTAGAGAGCTTTGTGGGTGAGAGTGATAAGTTTACATTGGACTCTGTAGCGGATGGGCAACCAGTGCAATAGCTGGCACAGGGTAGAGGCATCGGTGTAGTGGTTGGAGAGGAAAATGATTGTTCTGCTGCATTTAGAATGGATTGGAGAGGGCAGAGTTTAGTAAGAGGCAGACTGATTAATAGAGAGTTGCAGTAGTCCAGATGAGAATAAATAAGAGCAACAGTAAGAGTTTTTGCAGAGTGAAAGGTAAGATTAGATAGAATTTTAGAGATGTTTTTGAGGTGCTGGTGACAAGAGTAGGCGAGTGATCGAACATGGGGAGTGAAGGAAAGATCTGAGTCAAATATGACGCCAAGACAGCAGGTGTGCTGCTGGATAAATAAAGCAAATTCAAAGCCTAATAATAAAGGATCGAAAATGAGAAGAGATGCAAATTAAAATGAATGTTTATTAGATATGCAAATATTACAATACAAAGAATTAAAATAGCAAAGATGTCAATGACAGGGGACTCAAGCGAGAAAGTAACCAATCAACATGAATGAAATGTATCAAATAAAGTGTATCAACTCAATATTGTATTCATGCTCCTTGTACTATAGCAGATGGTTTACAAAGGCACTAAGCACTTTGTAGAGTTGGGTGAAACCCATATATATACAGTATATACATGGTAATCCTTTAGTAGTCTAATAGAAACCTGTGATATGCAGTTGAGACAAAAAGAGCAGTGTGAGGATGAAATAAATTAATAAGTCATACTGCAAAGTGCACATAGAGGAGGTGAATAGAACCAATACACTGCTCTCAGTCCACTATATAATGGGGTGTACATATATACGGATAAAGCAGAGAGAATGACATGCAATGATGTCACATGAAAAAGTGCCTAGTGCCCGTTATTACCTGGATGTAAAGTGACCGTGCAGATTCTGCTAGAGATGGTAGCCTCGGCATCCCCTCACCCCAATACGCGTTTCGCCGCCAGCTTCTTCCGGTGGCGCCTGCCAATGCAAAGTTGCGCAAAAATTCTTTGCAACTTTTGCCATTTTTACACCATTTTTGGCTAGTTTCCATAAAGTGGGCAGTACAGGTCAAGAGGTGTGGGGGTGTGGCACTGCCTGCCTGACAAATTCATAAAAAATGGCAGCATACATTATGGCTCAAGTATTACTCCACATTGCCCCCTGACTGGATTAATATTTCTGGGGAGACACATAGCGGACGCACACCATTGAGAAGATGTGCCTTTCACTAAAACTGGTGTATGAAACGCTAGTCATAATTATTTGGGGTCATAGTGTGCTGCTAGCCAGGTTAGATTTGTAAACTTGCAAGTATAATTGTATGGTTCTCCAATGAAGGTATCACTATTATAATACTATGAATAAAAACATTTCTAATGACCTGTGACCATGAATATGGATGTCGATATGGATATGTTTCCTCCTGACTGCTGGATAATGAGGCTGCCTGTTGACTGTTGTTACAAATAGTATAATAACATTGGTTGTAAGAAGAATAATCTAATTTCTCAGTATGACTTTCATACAAAAGGAAAAATGTGGACATGATATGAATAAAAGACACGCAAAATGCAAATTCGGAGAGAGATGCTATTCTTACATTACCATTCACATGTGAATTTGTATTGTATTCTGTGCAGTGGGGAGGGGATGGATGAGTGATGAGACAATAGAGGAAGGTTTTGATGAATTTCTGAAAGCTGAAGGTTATGAAAAGAAATGAACAAAGGTAAAATATGTATACAGAGAGTGATATTTGTTGTAACATTTCCCCTGGGAAAGGGAAATGGGCAATAATTATATTCATTTTTGCATTCTGAGACATGTAGACCAGAACCAAATCTACTAGTATAATATTAAATAAGAATGAAATAACAATAATATAAATAATTATAAAAAAGCACCCTTTTAGTTGATTTTTTAAAATACTTAAAGGAGTAAACTCGTGCCGAATCCAGGACTATTTTATTTTTATCTTTATATGGGGCTAAGGAATAACAGGCAAGTACTTGCTAACTACCTACCTGCTCTGCCCAGTGCCAACTCAGAGCGATCACAGACCGCTCCTGCGGCAATTCTGCTGCATCATTTGACCTCACGTCAACAGAGGAGCTCTTCCTCTTCCGGACTGCTCTGTCAACAGGGCGTGACTGCCGACATCATGCTGATTGGCTGCAATCTCCCCACAGTTAGGCAGCGCGTAGCCAACTGTCAATTAGCATGATATCAGCATGCCATGTAAGCAGAGCAGAGCACAAGAGAAGTAGCTGCTCTGTCAACATGACGTCAGTAGAAGCCGCCAAATCACTGGCAGGAGTGTTCCGTAACCGCTCTGAGCCGGCAAAGATCAGTGCTGGGCAGAACAGGCAGGTAGTTAGCAACTACCTGCCTGTAAGTTTTTAGACCCATAAAAAAAAATAAGATAGTCCCAGGTAACCCCTCTAACCTCCTGTCTTTGTCCCATTGCATAACGCTTTTCTCTCGTTATCTATGTTAGATAGCTTCACATATTTTTGTCTCTTCCCATCAGAAGTACACACAGAAAAGAGGGAACATGATAGCAGAGATTCAAATACGACCATTTTTCTATTGTATATTCCTTCTCTTATTTGCCTTAAAGTGGCATTCCGTCTGCAAGAAGTTATCACCTATCCACATGTCATAACTGCTAGATTGGTGAGGGTCCGACTGCTGAGACGCTCCCCGATTGCTAGAGAGGGAGATGCAGATGTCAGTTAAAAGAATGATGGAACCGGGAGCCTTCAGCTCCCTCTTCTATCACTTACCCTGTGCGTTTGAGAGCGCGGCAGACGCAATGATGACACTACATCGCGCCAGCTGTGCTTCAGTACAAAGCGCAGACTGGATCAGCAGCACAACAGGGTTAGGTGAGAAGCTTTATTTTTATTACTTTTTAATTGACAGTATATTGTGAGAAACTGTGGGGACATTATAGTGTGCAAGGACGCTGTGAAGAGAAATAAACTGCACAAGGGGGCTGTGTGGGGATATACTGTGGAAGTGAGCTGCGTGGGTCAAAATACTGTGTAAGGCTAGTTTCACACTAGCGTTTCACTGACCTGCATCGCCGCTGCTATGCTTTGCCCCATCCGCGCCTCCTCCTTGCCCTCCGCCTATGGGCGCATGACGCTGCATACGACCTGCATACCCTATCTTTAGCATTGGGTATGCAGGCCGTGCGCAGGCATGCGTTTGCCGGCACATGCGTCCTCTTGACGGTGCGCCGAGCGCACCAAAATGCAACACCTTGCGTTTGGCGCAGGTCGGCGCACCGTCAAAAGGACGCATGCGCTGGCAAACGCATGCCTGCGCATGGCCTGCATACCCAATGCTAAAGATAGGATACGCAGGTTGCATGCAGCGTCATGTGCCCATAGGTGGAGCGGCCGGGAGGATGCGCGGCGTGGGCGGAGCTTAGCGGCGGCCGTGCGCAGACCGACGCAGGTCAGTGAAATGCTAGTGTGAAACTAGCCTAAGGGGGCTGTGTGTGGACATAATACTGCGCAGTGGGCTGTTTGGGGACAACATACTGTGTAGGGGGCTTTGTGGAGACATCATACTACTTGGGAACTCTATGATGACATGCTGTGTGAGGAGACATCATACTATGTAGCAGGGATTTTGGGGACTTTATACTGTGTAGGGGGCTGTGTAGGGATACCATATTGTGTAAGCAGGCTGTGTGGAGCTGCTATACTGCATACTGGATGAAGGCCCTGTGGTGACGTACCTTTTGAAAGGACATCATAATATTTGAGGAGTTGTTTGAGAACATCAGACTTTGTGTAGACTGAGAGAGCAGCAAATTGTGTTGGGAGCTGTTAAAGCATCACTTCAGTATTTTTTTTTTATTGCACCGCTGGAGTGGTGCTTTAACTATAAGTCCCTTTCCCCTTGTCCCATACTCACCTGTCGTCCCCTTCATTCTTTTACAGCGTCACTCTGGTCCGTCTCCTATGAAAAGTGACCCGTCGGCGTGCTTCAGTGTTTGCTGGAGCGCGTCAGAGGTCACTTTTCAATACAAGTCTATGAGAGCCTGGTTCATGTTCGTGAGAGCGTGTGATGTAGCATATCACTTCCGGCCAGTCAGAAGCTACTGCCACAACATGCCCCCGCGGGATCGGAGTAAAAGGTGAAGACGCTGAAGGCTGAGTATGAGAATGGGGGCTGGTAGCTTACATTTAAAGCGTTACTCCAGCTCTGAAAAAAAAAATCGACAGTGGTGCTTTAATGAAAGTAAAATGGTTGAATAACAGTAGTAGTGTTATTTACTGTTTTTTTTATAAACTTTATAAAAAGCAGTAAAGCATATGGTTTAGATTCGCTGCTACAGGTAAGAATACATGTTTCAATAAGCACTATTGTAACATGTATTAGTAATAGCACCAAGTTAATAGACTTCGCAGTAGTCCGAAACACAAATTAATTTTCATTTCTATTTATTAATGCCATAATATACCGTATTTTTTGGACCATAAGACGCACTTTTTTCCCCCAAAATTTTGGGGGAAAATGGGGGTGCGTCTTATGGTCGCAACATACCGAAAAGTCCGGTGGCGGCGGCGGTCCCAATGCAGCATCCCTGTGGTGCGGTGGTGGTGTCGGGGCAGCAGCAGGGCTCTGGGCTGCGTGGGGGGCTCCGCCGGCATTTCGTCCTAGCTGGAAAGCCCCCCGCAGCTGCGACGCGGTGCCGTCCTGAAAGATGGCAGCTAGGGGCCTCCGGTGGCAGTCCCGATGCAGCCTGTGGTGCGGTGGTGGTGTCGGGGCAGCAGCGGGGCTCTGTGCTGTGTGGGGGGCTACGCCGGCATTTCGTCCTAGCTGGAAAGCCCCCCGCAGCTGCGACGCGGTGCCGTGCTGAAGAATGGCCACCAGGGGCCTCCGGAAAGATGGCTGCCGCATGCTCATTCAAATCTCGGCAACGAGATCTCTTCCGGAGATCTCGTCTCCCAAGATCTCAGGACAAGATCTCGTTGCCGAGATTTGAATGAGTATGCGGAGCCATCTTTCCGGAGGCCCCTGGCGGCCATTCTTCAGCACGGCCATGCGTCGCAGCTGCAGGGGGCTTTCCGGCTAGGACGAAATGCAGGCGGAGCCCCCCACGCAGCACAGAGCCCCGCTGCTGCCCCGACACCACCACCGCACCACAGGCTGCATCGGGACCGCCACCGGAGGCCCCTGGCGGCCATCTTTCAGGAACGCACCACGTCGCAGCAGCGGAGCTGTGGGGTGCTTTCGGGCTAGGATCAAATGCCGGTGGAGCCCCCCACGCAGCCCAAAGCCCCTCTGCTGCCCCGACACCACCACCGCACCACAGGGAAGCTGCATTGGGACCGCCGCCGGATTTGTGAGTATATTGCCACCCCACAGAGCACAGCCACCCCACAGTGCCCAACCACCCCACAGTGCCCAACCACCCCACAGAGCACAGCCACCCCACAGAACACAGCACCCACAGCACGCCACCCCAGAGCACAGCCACCTGCGCCCCACAAGACAGCACCCACCAGCCACCCCACAGAACACAGCCACCCCACAGAACACAGCCCCCAAGAGCACGCCACCCCACAGCAAGAAGAGCACAGCCACCCCACAGAACACAGCCACCCCACAGAACACAGCCACCCCCACAGAGCACAGACACACCCCACAGAACAGCCACCCACAGACACAGCACCCAGAGCACCCACCCACACACCCGACACTGCCACCGCACCGAAACCTGGACCACCGAACGACCCAGTGACCACTCCTCTACCTGTGCTGATCCCTTCGCTGGTAAGCTGAATTCGGACTGTAAGATGGACCCCCATTTGACACATTATTTTTTTTCCCCGATTCTGAAAATTTGGGGTGCGTCTTATGGTCCGGTGCGTCTTATAGTCTGAAAAATACGGTAATCTATTTTATTATATACTTTAATTAAACAGTTCCTATCCTTCCCTAACTACACTATCTAACTGCTTTATTTTATGGTTTTACTACTTCCTTTTTTATGACACTTCATTTGAGAATCCCAGTGCATGCTCTGTCACCTCCCTGAACTGAAGTGTCACCAGTGTGGTCCCTTTCAGAGGTTGGGCTAGTCCCTGCTCTACTGTGTTGGTTGTCAGGTCCGATGGCTGCTCAGTAGATCCTTGTCACTGTGTAATATGCATAATGACACTGTGCTCTCTCACAGGCTCTGATCAGAACTAATGAGTCGGTAACAGAGAGCATTATCTGGCGTACAGAGACCAGCAGCGCCCCCACAAGTGATGTCTCTCATGTAGCTTCTGTGGAAAATTAATTACCCGACCTTGCTCCACACTAATATGCCTTTTCTTCAATAATTTGTATAGGATGTTGAGGCTACTAAGAGCTAAACTGAAAAAGTGGAAGAGATTGATACATAAAAAATGCTGTATATTTTTGAACATTTCAGTAGAATAGAATATCCAAGTATTATGGGTCCTTGTATTGAATCTAAACTTTGTTTACCCATTTCAGAGACATTCTTTTAAAAATACATTGTAACTTCTGTCTACAATGTACTTTCACAATTCTTTTAATTAGCACCTGGGAAAGTTACTTTCACAACCATATGCTTTGATAAATTGCAGGCGCCAAAGAAGCAAAATTACAAGTTATCGTATATACTCGAATATAAGCCAACCCGAGTATAAGCCGAGGCATCTAATTTTGCGACAGAAAACTGGGTAAGCTTATAGACTCGAGTACATTTTCACCTAATCCCTGCCCTGGTATGCGTGGCTCCTCCATCCTGTCCTGGTATGCGTGGCTCCCCCATCCAGCCCTGGTATGTGTGGCTCCTCCATCCTTCCCTGGTATGTGTGGCTCCCCCGTCCTGTTCTGGTATGCATGGCTCCCCTGTCCTGTCCTGGTATGCGTGGCTACCCCGTCCTGTCCTGGTATGCGTGGCTCCCCATCCATCCCTGGTATGTGTGGCTCCCCCATCCTGTTCTGGTATGCGTGGCTCCCCTGTCCTGTCCTGATATGTGTGGCTCCCCCGTCCTGTCCTGGTATGTGTGGCTCCCCCGTCCTGTCCTTGTATGCGTGGCTCCCCCATCCTTTCCTGGTATGCGTGGCTCCCCCGTTCTGCCCTGACATGCGTTGCTCCCCATCCTGTCCTAGTATGCATGGCTCTCCTATCTTGTCTTGGTATGCGTGGCTCTCCTGTCCTGTCCTGGTATGTGTGGCTCCCCCGTCCTGTCCTGATATGCGTGGCTCCCCATCCTGCCCTGGTATGTGTTGCTCCCCGTCCTTTCCTGGTATGCGTGGCTCCCCCCGTCCTGTCCTGGTATGCGTGGCTCCCCCATCCTGCCCTGGTATGCGTAGCTACCCCATCCTGCCATGGTATGTGTGGCTCCTTCGTCCTTTCCTGGTATGCGTGGCTCCCCGTCCTGCCCTGGTATGTGTGGCTCCCCCATCCTGTCTTGGTATGCGTGGCTCCTCCGTCCTGTCCTGATATGTGTGGCTCCCCCGTCCTGTCCTGGTATGTGTGGCTCCCCATCTTTGTCCTGGTATACGTGGCTCCCCCGTCCTTTCCTAGTATGTGTGGCTCCCCCATCCTTTCCTGGTATGTGTGGCTCCCCCGTCCTGTCCTGGTATGCATGGCTCCCCCATGTTGCCCTGTTATGCGTGGCTCCCCCGACCTGTCCTGGTATGTGTGGCTCCCCCGTCCTGTCCTGGTATGCGTGGCTCCCCCATCCTGCCCTGGTATGCATGGCTCCCCCGCCCTTCCTGGTATGCGTGGCTCCCCCGTCCTGCCCTGGCATGCGTTGCTCCCCCATCTTGTCCTGGTATGCATGGCTCCCCCATCCTGTCCTGGTTTGTGTGGCTCCCCATCCCGTCCTGGTATGTGTGGCTCCCCCATCCGTCCTGGTATGCGTGGCTCCCCCATCCGTCCTGGTATGCATGGCTCCTTATTCCTTATCCTTGTATGAATGCTTCCTATTAAAAAAAATCCTACATCCTACTCACCCTCCAGCGTGCCCTCGCAGCATCTCGTTGGTTCCGGCGCCGGCAGCTCTTCCTGTGCCGAGCTCTCATGTGGCTCCGCTCATTAAGGTAATGAATATGCACGGCTCTCCACGCCTATGGGACGAGATGCTGTGAGGTCGCCCAGACTAACGAGATGCTGCAAGGGCATGCTGGAGGGTGAGTAGGATATCTTCTGGAAGCCGGCGGCTGCAGGTATCACTGTGTGTTATAAGAGAAACGAATATTCATTTCTCTTTAGCAGCAGCGCAGACTTTAGCCACAGCCACCGGCTCCTGCCTCTGTCACCTGCTGCTCCCCCTCCCCCACCGGCCTTCTGGGACAATTGACTCGCGTATAAGCCGAGTGGGGCGTTTTCAGCACAAAAAAATGTGCTGAAAAACTCAGCTTATACACGAGTATGTACGGTAAATGACCAAGATCTTTTCTGGGACACCAGCTATACTTAGAGAGGTTGTTCACTACTTTATCATTGATAACCTATCTTTAGGATAGATCATCAATGTCTGATAGATCGGAATCTGACACCAGACAGCCCTGCCTATCAGCTATTCAAATCAATAGGAGACATGTGTGCAGTACCCTGCCGCGGCCACTATCAGAAAACGGAGCAGCTCTGCCATTGAGCACCTCCGGCCAGCGGCCACCACCATCAACACCGGGTGTTGAATCCCGAACGATCAGACATTTTCTGTGGTGACAATGATATCAATGATAAAGTAGTGGACGACCTCTTTACAACCAGATCTTATTTCTCATGATCTTAAATTGTATCTGAGAAGACTGTGTACAGTACATATTTAATCAATGAAAGACTGGTAAAATGACTGTACAAAGAATACATGGTATGTAGCATCTGTCAACAATGCTGTGCTAAGAGATGGAATATTACAAAGAAATAAGGCAGAACTTCTTCCTACATCAAATATTGAAGCAGCATCTTACCACATCCCCTTACAATTTCTAGCCTGCTGCTGCTTGTCTCTTCTAACTTATCTCTGCGCAGGGAATCATTCCTCACATCTCTGCATTTTATATTTCTTTCCAACTTTACTTTCATCTTCTAAGCTCATGAAAAATCTGTGGTACCTTTAGATACCATGTAGGTTTCTAATTATGTTTTTAGACCAAAAGGTTCTTGCATCTTGTGAAGCCTTTTGCACTTATTCATGACAGCCCAGGTCAGAATTAAAGGGAATCTGTCAGTACGATCTATCCTCCTAGGCCGTCTATATGGCCACGCAGGTCATAGGAAGCTGAATAACATGACACTTTTATATCTGCAATCTGATGTTTTATTCCAGAGAAATCCTCATTTTTCTTATATGTAAATGAGCTGTTAAGATCTATGGGCCGGACACAGATCTCCCTGAGAATCTGCCTCCAGATTATTATAAATGATAGGGGGCGTCAGCCAGTGTGAGACATGTAATGACTGATAGTCTGCCATCCTGATATACATGTCTCACTCTAGTAATGCTCCCAATAAGCTCTGGAGGCAGATTCTCAGTAAGATCAGTGTCCGGCCCATAGATCTTAATGGCTCATTTGCATATAAGACAAAAACATGGATTTCTCTGGAAAATTACGTCAAATAGCAGATATCAAGGTATCATTTTATTTGGCTTCCTATGACCTACCTTTCAATATAGACTGCTTAGGAGTGTGAATCCTAGTGACAGATTCCCTTTAAGTTTACAAGATCACAAGTAGTTGTCTCCATTCTGTGAAAGTTGCTATCTACTGCCCGTTGTCACAGTACAGTAAGTAGGCACTGGTCTATGTATCTTTGATCCTTCTCTCCTATCTCTCAAAATGCATAGAGCCATAAAAGAGAAGCAGGTATTCAGTTCCAGGCAGACAATCCATTGGGCAGTGGATGGAGCAATGCATGCTGGACATGAAGGAATGAAAGTTCTGGCTCTTATAGTGCTGGTATAGTGCTGAAAAAAAGGAACTGCTCACTGAAACACAATGGATGGTAAATTACAGAGCATAAGGATTATACCAGTTCCTGTGCATATTAGACTGGTATTTGCATGAAATGTACTGTACTCTGGTTTTGTGTGAAAGAATAGGCACGCTTTAATCCAGAAATAAACTGTATAGCTGGAAAAGTCGCCTCTTTCTTCGAGTCAGCCAAAGACACCACCTGAGAATCTCATGCTATATCATGGAAGGTGACCTTTTGGCTGGATTAAAAAATGTGGTTAATAAAGTACTAGGCTGAAAAAAATAAAAATTACCAAGAAAAAAGAGAAAAATCAGATAAATGCAGCTCAAAGGCATCGGCTTACCCCAGCTCATATTCATTGGAATGGTGGACGTCAAGGTCCCCAATTATTATTGCCAGAGATCTCAGACCACCCCCTGGGATCACCATGAAATCTTAAGTATTCGCATGGTTTAATATGATTGACAATATTCTCTGCAAAGCTCCTAAAAGCACAATACAATTATATCAAGCCCGCAATGTATTTCTATATTACCTGCTTTAAATATATTCTTCCATAACGTCAATTTTCCAGGCGTGAGCACTGAAATATTCCACGAGCCTCTAACACTCTTGGGAGCTGATTCAGCACTTTACATTGCAAAATGTCAAAATGCAGATATTAATGGCTTCACATTGGGACAGTCATTCTTTTCCATACCAAACTATTCCTTCTACTCGGTTCTTCTAAGTGTCATCTTCACAGAATTCGTCACATAACTAATAAGAAAGTGTCACGGGGTTACCGCGACAGTGTGGAGTCAGAAGACTGCATCGTCTGTCTGATTGCTCCTACTCCGGCGCTGAGAAGAAGCACTTCTCCTTAATTTTAAATGTCTTTATTTCTTCTGGCAGAACAAGGGTTAATCGGCCATTTTGGAAATCCCTGTTCTCACAGCTGTTCTCTGTTAGCCATTCCTTTTCCCTTTATAATCTGGGCTCTGTTGCAAATCCTTGTCAGGGCTAGCATTTGCTGCATGGAAAACGGTGGGAGAGGGAGGACATATGAAGGAGAGTTGAAGGAGTTATTAGTGACTGTTCCTTGGTTTGTATGTGTGGTAATTCCTTATCTTTCTCTGTTTTTGTTTATTCCCCTACCTTCACACCCCAGTGCATTCCTCTGTTACATGTTAGTGAATATTTTGTATGCCTGGAGTTTTCTGTTAACCCTCGTCAGTGTTGCCTTGTTTGTCGGGTTGGTGTACTACGATGCACAGTAGCGCCCCTCTTCCCTGAATGGGGGAAGAGAACAGAGGGAGGGCTAACTCAGGAAATAAGGCAAGGGCAGAGGCCCCAGCATCTTCGCCATCTGAAGTATCGCTGGGAGCAGGGTGCCCCCTAGTGTTAGGGACAAGGAAGGAGCCCTTGGTCCCGGGTCACCCAACAGCTGTGTCATGACAGAAACAGAGCAGAGCGATGCCTGGAGCTGTGATGGGCCAGATACTCTATAAATCCAGACATCCGCTATATGATGAGGAGCAGACTTTGAAAGACTGAAAATTTCCTTCATGGACAGAATCATTCTCGCCAACGCTCATTTCCTGTTTATCATTAACTTGGTTAATTAAAAGGAATTAAATGAGCCAATATTTATCACAGCACCATTTATACAGTTTCTGATGAGCAAGCTGAGAATGCCGGGTAAGCAGACAGCAGATATCGGGCCTGGTGCTTTATAATAACTTAATTACTGTACATGTACACTGACTCCTATTTCTTATCACTGTAAATAGTGTTTATATATATATATATATATATATAAATGGAAAATAATCCAGCGTACAGAAAGCATTAAGTCAGCATAATATTTAATTAAAAAAAATAAATTCTAAAGGTTTTTTTTATGTTACAATGTCAATATTTAAAAAGGAAAATATGAAGGTAGCCATGTCCAAAAGTAATTGGAGCATCTAACTAAATCTGTGGGTAATGTTAAACCTCACAACCACAGCATATTAGGGCATATTGGTGTCATATCGGGAAGTCTCTCACCAGATTTCACCCAGAAAAGAGTAGTTCCCTTCTTGCAGACTTGTTGCAATTATATATGCATGTTCGTCCATTGCTATGAATGTGATATGTGGATTTCTGACATATAATGTGACTATTCTGACTCCATAACTAGGCTGCGAGTGTGGGGTTCTTGAGATATTGTTTCTGTGGATGTCTGTATGAACCAGTACTCACAAGAAACTTCATCAGATAGCTTGACTCGACTGCAGAGGCACATATTAAGATTCTAGAAGAAGTTTATTCTCAGGCTAAATTCTTGCATTATGCACAATATTAACAATGGTAGCAGGTGAAAAGACAACTCTCAACCAGAGATGTACAGAAATAAACCTAGCAAAATGACTGACAAACACTGAGGAAGAACAAACACCTACTTACATCAGAGCTGGGCTAGAGGCAGAGCGATAGACAAAACTTCTAAAAGACAAACTGATTACATAGCACTGTAACAGCAACAATACAGTGATTATACAATATTGTATGATTCCCAAGTTGTGGAACATGACTGTGACCACTGTCAGAGTCGTCAGGAATTGACGCCTTGTAAGAACAGGACGACTACTTTAAAGAAAATCTAAGCATAAAAGTGAACGTTTGTAACTGTATAATAAAGGTAGAACCAGACAGCAGAGGGTTCCTGTGCAAGAACGGTTTCTAGATCTCTTATTTTCCAATAGCTCATTACAGAGCGCCCACTAATATCTCTCCAGTAATCCACCACTGAATTCAGTGAACTTCAGCTATGAATTTACTAGCTCAGGTCCTTTCAGGCGATATAATACAGTAGAAATGTGTTTTATGGTGATAAAAGTCCCCCTAACCCACTAAGCTCCTGTGCAGATGCACAGGTAGAACATAGGGTATGTCCGCACCTAAATTAGATAAGCAATGTGTATCTGTCAATGTCTTATTCACTCTGTCTATTTTGGTTTATTTATCTACAGCTGACTGCGCTCTATTACAGTTCTACTCTCTGCAAGTAGCTATTTCAGAGAATCAGTTGACTACAATGTTCTTCAATGAGGTATGTGAAAATCCAAAATTCTCAGTCTCCCATAATCACTGTTCAGTATGTGAATCTGCAAAAAAAAAATTATATAAATATTGTGACAAAGTCATTGGCAGAGTGATGGAAGGGAGACATGTGTCACTGAGGCTTTTAGCTTCAGTGATTTGAAACTCAGAAATCTGCTCCAGCACACTATGTGTTGAGAGGGGCTACTTGGGCATTTTAAGGGCTGGGTTTTTGTGGACAACCATAGAGCGGGTGGGAAATTCTCTACCTTATCTCCACCCCAGGGTGCAGTCTGTGGTTTAAATAGTCAGCCTCCAGAGGCATTCAGCATTCAGTAGGCCTGGAGGATGTTGCAGGCAGCAGGTTCACACTCAGCACATGTGACAGACGTGACAGAGTCTGGAGACGCTGTGGAGAGCGATCTGCTGCCTGCAACATCCTTCACCATGACCGGTTTGGCAGTGGGTCAGTAATGGTGTGGGGTGGCATTTCTTTGGAGGGCCACACAGCCCTCCATGTGTGTCATGGGTGTATCGCCACAAGGATCGTCGCGATTACACACTCTGACTTCTCACAGCTGAGTTGCTGTTTCTTTGTGTTTGGTAATGAGGGAGTTAATTTTACCTAGCTCTTTGCTAAGACTAGGTCCAGCCTCGCCCGGCTGCTTTTGATTATGTTCTAATTAGATTCCTTCATATACCTGCCAGTCTGCTTGTTAGATGCCGGTGAAAGCATTCATGTAGTCTAGCAGACTGGATCGGTTCTGAGAATACTTAAGCTAAGAGCTCCTTAGTTGTTTTTACTCTTATAGCTTATAGTTTATCTCTGAGACCTTAGGTGTTCCTACTGTGTGTGAGTGTTGTATGTAAGACTTTATTTACTTTATTTCTTGTCTTTCTTGTATGTCTTTCTGTTCATTAACCGTTACCTGTTCATTCCCTTTGGTGGTAATCAGGGTCCTTCTTAGGACTAGATTACAGTTGGCAGGGATTGATAGGAGACAGGGTTTACGCTGGTGGCCTGGACCTCTGTACCTTTAACAGTACCTCCAGGTAGAGGGATTAGTTAGGACCCCAGTTTAGGGTCAGCATAGACCCCGGTCACCCTCTAGCCGGAGACAGCGTATAACGGATTCCGTATTGACCCACTGGACTTTCTGTCAGGTAATTCTATGTTATCATATATCTATGCGCATGTTATATTGTATGTTGCCCTTTTGATATAGATTACTGTCATCACATATATATATATCTGCTATACAGCGTGACATTTTCACCGGCCTTACTAAAGATTCTCTCCAGCTGTCATGGATCCAGTAGCCCAGCTGGCCCGGCAGTTGCAGGGGTTGTCCATGGAGTTTGCAGACATTAAGTCCAAGGTTTTGTTCCCCCCGGAGCAAACCAGATCTGAACCTAAGGTTGCTCTCCCGGACAGGTTCACTGGTGGGCGGGACAAATTTTTTACTTTCCGGGAGGCATGTAAATTGTACTTTCGGCTGCGGCCTCGGTCATCTGGGAGTGAAGAGCAGAGGGTGGGAATTGTTATCTCGCTCTTACAAGGGGACCTCAATCTTGGGCGTTCTCTATTCCTCCAGGCTCCCAGATCTCCAGTCAGTGGATCGATTTTTTACTGCCCTGGGTCTGGTATATGATGATCCGGATGAGTTTCCCTTGCTGAAACAAAGTTACGTAAAATACGGCAAGGAAATCGTCCAGCGGAGGAATATTCTTCTGAGTTCCGTAGATGGGCAACAGATACTCAGTGGAATGACCAGCTCTTAGGAGCCAGTTTTGTCAAGGGTTGTCTGACAAATTAAAAGATGTGTTGGCTCAGTATGATTCTCCTCCATCACTGGAGGCTGCTATGGCCCTCGCTATTCGCATGGATAGACGAATTCGGGGAAGACGCGAGGTAACTCCGCCTCCCGTGATGACTCCACCTACTACTAAAGTCCCTTATACTGAGGTTCCCCTGGTCTGTTCTGAGGAACCCATGCAGTTGGGAGGGACATCTTTTTGTAGGAGGGAATTGGCGGTGCATCGCAAGACTAGAAGGTGTTTCTTTTGCAGGAGAGAGGGACATTTTGTTGGGGGGTGTCCATCCCGGGCCTCTTTGAGCAAAGGAGTTAACCTGGGAGTGTGTATTTCGTCCCAAATCCCTCTCAGTTTCTCGTGCCTGCGGAGGTGGTGATTGGTACTAGATCTGAGAGGATTTCTGTTTTTCTTGATAGTAGGTCCGGGGCTAATCTGGTGGACGCTCGGTTTGCCCAGGTGCATGGTATGCAACTGAGTGTATTGGCCAAACCGGTCCTTATAGTCTCTATTGATTCTAGACCTCTCGGTCAAGGTAGCTTGGTACAAGCTGTTCATAACATAGATCTTCGAGTAGGAGCAAGACATAAAGAGCAATTGTCTTGTTATGTGTTGGAGGGTCTACCTACTCCTATTGTGTTGGGACTTCCTTGGTTGGCTAAACATAACCCAGTGATTGATTGGCAATCCAAAAACATAAGCCAGTGGGGTGAATTTTGCAGGAATAACTGCATGAGCACGGTCATCGGTGCGGTTGTGCCTAGGACTTTGTCTCCTTTTCTGGAGGACTTTGGGGAGATGTTCTCAGGGGAGGGGTGTAAAGAGTTACCTCCTCATCGCGCATATGACTGCTCAATAAAGTTGCTTCCTGATGCCTTATCTCGTACTTTCCCAGGGGCCGGGAAGACAGATGATCCGGTTCCTATTCCTCAGGAGGGAGTTGTAGTGTCAGCTGTATGCTCTGAGCTTGAGGGGGAGGTATTGGGGGCTCAGGGGGACGCCCCGGTGGGACTTCCAGGGAGACTGATAGTTCCAGATCGGTTAAGACTGAAGGTTACGGGGAACCGTTACAAACGGATGGCTGATAGGGGGAGAGTTTCTGGTCTAGATCTGAAGGTGAACAATCTAGTTTGGTTCTCTACCAGGAATATAAAACTTAAAGTTTCCTCCTGGAGGTTGGGTCCCAGATTCATCGGGCCGTACAGGATCAGTTCCATAATTAATCCTGTGGCATTTCGTCTGGACCTCCCTCCTACGTTTAAATGTGTTTCACAAGTCATTACTTAAAAAGTATGTGGCACCAGTCATACCGTCACCTCTACCTCCGCCTTCAGTGGTGGTCAATGATAACGTGGAATTTCATGGGTCGAAAATCATTGACTCACGTCTCAGTCGCCGATCCCTTCAGTACTTGGTTCATTGGAGGGGGTATGGTCCTGTGGAGAGGACGTGGGTCCCTGCGTCTGATGTTAACAGCAGATCGATTGGTTCGGACCTTTCACACAACTCACCCGGGCAGACCTGGCCCTGAGGGTCCGGAGTCCCCTCGTAGAGGGGGGGGTACTGTCATGGGTGTATCGCCACAAGGATCGTCGCGATTACACACTCTGACTTCTCACAGCTGAGTTGCTGTTTCTTTGTGTTTGGTAATGAGGGAGTTAATTTTACCTAGCTCTTTGCTAAGACTAGGTCCAGCCTCGCCCGGCTGCTTTTGATTATGTTCTAATTAGATTCCTTCATATACCTGCCAGTCTGCTTGTTAGATGCCGGTGATAGCATTCATGTAGTCTAGCAGACTGGATCGGTTCTGAGAATACTTAAGCTAAGAGCTCCTTAGTTGTTTTTACTCTTATAGCTTATAGTTTATCTCTGAGACCTTAGGTGTTCCTACTGTGTGTGAGTGTTGTATGTAAGACTTTATTTACTTTATTTCTTGTCTTTCTTGTATGTCTTTCTGTTCATTAACCGTTACCTGTTCATTCCCTTTGGTGGTAATCAGGGTCCTTCTTAGGACTAGATTACAGTTGGCAGGGATTGATAGGAGACAGGGTTTACGCTGGTGGCCTGGACCTCTGTACCTTTAACAGTACCTCCAGGTAGAGGGATTAGTTAGGACCCCAGTTTAGGGTCAGCATAGACCCCGGTCACCCTCTAGCCGGAGACAGCGTATAACGGATTCCGTATTGACCCACTGGACTTTCTGTCAGGTAATTCTATGTTATCATATATCTATGCGCATGTTATATTGTATGTTGCCCTTTTGATATAGATTACTGTCATCAATATATATATATCTGCTATACAGCGTGACAATGTGCTTTCCGGAGGTAGCCTGACTGCCATTAGGTACCGAGATGAGATCCTCAGTACCCCTTGTGAGACCATATGCTGGTGCGGTTGGCCCTGGGTTCCTCCTAATGCAGGACAATGCCAGACCTCATGTGGCTGGAGTGTGTCAGCAGTTCCTGAAAGATGAAGGCATTGAAGCTATGGACTGGCCCGCCCATTCCCAGACCTGAATCCGATTGAGCACATCTGGGACAGCATGTCTCGCTCCATCCACCAATGTCACATTGCACCACAGACTGTCCAGGAGTTGACGGATGCTTTTGTCCAGGTAAGGGCGGAGATCCCTCAGGAGAACATCTGCAACCTCATCAGGAGCATGCCCAGGCGTTGTAGGGAGGTCATACAGGCATGTGGAGGCCACACACAATACTGAGCATCATTTTGACTTGTTTCCACTTTAATTTTGTCTTGTTTTGATTTTCATTTGGATTTTGATTTTCAAAACTGCTAAATCTAATGGTCACTACTCCATGCTAATTCTCTTGGATCTCTCCGCAGCATTCGACACTGTGGACCATCAGCTCCTCCTCACTATGCTACACTCCATCGGCCTCAAGGACTCCGTTCTCTCCTGGTTCTCCTCCTATCTCTCTGACCGTTCCTTCACTGTATCTTTTGCTGGTTCCTCCTCCTCTCATCTTCCCCTTACTGTTGGGGTTCCTCAAGGATCAGTCCTAGGCCCCCTCCTCTTCTCTTTGTATATTGCCCCTATTGGACAAACAATCAGTAGATTTGGTTTCCAGTACCATCTTTATGCTGATGACACCCAATTATACACTCGTATAATTATTCACCCGTTATCGCGCCTGCCTTTTTAGAAAACACCTGTGATTGTCTTACCGCTGTCTCTAACATCATGTCCTCCCTCTATCTGAAACTGAACCTGTCAAAACGGAATTCCTCGTGTTTCCTCCCTCTACTAACCTACCTTTGCCTGACATTGCCATCTCCGTGTGTGGTTCCACCATTACTCCCCAGCAACATGCCCGCTGTCTTGGGGCATACTTGATTCCAATCTTTCATTCATCCCCCACATCGGATCACTGGCTCGCTCTTGTTATCTCCACCTCAAAAACATTTCTAGAATTCGACCTTTTCTTACTTTCAACTCTGCAAAAACTCTTACTGTTTCTCTTATTCATTCTCGTCTGGACTATTGTAACTCTCTACTAATCGGTCTCCCTCTTACTAAACTCTCCAACCTGTCTTGAATGCTGCAGCCAGGATCATATTCCTCACCAATCATTATACCGATGCCTCTACTTTGTGCCAGTCATTACACTGGTTACCCATCCACTACAGAATCCAGTACAAACTTATTACCCTCACTCACAAAGCACTCCATGGCTCAGCACCACCCTACATTTCGTCCTTTGTCTCAGCCTACCCTCCTACCCGTGCCCTCCGTTCTGCTAATGACCTGAGGTTAGCATCCTCAATAATCAGAACCTCCCACTCCCGTCTCCAAGATTTTTCACGTGCTGTGCCAATTCTTTGGAATGCACTACCCAAGTTAATATGATTAATCCCCAATCCCCACAGTTTTAAGCGTGCCCTAAAAACGCACTTGTTCAGACTGGCATACCGCCTCAACGCATTAACCTAACTATCCCTGTTGGCCCATTCAAAAAATTTTCTACCATAATCAGGTACCTCTTATTATGTTTTCACCCGCTTTATGCATTTAATAGCCCTCTGTGTCTGTACGGTTACATACATTGGCTGTTAACTGGTTCATGCAGAATTACATGAACACCCGATTCTTACACTATGGCTGGTCCGAACAATGGAAGCAATTGTTACCATCCACCTTTCGTGTCTCCCCTTCTTCCTCATAGATTGTAAGCTTGTGAGCAGGGCCCTCATTCCTCTTGGTATCTACGTTGATCTGTGTTTATTGTTATGCTGTAATGTCTATTGTCTGTACAAGTCCCCTCTATAATGTAAAGTGCTGCGGAATATGTTGGCGCTATAGAAATAAAATTATTATTATTAATATTACTTGTTTCCACTTTTATTTTGAGGGTCTCTCCAAATCCAGGCCTCCATTGGTTCAAAATTTTGATTTGCATTGATGATTTTTGTGTGATTATGTTGACAGCACATTCAACTTTGTACAGAGCAAAGTATTCAATGAGAATATTTCATTCATTTAGATCTAGGATGTGTTATTTGAGTGTTCCCTTTATTTTTTTGAGCAATGTATATATACAGTATGTATATATGAAGCATTTTCAAAATATATTTAGCATATAATTAATTTCTCTGTGGGTTCAAAGACCACAATTTACAAGTCAGATTGGATGTATACAGTACAATATATGTACAATGCTATATTTGCACATCGTAATTGTAATGGTTTTCTAGTGGGTGGGATACATCATAACTCAAGAAGAGCGACAATAAGAAAGGTCACCTTTAGAAGCTCATGGGATGGTGACAGACTCAGGGCAGAAGATGGAGTGATACATTAGAAAATAAATGCATAGAACACCTTAGCAATGAGATCTAATCTGCTTCACATATTGTCGAGTTTTGTAAGATCGTTTCTTGTAGTCTGTAGGTGATAAGACAATGTCTGATTCTATCAACTGAGCATCTCTCAAGGATTAAGCAGGTTTCCAAACAGACCTGCCTGTGCCATTTCCAGCCTGAATACATTCATGTTGTTTCCAACAACAATTTTACCTATACCCTGCACTAAGAAATGCAGAAAGAAGCACTTGAATGAATTACTCCTTGACATGCTACTACTGGTAACACAGGAATTCAATTTTTACAAGTATGCATCATTTAGATGACAAAAGATTCATCTTACAAAGTCTGACACTGCAATTGGTAGTGAGTGCTGCAGAACCAGAAGACTTCTTATCTACTGTACCATTACCATTATCGCTGTCCAAGGTGCTGAAGTGAATATTGAGCTGCTGGACAGATGATGAGTCACTTAACCCAAGATGTGCATTCTGCGGCTTTACAGTGTTTGAAAGGGTTTTTCAATACCTATAATTCCCTTTATAAATATCTATTTTTAAACTGTAACCACTTTTACAATTTGCTTTATTTAAACTTCCCTACAATTCTCCCTATCCTGATAATTCATACATCCTTTTTTTAACTTTATTTCCTGTGATGTTTCATTTGAGAGGAGTCTGAAAACGGCTATCACAGGAGGCTGGGGCTGCACTCACTTCCCTGCAGCTTTTCATCGCTTTCATGGAGGCAGGGAGAAGTGTCCACAACTTCATTCACCTTTCACCATTGAGTGACAGCAGCACCACACCACAACTTCTATCACTGCCTTGAAAAGAATTGTCAACAGGAGGTACTGCTGTCACTCACCCTGCTTCTATCACCACCCCTTATGATTCATTTCAGTGAAAGAGGAGGAAGGCACAGAAGAAGTCTAGCAGCGGGGACTGAAAATTTGGGGAGGTGGGGACAGAAGTGTCGACAAACAAACCTACATGAAGTCTGGACTGCAGTCCTTTCCTTGAATAAGCATACTTCAGGAGCAGTAGGGCCAGTCTACTGTGGCAGATGTGAAAAAAGCTGTGGTCACTTTTTCCTGCCCTCATCACCATCAACACAATTGATTTTAAAACCTCATCAGGGAAGAAGCTTTGGGTAAGTGATTATAGGCCCGCCTACTGATGACATCCTATACCAAGGAGGTGGGCGGGGGAGTAATAAAGGGGAAGTGACTGAAGGGCCATCCTCCTGTGAGATCCTATTTGACACTCTCCTCCTTCCATCACAGGAAATAAACTAAAAAAAAAACAAAAAACAGATATAGGTATTAGCAGGATAGGGAAAATGGTAGAGAATTTCAAAATAACGCAAATTATAAAATTGGTCAGGGTTTTAAAATAAATAGTTTATGCATCTGACCACCCCTTTAAGTATACCTTAACAATTAACCCATTGAAGACAAACTGGATTTTCTTACAATACAGCGACAGATGAATTATGAAATTTGATAATGTACTAGTATGCTTAACTAAATGTGCAGCTCCTCTTCATTAAATAATCACCTTGAAACATTGCATATGCTTTATTTTTGTCTACACTAGATTAACTGAACTTGTATTTGATTTTATCCTTAAGAAAATGTTATTGTTTAAATCAGGAGTATTGTAATTAATTTTGATTTAATTTTCAAAATGAGAATGTAATCAGTTATACCATTAACTACAATAAAAGCATGAAAGAAATCGAGTAGACTAATACGTCAATGTACATTTTAACTACTTATGGTTAGTCCAAATTCTGGATGGTGATCACATGCACAAATCATGAAAATCTTACGTATGTGCTCTTACTACTGACAGTTACAGGGACAGTAATATCTGGAGTCAATCAATCAGGCTGCAGAGCTCACATGACAATGTCATGATAGCAGTGGAGTACCTGGTACCAACATCATTAGAACAGTGCCGATGCAGGAAATAAGTATTTTACTGGGGAGACAACTGTACTTAAGAAAGGGATGTCCAAGTCTTTGACAACCCCTTTAAAGGTAATCGGTTACCAGGTTTTTGCTATGCAATCTGAGAAGAGCATGATGAAGAGGTGGAGTCATTGATGCCAGTGATAGGTCACTTGCTGGTCTGCATGCTGTCATTTTGATACAATGACTGTGTTTTTTGTTGCAGATGTAGAAGTGCTCAGAATGCCGAGTTCTGTATAACCCGGCCCACATTGCTGATTGGCAGCCTTCTGAGAACACTATGAATTGACAGCTACAAATCAGCAATGGGGGCGAGCTTGGACCAGAAGGCATGAGACACCTAGTCCTCTAGTGATAATTTCCTGATGATACAACACTGATTTTATTGAAACTATAAGGCTATGGTTCCACGGTCCGGAACCATAGCGCTTTGGACGGAGCGGAAATTCCGCTCCGTCTAAGCCCCGCCCCCTTTATGACGCGCGATCTTTCCGGAGGTGTTCAGGACACCTCCGGAACACCTCCGGAAAGAGCGCAGGGCTACATAGCCCTGTGTTAATTATGTTGCGGCGACGCACCGTCGCCGCAATACGCGAGGACATGCTGCGGTCTGAAAAGACGCGCCGCATGTCCGTTACGCAGGTTTGCCACCTGCGTATTGTTACGCATAGTGGAGACGGGATTTCTTGAAATCCCCTCCACTATGCTGTAACATCTGGACGCTGCGTGTTTGGCGCTGCGCCAGCGCACAGCGCCAAACACGCAGCGTTTCCTGACCGTGGAAACTCACCCTAACAATCAGCCCAGTAAGTGACATATCGCTGGAATCAGGGTCTCTGCCCCTACATAATGCTGCTCTCAGATTACATAATACCGTTTCTCTTTAACCCCTTCACCCTAAGGGTGGTTTGCACGTTAATGACCGGGCCAATTTTTCCAATTCTGACCACTGTCTCTATGAGGATATAACTCTGGAATGCTTCAACGGATCTTTGCGGTTCTGAGAATGTTTTCTCGTGACATATTGTACTTCACGTTAGTCATAAAATTTATTCGATATAACTTGCGTTTATTTTTTAAAAAAACACAAATATGGCGAAAATGTTGAAAATTTTGCAATTTTCAAACTTTGAATTTTTATTCCCTTAAAACAGAGAAATATGTCACACAAAATAGTTAATAAATAACATTTCCCACATGTCTACTTTACATCAGCACAATTTTTGGAACCAAATTTTTTTTTTGCTAGGAAATTATAAGGGTTAAAAGTTGACCAGCGATTTCTCATTTTTACAACAAAATTTACAAAGCCATTTTTTTTAGGGACCACCTCATATTTGAAGTCACTTTGAGGGGTCTATATGGCAGAAAATACCCAAAAGTGACCCCATTCTAAAAACTGCACCCCTCAAGGTACTTAAGACCACATTCAAGAAGTTTATTAACTCTTCAGGTGCTTCACAGGAGCTGAAGCAACATGGAAGGAAAAAATGAATATTTAACTTTTTAGTCACAAAAATGATCTTTTACAAACTTTTTTTTTTCACAAGGGTAAAAGGAGAAAATGGACAGATAAAGTTGTTGTGCAATTTCTCCTGAGTAAGCCAATACCCCATATGTGGAGGAAAACCACTGTTTGGGCACACGGCAGAGCTTGTAAGGGAAGGAGCGCCGTTTGACTTTTTCAAACCAAAATTGGCTGGAATTGAGATTGGACGCCATGTTGAAGAGCCTCTGATGCGCCTAAACAGTGGAAACCCCCCACAAGTGACACCATTTTGGAAACTAGGCCCCCTATGGAACTTATCTAGATCTGTTGTGAGCACTTTGAACCCCCAAGTGTTTCACAAAAGTTTATAATGCCTGGGTGAGAAAAAAAAACAATTTTCCACAAAAATGATTTTTTAGTCCAAATTTTTGATTTTTCCCCAGGAAATTGGACCCCAAAAGTTGTTGTCCAATTTGTCCTCAGTACACTAATACCCCATATGTGGGAGGGAAACTGTTTGGGCGCACGGCAGGGCTTGGAAAGGAAGTAATGACATTTTGGAATGCAGACATTGATGGGGGTTATGTTCCGTTTGCAGTGCCCCAGATGTGCCTAAACAGTGGAAACCCCCCACAAGTGACCCCATTTTGGAAACTATACCCCCTAAGGAACTTATCTAGATCTGTGGTGAGCACTTTGAACCCCCAAGTGCTTCACACAAGTTTACAATGCCCGGGCATGAAAATAAAAAATCCTATTTTTTTCCCACAAAAATTATCTTTTAGTCACCAATTTTTTATTTTCCTAAAGGTAACAGGAGAAATTGGACCACAAAAGTTGTTGTCCAATTTGTCCTGAGTACGCTGATACCCCATATGTGGGGGGAACCACTGTTTGGGCGCACGGAAGAGCTCGGAATGGAAGGAGCACCAAAATTGGCTGGAATTGAGATTGAACGCCATGTGGCATTTGGAGAGCCCCTGATGTGCCTAAACAGTGGACACCCCCAACAAGTGACCCCATTTTGGAAATTAGACCCCCTAAGGAACTTATCTAGATCTGTGGTGAGCAATTTGAACCCCCAAGTGCTTCACACAAGTTTCTAACGTAGAGCCGTAAAATTAAAAAATCATATTTTTTCCACAAAAATGATCTTTTCACCCCAATTTTTATTTTTCCAAGGGTAACAAGACCCCAAAAATTATTGTGCAATTTGTCCTGAGTACTCTGATACCCCATATGTGGGGATAAACCACTGTTTGGGTGCATGGCAGAGCTCGGAAGGAAGGAGCGCCGTTCAACTTTTCAACGCAGAATTGGCTGGACGCCATGTCGTGTTTGTAGAGCTCCTGATGTGCCTAAACAGTGGAAACCCCCCACAAATGACACCATTTTGGAAACTAGACCCCTCAAGGAACTTATCTAGATGTGTGGTGAGAACTTTGAACCCCCAGGTTTTTCACTAAAGTTTATAATGCACAAACATGAAAGTAAAAAAATCAAATTGGACCCCAAAAGTTGTTGTCCAATTTGTCCTGGGTATGCTGATACCCCATATGTGGGAGAAAACTACTGTATGGGCACATGTCAGGGCTCGGAAGGGAAGTAGTGACGTTTTGGATTGCAGACTTTGATGGAATGGTCTGCGGGCGTCATGTCTCGTTTGGAGAGCCCCTAATGTGCCTAAACAGTGGAAACCCCCCACAAGTGACCCCATTATGGAAAATAGACCCCCAAGGAACTTATCTAGATGTGTGGTGAGCACTATGAAGCCCCAAGTGCTTCACAGGAGTTTATAATGTACAGCCGTAAAAACAAAAAAATAATTTTTTTTTTTACAAAAATGATATTTTCGCCCCCAATTTTTTATTTTCCCAAGGGTAGCAGAAGAAATTGGACCCCAAGAGTTATTGTGCAGTTTGTCCTGAGTACGCTGATACCCCATATGTGGGGGCAAGCTACTGTTTGGGCGCATGGCAGAGCTCAGAAGTGAAGGAGCACCGTTTGACTTTTTCAACACAGAATTGGCTGGAATGGAGATCAGATGCCATGTCACATTTGGAGAGCCCCTGATGTGCCTAAACAGTGGTAACCCCCCAATTCTAACTCCAACCCTAACCCCAACACACCCCTAACCCTAGTCCCAAACCTAACCATAACCCTAACCACAAACCTAACCCTAACACACCCCTAACCCTAATCCCAACCCTAACCCTAATCCTAACTTTAGGCGCAACACTAACCCTAATGGGAAAATGGAAGTAAATAATTTTTTTAATTTTATTATTTTTCCCTAACTAAGGGGGTGATAAAGGGGGGTTTGATTTACTATTTATAGCTGGTTTTTATGATTGGCAGCTGTCACGCTAAAAGATGCTTTTTATTGCAAAAAATAGTTTTTACATCACCACATTTTGAGAGCTATAATTTTTGCATATTTTGGCCCACAGAGTCATGTGAGGTCTAATTTTTTGCGGTACAAGTTGACATTTTTATTGGTACCATTTTTAAGCATGTGACATTTTTTGATCGCTTTTTATTTCGATTTTTTGGGAGGTTAGAATGAACAAAAATCAGCAATTCATGAATTTCTTTTGGGGGGGGGCGTTTATACAGTTCCGCGTGTGGTAAAATTGATAAAGCAGTTTTATTCTTCGGGTTAGTACGATTACAGCGATACCTCATTTATATCATTTTTTATGTTTTGGTGCTTTTATAGAATAAAAACAATTTTACTGTATATAAAAAATTATTATTTTTGCATCGCTTTATTCTGCGAGCTATAACTTTTTTATTTTTTCGCTGATGATGCTGTATGGCAGCTCTTTTTTTGTGGGACAAGATGACGTTTTCAGCGGTACCATGTTTATTTATATCGGTCTTTTTCATCGCGTGTTATTCCACTTTTTGTTCGGCGGTATGATGATAAAGCATTGATTTTTTTTTTTTTTTTTTTTTAAGAGATTCACTAAAGGGGTTAACTAGTGGGATAGTTCTATAGGGCGGGTCGTTACGGACGCGGCGATACCAAATATGTGTACGTTTATTGGTTTGTTTTTTTATTTACAGGAAGAAATGAATTTATTGGGGAATATCTTTTTTTTCCTTTATTTTGGAGTTTTTTTTTTACACTTGTTATTTTTATTTTTTTAACTTTTTTACTTTGTCCCTGGGTGGGACATTACAGTATAGGGTCAGATCGCTGGTCTCACAGTGTGCACAGCACTCTGTGAGACCAGCGATCTCACAGGCAGTGCTGCAGGCTTCCTCAGTGCCTGCTCTCAGCAGGCGCTGAGGAAGCTGCCTCCCTGCAGGACCCCAGATCCAAGATGGCCGCTGGGTCCTGCAGGGAGGCAGCTTCCTCAGCGTGGTCACATTGCGCTGTTCTGAGGGTCTCAAGGGAGCACGCAGGGAGCCCCCTCCCTGCGCGATGCTCCCCTGTGTCCCCGGTACATCATGTTTGATCGTGGTGTGCCAGGGGTTAATGTGCCAGGAGCAGTCCATGACCGCTCCTGGCACATAGTGCCGGGTGTCAACTGTGATAATCAGCTGACACCCGGCCACGATCAGCCGCGCTGCCCCCGGGAGCGCGGCCGACCGCTTTCTACGTACTATCCCGTCCATGGTCAGATTGTCCCTGGTTTCATGGACGGGATAGTACGTCGGATGGCAGAGAGGGGTTAATAGCTTTAAAGGGAATTTATCAGTGGATCAAACCTTTTAAGACGTTTATATGGGTATGTAGGTTATATTTTATCATATTAAAAAGACAGGGCAGTGTGGTCTCCAACATGAAGGAAAAAAGTACGTCAACATCCAAATAATGATTCATATATAGTAAAGTGCATCCGTGCAACAGAATACCAAGGTATTCTGTTGCACGGATGCACTGAGGTATTCTATTGCACGGATGCACTTTACTATATATGAATCATTATTTGGATGTTGACATACTTCTTTCCTTCATGTTGGAGACCACATTGCCCTGTCTTTTTAATATATCATTTTAATGGTTTATCAATAAAAATTTGCTTTTTAAATTAATTCTCTACTTCACTTCTTATATCTCCATGATATTTGGCATGCTGATTTTGTGTTTTGACATATTGATTGAAGTGACTTTCTGCCCCTTTAATTAAGGATTATGGTAAAAGTGGAGAATGTTGCCTGGAAGATAACTCTGCCTCCAGAGGTTATTATAAATAAAAGGTGGAATTACCAGTGTGAGACAAGTAACTAACACAGAGCAGTGGAAAATAAATTTGTCTTCTCCAGACACATTTCCGAGCTCTGCTGCATTGCAACAATATTATACCCTGCATGCCTTTGAGATGGAGCTACAAACAGAAAAAAACTGACCAGCACATCCCATCTAGTGTGAAAAAGTGCCAGCTAACAAAATAATTCTAAGAAAATATAAAGCTGAACTCTGGATTGTTTAGAATAGTACATCTAGAAAACTGGAACAGCATTACTGCCATTAAACATTGGTTAAATGCTATATTATGTACATGTAAAATTTTGAAAAATTGGAAATGCAACATTGCCATAGGAAAATTTACACTAAAAGAAGGTACGTAGTACATAAATTGGTCACTGTATATGAGCCCAACTGCAACATCAATGAGTACCTTATAGTTTGGTCCCTGTCCTGATAAGATACCTCTCTTGGACTAAAAAGCCTGCATATATGGGGCAGGAAGGAACCAGCTATTTAAAACCACCTGTGCGATGGCGCTGAAGCTGAGAGGAACCTGCAGATGTGTCAGTTATAATCACACACAGCTCTGCAGTGAGATCAGGAGAACAGAGAGCGGCCATCACACTGGTAACCATTACACATCACACTGGTAACTCCTCCTCCATGTAGAACAAGCTCTGGAGGCAGAGTTACCTTCAGGGCGGCGTCCTCCCCATAGTCTTGAAGAGGTAATTTACATAAAGTGATAAAAGATGATTTCTCAATAACAAGGCATCTGATATGAGACACACAGCTAGGACTGTTTTCAGCAGTCTATAACCTGTATGCCCATATTAATAATTTAGAGAGGTCAAATATGGTGACAGATTCCCTTTAAACAATTGCAAAATGAATTTTGGCTGTTCTAACTAGCAGCTTACCCTGAAAGTAGCTTAGTTGTCATCACCATGTGAAGACAAGGTAAATTCCATAGAAATTAAATTTAAATTGTAATTACATGGAGCACAGTCCCAGTATCATAAGCATACAGAATCTCTCTGGCAGCAGATTTTTCAGTTTCAGAGTCTTCCTGTAAAAAGTTTTCTGTGCAGATTGTGATGTGTTAAAATTACAAATAGATGACCTGAGACTACATAGAAAACATGGACACATTAGTTGTAATATTGTAAAATGTTTCCCTGACAACACTGTTCATCAAAGCCTTGAAAACAGTCGGGGCCAGTAGGTGGTCACTGTTGCAAATGCGAGAAAAGAGGAGATGTTCCAGCTTCTGGTAAAATTTACAAAATCTTGATAAAGAACAACCGTGTTCGAAACGCGTCGCTTGCTATTTGATCCTGTCCATTATATTTTTTAATCCTTTTTTGAAGGAATAAAGATTATTTTGTAAATTTTACCAGAAGCTGGAACAACTCCTCTTTTCTCACATTTGCAACAGTGACCACCTACTGGCCCCGACTGTAATCAAGGCTTCGGTGAACAGCATTGTTAAGGAAACATTTTACTATATTACAACTAATGTGTCCATGTTTTCTATGTAGTCTCAGGTAATCTATTGGTGGTCGGCTGGTGGTCCGCACACCCTGGACTCCTATAAACTTCAACGGTGAGCTGGCATTATCTCCTTCTGTTTTTTGGTCACCGAGGCAAACTGCATCTAACAACAATGTTTCAAAGTCAATGTTCTTCTTTTATTTTTAGTATATACCTTGTTCCAGGCTTCTTGCAGTCATGCTCCATCGCTATTACTACTAGAGATGAGTGTTTCAAAATTAAAATTTACCAACTTTGTGGAATTTTCACCAAAAACTTGAAAAGTAGCAAATCAATACACCATGACTGGAAAGTGCTGCCAAGTCTCCTGAAAAGACGTGTATAACACTCAGATCTCCCAGGAGAGTATTTAACACCTCTACAGCTCTCTAATGCAAACACAGCCTTAGTAAGGTCAAAATAACCTCAACACATATAGTTGTGGGTCACCGGATACTAACCATTTTTCACTGTAATCACACAAACAATCTGTACATTTTCTTCAGTATTTAATAGCATTCTCATCCTATCTCTATGTTAAGCTGATAGCTGTGATGTCCTGTCATTATTTAGTTTCACCAAGAAATGGGTGCTGCATTTCCTGCTTCTGCTTTTATACAGGCTGTGATAGCTGCTAGATATTATGGAGAAACCCACCTAGCCGCTTCTGAGGTCAGGTGAGCCTTCTCAGACTGATGTAGTCTTCTGCTATGTGTAAAATTGAACTGGCCGTTTTAGGCAATTGGCACGACTCAAACAGCAATCTCATCAAATTCACCAGATTTGGAAAAATGTTTAAAATTCAACATGAATTTGATTTGTATCAAATCAATTTGCTCATTTATAGCTATTGCCTTTGTGATGGACATAAGTAAAAGGTGATTGCAGATAGTAATCAGTAAATCTCAGGACATGTATCATGTTTTAGTCGCAACTGATGCACTTGATAATACGTCAACACTTTCTTTTGTCACTTTTGGTAAAAAGGCGTCAGAACAAAGCAAAAAATACCAAAATAACAAACTTTGGTATTTGCCTAAACTTCATATTTAGTATACATGACTGATTTTACTTTTCAGACAGAAATCTACACTGTATACATATACGGTATAACAGCTTTACTTTCTCTGCATTTTACCAACTTCTACCACACGAGTACGAGCAAAGATATTATTCACCTTAGGCTGGTATTTAAAATATCACCATGCCAATCCAATATCCAGCTGTAAAATGCAAAAGCACTAAACTACCATTTTGAAAAGGCCATTGGATACGTCAGTATAGTAAGACATTTGCTTGTAGACTTTGCAGTCAGTTTGCAAATCCACAATCTCCCTCCCATGGTGTCAGCCCCTCCAGCTCAGATAGACCTTTCTGTCATTTGGTTGATTTTTCCAAGACAAGAAAATGCAGGTCATATACAGTAGGTTAAAATACTTCCTATTACATGACAGTCTTAGCAGAAAATCTCGTCGGACCTTGGAGAAACGGGCTAAACATTCTTGATCCTTGCAAGATTTCACAGAAATAGACTTTGGTAATGTTAATGTGTAAATACCATAGATTTCCATTAATTTATATAAAAACTCATACATAAAGTCCTCAATATCATCCTGCATACTGTAGTGAAATAACTGGTACATATTGATGTATCGTTGAGCCTGTCCTGGACATGGTGCTGAACTTCTATATACAAGGATATGGCTGATTGATCTTTAGGCAATTCCCTAGTATACAGAACTACTGTGCAAAAGTTTTTGGCAGGTGTGGAAATGTGCTGCAAAGTCACAATGTTTTAAAAGATAGAAGTGTTAATAGTTTATTTGTATCAATTAACAAAACTCAATGCTTAAGTCATTATGCTAGGAAGTGTGGGAAAAATGCTGACAGTTTGTCATTGGCACTGGCTAGATGGCAGTTTATAACAACACTCGGCACCACGGAAAATGGGAGATGTAATGTTCTGGCATGTCTTGTGATTGGCCAGTCAATGGGAAAAATTTACAGCCATAACATAAGATAGCTGCAGTACTAAGCCAATGCATTCAAAGGATAAAAAGGAAAGCATATTTTTAAATAAGGAAGTATTGGTTTAGCTGTTGTTCTCCAATAAAACAGTTTTATTAAGGCCTTCAATGTGATAAATCTAGCACAGGAGACAAATGCAAATCAGGATAGAAGTGAATTTGGGTGTGGCTGAGCACTACGTCTGCCATTTGCATAGACACTTCCAGCAGTGACCTCTACACTAGATTTCACATACTTGACACATCGGAGCTCTTAAAAATGAACAAAAACTATATCATTTCTATTTTGATAGACAAGCACCTATATAGCTAGACCACTATATTCTGTATGTAAAAAATCTGCTGACAGTTTCCCTTTAATGTAATCCTGCACAAGAATTCTGTATCAATATATATCTCCATAGCATA